>CM065387.1:22545000-23145000 GCA_033060915.1 Euryodendron excelsum
GCTTTTCATAAGTAATAAGAAATCCAAAATTTTGAATCTAGGTTTGATTTAAATTCAATTGGGATTTCACAAAATTCAGGGTTGAGGAGGAATTTTAGAAATGAATTTATTGTAGGTAGCAATTAGAGAAAGACATTGAGAGATTTTAAGAATCTTTAAATTTATTTTGAATTGTCTTTTTGTTCCTTAATTGTTTGAGGAAGATGGCAGGGACGACCAATCATTAAGTTTGATTGATTTGTCTAGCAAGTAATTTGTAGATTTTTTTTTTATATATGGTTATATATAGTTATTTTTTTTCCATGCTTGATTGATTGTTTCAGCCAAAGATTTTGTTTTCTTTATTTTATTTTATTTTTGTTTTCTTGTTAGAATTTAACTCATTTAATTATTTTGTATTAATAATTGTTTGTTTAATTATTTTTTGATTTTGTTTTGCTTTCCTTATAGGAGAGGAAGAAAAGAGCCTAATTAGTTGAATGAGGTAGGTGTGACACGTGGCTTCTTAAAAAATTAGGGATTGATTTTGGAGGTCTGTGAGTTTTTCACTACATTTGCATATATATATATATATATATATATATAGATTGAGAGCATGCATGCCGTTTGTGGTGACGAATCTGACCATGCCTTTATTAGTTGAAAATTCTTAGTGCAGTTTCGTAGGTGCACTTGGAAGTTTTGTTAAAGTCGGTAAATGCTTAACGATGAACTCTTTTTACTTTATTTTATTTTATTTTATGTATATTATTATTTTGTACATTACAAAGCCAAAGCCTCTCCCAAATGCAAGTTAAGCCCATGACCTAACTATGGGTAGAATACAACTTACCATTGGACTAATCCCAATCTTCAATAACAAACTCTTTCAGTGCATCCTTGGCAGTACTTAGGATGAACTATAGGGCTGAAAAATGATTCAGTGGTTAGGTACTACTAAGTATTTGGTAGTAATCTTTATTAAATGGTGACATGTATTATATAAATTTGTCAACAATCTGAATTTGTAATGTATTAGAGAGATTTTTACTCTCCGTTTGGAAATTAAATTTTTGATGAAAAAAAATGCAAAAAAAAAAAAAGATAAGAAAATGAAAAAGTATTTTTGTTCTCTTTTTCCTCACGTTTTCTTTTTCTTTTATTTTTTCAATTGGAAATCCAGGTTCCAAATAAAACATTAAAGAAACATCTTATTATATTTTGTCATGTTGTATTTTTTTTCTCAAAAGCCTTTCTATTACACCATAAATTTAGGTTATTGATATATTCACAAGCAACGTGTCACCATTTAAAAGAGACTTTTTTTTTACTAATTAAAAAATGTTGTTACTGAATTCTTGGTACTACTTAACCATTAGACTTTTTTCCCTAGGGTTGACATTCTACAGGGTATTAAGTAATTAAGATTGTGTGACTTAGATAAAATAAAATTTGTGAAATATGCGAACAGTTATGCAGTGCTCTTAGAGCATCACATGACATTATTACACCAAACATAGTATCTGTGGAATTCATTAGACATGGGTTCATGAGTTTGGATTCAGCTCTACTCTACACTTTGATATCCAAAATCCTTCAAACTCGTTATTTCACTAAGTCATGTGTTAGTCACCTAAATCTAATGAATATTATTATTTTATTTAAATACATGATTTTATTTAACGGTAAAAAGTTTTACAAAATAAAAACATAAATTTAAATCGAATAATAACATTATTCGTTAAATTTGAGTGATTAATATGTAATGTAATAAAATAAAAAATTTTAAATATTAAAATTTGGAGAGAGGCTATACCCATGAGTTTTATACGTATCGTGTCTGATGTAATAGTATCACATGATGCTCTGAAAGAAAGAAGGAAAAAAAATCCGTACATACATGGGATTCTATTGATACAAGTCTCTGTCCTCTCATATTCAAAGTTTGCGCGTAGAATGGTCATAAGCCTAAAATTGTCATTATGCCAACATCTTTTGTCATTATGTCAAGGGTAGCAACATAGAATCAGTCAAAGGTTGTGGGCTACTGTAATCCAGGAAGTCCACCCTCCACAAAACAAAATGAAAAAAATAAAATAAAAAATTAAACACAAACAAATTAATAAGTGAAAAGGCAATAGTCCGGCAATGGCACGGGAATCATCAATTTATATATTATACAGTAGTAAGGCCGCATTTAATTGTTGGATAAAAAAATGATTAATAAGTAATATTATGAGATAAAGAAAGTGAGAATAACTTTATAGATAGGGGATTACTTAGTCATGTTTGATTAGGATGATATAAGTAATATTATATTATTATATTATCATAATATTTATCACAAAATTAATATTAGTTCAATAGTATATTTTAATGTACACATATAATATTATATCAACATAATATAATAGTAATATAAAGATAAAAATAAAATTTCAATCTTATTTTAATAAAGAGAATATGTAAAACCACCTTTTACATAGTATTACATATCCCATATTTAGGGATTTACATAACTTGTTTTTTTGTTTTTGCCAAATATGAGTTTTGATGGGCTCATTGGATACCATCTCCAATCCCCAAGCCCTTATCCTTCAAACAAAGGTAGTCTAAAGGCTTTCTAGCACCTCTGAAGCATAGAAACTTTATATTAAGCGCATGAAATTTCTCTTTATGTGGGTAACGCTATGCAAATGATGTGTTTAAATGAGAAGAAATTATTCAGTATAATTGGAATACTACGTTATCATGTTGATGTAGTACAATGGGCCCATAATACATAATCATATGAATTTTTTTTTTCTTTTTGCTAATTAAAAGAGATTACTACTTAGTACTTAGTACTAGCTACCATTAGACTTTTTTTTCCTAAGGCCTGCCCTTCTACTAGGCATTAAATAATTAAGATTGTGCAGCTTAGATAAAATAAAATTTGTAAAATATGCAAGAAGTTACGCAGTGCTCTTGGAGTATCACATAACATTATTACACCAAACATAATATATGTGGAACTCATTAGACATGGGTTCATGAGTTTGGGTTTAACTTTCCTTCAGACCTTAATATCTATAATCCTTCAGACTCATTATTTCACTACGTTACGTGTTAGTCATCTAAATATAATGGATGATATTATTTTATTTAAACATATGATTTATTTAATAGTAAAAAAATTAACAAAATGAGAACGTGAATTTAAATTAAATAATAATATTATTTATTAAATTTTAGTAACTAATATATGATATAGTAATATAAAAAATTTAAAAAAATCTGAATATTAAGATGCGGAGGAAACTCGTTACCCATGAGTTTTATAGGTATTATGTATGATGTAATAGTACCGCATGATGCTCTGAAAGTCAGAAGAAAAAAAACATCCGTATATACATGGGCTTCTAATGATTCAAGTCTCTAGCCCCGCATATTGAAATTTTGCGTGAAGAATGGTTAGAAGCCTAAAATTGTCATTATGTCAACATCTTAGGCCATTATGTATAGGGTAGCATCATAGAATCAGTCAAAGGTGATGGGTTAGTATCATCTAGGAAGTCCTCCTCCACAAAACAAAATGAAAAATATAAAATAAAAAAATAAACACAAACAAATTAATAAGGGAAAAGGCTATAGTTCGGGCGCCACTGGCACGGATCATCAATTTAAATATTTTACAGTACTAAAGCTTAAGGTCACGTTTGTTTGTTAGATTAAAAAATGAATAATAAATAATATTATGAAATAAAGCAAGTGAGGATAAGTTGATGGATGGAAATTATTTAGTCATGTTTGGTTAGGATGATATAAGTAATATTATATTATTATATTATCATACCATTTAGCACAAAATTAATATTGGTTTAATAGTATATTGTAATGTACTTAGATAATTGTGGGTCAAATAAATACGGGTCGAAACCAGTTAAGCAAGCGCAAACCAATTGGCACTGCTAAGTTGGGCCTAGGGCAGCCCATGGGTGAGTATTACGTCATAGGCCTAGGTCATTTTGTCCGCCCAAGCTAAAGCTCTCTTAGCCTAGCTTAGGAGTGTAATCATACAAAGGGGCAGAGTATTAAATAGAGAACAGAATCGCATTCAATGTGGGAGAGGCGCTGCACACAACCGATGACACTCACGTACGGTCAGTCAAGCTCAAGTAAAGCGATATAAGAGAAATTATATCCGATTAGCCGGCTTTAGCCAACATAGACCTGAGCAGTGAGTCATGATTATCTGGTAGGCTCAATAGAAAGCGCCACATTGTTAATACCAGAGTTATGAGAGAACAAGATATGATCAATCCAACTAAGTCATATACACTTATGAATTTTATTTTATTCTCGGGGAAGATAGCTAACTTGATCGTCGGAGTGTGATTGGCCCAAAGAGGGTCGACTCATTCTAACTCTTTTGTCTCTTTACAGTAAGTTGGAGACTCATTGAAATTGGTTCGAGTGATCGGCTAGACCTTTTCAAAAATCTCACTTACAATTGGCGTCATTTGTGGGGAGGTCTAAGTAAACATGAGTACTAGCCTCTTAGGGAGAAGAGGAGTCCATGCCGCCAGACGAGGGAATGAAATTCCCTCCGGCAATGATAACACTAACTCGTCTGGCCACCAAACCACCTCGAAAAGAAGCAATAGGGGACGAACAAGGAGGTCGGAGACTAGGTCTCCTACTAGAAGCCCTCGAGGAACGCGCGACGAGTTACGAAGGGATCCGTACTATGCTATGGGGCCAAACCTCCGTAGAAATCATCACTGGGACCTGGACCCTTCACTTTCCAGTGGATGTGTGCCTAGTGATCATTCACTTCATGCTACCGAAAGGGAACTACGGCGATGTAGCGATCAAATTACTAGGCTTACTTCCCAGCTCAGAGCAATGAGGGACGTAATGAAGGATGACCGAGCTGGGAGGAGATCACCGGCTCGTCACAACGAAAGGAGGAATCGAGATCCCAGAAGCAGAAGCTTAACACATGTGTGCACTGTTAGGAGCCATGCCTCCAGCACCGGTAGCAACAGTAAAAAATAAGCTGATAGGCACCACAGGAGGAGCTAGACACTACAAGATGGGGAATGGCCTAGAACCGGTTGGCAGCAGAAGGAATAGGAGAGATGGCTAAATGAGAAACTTGATAGCAAAGAGTAGCTCCCCAAAGCGCATACTACTCAGGACATGGTCAGCAGAGTTTTTGATCAATAGCATCCACACCTTTCACGGAGGAGATCGAAAGCCGCCAGCCTCTAAGAAAGTTCGTGTAGTACCCTGAACCCATTAATTCCCCTATTTATGTTTTTCTTTAAATTTTATAATCATTATAATGTGCATTTGGATCAAGTTGACCAATTAAAAGTCATGTTGTAACTTAAGCCTTTTGGGTGAGACACATGGGATTATTTTCCATGTGTATCATCTTATATACATAACACACACCCAAACACACACACACACACCCATCAGTTGAGAGAGGGAGAAACAGAGAAAGGGAAGAAGGAAAGGGAGATTGAGGGAAGAAGGGCTTGAAGGAAAAGATTGAAGCCATTGAAGACTTCACCAAGCTTGCAGAAGGTAAGGTTTCATTCTCTCTCTACAATTATATATATATATATTTATATATATCTATCTTGTATTATTTTGTTAGGTCTTTGTATATATGATTTTAGAGTATTGTCATTCTCTCTTTACATGATTTTGGAGAGCTTGAAGCTCATTGTTGAAGATTGGGAGTGATGGTTTGAAAATTTTTCAAATATGTGAAATGTTAGGGTTTTGATTTCTTCTTTAGATTCCTTTGTTTTGATTGTTCTTTCTCTCCCATTTTGAGTTATTATCATCCTTGTGGGCTAATCTTTGAGTTATGCCTTATGAAATCATATTATGTTTTATGTCTCGCTCCTATGATACTATGTTCGAAATGTCATTACATGTTGTCATGAAAGCTCACGCTATAATGTTTCAATACGATGCTTACGCTCCTTATGCCACCTATGTTTCCAAATCTACGCTTTATATGTTTCCAAGAACGATGATAGTTGATGTGTCTAATGGTATCGAATGAGCTAAGATATACTTTTATGCCGTGTCATAGTCTACAAGGTCACGTTATGATATGTCCCTCATTTTCTCGACATTATGTTTTAGAAATAACGAGATATGTTAATATGGTAGTATAAGCCATGCATTTTTAAGATTACACTTATACGTTTCTAGGTACATGATATATATATGCATGAACGTTCATCTATTGTCATATACATTGAATAGAAGTATTAATCGGGTTGTAGCACACTTGTGTTTTGAACCATGAACTATAATATGTTCACATGTTTTACGACAATTTATGAAATTCTATATCAAGAATAATGTTATGTTGCATCTCTCTTTATGATACTATGTTTTGAAATGTTAAAATATTTTAAATGATGTTTACGTTACCTATGAGTTCCAAGCCTACGCTTTAGACGTTCAAAAGCTTATTTCCTCATGCATAAATAATTATCTATCCTTATATATTGGATATAATTGCTAGCCTATGATATATTCTCGCTCATGCATCATTGTTATTCACTAAGCATTAGCTTACGTTTTTCCAAATGATTTTTCAGGAAGCCAATCCGAGAGGCCCGAGAGCGTGGCCATATGGAGATTTTGAGCTACGGCTCACGGGCTTATATTTTGTATAATGTTTGAGGGCTGGACCCAATGTCTTGTAATGCTATAATGCTATAACTTTGGTGGGCTTCGATAGCCCCATTTTATCGTATGTTTATATTTTGGAGATTAGGCACAGCTCTGCTATGTATGACACACATTCTACTTTACGTTTATAAAATTTTAATTCTATAGTTATTTATCCTTTAAATTATAAATGCACTGGTGTTCAATCAGTTTATGTAATGTGGCCTTGGATAGCCAAGCTACTGGTCGGTCATGCACCCTAAATCCGTATAGGCTGGGTTTCGGGTCGTGACAGTTCGCCCTACCAAAATTCACACCATATGACGGAAAGACCGATCCAATCAGTCACGTTTGCTACTACAAGCAAATGATGGCACTCTGGAGCAGAGATCAGTTCTTGATGTGTCTAGTATTCCCATCCAATTTGGGAGAAGTAGCCCTACGATGGTTCAACAAGTTGCTTTCCAAATTAGTATCAAATTGAAAACAACTTACCGAACTGTTTACTGCTCGCTTCATAGCCAACAACAAGCAACCTAGGGAAGTTGACTTCTTACTCACCCTACATAAGAATGATAGAGAAGGATTACGAACGTATGCGCAGCGCTACTGGGCGGCCTACAATGAGATTGACGAGTGCAGCGAGCAGCTGGCTGTAACTCAGTTCAAAATCGGCTTGCCCAAAAAGCACCATCTGCGACAGTCCTTAATGAAGAAGCTAGCCCTCACGGTGCAAGAACTGATGTCGAGAATCAAGCGTTATACGAGGTTGGAGGAGGATGTACCATAGCCCGCTCTCGAGAAGGTTGGCATTATCACCAAAAAGAAGAATGGGCATGACACGAAGAAGTTTTGGCGGGAAGACAACAACAGCGGAAGCAATAAGGCAAGTAGTGGGGTTTATACTGTCTTCAAAGACCCCATTTATAAGATTTTGCCCCAAATCTGTGACAAGCCATTCTTCAAATGGCCCCTGAAGTTGGGAGGAGACCCTACAGCCCAAGACCAAGGAAAGTTTTGCTCCTATCACAAGGAGAGGGGGCATCAAACAACAAATTGCTGACATATAAAAAATCAACTTGAAGATTTGGCGAAGGTTGGCCATCTTGACCAGTATTAGCCGAGCTAAAGCTGGCCCCCCTAAAAAAAGACCGAGCTAAACCAGTCCGGGTGATCAACGTGCTGCACAGATCGGCAAAGTCGAAAGCTATTAGCCGGCACAAGTAGCAAGCCAATATTTGAAAAGCTGTGCACCTATGGGAGGTGATGCAGATAGGCCCCCCTCCCAAGAAAGTCAGGGTCGGCAGTGACAGCGCAGCCATAACCTTTACGGAGGAAGATCTCGTGGGAGTTCAAACGCCCCATAATGATGAGCTAGTCGTTACTCTATGAATGGCAGGATGTGACGTGAAGAGACTACTCATTGACCAGGGAAGCTTCTCCGAGATTATGTAATGCGACCTGTTTAAGAAACTAGAGTTGAAAGATGTCGACCTCCAGCCCTCGCTCAACCCGTTGATCGGGTTCAACTCCGACTCAGTTTGGCCACTTGGGAGGGTAACCATCCCTGTGACAACTGGAGGAATTACCCTACAAACAGAATTCCTATTGGTCGACGTACCTTCCCCATATAATGCAATTATGGGCCGAACATGGTTGCACCTCATGAAAGCTATCCGTTCCTCCTACCACCAAATGATTCGATTCCCCTCCCTAGAGGAGGTGCAAGAGATAAGAGGGGATCAAGTTGTTGCCAAGCAATGCGTCTTTACGGCATGTGCCACAAAGGCTTGAAGAGCTCTTCCTTTACCCCGCAGTTTTGGAGCATGCGATTGAGTTGGGAGAATTTGACGTCAATTTCAACCCCGAACGGCAGTTAAAGGCCAAGTATTGATTGATTTTATTGCTGAATTTTCTGTTGAACTTCCATAGGCAACCAATCCAACCCCGATTTCTGACGTGCAACATGATGACATCTCCCTGTAAATTCGGCAGAAAGGTGATCAATTGGAAGCCATTCGCTGACAGAGCATCCAATGATCAAAGGAAAAATTCAGGGATAATTCTCAAACGACATGGCTTTGGGGCAGGTCATTAGGCTGGAGTTCACTGCAACAAAGATTCAAAATACGAAGCTCTGCTCGTGGGATTAAGGCAAGCTATTGATCTAATAATTGTCGAAATCATGATCCACTCAGACAGGTCCCTAGCTAAGTCGTGAGTCAGAGCATCGGAAAGTATGCAACATGCAATGTCCACTCGATGGGAAGTTGGGCTCCAGCTGGGGCCATATCGATTGGAAGTTATCAAAGAAACGCAGTAACGACGCCGACCTTGGAACGCAAGTAATATTGAAAAATTCTACCCGTAGGCCCTTCTTATTCTCAAGGGATGTATCGACCTGTAAGGATGTAACTTCCTTCAACAAATATATAATCTTTGCACAAATTAATGAAAATTGGAAACTACTCAACAAATTTGATGCCACTCTAAATTGCAAAGTATTGAAGGAAGACAAAAAAAAAAAAAAAAAATCAGGTGTAAAAACCTGGTCTTGGATCATTTATGACTAGGTCGGCCAATGAAGGTCACAAAAATCAGGTGTAAAAACTTGGTCCTGGATCATTTATAACCAAGTTGGCCAATGAAGGTCATTAAAACCAAGTGTCAAAACTTGGTCCAGTCTAAGTTGGATAGGTCGACCAACGAAGGTCACAAAAATTAGGTGTAAAAACCTGATCCTAGATCATTTATGACCAGGTCGGCCAATGAAGGTTATTAAAACCAAGTGTCAAAACTTGGTCCAATCTAAGTTGGACAGGTCAGGCAATAAAGGTCACAAAAATCAGGTGTAAAAACTTGGGCCCTAGATCATTTATGGACATGTTGGCCAATGAAGGTCACTAAAAACCTAGCGTTCAACCTTGGCCCTACCCTAGTCAAGTAGGTTGGCAGAGATCTTTATCAAAATAACAAAGCTAAGTAACTTGACTCAACCCCAACCAAGTCTGGTAAAGCTAAGGGTTGCAAGGTTTTTATTTGCCTAGATTTGCGAGTGGGCTGAAGCTAGGAGCGTCTACTTTGTTACAAACAAATCCCATTAGCTTAAGAAAGGTAGTCTGTCAGATTTTTTCCTAAAATTGGGTAGGGCTTCTATCTGGCTAAATTTGGTAGTTCAAACAAACAGATAACAAATTTTTTTTTTTTTTTTTTATCTAAACAAAGAATATATTCATAAAAGCATATGTACAAAATGGATTCATTACATAGACGCTTCTTGCAAGAATAAATATAGTTCAACAAGAAAGAAAGACTCTAAGCTAGCTTAGCGGGTGATCGATCGGTAGCGGATTGGCCAACCGGTGGTAGTTCGGAGGCCGGTGGCAGTTCGGTTGAGGGAAGCTCAGTTGAATTGGCTTCTTTATCCACTTGAATTTTAGGGGCATCTTTTCCCCCCTCATGTTTGGGTTCTTCGTCGGCATCGCCCTCCTACTCAAATACCGCATCAGCATGAACAGGAATTTCTGCACAGAGGGAAGAAGACTTATCCAGCTTTAACTGCCTCAAAGTTGCCCTCCAGCCATCTTAGAATGTCTCCTCTGCGATCTGCTTAACTTGGGTCTCGTAATGATTCTCGGCATCCTCAAAGCCCTTGTCATACTTGGCTTTAGTCTCCTTGTTTAACCGCTGCACCTCTAGTCGAGCTTCAGCCAGAGACGCTCTTGCCACGGCCACTGACTTCTCGGCTTCAGTTAGCCTAGGCTTCAGATCGGTAGCCTTAGCTTCAACTTTTCGATAGTCTTCCTCCTTCTGCCTAAAGGAAACCTATGACTTGGCAAGAGCGCCCTGGCTGTCCTGCCAAGCCTTCTAAAGACCTCTGGCCTCTCGATCTCTCTGGTGGAATTTATCCTTCAGCTTAGAGTACATTTTCAAGATAGCCCCGTGCCGATCTTACAGGCTGCAGAATCGTTGCATAATCTCCAAGCCGTGAATAGCACCCCGAGGAAAACAAGTGAAAACAAGCATTAGTGCAGGATTTTCAAATCTAACAGGCAAAACAAAGAGTTCGGCATAGCAGACTTATCACAAACGTTGACTAAACAGCGCCAACCATCAAATCCCCAGTGTCAATACCGTCTAGTTCCTTGACATTCCTAGGCTGTATAATAGCCTGGAGGGCCCCGATAGCAGCGTCGACGCAGCGCAGCACTGAGTCTTCGATGGTCATCACCCGCTTGCCGATCTAAGATCGTGCTATGAATTCTTCAGCCAACAGTCCCTCCACCATGTCCTTGCCCTTCTCGGCAGCAGAAGGTCCCACCAATTTATCTAGGATAGCGGCCATGCCTGCGACTATCTTTTAGGCGGCAACCTTCTCAGCCGCTTTTACCAACCTTTGTTTCTTCACCACCACCTAGGCCGTTGCTTCCTCAACCAGATTGATCACCTCAGTGGCAGCAGGAACTCCGGTGGCACAGGGCACAATAAGCAGAGGAGGAGCGTTGGTGTCACCGACCTGAGTAATGGTCTTGGCAGAAAATGATGCCGCTCCCTTCCTCTTCTTGGAAACCCTCTATCCTAGTGTTAGAGTTAGGTCTCGAACCTTGGGAGCCATTTCAACCCCAGAGGCAAAGACCGGGACTGCGACAATAGGTGCGGGACTTAGAAGTGGTGGGAGAGGTAAGCAATCCCTAATGTCGTGCCTAGCCCCTTTCGCTTTTTGGGCAGCAATCATGTCGGCAGATACCTCGTTAGTCGCGATGAAGGTTTGGTACCGAATTGGGTAGCCCAGTAGTACGTGCGCAGCACGGCCTATCCCTTGCAGCTCTCCCTTACCTTTGTATGCCCAGACTCGATCCAAGGCAGCAAGATTGACGTTGAGGTGCTTGGTCTTCTAGTCCCTGGGTCTAAAGGTAGCTAGGAAACGTGAAAGCACAAAGTTAAGCAACGAACCAAGGAAAAATCAAAATAGAGAAAAAATCACATCAAGTAGCGAAGAGAAAGGTAGACCTATTCTCTCCAGTGTTCTGGGGCACCTCATCCCTGGCACCAATTCTATAGGAATGTCACCAAATTCCCATGGCCCTCTCACTCTCACTATGACATCGTCAATCCCCTTCCCCGAGCTAGGAAGGAATTGGACCAGCTCCCTTGACCCATGCTTGACCCTAAAATAATACTTTTACCGCTCCGTTTTACTACCATCGCCCACCTCCACGGCGGTATAACAATAGTTAAATTCATGAAGACCCAGATTTAGGCCCAGAAGGCAGTTCAACTCAATCATTCCCATCACTATCCTGTAATCGTTCGACAGTAGTTGGATTGGGGCAATTTCGTAATGGCTAAGGATTTGGGTCAAGAAGGAGTGGACGGGAAACCTAAGGCCACCCTTTACTATTGCGACAAGGGGAAACGGAGTCCCTTCTTCAGTCACCCTCCAACCATTATCGTTCGGCCCTATGAAGCCTATATCTACCCCCTCTGGAAAATTATACCGCTTTTTAAAGGCGGTGATGGAGTCAGAATGGCTAAGCATTCCCTTAAGTCTGGTGCCTATGGTAACTAAGAGGTTCTAGGGTTCAAAGCAAGAAAAATGAAGAAGGAATACAAAGAGAGGGAGGACTTACAGAATGACAGTCTTCGCAACAGAGATGGATGCAAAGTGTTGGGGAGTTTTGCGTTCGAACAATCTATACAACCCTCTGGTCTGCGAAAAGAGTGTTAGCACGGCGACAACAGATCTGGGGCAGCCCAATGGTCATGTCCCATTTAAGAACGTCTAACAATTGACGTCACCGAGCCGTTGCAAGATATTAGCCCAAGACCCCTACAATCGGGGCACTAAGGCTAGTGGGCAATTATGTTTCAAATAAATATGAGCCCAAACCAGTTAAGCAAGCCTAAACCGATTGGCACTGCTAAGTTGGGCCTAGGGCAGCCCAGGGGTGAGTATTACGCCATAGGCCCAGGTCATTTTGTCTGCCCAAGCTGAAGCCCTCTTAGCCCAGCTAAGGGGTGTAATCATACAGAGGGATAGAGCATTAAATAGAGAACATACCCGCATTCAATGCAAGAGAGGTGCTGCACACAACTGATGACACTCACGTTCGGTCAGTCAAGCTCAAGCAAAGCGATACAGGAGAAATTATGTCCGATCAGCCAGCTTTAGCTGGCATAGACCTAAACAATGAGTCATGATTATCGGGTAGGCTTAACAGAAAGCACCAGATTATTAATACCAGAGCTATGAGAGAGTAATATATGATCAATCCAACTAAGTCATATACACTTGTGAATTTTACTCTATTCTCGGGGAAGATAGCTAACTTGACTGTCAGAGTGTGATCAACCCAAAGAGGGTCGACCCATTCTAACTCTTTTGTCTCTCTACAGCAGGTTGGAGACTCATTGATATTGGTTTGAGTGATCGGCCAGGCCTTTTCAGAAATCCCACTTACAATAATATTATCAACATATTATAATAGTAATAGAAGGATAAAAATAAAATTTTATTCTTATTTTAATGGGTGGGATATGTAAAACCATCTCTCTCATGGTATTGTGTATCCCATAGTTGGGGGATTACATAACTTGTTTTTTTGTTTTTGCCAAATATGAGTTTTGGTAGGCTCACTAGATACCATCTCCAATCCCCAACCCCTTATCCTTAAAACAAACACGGCTTAAATGCTTTCTAGCACCTCTGAAGCATAAAAAGTTGATATTAAGCGTATGAAATTTCCCTTTATCTAGGTAACGCTATCCAAATGATGTGTTTAAATGAGGAGAAAATATTCGGTACAATGGTAGTACCGCGTTATTATGTTGATGTGGTACAACGGGCCCATAATACATAGTCATATTAGTATTTAAAATCCTAATCATCTTGGTTTAGACGAAATTTTTTTAATTTAAACTCAACACTCAACACTCTTTATTATTAGAATTTACATGATTATGTGACTATAATTTATTAGTCTGTTGTACCACATCATCATGATGACGTGGTACCACCGTTGTATCAAATATTGTTTCATAAATTAGAGTTTTTCACTTCAAAATAAACCCCCACCATAATGACTTTTGTGTGTGGCGTGGACCAAGGGGGATAGAGTTGACTACGCTGGGTCCATCTAGGAATTTCAACAATCACTGACGTGACTAGGGCCTCATGGAGATGGCAAGGAAAGAAACAAAGGCAACCAAGAGAGAGAGAGAGAGAGAGAGAGAGAAAGGAGATCACGAGGGTGAGCCCGGGAGGTTGAGAGTATTCAATTATTGTCTTGAGCCATAAATGAGCTGGTTATTTATAGTGAGTATGCTGATTGATGTAACGGATGCGTGGTGTCTCCCGATTTGACGGAAACTGGCACCATCATGGCCTAGAGCAGCCATGTCAGTGCCGCAGCTGCTTGATGGGATGTGGAAACAGTCCTAATCATCAAGCATATGTCCAATTGGGCCATGCCACGTGTCCCCTTCATCAAATGTGGATTAGGCCTCCATTTAATGCCTATGATACGTTCATTTAATATGGGGATCTTGCACTTGAGTACATCTAGTGGGTGAAGCTCTCTCTCTTAGCTGGTTGATTGGACGGGTCCCCGTGCGCCCAATGGGCAAGCGGCTCAACGATTTCCTTTGGTTCTAATCTCCAATCCATAATTCGTCTGAGGTCCTGAACGGTGGTAAGAAGGAGAATGTTGAGGCGCAGGGCTTGTATCTGGCGAGCCTTGGAGGCTACCTATTTAAAGGTATCCGGAGCAGTGCAGGCGTGGAGCCTAACTTAAAGGTGTTGGCCCAAAAGGCAACCCAGAGGGGGGGGGGGGGGGGGGGTGAATTAGATTTTTCAAAAATTAATGGCAATTAAGATTAATTAAAATTAATTTAATCAATAGAATAGTGATGACGATATATATATAATGCAATGTAATCAAAAAAGAAATGAAAACAGAGCAATAGAAAGCACACCAAGAATTACCGAGGTTCAACCACAATTCGTGGTCTATGTGCTCACCCCAAGATCCTCTTGAAGTCTTCCTCTACTATGCAATCTCCAATTACAAAATGGATGCTGATTTACTAACTGCTCAGCTCACTTTTACACAAGAATTTCTTCCTAAGTTCTTCCAGCAACCAAGTGGTTTTATCCAAAATCCACTCCAACTTACAAGAGTTTTTCTTCTATAAGAGAACTCTCAAACTCTCACTTACAGGTGTATGAAGTTGTACAAATGAAATACAAACTCTCTATCTAGAGTGGATAGAAAAATAAAACCTCACTAAATAAAGACAAGAAGAATATTTAGATTTTTTAGTTTAATCAGTCAGTGGTCCTTGTTTTCTTGTTTCACACTTATATAAATGCAGTTGAAAGTTTGTATATAAACCCCTATATTGATTTTGTTTGTTGGAGGTTGTTGGGACTCATGTAATGTAAGTCCAGTCCGTTATAACCTTAGAAAAACTAGCCGTTATTTTTTAGGTGTTGACACTTGGCTTCATGTGTCGACATATCTAGTCTACATTTTTCAGATGTTGTCCACTGTCTCTATGTGTCGACACATCAACTCCATGTGTTGACACTTAATCATTCTATCTTCAAACTTTTGGCTTTTGTTTTTATGTGTCGACACATTACCCATAAATCTTCATTCTCTCTTCCAAAGATCAAGTTTAGTTTTAGTAATATTATAAGATCTTCAAGGAGTCTTCTCTTTGGAGTATGATGATCAATCAAAGTCTTCAATTCACCAAAATTGTCCTCTATTCAATTTGTGTTGAATTTATCATTTGATAAGCATCTTTTTTTTTTTTTTTATAATTATTTCCAAACAGTCAGGATTTCATTTCATCAATGCTAAGCTCTTCTTCTTTGTTGCCGAGTTTTCTTTTTCATTGCCGAGCTCTTTCTTTCATTACCAAGCTTTCTCTTTCATGTAGAGCTTTAAGATGCCCATTTTGTCGATCTCTTCTCTTTGCTACTAATTCTTCTTTCTTCTTTAGGATCATTTCAATGAGATTTTTATAAGCTTGATGAAGTCTACTCTTGAACACTTTTATTTTCCCCGAGTACATATCATCTTCATTGATTCTTTACATCCTAGATGAAGTCTTCACTTGAATTCTTTGTAGAGATTATGTAATTACGATGAATTTTCTCTTTAAACACTTTTAATCAAGTCATCTTCAATTGATCTTTGCACATTTGATGAAGCCTTCTTTTGAACACCTTCAATCTCTTCGAATGTAAGTCAACTTCATTGAGTCTATGCATACTTGATGAAATCTTTATTTGAACACCTTCAATCTCTTCGAATGTAAGTCAACTTCATTGAGTCTATGCATACTTGATAAAATCTTTATTTGAACACCTTCAATCTTTTCGAATGCAAATCATTTGTTTGAAGTTGGAATATGTGTCATTGTTCAGTTTGGAGTGTTGTATAACTCTTGGTGCATTGTTTGAACTTGGCTTGTTGTGCATTCAATTTGACACGTTTTAGACTTAAAGTCAAACTTCTAAGTCTAAATTATAATTTTTATTAATCTGTACACTAAGCAAATGCATTAGTAAAATAACACAAGGTTTAGTTATCATCAAAATCAACATGGGAATCAACCTTGAGTCAACAATCTCTCCCTTTTTAATGATGACAAAACCTTTGCAAAATAAATTGGTATACGATTAAATGAAATGGATAAAATTGGATTGCATACCAGTAGAGAACTCCCCTTTTGTTTTATAATTAAGCAATTGATGCTTAAGAGACAAAAGACTTTTCAAAAACAATTCTCAAGGAGTTTTTATCAGTTACTTCAAAACAAAGTGAGGTCTCAAGGAGTTTTTATTAATTACTTCAAGACAGATTAAGGGAAATAATTCATGTAACTCCCCTTGAGAACATGCTCTATATTTATGAATTATCACTTATTTCATTTTCCCTTAATGTCATGTGCAATCAAGTAATCAATGCCAATGTATCAAATACTCATTGTTTATTTTACATTAATTCTTGTCCAATTCTTCTGCATTAAATACTCATTGTTGTCCAATTTTTCTCCCCCTTTTTGTCAATTCATCAAAAAGAGATAAACAAAATGAAATTACAGACATGTACAATAGTAAAAAATATTATAACAAAGTAAATTGTATAATCAGGAAAGCAAATAAACAACCAAGTCATCAAAGCATCAATTATGCACAAGAACAAGATCATATTTCATTCATAGAAAACAGTATTATAAAATATTTGATGGTTGATATCCACAGAATATGTAATAAAAAAAAAAAACAGGGTTATAGGATAAAAGCTTTGATGCTAGAGAATTTTGGAGGAGTTTAAGGAGATGGAGAGGGAGAGGGGGATAATTCAATTGGATCAGAGACAGTATTGGAAGGGTCAGAAGAGTATCGAGGCCTCAGACAATATGGCCGCTTGCGCAAAGGTCTAGAGATTGGGACAGATGATGTGGTTCGCTTGGCTGGACCAGCTTTCTTCCTTGGGACATCAGATAGGCTATCCCCAGACTCATTCTTTGTGTCCTCGTGATCAGATTCTTCCTTTGGTTCCTTTTCTTCTTGAGTTCTTGTTGGAGTCCTATATTCACTTTCAGATTCCTTTTTTGCCTCATTTTCCTCTTCATCAACTTAATCTCTTTCTGCTTCCTCTTCCTCAACAATAATTCCTTGAGCCTTTTTGAATTTAGTCACATATTGCTTAAGGCTTTTTAACTGTTGCAACCCATCTTCAAGTTTCTGGTTTATGCTTTGAAACATGTCCATCATATTGCCCAGAAGTTCATCAACTTAAGTGGCTTCAAGAGATTGGGCTAGTGGTTTTCTAGGTCCAGAAGTAGATGCTCTTCCATGTGAAGTGCTACCAGGGGCAACTTTCTTAGGCCTTAGAACCCATTGGCCATTGACTTTCTTGTAGCCCATCTTGCCTAGGGTGTACTTATTGTACTCATCACTAAAGGGGTCAGGCTTTCTGTAGTTCTCACCAAATAGATTCACTTGAAAGTGTTTGAAGATTTTGGTGAGTAACATACCATAAGGTAGATTTTTTGTTGAAGTGGTAAAGGCATGGGCCATATTTGTGAGAATATAGTATGGGACAACAATCTTGGTGTTTGTAAGGAATGCCCATAGGAAAAACAAGTCCTTTTCACTTACATGCTCAAAACTACCAATTTTGGGCAGAAAAATTTTGGCAATAAAATGGTATACCAGCCTTAGTTCAACAGGAAAGTCATTGGCTACGGGTTAGGTGGACTCAGGCATGTCTTGACCATAGAGAGCATGTAGTCGTCTCTTTCTGCTTACAGTCTTAAAGTAGGTCTCTCCACCATACCCAGTTCCCAAAATCTCAAAAAGAGTGAGTTCATTTAGAGTGATTTTCACTCCCTTCACATAGCTAGTAAGTTCTATCTCTCCAACCTTTTTCATGAGATTTGAGTAGAAATGCATAACTAATTTAGGGTATACATTCTTTCGAATCAAAGTGTAGGGTTTCCATCCCAAACTAGTAAGGGTATGAGGGAAGTCAAAGTTCTTATTTTTAAAATACTCATAGTTAATCCATCGTCCATTCAAAATTTTATTGAGACCGAAAATATTCGAATACCTTTCTTGTGCCATTACATTTCTGAAGTGTACCACATCCCAATTAGGTTGGTCTGATGAAGCCCTTTCAACTGATTCTTTGATTGGTGGTCCAACCCTTTTTCGTTTCTGACTTCGTGTGGAAGAGATGTTAGGGTTTTCTTGCCTTTGATCGACTTTGGGAGCCATATCGATAGTCTGAAGCGTCAAGAGATGAAGGAGAGGGTTGCGAGACAATGGAATGAGATTGATTAGGGTTTACAAAGAGAATGGAGCGAAGATTGATGATGGTTCGAAGGTGACGGTTGGGTTTTGGTGCTAACAAGGGAGCGGGAGAGAAAAAGAGTGAGAGTGAAAGAGAGAGGGAAATTTTGAATATTTGTAAAATGGGCTTAAAGTATATAGGCCTGACTCATGTGTCGACACATGAACTTGGTGTGTCGACACATGCCTGTTAACAAAATAATTTTGAATCCACTATCGTGATGTGTCAACACATGAAAATGGTGTGTCGATACATGCAACCAGACTGGGGTATGTGAAGTATAAGGAATTCAAGAGATGACTTTTCAATATGAGAGAGAAATATTATTTTAATATGATCATGCAATAAATCATGAATTCGGGAAATGCAATTCACATAAATGATAATCACATTTAAAGCATTCAAAAAATAAATTTTACTCAAATTAAACAAGTATTAAGACACAGGATCACTCATCCCCAATTCTCTTCTTATCATGCAAAAATGATATTCACTCAATGGTTTAGTAAAAATATCAACCAATTGCATGTTTGTACACACAAAGTCAAGTTCAATATCACCCTTTTGTACATGATCTCGTATAAAGTGATATCTGATTTCAATGTGCTTTGTGCGAAAGTGTTGAATATGATTTTTAGTCAAGTTTATAGCACTAGTATTATCACACTTAATAGGAATATGATTAAACAAGATTCCATAGTCTTCTAGCTATTGTTTAATCCATAACACTTGAGCACAACAACTACCAACTGCTACATATTCAGCCTCAGCTGTGGAGAGAACAACTGAATTTTGTTTCTTGCTATACCAAGATATAATCATGTTGCCTAGGAGTTGGCAAGAGCCACTTGTGCTCTTTCTATCAACTCTACTCCCTGCATAATCAGCGTCAGTGTAAGCATTCAAATTAAAACATGTACCCTTTGGATACCATAATCTAAGGTTAGGTGTGTACTTAAGGTAACAAAATATTCTTTTTACAGCAATCACATGAGATTTTTTAGGATTTGATTAAAAATGAGCACATAAGCAAACACTAAACATTATATCTGGTCTACTAGCAGTTAGATATAATAAGGATCCTATCATGCTTCTATAAAGTTTAGTATTCATTGATTTACCTTTCTTATCACTATCCAATTTTGTGGTAGTACTCATTGGAGTACTTATAGGCTTTGTATCTTCCATGCCAAACTTTTTGATCAAGTCCTTGACGTATTTAGCTTGGTTGATGAAGATGCCTTCCTTGGATTGTTTGATTTCAACTCCAAGGAAGTTGTTGAGCTCGCCTATCATACTCATCTCGAATTTTCCCTGCATACACTTAGCAAAATCTTTGCAAAGCGACTCATTAGGAGCACCGAATATAATATCATCCACATATATTTGCACTAAAAGCATGTTATTATTTTTTATTTTGATAAAAAGAGTGGTATCTATTTTTTCTCTTAAGAAACCTTTTTCCATCAAAAACTTACTCAATCTTGCGTACCAAGCCCTTGGGGCTTGCTTCAAACTTGCTTCAAACCATATAAAGCTTTTGTTAGTTTGAAAACATAGTTAGGAAATTTCGGATCTTCAAAACCAGGGGGTTGTTCAATAAAGACTTCTTCAATGATAAAACCATTTAGAAAAGCACTTTTAACATCCATTTGATATAGTTTAAAATCTTTAAAGCAGGCAAATGCAAGTAACAATCTAATGGCTTCTAATCTAGCTACCGAAGCATATGTTTCATCAAAATCAATGCATTCCTCTTGGCTATAACCTTGAGCAACAAGCCTTGCTTGTTCTTCACAACAACTCCAGACTCATCCATTTTATTTCTTAAGACCCATTTGGTTCCAATGACTGGATGATCATTAGGTCTAGGAACAAGGTGTCATACCTCATTCATTTCAAATTGGTTCAATTCTTCTTGTATTGCATTAATTCAAAACTCATCATTTTCAACATCAACAAAACATTTAGACTCTATTTGTGATAAAAATGCGAGATGATTACATATATTTCTGATAGAGGATCGAGTTCTTACTCCTTGTGAAGGATCACCTAGGATTTATTTCGTAGGATGATTATGTACAAAATTCCATTCCTTAGGTAGACCTTCATTGATTTCTTGTTGGCTTGTAGGAACTTCTTGTGCTTCTCTTTCTTTTTGAGGTTCTTCATTTGAGCTTGGTTGAATGTCCAGCTTTTCCATGTTTGGCTCTTCCTCATTTACATCATTACTTACAACATTCTTTGAAGAAGAGTTATATTCATCAAAAGTGACATGGACTAATTCTTTAACCACTAGAGTCCTCTTATTAAAAACTCTATAAGCTTTGCTATGTGTTAAATATCCAAGAAATACACTCTCATTAGATTTTGCATCAAACTTGCCGAGATTGTCTTTATTGTTGTTTAATACAAAGCATTTGCATCCAAAGGCTCTAAAGTCTGAGACATTCGGTTTCTTATCTTTCCAAAGTTCATAAGGGGTTTTGTTCAAAGATTTTCTAAATAAAATTCAATTCAAAATGTAACAAGCTGTGTTAGCAGCTTCAGCCCAAAAATATTTTGGTAAACCATTTTCACAAAGCATGGTTCTACCCATTTCTTCTAAAACTTTATTTTTTCTCTCAATAACTCCATTTTATTAAGGTGTTCTAGGGGTTGACAAGTTGTGATCAAAACTATTTTCATCACCAAATATTTCAGAGAGTTTGCAATCGAATTTCCTTCCATGATCAGTTTTAATAGAAGTGATTGAAAATCCTTTTTCATTTTGAACCTTTCAACAAAATTTTGTGAAAAAAACAATTGTCTCATCCTTGTGAGCTAAAAAGAATGTCTATGTAAATCTAGAATAGTCATCAACGATAACAAGTGCATATTGTTTCCCACCAAGACTTAAAGTCCTAGTTGGTCTAAATAAATCCATATGTAATAGTTGTAGTGGCCTAGAGGTAGTGAACATATTTATAGATTTGAAGGAGATTCAAGTTTGCTTACCTAATTAACAAGCATCACAAACTCTATCTTTGTCAAATTTTATCTTTGGAACTCCTTTGACTAAATCATTTTTAGAAACCTTTAAAAGTATGCTCATACTAATGTGACCAAGTCTTCTATGCCACAACCAACTTTCATCACTATTCATAGTGGCAAGGCATTCAACTTTGCAAGAAGATAAATCATTAAGATTGAAAATATAAATATTGCCTTGTCTATGCCCAGTGAGGATCGTCTTGTTACCATTAATGTCAATTATATCACATTTAGAGGATTCAAATACAACCTTGCAACCTTTGTCACAAAGTTGACTAATACTCAAAAGATTGTGTTTGAGTCCTTTAACAAGCAATACATTTTCAATAGAGGTAGAGGAATTCTTACCAACACTACCTATACCGATGATCTTTTCTTTGCTATTGTTACCAAATGTGACAAAACCTCCATCTTTTGGTGAGAGAGATGTGAATTGTGCTCATCTCCCATCATATGCCTTGAGCATTCACTATTCAAGTACCAATGGTCTTTCTTGGATTTTGCTTGAAAGCAAACCTACAAAAGGAATTCATTTCACCTTAGGTACCCAAACCATCTTGGGTCCTTGGGGTTAGTCCGTAATGGTCTTCTAAGGACCCATGCATTGCTAGGAGCAATAGATTTTTGTAAAGTATAGCATCTACTAGCATTATGTCCTAGTTTGTGACAATAAGAACATGAGATTTGTGGTTTTCCAATTGAAGCACTAAATTTGCCTTTTGAAAATTTCTTTCTTTTAAAAGGATCAAAGCCAAGGCTAGCTTTGTCTAGTGAGCATTTTTGTTTTTTTAAAATTACATCCAGTTTTTCTTTTCCATTTACACATCTAAAAAGAGTTGTTTTCAAGCTTTTAACCTTATCAAGCAAAATTTGGTTTTCTTTTGAAGAATCCTTTTGAAAAGAGTTTTTTTTTAATCTTATCACTCAAAGCACAAACTTCATTTTTCAAAACCTCATTTTCTTTATGTAAATTCTCATTTTCCTAAGTAAGAGTAGAGATCATCTTTTTAAGAAGTCCATTTTTTATTCTCATTTTTCTAAATTCACAAAGTAGATCATCAAATGCATCTTGCAATTCATTGAAAGTAAATTGGGAAGAGTCTGATACCTCATTGTCTTCCTCATGAGCCATGAGACAGAGGTTAGCCACTTCTTGAGATTCGACTTCTTCTTCAGAGCTTGATTCTTCATCATCGCTCCATGTCATGGCTGCTATGGCCTTCTTCCCTTGATATTTCCTTTCTTTCTTTTTGAGTAGTGGGCATTCGGCCTTTATATGCCCAGACTTCTTGCATTCATAGCATATGATATTGGATTCTTTACCAGATTCTCCTTTGGCTTCATGCTTTTTTCCACCTTTTCATTTCTTCTTCATGAATCTTCTGAATTTTCGAGTGATGAGAGCAATTTCATCCTCATCCTCCTTACTTGCTGATTCATCATCTTGACTGGTGGACTTGAATGCAACTACCCTTTTCTTCTTTTCTTCATCCTCTTAGGCATGTTGCTTTTGAGTAAGCTCATGAGTCATGAGAGAGCCCAAGATTTCTTCAAGAGGCAATGTGTTGAGATCCTTTACTTTTTGAATTGCCGTAACTTTAGCTTCCCAAGCTTTTAGCAATAACCTTGGAATCTTCCTCACTTGCTCATTATTAGGATGCACCTTTCCAAGAGATTTTAAGCCATTAATAATATCGGTGAATCTTGTAAACAGTTCTGTGATAGACTCATCAGGTTTCATCTTAAACAATTCATAACTATGCACCAAAATATTGATTTTAGATTCTTTAACTTGATTGGTATGTTCATGTGTTACCTCTAGTCGATCCCATATTTCTTTAGCTGATTCACAAGTGAAAATGCGATTGAATTCTTTGGGATCAAGTACACAATATAGAATATTCATAGGTTTGGCATTAGATTTTAGTATTTTCAAATCATGTTCATCCCATTCGGATTCAGGTTTAGGGATATCAATTCTTTCTATTCTTGTTACATGGGTTTTGGGACCATTTACTATAAGTCTCCATAATTCATAATCTACTGATTGAATATAGATTCTCATTCTATTTTTTTAATAGTTGTAATTAGTGTCATTGAACATAGGTGGTCTGTTTGTGGATTGACCCTAACCGAGAGAGCTTCCAAAATTGGTTGCCATGGATCTATTCCTAGGATGTTAAGCCTAAAACAGGAATACAAGCTCTGATACCAATTGTTGGCCCAAAAGGCAACCTAAGAGGGGGGGTGAATTGGGTCTTTTGGAAATTAATGGCAATTAAGACTAATTAAAATTAATTTAATCAATAGAACAATGATCAAGATATATATATATATATATAATGCAATATAATAAAAAAAGAAATAAAAACAGAGCAATAGAAAGTACATCAAGAATTACTGAGGTTCAACTACAATTCGTGGTCTACGTCCTCACCCCAAGATCCCCTTGAAGTCTTCCTCCACTATGCAATCTCTAATTACAAAAATGGATGTTGATTTACCAAGTGCTCAACTCACTTTTACACAAGAACTTCTTCCCAATTTTTTCCAGCTACCAAGTGGCTTTGTCTAAGATCCACTCCAACTTACAAGAGTTTTTCTTCTATAAGAGAACTCTCAAACTCTCACTTACAGGGTTATGAAGTTGTACAAACGAAATACAAACTCTCTATCAAGAATGGATAGAAAAATAAAATCTCACTAAATAAAGACAAGAAGAATATTTAGATTTTTTAGTTTGATCAGTTAGTGGTCCTTGTTTTCTTGTTTCACACTTGTATAAATGCAGTTGGAAGCTTGTATATAAACTCCTGTATTGATTTCGTCCGTTGGAGGTTGTTGGGGCTCATTTAATGCAAGTCCAATCCGTTATAATGTTAAAAAAACTAGCCGTTATTTCCCAGGTATCGACACTTGGTTTCATGTATCGACACATCTGGTTTGCATTTTTCAGATGTTGTCCACTGTTTCCATGTGTCAACACATCAATTTCATGTGTCAACAATTGATCATTCTGTCTTCAAACTTCTGGCTTTTGTCTTCATGTGTCAACATATTGCCCAGAAATCTACATTCTCTCTTCCAAAGATCAAGTTCAGTTTCAGTAATACTATAAGATCTTCAAGGAGTCTTCTCTTTGGGGTATGATGATCAATCAAAATCATCAATTCACCAAAGTTGTCCTCTATTCAATTTGGATTGAATTTATCATTTGATAATCATCTTTTCTTGATTTCCAAACAGTCAGGATTTCATTCCATCAATGCTGAGCTCTTTTTCTTTGTTGCCAAGCTTTCTTTTTCATTGTCGAGCTCTTTCTTTAATTACCGAGCTTTCTCTTTCATTGCCGAGCTCTTTCTTTCATTACCGAGCTTTCACTTTCATGTAGAGCTTTAAGATGCCTCATTGCCGATCTCTCATCTTTGCTACTAATTCTTCTTACTTCTTTAGGATCACTTTAATAAGACTTTTATAAGCTTGATGAAGTTTATTCTTGAACACCTTCATTTTCTCTGAGTACATATCATCTTCATTGATTCTTTTCATCCCAGATGAAGTCTTCACTTGAATTCTTTGTAGAGATTATGTAATTACGATGAATTTTCTCTTTGAACATCTTTAATTAAGTCATCTTCAATTGATCTTTGCATATTTGATGAAGTCTTCTTTTGAACACCTTCAATCTCTTCGAATGCAAATCAACTTCATTGAGTCTATGCATACTTGATGAAATCTTTATTTGAACACCTTCAATCTCTTTGAATGCACATCATTTGTTTGAAGTTGGAATAGGTGTCATTGCTCAGTTTGGAGTGTTGCATAACTCTCAGTGCATTGTTTGAACTTGGCTTGTTGTGCATTCACTTTGACATGTTTTAGAGTTAATGTCAAACTTCTAAGTCTAAATTATAATCTTTATTAATCTGCACACTAAGCAAATGCATTAGTAAAATAATACAAGATTTAGTTATCATCAAAATCAACATAGGGATCAACCTTGAGTTAACAAGAGGGTGGTTGGAGCCTGGCTTAAAGGAGCCCTCGAGACCACATTCACAAGGCTGGGCCGAGGGGCTCCAGTGGAGCACCGAGAGCCAATCTGCTGTGAGTGCAAGGGGCGCGAGGGGCACTGACTTGCCGTAAGAGTGAGGCGCGCTGGAAGAGGCGCCAACCTATTGCGAGAGCAAGGGGCACAAGGGGCACCAACCTGCTGTAAGAGCAAGGTGCACTGGAAGAGGCGCTGACCTGCTACGAGAGTGAGGGTGTGCGAGGGGCACTGACCTACTGCAAGAGCAAGGCACGCTAGAAGAAGCGCCGACCTGCTGCAAGAGTGAGGGGGCCACGTGGCAAGGCACTGACTTGCCATAAGAGCAAGGCGCGTTGTTGACGTTGTGTTGACTTTGTGGTACCCTGGGGTCCACGTGGCTTGCCAGCTTGGACGAGTGGGTCGGCTATGTAGTGCTTATGGATGTGGGTACTCACATTAGCCCTCATGTATGCGCGGGTTTATTGACCAATGGACTCATGCATACCACGTGGGGGACATAGTTAACCATTACATTGATGCCTAACCATTGATGATTGGTGCACGTTGCTTCCAAGGGGATTCCATGGGTGCCACATGGTGCTGGTGTCGCTTTAACCAATAATGTTAGCGGCTGCCATTATGGACATGACCGTTATGAGGGGATCGACGCTTATTTTGACGTGGAGAAGTCTATTGCTAAGGCGCCTTTCTTTTTGGCTTGCGGTGAGGCTAGAGCGTCGCATGAGGCCTTTATCTCTCAAGACTCGATCCTGCACTTTTCCATCGAGTATGGGGACCTTCCTTATGCCGTCCTAACATGGGATAGCTATTGTGCCTCGGGAGGGGGGCTCGAGGTTTGGATGGAGGAGATCTTAGACCACCCCGTGTATGTGGAGGTCCTTGAATGAGTGTGGCTGCATACGGCGATACTGAGT
Organism: Euryodendron excelsum; assembly: GCA_033060915.1. NCBI lineage: Eukaryota > Viridiplantae > Streptophyta > Magnoliopsida > Ericales > Pentaphylacaceae > Euryodendron > Euryodendron excelsum. The sequence continues at coordinate 22,571,538 of CM065387.1, forward strand.
ACTTATAAACTTAATATCAAACAGAATGCAGCCTGGCTGGAGATGATGCTTTCATGCTGGAGCGTGGACTCTCATACACTTGCAGCAACTTGGGGGTAATGCACTCCTACCTTGGAGGATGTCAGCGGGATGACCTGTTTGCCGATCTTAAGGGATGTAGATCCTTGCATGCTTATATCAATAGTAGAGGAAAAGCACATCATCCAAGGCCTGAAAGATTCGTAGAACGCGGCGATGAGGGCTGTGAGCAAATGTAGCAAGGCTAGTGAGAAAGAGGGCGTAACCTCCTCGAGCAAGTCCCACAAAAACACGTTCAAAGTTTGGACAATCTATTGGAACAGCAATCTGCAAGGGGTGACCAAGGAAATGATAAGGGCTTGGGAGGACACTGTTGAAGCTCATAGCAGGGGGCAGGCAGGGCTAGGACTGCATATCGAGTGTCATCTAGCAGCGTTTTTGAGTGCATGGCTGTCGAGGCATGTATTCGAGGGCCCCCAACTGATGGGGTGAATTACGCACTTTTTCCTTTTGCAGCAGCACTCGCATGTGGAAGGAGCCTCGTGTTGGGGCCTTTATTTTTTAGGACGATTTATTTTCATCTAGACCAGATGGAGAAAAATATGGCCAAGTCCATAGGGCACTACGATGTGCCGAGCTACATTTGTACTAACTTTTTACAAGTGTTTCCATTCGAACATTTTCAAAGCGCGGCACCTAAACCCTGCGAGGGGAATGAAGTGGACGAGGATGGGAATGCCGTTGTGTGTTACCGAGCGGCCAGGTGGTCGGGTGGGACACTGTGAGCCAGCTTGAAAGAAGCGTTTGACAACGAGAAGGAGTTCATCCCGATGCCATATGTGTGGGAGTTGGCCGGCATTGCCGATTGTAGCATGTACGCAGGAGAGGATTGGGAAGTGTTAGTGATGCTAGAACCAGGGAGCTAACGATGAGCATGCTGTGGATGATCCCAAAGGGGCTGCCTGCTTTGAATGAGGGTAGGGCCTGTGAAGTTGTAATGTACCATCCCCAGAGGGTGGCCCGCAAGCTTGGCTACGACTAGGGCCCACTAGACTTTACTAAAATAACAAGCTCAGTGGGGAGGGCCAATGCTCGCTTCCTTTATAGAGATGTGAAGGAGGTGATGAAGCAATATGTGAGGATGAGGGTGTGCAGGATGAACCGCGAGGGGTTGGGGACTCACAACTGGTGTAACTATTGGAGGAAGAACCTGGAAGCGTTTGATTTATTCACCCTGGGTGACCCCATGGTATCGAGGTTGGAAGAGGTGCTATAAGAGGATCGCAGCTTGTAAGCGCCGCGCAAGGGCTGGGAATTGGCTGCCTAGGGTGAACTAAGTGAAAAAGTTTGGCCATTAGAGATCATAGTGGTGGAACCGCATCAAAAGGACCAGGAGTTTGCTCCACGGGGGTGGAAGGGATATTAAGATTTTCTAAGGTGATGTACACCCCAGGTGCCAAAAGTATAAAGGTTTTGAGTAGGGGAGGAAAGGTGGTTGGGGCTGAGGCAGTTGTCCGACCAAGCGTATCGCGGGGGCAAAAAAGGAAGGTAAAAACTGTGAAGGGTTAATTGTAGGGGGATTTGTAAGTTATTGATGGAAGTGATTGACATATGGGACTAATTTAATAAATATAGGAGACTGGGGTGGTGATTGTTGAGACCGAAGAGGGCAAACAGGGGGGTGTGAGGGAGGTAGCGAGCATGGCACCAGCGGCCAAGAAAAAGAAGGTACATGTTAGGTTCATAAGTTTAGTAAATAAAGACTAGTATATAGCTATAACACATTGGTTTTTGCAGGTGGTATTTGCAAAGGGGAACTATAGCTGACGAGCTGATGACAGAGGATGAGGGAGGTCTGCTGGTGCCTCAAGACTCATTAGACAAACTGAATGAGGTGTTGAGCGATAAGGCTAGAGCTCATGTGTCTATACGGACGGGGTTGAGCGAGGAGGAGCTAAGGTCATTGATGGCGAGGGGTGGAAAGAGCTTGCAATGTTTAAAGATGAAGTTGCGAAAGGGAGTAAGCTTAGTGAGAGGCATAAGGCGTAAGACTACGACGGGCTATGAGAAGCTGCAAGGGTGGTTTATGCTAGAGGATGAAAGCAACGGGGAGGAACACGAACCAGAGGTGGCAGCATCAAGGCAGGAGGAAGTTGTAGATATTGAAAAGAGAATAGATGTGACTATGATAATGCTAGACGTAAAAGAGGCAGGTGATGCCCAAAGGGTTAGGCAAGTCCCAAATAAGTCTTTGGGAACTACAAATGAAGATGTACAAAGGCTAGCGGTGGTGCCAGAGGCCTAGGTGAACAAGTTAGATGTCATGGTCGAGCGCGAGGGGGTAGAAGGCAAGGCGGAGACGTCAACAATCAACGAGCTAGCTCAAGTAATTAGGTTGGAAACTTCGAGGGAGCAGGAGTTGGGCAAGGTGATGCTAGGAGCAAAGGTGATCTCTAGTCATAAAGGTAAGGGGAGCAAACTGAGCTCGGGGAAACCGACCTTAAAGCCTACGAACAAAGTGTTGTCTCAAGAAAAGGGGGCTGAGGCAGAAGAAGAATGAGCAGGCTCAACTGCGTTCAGGTCAGAGGAAGAGGGTGAAAATGAAGAGGAAGCGCTTGAGGCCTCGTTTGCGAGATATGAGGAAGCTGGCGAGCATGAGGCATTGAACGCGCTAGAGGTGGTCGCTACGTCTTATGGGGAAAGTGCTGCACTAGGAAGGCAAGTGCTGAGAGAGGCTGGTAGGATTGTGAAGTTACTGGGAGGCTCATAAGAAATTAGCTTGGGTTCGGCCACAGTCTTTGCTGGAGTGAAGGCGGGGCATGTCCCCTAGCTCTAGAAGATTTTTGAGGAGGCACTAGAGGCCTTTGCTCGCCATAGGGAGTGGGGACCCTTGCTGGCGCATCATGGAGATGTTGAGGCTTGTGCTAGAGAGGCTGGACGGCCAACCATTGGCGAGCCTGCCTGAGGAAGAATGGGTGAAAATGAACCAAGGTTTGGAGGACTTGTAGTGTTTGCAGTTCGATATAACATGGTTGAACCAGCGGGTGCAGCGTGCGAGGGCGATTGTAGAGGCCGCTCAGCAGGCCGCGAGTCTAAAGGGTCGAGTGACGGTAGTGGAGAAAAAGATCGAGGTGTTGGTCTCAGAGATCAAGGAACGGGAGGAGCGCTTGGAGGCATTTCATGAGGAGCTCGAGGAGCTCATGGGAGAAGAGGATGAGCTACGCAGGTAGTGGACAGTGCCTACGGGAGGGATGGGGAACATGAGCGTATTTCAAGCATTGTAATGTATCTGTAATAAATTTGGCTCACAATTTTTGTAATAAAGATGTTTATATAAATGAAATGAGAAAAGGGCCCTGTTTTAGGTGAAAATTTAAACTTGTGTGAATTTGCTGGTTATTATTGGGCAACAGGTGGGTTTGGTGAGGTGCAAGTTAGGCGAGGGGAGTGTGAGGCAAGCTCGTGGGGTAGAGCTAATGAGCTTCGTGGAAAAAGTGGTAAAAAGGTGGGATTGGGTTCTAGATAAGGTTGAATTAGGGGGGGGGGGGGGGGCGGGGGGGCGAAGGTCTGACACTGATGGACTGCTTAAGCCAGAGGGCTTAGGGAGAGTCTTGTCAATGTGCTCGAGTGGTCGTGTCCTAGTGAGCTGGTTCTTAGCTGGAGGTGTTAGGAATCTCTGAAAAGAGAGAAGGGGAGCTAGTGTATGCCTTAGGGTACAGGTTAAACGGATTGTAAATAGAAGGTGATGAGGAGAGCAAATTAGTAAGCTCTTAATGAGGGTCGTCTATAGTGAGGGCATTCGGGGGAAGCAATTTGGGTATGGGTGGTTTAGGAAAAAGCCTCGTACTGAACCCCATCGTCTGCAGGGGGAAGAGAGGCCCACAAGGCTGAAACTTTTGCCTTGGCGGTGGCTTTAGCTCCCTGTTGTTGAGGCAAATGTAAAGAGGATCAGGAGAGGGGGACACCTAGATAACCAGAGTCTTATTTGGGTGGAGGTTCCCCCTGCTTATGGGGTGTACAGACCCTGCTCGGAGCGCGCTAGGACAGACGATCCTATTCTCAAAGAGGTACCGTGGCATTTGGGAGGAAATATACGTATGGAGGGCTTGCCAACTTCGCTAATGATTCGGCTGTATGGGGTGCTCAGAGGTTTAGGCCTAATGATGGGCGTGCGTTGGTGAAGCCAAGAGGGAAGTGGTCGGGAGCTCGTGAGCTACATAGCCTGCAGGCCAATTAGGTAACCGAGGTGGTTATGGTGACAAGGTGAGCCGAGGTGGCTACCTATGTCTTAGAGTTACGATCGAGAACACGTCCCAAGGGGGAGGCCAATAAAGCAGGCGGTGTGCCTTAAGGGGATGAGGATTGCCCGGGAGCTGTTTATCTAATCATAGGGCTTTGTCTTCTCCTCCTAGTGTATTTGAAATGAGAGACGTTGGGAATGGGGAGAGGCTGGTGGCTCACGAGTGCACTTTAAAGTTGCTCAAGGCAAGGATTGTCTATCTGCCTATAGAGGCCTCAAGTGGGACTCGCTCAGTTTGTGAATTTGTAGTGATAGGGCTTTGTATGATCTGTAATGAGCTAAAAAGGGCCAAGTTATAATCTTGATGCAATTTAAAAGTGAGGCTTTGAAATAAAGGGTGATGATCATGAATGCTTTAAGATTCTTGTTTGGTAGTGGGGTGTACAAACTTTAGATGTTGTGTCATTATAAAGGCAAAACCCACTATACATAATTGAAAATTACAACGAGGGTGGGATTTTAAAATGAAAATCACAAAACCAAGGGTATTAAGGGTAATAAGCTTTAAGCCATTTGGCATTAATGGGCGAGGGCATGGCAGTGGAGCCGGGTTTGGAGATCCTGTATTAGCTGCTCCCATTAGCTTCTCTAACTTCGGAAGGGCTTTTCCATTTTGGTGCAAATTTGGAATTAAAGGCCCCTCGCATGATGTGGGAGGCTGCGCGGAGCAGCAGGTCCCATTCTTAGAAGCATTGTGGTATGACCAGTGTGGCATCGGCGCGGGCAATCTGTTTGTGATAAGCCTGGAGGTTGGTTTAGGCTTGATCTCAGTGTTTGTCCAAGGCTTCGAGTTGGTGGGGGCATGTCTCGTGGAGCACTTAACTAGCGAGGGCTATTCAGGCAAAAGGCACAACAATCTCAACTGGGAGGACGACCTCAAATTCGAATACAAGGGAGAAGGGGGTCATCTGGGTGGACCGCCTTTTGGAGGTTTGGTAAGCCCAAAGCGCCATGGGCAGGACGTTTGCCAATTGTTCTTAATAATCCCTGAGTGTGTGGCTGAGGGTTTTGATTAGGTTTTTTTTGGTGGCCTCGACTTGGTTATTACCCTTCGAGTAGTATGGGGTAGACTTGTGATGGAGCACATCATTAGAGGCGAGGAGTTGGTCTATGTTTTTGTTGACGAAGAGGGTGCCATTGTCGAAGAGGATCACTTTAGGGAGGCTGAAACGACAAATGATGTATTCTTAAATGAAATTGGTAATCGCGAGGCTAATGGTGCGCTTGAGAGGGACGACTTCTACCTATTTGGTGAAGAGTTCGATGGCCACCAAGATCTAGATATGGCCTCGAGAAGGAAGGTTGATGGGGCTGATGAGGTCTATTGCCCAAGTATGAAATGGCTAAGGGGTGCTTAATGCGCGAAGGTTAACTGAAGGAGCATAGATAAGGTTCCCATGGCATTGGCAATTCTGACAACACTGTGTGTGGGACTGAGCATCTGCTTCCAAAGAGGCCAGTAATAGAGGCTGAGGTGTATCAAGTGTTGGAAAATCTTGTCTTCGACTTGGTGTTCGTCTTTGTGAGCCAGGTAGAGGACCTCGAGAATTTTAGGACCTGCGATGAAGCGGAAGGGGGAACTAAAAAAGCTATGCCAGAAGAATTGGCCTTGGTGAAGAAAAAAGCGGTTGGTGCGCTTCTTGATGAGGGAGGTATCCATCCGATGGGTGGCTAGGGAGCCTTTTAATAGGTAGTCTAGGTAGGGTTGGCGCCAATCAGGAGGGGGCTCTACAAAGTTGCATTCGGCACATGAGGGAAAGACTTGGCAGCCTACATACTAATTTTGCAACGCAGTGGCCTCTTAGATCATTGAGAGCTAATAATAGCCCTGGCGCTGGATCCGTCGATGGAGGCTGATGTTTGTCGTGCTACAGGTGCATTCATGGATTTGATGGAGTCTAAGTTTGGCCTCGGTAAGGTTGACACAGCGAGCTAGAAGGCCATCGGGGTCACGATAGTAAAGAACGCCTTGGTAGATGGTGGAATGTTTAAGATTATTTAGAGGTAGAGAGTCGTGCCGTTCGATGAGCTCATTCCAAATGGGAGCACGCCAGTTAGTGGGAGGGGTTTTAGGTAGGAGCTCGGTGATGGAGCAGGGGAGGGAACGCTTGAAGACTTCGATCTTGGTGGGTTGGTTCATCACCCACTTCAACTTTGGAAGCCAAAGTGGCTAAACGTCAGGGTGACGGTTGAATGAGCATGGGGTATGCTCCAAGCGCATGTTATCAAATTTGTCGACAAGCCACTGGGTGATAGTGCGATAGAAAGCGAGGGTGGGTTCTTTGATGGTAAAAACCCCATTCGTTCGCTTCACGGCCAGGTTGGAGTCGCCTCGGATGAAAAGGTCGGTGATGGAGAGCTTGATGGTCGCGAAGAGCCTAAGGATAAGGGCTTCGTATTCAGCCTCGTTGTTAGAACACTTGAAGGCCAGCTTGTAGGAGAGGTTGACTTTAGTGCCTTGTGGGGAGATGAGGACTATCCTAACCTCACTGTGTTCAGCAGTTGAGGAGCTATCAAAGGTGAGGATCCATTTGGCTTTAGTTAGTGCAGTCTCGGTAGTTGCGGTTGCAGCTTTGAAGTCATCGCCAGGGAGTTCTTCGAAGGGAGGCTCATACTCACCGCTGGGAAAGTGGGCGAGTAAGTCAGTGAGAGCTTGACTTTTGACTGTTGTGGGGGGTTTTGCAAGTGATGTCATACTCTGCAAGGGAGAACAGCCATCGAGCAAGGCATCCTGTTTGTGCGAGGCGTGAGAGGAGGAATTGAATGGGGTCACCTTTGGTGATGAGGTAAAGGGAGAAGGCCAGGAGGTAGTGGCGCAGCTTTTTGGTGGCAAAGACCAAAGCCAAACAGTGACACTCGACTAGGCTGTAGCGGGTTTTGGCTCATTGTATTATACGGCTGATGTAGTATACAGGGCACTCCACCCTGTTAACTTCTTATGCGAGCAAGGCTCCGATAAAGCAGGGAGGGGGGTAGAAGTGAGGTAAAGTAAAAGGGATTTTCCGAGCTATGAAGGGACCATGGTGAGGAGAGAGAGCAAGGCATCTTTAAGGGCCTGGAAGGCAACTTGGTTAGAGGAAAGCTATGCAAAAGGCACATCCTTTTTAAGGAGCGGGCAAAAAAATTGGGTAATCTTAGCCATGGTCGGGATGAACCGTTGAAGGTAGGAGGCTTGGTCAATGAGTGTGTGAAGTTCATCATGGTTGGAGGAACGCGGCATGTCATGGACAGCCGCGAGCTTGGATGGGTCAGGATTGATGCCGTGGTGGTGGACTACTCAACCCAGGAATTTGCCCGCAATGACACCAAAGGCACACTTAAGTGGGTTCATTCGAAGATGGTACTTGTGGCAGCGCTCGAAAACTCGTTGGAGATCCTTCAAATGGGTGGCATCTTCCTTAGATTTGACTACCAGATCGTCAATGTAGCACTCCATAGCCTTATGAAACACGTCATGAAAGATGGTTGTCATGGTGCGCTAGTAAATGGTGCTAGCATTTTTGAGGCCGAAGGGCATGATTGTATAGAAGAAGTTGTCGATCGACGTTTGGAAAGCTGTATTGGGGGTTGTCGTTGGGGGTTTTCTTGATTTGGTTTTAACCGCTAAAACTGTCCATGAATGAGAACATGCGGTGGCCCTCAGTGGCATCAATAAGGGTGTCAATACTTGGCAGCATGAAGTTGATCTTAGGGCAGGCTTTGTTGAGGTCACAAAAATCGATGCATATGTGGATTTGTCCATTCTTTTTCATAACGGAGACAATACTGGAAAGCCAAGAGGGGTGTGGGATAGGTTTTATGAAGCCGGCGTCGAGAAGCTGGACTACTTCTTCTTTGAGTTTGAGCACAACTTTTGGTTTACAAAAGCGAGAGCCTTGCTTGATGAGGCAAGCTACTGGTAAGACGTTGAGGCAGTGCATGGTCACATTGGGATCGAGGCCTGGTATCTCACTGTAATTCCAAGCAACAACATCTAGGTATAGTCGAATGAGAGTAAGGAGGGTTGCATGCTGGGGGGTAGGGAGATCCTGGCAGATAAAGATAGGTTGAGTAGGCTCGGTGGGAAGCACCAAGTTCACCTCTTCCAGTTCTTACTTTTGTGGGTGCGGGTCATCTTAGAAACATTCGAGCCCGGGGAGGACTTTCTAGAGTTGAGGGGTGTCTTCGGGAGGCTTGGTAGCGTGCCCAAGGCCAAAGAAGGTGAGCTTCTTTTTCTTTGTATTTTTGTGGGTATAGAGATCGGGGAAATGGCGTAACAGTCAAGGAGGGAAACGCTTAGAAGATGCGCGCATGGGGGTGTTAGGGTGGCGTCACCACGGTAGTTAGCTAATCCCGGGCACCGTCATAAGCGGTAGACGAGCTTGTCATTGGGTCTTTGGTACTTGGTGATAACATGGGGTCTTCTCGCTGGGATAAGCATGAGCGAGGGGGCTTTTAAGGGAGATGAGCTAATGGAGCTTCATCTTGTGCGAGCTTGGCCTAGCGCGGGATAGGGCTACTCTACAAATGGGGAGGGATCTTGGACTCATCGATTTCATTATAGAGGGAGGCTTCGGCCATGTACGATTCTGCAGTGCTGAAGGGGCGGTCGGAGACCAAAATTGTGATGACTTCGTTATCCCAAATGGCTTTAACATACTAATGGTAGGTGGAGGAGATGGCCTTGTATCTGTGTAGCCAAGTTTATCCTAACAGGATGTGGTAATTGGCATCAGTTTCAATGACATGGAACTTTGTGCAAGAATAGATGGGGCCAACATGGAGGTCAATTTTTGTATATTCGAGGGATCATTGGGATTGGCTACTGAAACCTCTGATGTTGATGGGCTCGCGTACGAGCCTCTGCTTAGGGAGTCTGGCAGCTTGGAAACTGGCATAAGGCATGATGTTGATGGAGACTCTATCATCCATGAAGCCTCTTTAGAAATCCATTTCTTGTATGATTACTGGAACATAGAGTGGGCAACTATGAGGGTAAGGATAGACTCGGTTGGTTTCGGAGAAGGTAATGGTTAGGTGGTTTTCCCGAAAAGTTCAATGAATGGAGCTGTTTGTGCTCATACAGGGTTCGTTGTTCGCGTCGGCCGCGCTCATAGTGGGTGGCGACTAAGAGACCGAACTGGTCAAATAAGTGTTTGAACTTTGTGGATGATTAAAGGGTGGTGGCTCGGTGATGCTCGAAATCTGGGTCTTGGGTACTAGGTTCAGCAATATGGTAAGTAGGTGTTTCCTCCAGCTTGTCATGGTGAGAAATCATCATGACGTCTTTGCGATTATCACGATATTTTAGGAGGGGATCATTCAACACGTCGGTATTCAGAAGCTGCAAAATGTCTTTTTGTTTCTTCTTGAGGAAAATGCGTAAGAAAGCGTAGCAATCTTTGGTGGAGTGGTTGGTAGATCGATGGTAGATGCAGTAATTTTCTTTGGTTCCATCCCATTTGGTGGGTTATTTCTTCACCTTAGCGAGGGAAATTTGGCCATCGGCGACTAGTGCATCGAGAGGGCCATGGCAATTTTGACAAAAACTAGGAGAGGGGGAGGGTCATCTTTAAAGGGCCGTTTCCTCCTGCTGGGATTAGCACAAGCTGGGCCTGTTGCAGCATAGACCACGGGCCGATGCGGAGGGCTTCTTCTCCACAGCGCGGCGAACTGGCGAGGGGGTTGTGACTAAGAGCCCGTGTGTGAAGAATCTCTTACCATCGTGCTAACGTTTTGAGCCGCGGTGAGCAAGCTTGCAAAATCTAGGAATTTGTGGTTGATCATGTGGATTTTGTAGCGAGTCTGCATTCCTCCTATATCGACACCCACCAGTTGCTTCTCATTTACTGGGTCTTGAACCTCTAGGGCATTCTCATGAAAGCGCTTGACGAAAGAGAGGAGACTCTCGCTGTCTCCGTGGGTTTCACGAATCAAGTCGAATGCGGTGAGGCTCTCATCTTCATAGAAGAATTTGGCTGTGAATTTTTTGACCATGTCGTCTCAGGAAGAGGAGTTTGGTAGCAAATTAGCATACCAAATGTAGGTGCGATCAAAATAGGATTTAGAAAACTCTTTCTGTCGTAGGTTAAGATCCACAGTGTGGACACTAAGGGAGTCTACAAATCACACGATATGCACTTTGGTGTTTCCGTTGTGCCCATCGAACTTGGTGAACTTTGGACTGGTGTACCAGTCTGGGTACGGAAGGAACTGGGTGCATTTTAAGTAGGGAGGGTGAAGGTTGCTCTCGCTACTAAATGACGTGCCAAAGCTTTCTTGCCTAAGCATAGCACACACGTGGTCTTACACCTGAGCCGCCATGAGGGATGTCTCTTAGGGGAAGAGGCGATACGGCTGGAGTGATATTGCAATGGGACGTTCGATGTCCTCAATGACAGTGTTTGGTGTTCAATCGCAGGCCGCGTTTTCTGGCTTGAAAGTTTCGCGTTGAGTGGCCCCCGATCCAAAAGGGCTGAATTGTGTCGGGGCAGAAGGGTGGAGGAGCCAACCTGGCCATTCTGCATGGTGCGGATGGTTTCCATGAGAGCATATTGGGCTTTCATGAGGGTGAGAACATTGTTGTTGAGAGCATGGATCTACTCTTCTTGTGTTTGGGTGAAGGTCAGAGCCTGGAGATTCGGGTCTTCAATTTGATCACCTTCATGGACCTCTACAATCTCCTGGTTGGTTTGTGCTATAGCTTTCTCTAGAGCCATGATGTCGCGAGTGCTATTCTTCCCCAGTGAAGTATTGTGTGTGGCGTGTACCAAGGGGTATAGAGTTGACTACCTTGGGGTCCGTCTAAAAATTTCAGCAGTCGCTGACATGGCTCAGGCCTCCCAGAGGTGGGAAGGAAAGAGCCAAGGGCAACCAAGAGAGAAAGAGGAGATCGTAAGGGTGAGCCTAAAAGGTTGAGAGCATTGAATTCCTGTCTTGGGCCATAAATGAGCTGGCAATTTACAGTGAGTATGGTGACTAATGTAGTAGACGTGTGGCGCCTCCCGATTCGACAGAATCTAATGCCATTATGGCTTTGAGCAGCCATGTCATCACCGCGACAGCTTGATGGGATGTGGGAATAGTCCCAATCATCAAGCATCTATCCAATCAGGCCACGCCTTGCGTCCCCTTCATTAAATGTGGATTAGGCTTGCATTTAAAGCCTGTGATTCGTTCATTTAATGTGGGGATCTTGCACTTGAGTGCGTTTGGTGGGTGAAGCTCTCTCTCTTAGCTGGTTGATTGAATGGGTCCCTGAGAGCTCGAGGGGCGATAGGCTTAACGATTCCCTTTGGTTCTAGCCTCCAATCCACAATCAGTGTGAGGACCCGAGTGGTGGTAAGAAGGAGAATGTTAAGGTGTGGGGCTTGTATCTAGCGAGCCTCAGAGGATGCCTATGTAAGGGTGGTCGGAGCTGTGCAAGTGTGGAGCTTGACTTAGAAGGTGGCTGGAGCAGTGTAGGCGTAAAGCTTGGCTTATAGGAGCCCTCGAGACCACCTTCACGAGGCTGGGCCAATGGGCTCTAGTGGAGCGCTGACCGGCTATGAGAGCGAGGGGGTAGAAGGGGCATCGACCTATCGCAAGGGCGAGGCGCGCTAGAAGAGGTACCAAACTGCCACATTAGTGAGGCGCGATGGAAGAGGCGCCATCCTACTGTAAGAGCGAGAGAGCGTGAGGGGCACCGACCTGCTGCAAGAGCGAAGTGTGCTGTTAACGTTGTGTTAACTTGAGGTACCACGTGGTCCATGTGGCTTACCATTTTAGATGAGTGGGTTGGCCACGTGGCGCCCATGAAAGAGAGTACCTACAACTTTTAATTACAAAATTGTCACTACTACCATATAAAATGATGTGTCTAAATGAGATTTCTTTAAGGGACAGGTGGGGGCACGTGCAAGGGAGTTTCTGCCGGATTTTGTGTAGCTAAATTCAGCAGGTTGAGAGGAAGCCAATGGTGCCATCAAAAATAATTTTGAGCCATCTGAGGTTCGAGCAGAAAGAAGTGGTTCAAGCACCACCTTGAGTTATTCGGCAATTCCGAGACTTTTAAAAGAGGCCACAAAAAATTAGAAATTGATAGTGAATAATATCATTGTATTGAATTTTATATAGAAGTGTTATGTGAGAGGAAACATAAACTAAATAAATCAAATCACTAGAGATATACTATATATACACTAACGTAAATATACATTATGATGGGGACAAATCATGAATCCCCCCATATCGAGAATAGGGTTCCCAGGGTACATGTCTAGCAAAAAAATAATGGAGGGCCACTGATGGGGACCGATCAGGAATACCCTGACGATGGGCTGATTAGAAATTTCCCTGACTACGCTTGGGGTACTCAAGAGGAATTAGGGACAACTGATGGGGATCAATTAGGAATCCCCCCATATCGAGAATAAGACTCCCAGGGTACATGTCAAGCAAGAAGACAGTGGAAATCAACCCTGAAAAGTTCAACTGACTCGAGCACGACCGAGTAGATCACACCGAGCAAGGCCTAGCAGACCGCATCGAGCACGATCGAGCAAACCATGCTGAGCATGACCAAGCAGACCTCCTGGTATGGTGCCGATCACCTTCCCCTACTACCGCACTAGTGGGGGCGACCAATGATAACCCAATCATGATAACGTGCTACCAGCTCCACGACTTCATGTGTAGCAGGAGGTAGTCACCTTTTCCCATTGTAACACACGCCTAAGGGAGCGTCACGTGTGAAGTTGGACAACTACTCCTCCACTACGCTGCCACGTGGAGAGACAGTCATCTTCCACTATCTTCATGCATGCAACGCTCTCTTAGCTATCAGAATGCCTACTCATATAAAAGGGAAACCCATCTTCTCCAAAGAGGTACACAAACATAAACCATAGCCAAAACTCTGTTGAAATATCTCCAAAAACCTAACTTTGGCATCAGAGTGCCCTTAGTAGGCATCACAGCGATGCCCTTCATTTCTTTTTCCCTCTGAGATTACTGGAACAACCCATCGCCGGCCTGGAGATTGAACTTACAAGTTTACTGCTTTATCAGTTGGCGCTGTCTACAGGAAATGATTGTTTCTATTTTCAGGGTCGTCATTAGGTCCGACACTTTATGCTTCCCCTTGCCCATGGATGACCAAAACACCAACAGAGTTATAGCCCTCGAAACCCAGATGGCCGATGTCATAGCCAATATGTAGATGCTGATTACCTAGAACCAAGAGTTGCTTCAATGACTCCCTATTGGCCCAGGAAGAGGACAACCACCTAGAGCTTGACTGGAGAATGGAGGAAGAAGCCATGCCAGTAGGCCTGTGAATGAAGACCCTGTTTTTTCAAGCGGTGGTTTGTTACCCCCTGGCGGTGCGTTACCGCCCCGAAACGGTAATTCCCAACTGGAGGAAGCACAAAGTCGGACCCCTAGTCCACACCTGCGACATCACCCCCAACACACCGAGGTTGACAGAGAGAGGGTAAACAACCCGTCGGCCTGGGATGAGCGTTTCAGAGCCCTCCAGGCCCAGATGACCGAAGTCATGGAGGCAGTGAAGACTAGGACTCCAAACACCATCGAGGAGATGGTGCACAGAACCGACTCCCTGTTTACCCAGGCAGTCATGCCAATCCCTCTACCACCCAAGTTCAAGATGCCAACTATAGAGATGTTCGATGGGACAAAGGACCTATTGGACCACCTAGAAACCTACAAGGCCTTGATGCAGTTGCAGGCCGTCCTAGATGAGATTATGTGCAAGGCCTTTCCGGTCACTCTCAAAGGAGCAGCTAGAGTATGGTTCAACTAGATTCAACCCTCCACTATTAGCTCCTTCGTTCAGCTCAGTAAACTGTCCATTGGACACTATATTGGAACCCAGAGGTAGAGAAAACTGGCAACCAGCCTACTTAATGTGAAGCAGAAGAAAGAAGAAACCCTTCGTGAGTTTGTCACTAGGTTCAACCTGGAAACCTTTGAAGTGGATGATATTGATCGCAAGTTCGTAGTCACCGCCTTCATGAGTGGAGTCAAGACCCACATGTTTATGTTTTTCGTTGGCCGAGGAGCCTCTGAAGACTATGGCAGACCTTATGATCAAGGCCCAGAAACATATGAATGCAGAAGATATGATGAATGCCAGATGGGAGCGTGATGAGGGCGCCATCTCCCAGTCAGAAAAGAAGAAGAGATCACTTAAAGGCAAGGACGACAGAGACATGAAGGCCCCAAGAAGCGACAGGTCGGAAAGGGGCGAACGACTAAGAAATTGGTTCGCTGCCTTTGAGCGTAATTTTACCCCCCTGACCACGTCACTGGAGCACGTCCTGAACGAAATCAAGAATGACCCAGTCTTGAAATCGCTTAGGAAGTTAAGGGGGCCCCCAGAAGAAAGGAACCGAAGGAAGTACTGCTGATTCCATAGGGATCACGACCACAATACAGACGATTGTTTCAACCTTAAGTAACATATAGAGAACCTAATCAAGGAGAGGCACTTGGGGAGATATGTTGTTGGCCACGGGCAAGACCGAGCACGCGCAGTAGAAAGGAAGAGCCCGGAAAGAGCCCCAGTGTATCAACGCTCGATTGGAGAGATAATGGCCATTGTTGGGGGATTCGGAGGTGGCGGTGAGTCTTCGTCTACCAGGAGGAACCATGCTAGAAAGCGAAGCAAGCAGAGGTGTTCTCAGTAGACAGACCAAGCAAAAAGGCCTGACTAGATGTTCTAGACATAATGTTCACCGAGGACGAAGCGGCAAAGCTGATTCACCAGCATGATGACGCCCTGGTGGTCAGCGCTATAATTTCCAACTTTAGAACCCAAAAAATTCTCATTGACAGTGACAGCTTGGTTGACATCCTCTTTTGGGGAGCCTTCGAACAACTATAGATACAGAAAGAAGCACTGAAACCCATGACCTCCCTCCTGGTGGGGTTCACTAGCGATAGGGTCACCCCATAGGGTCCATCGAGTTGCCCGTCACCCTGGGGAATGACCCCCAACAAGCTACGAAGTCGGTCAACTTCTTGGTTATAAACTGCCCCTTAACCTCCAATGTGATCATAGGGCGTACAACCCTGAATCAGTTCAAGGCAGTCACGTCCACATATCACCTGAGATTGAAGTTTCCTACAGAGCATGGGGTAGGAACTGTAAAGGGCGATCAGGTGACAGCGAGAGAATACTACTTGGCATCCCTCAAGGGGGACACCGGTAAGGAGGCCCTCATCAAAGAAGAGCTAAAAGTTAGGGACGAGGAAGATTTTAGGCGAGGAGAACCCGTGGAAGAGCTGGAATAAGTCCCCATCCACCATACAGCCCAGGTGGACAGCACACACTCGCCCAAGGTTGTCATGATCGGCACTGGCGCTCCTGAGTAGCTCAACCTAGAGCTACAAAGATTCTTGAAGGACAACACTGATGTCCTCGTTTGGACCCATGAAGATATGCCAAGCATAGACCCCAAAATCGCCACTCACTACCTCAATATTTCAGTGGAGGCCAGACCCGTTAAGTAGAAAAGGAGGAGCTTCACCCTCGAGTGTAACGAGGCCATCGCAGAGGAAGTGGACAAGCTTATCTAAGCCAAGTTCATCAAAGAAGCATAGTACCCAACCTGGCTCTCGAACTTGGTAATGGTGAAGAAGGCGAATGGGAAATGGTGGATGTGCATGGATTTCACTAATCTCAATAAGGCTTGCCCCAAAGACAGCTTCCCCTTATCTACCATTGACTTTTTGGTCGACTCTACTGCTGGGTACGAGATGCTCTTCTTCATGGATGCTTTCTCGGGGTACAACCAGATCAAAATGGCAGAATGCGATCAGGAGCACACTGCTTTCATCACCGACAGAGGATTGTACCGCTACAAAGTGATTCCCTTCGGCTTGAAGAATGACGAGGCAACTTACCAAATGTTAGTCAATAGAATGTTCAAGTCCTAGATAGGACGAAACGTGGAAGTGTATGTGAACAACATGCTAGTAAAGAGCAAATGAGTTGCTGACCATTTGGAGGATTTGAAAGAAACCTTCCAAACCCTCAGGCACTACAACATGAAGTTAAACTCAGCTAAATGTGCGTTCGGGGTGACCTCAGGGAAGTTCCTGGGGTTTATGGTATCACAGAGGGGCATCGAAGCAAACCCAGAGAAGGTCAGGGCCATACTGGACATGCAGGCCCCAACGATGGTCAAGGATGTTTAGGGTTTAGCAAGCAGAATAGCGGCCCTGACCCGGTTTATCTCCAAATCAACTAACAAGTGTCTCCCCTTCTTCAAGACATTAAGGAAAGCATTCTAGTGGACGGGCGAGTGTAAAGAAGCCTTCCAACAGCTAAAGCAGTACTTGGGTTTCGTTCGCCCTGTTGAGCCGAACGGTCATATGTGAGGAGCTCTGTCTCTACTTAGCCGTTTCGACAACAACAGTGAGCTCAGCCCTTATACAAGACTGTGAAGGAGTACAAAAATTGGTGTACTACATGAGTAAAGCGCTCAGGGGAGCCGAAGAAAGATACCCGAAGATGGAGTTGCTAGCCTTCGCTCTAGTGAACTCAGTGCGGAGGCTCCGACCGTATTTCCAAGCTTACACGATCGTGGTCCTAACAGATCAGCCCATCAAAAAAGTGATGCACAAGCCTAAAACCTCTAGTCGACTCATGAAATGGTTAGTGGAGCTCAGCCAATTCAATATTCAGTATAGATCAAGGACAGTCGTTAAGGGGCAGGCAGCAGCAGATTTCATTACAAAGTTTACTGCCCACCTAGACAACCTACTCGACATGGAGGATGCGGAGAACAACTGGGTATTGAATATTGATGGATCCTCCACCGAATGTCAAGCGAAGCAGGTGTGGTTCTTATCACCCTAGATGGCCAGAAAGTGGAGTACGCTCTTAGATTTAGATTCCCTGTAACCAACAATGAGGCAGAATATGAGGCACTCATCGTTGGGCTTCGAATTGCCGACAAATGGGAGCAAAGTAGGTAACTATCAGGGGAGATTCACAATTGATGATAGAGCAGATCCAGGGGGATTATGAAGCCAAAGGGGAGAAGATAAAGGAGTACTACCAGATGACTAGAGACTTGGTCAAAAAGTTTTTGAAAGTAGTAGTGCAAAGGGTCCCCTGATTGGAGAATGAAGAAGTAAATAGGTTGGCAAGAATAGCATCCTTAGAACTGCTTGATCCCGAAGTACCCTTGGAAATTCTCGATTATTTAAACCCCAGAAGTCAATGCGCTAGAAATGTACGACTCATGGGCTAAACCAATCAGGGATTACCTGGAACACAACACCCTTGCAAAAGACAAGCTGGAGGCAAGAAGGATCAAATTCAGGGCCAGCCGGTATATGATGTTCAACGGTGTCCTGTACAAGCGAGGACACATCACCCCCCTTCTCAGATGTGCTATCGAAGAATAGGCCAACTACATCATACGGAAAGTCCACGAAGGCATTTGTGGCAACTATTCTGAAAGACGATCCTTGGTTAACAAGCTCGTCAAGACAACATACTACTGGCCAACCATGAGTAAAGACTCCCAAGAGTTTGTGAAAAAGTGCGACAAGTGCCAACGGTTTGCCAACATTCCAAGACAGCATGTGCAGGAGTTGACTCCCATCCAAAGTTCGTGGCTCTTCGCCCAATGGGGGATCAATATCGTGGGCCCATTGCCCCTGGGCAGGGGGCAAAACAAGTTCGCTGTGATAACCATCGACTACTTCACCAAATGGGTCGAACTAGAGGCCCTCACCACCATCACATAGCAGAAAATGACCAACTCTCTTTGGAAGAACATCGTGTGCTACTTTGGAATACCCAAAGTGGTCATCATTAACAACGGTAAGCAATTAGAAGGAAAGCAATTCAGTGGGTTGTGCTCGAACCTGCAGATCAGCCATCACTTATCCTCGCCAGAACATCCTCAAGTAAACGGACAAGTGGAAGTTACCAACAAGTCCCTTCTAAAGATCATCAAGACCAAGCTCGAGAAAATGAAAGGATTATGGGAGGAGGAGCTCTGCAGTGTCCTATGGGCCTACAGGACTATTGAGCGGGTATCCACCGGCCAAACCCCTTTTTCCTTCACCTTTGGGGCCGAAGCATTCATACCAATGGAAATTGGCCTCCCCAGCCCCAGAACTCAAAACTACAACCCAGAGACAAACAACGAGGCCTTGACAGTTGACATAGACTTACTAGAGGAGAAAAGGCTCTAGGCACCGATCAGAGTGGCCTCATATCAGCAGCAGATACGCTAGTACTACAATAGCTGAGTGCGCTTGAGGGAGTTCAAGGCAGGAGGTTTGGTGCTGAAGAACGTCAACCAGTTTACCAAAATTGCGTAAGACGGGAAACTCGGCCCCAATTGGGAAGGACCTTACGAGGTGACGGGCTTCACCAAGAAGGGGTCCTATAGACTAAAGAGTCTGAATGGCAAAGAACTGCCCCACCCGTTGCACGCTGAGCACCTAAGGAAGTATTATGTGTAAGTGTTTTCTTTTTGTTTGCATTGTCAAAAGTGATCAGATGATGTCATAACGAAGTTTGTGTACATTTATTCCAACTTAATTCTACAAGTTCAAGTTCATTTGCAAACTTCCTAACATCTCCCTTGCAAGGGCTCCAACCAAAATAATAAAAAAGCTCTGCTTAGGCCCAGGCTGAGCAGGCAGAAACGGCAAAAATCCTGCTCAGGCCCTGCCCAAGCAGGCAGAGGGTTTATGCCTACTCTACAAGTTAAAGCGACAAAACCTTGCTCAGCCCTGAGCAGGCAGACTTCAACAAGTAAAAGCAACAAAAGTCCTGTTTGGGCCTAGGCCGAGCAGGCAAAAGTGACAAAAGTTCTGCTCAATCCCTAGCCAAGTAGACAGAGGCTTTATGCCCACTCTATAAGTTAAAGTGATAAAAGACCTGCTCAGGCCCTGGCTGAGCAGGCGGAGGCTTTATGCCCTCTTTACAAGTTAAAGAGACAAAAACCCTACTCAGGCCCTCGCTGAGCAGGCAGACCGATAAGCAAAAACAACAAAAGTCCTGCTCAGGCCCAGGCCGAGTAGGCAAAAGCAACAAAAGTCCTACTTAGGCCTTGGCCGAGCAGGCATAGGCTTTATGCCCACTATACACGTTAAAGCGACAAAAGCCCTCCTTAAGCCCTGGTTGAGCAGGTAGACTTCGACAAGCAAAAGCAACCAAAGTTCTGCTCGGGCCTAGGCTGAGCAGGAAAAGCGACAAAAGTCTTGCTCAAGCCCTGGCCGAGCAGGTAGAGGCTTTATGCCCACTCTATAAGTTAAAGTGACAAAAATCCTGCTCAGGCCCTGGCCAAGCAGGTAGAGGCTTTATACCCACTCTACAAGTTAAAGTGACAAGAGCCCTGCTCAGGCCCTGGCCGAGCAGGCAAACTTTGACAAGCAAAGGCAACAAAAGCTTGCTCATGCCCAGGCCGAGCAGGCAAAAGTGACAAAAGTCCTACTCAAGCCCTAGCCGAGTAGGTAAATGCTTTATGCCCACTCTACAAGTTAAAGCGACAAAAGTCCTGCTCAGGCCCCGGCCGAGCTGGTAGAGGCTTTAAGCCCACTCTATAAGTTAAAGCGACAAAAGTCCTGCTTAGGCCTTGGCCGAGCAGGCAGAGGCTTTATGCCCACTTTATAAGTTAAAGCAACAAAAATCCTGCTTAGGCCCTTATCGAGCAGGCAGAGGCTTTATGCCCACTCTACAAGTTAAAGCGACAAGAGCCCTGCTCAGGCCTTGGCCGAGCAGGCAGACTTTGATAAGTAAAAGCAACAAAAGTTCTGCTCATGCCCAGGCCGAGTAGGCAAAAGTGACAAAAGTCCTGCTCAGGCCCTGGCCGAGCAGGCAAATGCTTTATGCTCACTCTACAAGTTAAAGCGACAAAAGTCTTGCTCAAGCCTTGGCCAAGCAGGCAGAGGTTTTATGCTCACTTTATAAGTTAAAGCGACAAAAGTCCTGCTCAGGCTCAGGCCCAGGCTAAGCAGGCAAAAGCGACAAAAGTCCTGCTCAGGCTCAGGCCCAGGCTAAGCAGGCAAAAGCGACAAAAGTCCTGCTCAGGCTTAGGCCCTGGCTGAGCAGGTAGAGGCTTTATGGCCACTCTACAAAGTTAAAGTGACAAAGCTCTGCTCAGGCCTTGGCCGAGGAGGTAGAGTTTGACAAGCACAACCGACAAAAGTCCTGCTCAAGCCCAGATCGAGAAGGCAAAAGCGACAAAAGTCCTGCTCAGGCCTTGCCCGAGCAGGTAGAGGCTTTATGCCCATTCTACAAGTTAAAACGACAAAGCCCTGCTCAAGCCTTGGCCGAGCAGGCAGACTTCGACAAGTAAAAGCGATAAAGTCCTGCACAGGCTTAGGCCGAGTAAGTAGAGGCTTCATGTCCAAACAACTGACCGACCAGAGTGTTTTTGCTGACTACCTACACTTGCCCAATCTCAACAAAAACCAATAAGAGTTTGTTAATCTATTGGTTTATTTTGGTATAAGAGTTTGTTTGTCCATGGAAGGCAAAAAATCTACAGATTGCAACAGAAAACTATAGTAATGGACGGAAAAAGGACTTCTTTCATTCATAGGAGTTTGATTACAAACGCCAGAGTAGTGTGACGTCATGGAAGTCACTATAAAGGCAAAAGAAAAGACTACTGCAAAGATCTACACAAGGAAATCTACTTCACCATAGGAGCCTTCGACTGAGCAGAGGCCTTGAACTGGGCGTCATCCTTCTCTGCCCCCTCCTTGTCTTGTGCCCTGCCCTTCGATGCTGCTTGGGAGATGACATTATCTTCAACTTCTGACTTAATCCCAGACAGGTCTAGATTGGGATGAGCCCGACCAACCAAAGTTTTAGTTTCTTCGAAGCCATTGATAAAAATCAAGGCAAAAGCTGTCTGGTACTTTGCCCTCTGTATGTACTCTTGTTCAGCCTTCTTCTTGGTTTCCTCCAGTCGAGCAGGGAATGTTGCAATCTGGTCGTGGGCAACCTTTATGGCAACTTTCTTGGCTCCCAGTTTCTCCTAGCAGGCTTCCTTTTGGGGCTTCTCCTTCTCAAAGTTAACCCTCAACTTCGCTTACTCGCTCTTAAGTGCTTGCACCCTGCCCTCAACTTCCATCACCTTCCCCAGGGCTGTGTTCAGCTCAGCCTGGAGTTTGTCAGAAGTCCTCTTCTCCTCCACAAAGACCTTCTCAAAATCTGCTGATCTTCCACCAAGGATCATAACTCTGGTAGCAGCCTGAACAGGAAACATCACGACCAAAAAAGGTTTAACAGCCTAGAAAGGAAATGACAGAGTCAGAGAAAGTCAAAACGCCAAGCACAAGCCAATACTTCCATACCTTCAGCAGGTTCTGGTAGGCATCCTTAGCCAACATCTGTGATGCCAGGGCAATCATCTTGCCAGTATCCGAAGCGGAAATGATGCTCGTGAGCTTCCTCATCGCCTTGCTAGCACTATCAAAATTCGAAGGGGAGAAGGCTGGCACATCCCCCAGAGGCCAAGTAGCTGCTGGGGGCACCTCAAGAGTGACCGTGTCAAGCGCTAGGGGAGGTGAAGGTAGGGCCTTCTCAGTAGGAGGAGTGTCGCCCAACTGAGGAGTATCATCCTCAAGGACTATTGTTTTTTCTTTGCCCCCTTCTGTAGTGATTGGGGTAGGGGCCTTCTGGCCAGATGCCAACGTGAATTGCTTGGCCAGAGCATAAGGGTCGGCCTATATGGTCAATTTAGTCTTCTTCAGAAAACTTTTGTTCAGTTCTATCTCCTCCTCCTCGTCCTCAGGCGGTTTAACCCCTTGATCTGCACAGCGCACATGGCATGGACATCAAAACACAACAAACTACAGTTAAGCAAAAAACACAAAGTATTCACTCCTTGCGCGTTCTGCACTCAGAGAGTAATCTGTAGGCTCAGGGCCCAATAGGAACATACCTAGATTTTCGACATTCACCAAGGCACAGGAGTCAGTAACACCATGCTCGATAGCTCGGTCCACCCTCTCCTTCAGCGCCTCACTTAGAGTGGGGGCAGCACGGGCTAAAAGCAACTAACCTAAGTCAGAACTCTACAGGCTTAAAAATCTAACAACAAAAGAGAAAAACACCAGGGTTGGAGAGCATACCCTTCCTAGAAGGCGTCCCCCACTCTCGAGGGACTCAAACGAACTTCTCGTCCACTAGCTCCTAAGGTTAGCTCTCCCAGCCCTCACTGTAGATGAAGAAAAACTTGCCTTTCCACCCTTTATGAATGAGGGCAAGTATTTTACCAGCACAATGCCCTTGTTCCTAGTAGAGAAGTACCACCACCTCTTCTCGAGCTCTGACATCTTGTAGCAGGTTAGAAATTCACTTACTGTGAGGTTGTCCTTGCCACCACTACTCATCTGCCATAACACAGCGCATGCCACCAGAATCCTCCATGCGTTTGGCATAAGCTGACCAAGAACTAGCCCTAGAGTACCCATAATCTCCCTGATAGGAGCAGGGACGGGGAATCTAAGGCCATTAGCTAGAGCGGCCTTATACACACAGACTTCCCCTAGTCGAGCAGAGTAGGCCCAGTCCCCCTTCTTTAGAATCCTATAGCACAGCGAAAGAGACATCTGGTACTCCTTCCAAGTCCTCGTTATCCTCTGCTCCATCATCACAGAGGACACCCCATTCGCCTCAAAATTGAATTCCCTCACTCCTGGTACCATCGTCCTGGCTTCACAGTCCATTCTCCCTCCAAAAACCCCAAAAGGACCCACTGATGAACTATCAGGGGCCCCGGGCCTAACCCTAACCAGATCCTGCGAAGGAGTGTTCTCAATATCTGATGATTGCATCTCTCCCTCATCCATGGTTCCTATTAGATATCCCTCCTGCCTAGATTTGACTTCTACCCCAGCCAGTTCTCCAACCCACCTAAGCGACTCAGAGACCGCTCCCAAACCCTTCGATGATTGCTCAAAACTACGAACTCAGGAAGAATTGCGTAAAAGCTAAAAGTTACAGCGAAGAAACTTACCTAGCCACGTAACGAATCCTTTGGGGCAGTTGCAAATCAACACAGCAACAAGCAGCACAGCAAAAAATCCGGCGAGTGGTATGAAAATCTCCAAGTATGGCGTATGCAAAGTGAGAGCCAAAGGGTGTAATCGCCTAGGCTAAAAGCCTCCTTTTCGAAATCAACGACCCAGTTCGGCTTATCGACCAATAGATCCAATGGCTGGCAGTCCACGAGTCACGTCATGTTTTGGAGACCAATGAGAGCATCCCGCGTGGTGAAACGTCAATCACCACATTTATTCATCGCCAGCCTTAGTCATAAATGCGCTTCCGGCGCCATAAATGCATTTCCACCTTACGAAGAGACACTCATCATCCCAGGAATTCCCCTGACCACGCTTGGGGTACTTAGAGAAATTAGGGGCAACTGGTGGGGACGGATCAAGAATCCCTCCATATCGAGAATAGGGCTCCTAGGGTACATGTCAAGCAAGAAAACAATGGAGGGCAACTAATGGGGACCGATCAGGAATTCCTCGACGATGGGCTGACTAGGAATTTCCTTGACCACGCTTGGGGTACTCAAGAAGAATTAGGGGCAATTGATGGGAATCGATTAGGAATCCCCCCATATCGAGAATAGGGCTCCTAGGGTACATGTCAAGCAAGAAGACAATGGAGATCAACCTTGAGAGCACTAACTGACTAGAGCACCACCGAGCAGACCATACCAAGCACAGCTGAGCAGACCACACCAAGCACGGCCGAGTAGACCATGCCGAGCACGACTGAACAGACCTCCTGGTATGGTGCCGATCATTTTCCCCCACTACCGCACTAGTGGGGGCCACCACTGACAACCCAATCATGATAACGTGCTACCAACTCCATGACTTCGTGTGTAGTAGGAGGTAGTCACTTTTCCTAGCTTTGACGCACGCCTAAAGGAGCGCCATGTCTGAAGTAGGACAACCACTCCTCCACTACCCTATCACTAGTCAGATCCTCCAATGCCACGATGCCACGTGGAGAGACAGCCATCTCCTACTATCTCCATACATGTAACGCTCTCTTAGGATTATCAGAATGCCTACTCATATAAAAGGGAAACCCATCTTCTCCAGAGAGGTACGCAAACATAAACCCTAGCCAAAACTCTGTTGAAATATCTCCAGAAACATAACTTTGGCATCAGAGTGCCCTTGGCAAGCATCACACCGGTGCCCCTCATTTCTTTTTCCCTCTTAGATTACCGGAGCAGTTCATCGCTGGTCTGGAGATTGACCTTACAAATTTACAGCTTTATCACATCAGTCTACAAATGTATACATATATATGTTCGTTTGTATGTATATGTGCAACCTAAAGACACACCTACTCCTAAAATATTTTACAAATGATGCTCTCGTTCTTGCTCCCGCCCCGCTGCACGAATAGTTACTTGCGCACAACCTCCATTCCAAGTTATTTGCTTTCAAAATTCAAATATGGCAAAATGTATTACTAGAAATTGCAAAAACAAATATGTTGCAACATATTTCAGTTCATAAGGGACACAAATGCAAAATTGGAGCCTTGCAAGGACGAAATTACCCATGCACTATGGCCCCCATTTTGACAAAATTTCATTTATCTCCTATTGATTTTGAGTTTCTTTTATAATAAGAGTACAATTGTTTTTCCTTTTAACCTTTCAAAATTTAAGAATTTTTTCTCAGCCATAACAAAATTCAAAAATTTTACCTTAACCTTTCAAAATCCAAGAATTTTTACCTTAACTACTCAACAAAATTCAAAAAATTTACATTGATCGTTCATGACCTCCTCAACAAAATTTCTGATTCTGTCCTCGGCACCCCACCAATTGCACTTGGTGCAATACCTATTCACACCCACTGGTTTATGCTAGTTTTGAAGCTCACTTGGGGCAACATGCATCTTGTAAATTAAATAATTGCATGAGATGCTCAATTATTAGGGCATATATTCAGTAGAC
Source organism: Euryodendron excelsum (assembly GCA_033060915.1). Lineage (NCBI taxonomy): Eukaryota > Viridiplantae > Streptophyta > Magnoliopsida > Ericales > Pentaphylacaceae > Euryodendron > Euryodendron excelsum. Next base: position 22,596,816 of record CM065387.1, read on the forward strand.
ACAATAAAAATACAAGAACCTAAAAGTTTGGTCAACTATATATAAATAATTGAACCTCCAATTATTAGAGCATATTCAGAGACTTATACACTTGGGACCACATGCTAAAAGAGCTCACCAACTCACATATACCAACACAAATTTCTGTTCTAATCTCCAATGTTAATGCTTCATAAAACTACACTGTGCAGCAAGCGATCCCTAATTAATTTTGAGATTTGTGGGTTCCTGAAATAGCTTGGAATTCACATAATTCAATTGACCTAATTGAGTGTACTTAATTGAATATATTTCTATCGAATACCATCACCACATATGCAGAGATAAACAGGAATAAGATTAAGAGATATGTGTTGGACATAGTCACATAACATTTCGTTTGGCTGAGCTCTCATTTTCCCAGAACTTAATGTGAAAGAAAGAAATAATGGGAAAATGTGAACAATTAGAAAGAAAAATAAAAAGAAGAAGATTAGTCCAAATGATTTTATTGATTGCACGGCACAACCTGAATAAAAATATGAAAAGCAAGAAATACAGGAAAAAAAAATTATTTTCTTCTATGGAGGGAAAAAAAAATCCTCGTGACTTAACAAAATACAAAAACCACATAAAAGAAAAGTAAAAAAAAATAAAAACACAAATGGAACCACTGATGAAGAAACCATGTCACACTTGTTAAGATGGAAAAGTTCATCCTACTTAAAACCTCGCTCAACCTCATCCACAAAAGCCCTAAGATTGATGTCCGAGGATCCACCAAACTTTGCAGCATCCTTTGCCAAATCCTTCCATTTTTCAGCATTCCTCCTCATTTCTTTGCTAGTAACTCCATCTCCCATAACCAATTCTATACACCTCTTGATCTCATGCCCTTCAACTATTCCATCTTCATTCAGAGTCGCCCTCACCCCGGTCTTGAATGCGTTTTCCAAAAGCTTTGCATTTGTAGGTTGGTCTGTGAACTGTGGAACACCCACCACCGGAATGCCCGAAACCAAACTCTCCAACGAAGAATTCCACCCACAATGAGTCAGGAAGCATCCCAAAGAAGGATGGGAAAGAACCTACATTTGAGAACACCACAGCACTATCATACCTAGTTTTTCCAATTCATCTTTGCAGCTAATTATTTTGTCTTCTCTTTTCTCACCATTTTCTATAGTTCTAATCACCCACAGGATTGGCCGATGGCTTTCTAGCAACCCACGTGCAATTTCCTCCATTTGTTGCTCTGAGAAAACATATAAGCTTCCAAATGACACATAGACAATGGATGATCCAACCACTCGACATAATCCCTTGAATTTTGGAAGAGGTCACACCCAAAAGCAGCATCAGATGGAACTTTTCCATCCAAGAATACTGACGGGACTAATAGTCATATTAGAACCAAGTTAAACTTCTCAATTGCCCTTAAGGCCTCTAGTTATAGCGCATTAAAGGTGTTCACTAGTATTTTTGGGTTGGCTTCTGCATCAAGTGTATCTAGCTGCTCTTTAATTTCTGGCAATGCAAAACCATATCTGATCTTGGACTGGATCATATAGGAGGGAAGGTCCTGACTAGAGAGCCATGGCAACCCGGGTAGTTCAATGGAAGATGAAGGGTCACGGCTAATATTTCTAATGGTATCAACATGACCATTGAAATAATAGAAGTAGATAACAAAGACAGACGCAGGTTGAGTCCATAGAAGTGCGGAAGGAATGTTAAAGGAACGCGCCACTTCGGCTGCCCACGTTAGAAGTATGGGATAGACCACACCTGTTACGGGGTAACCTTCCTTCACGCTGGCAGTGATGAATTCTGAAAGGGCTTTTGAACCACGAGTCTTGAACTCGGACTTGAAGTGTCCAGTGTCGTCAGTCGGTTTGACCCCATCATCATAGCCATCGGAGAAGGCAGCAAAGGTTAAGCCTTCTAGGATTGAAGAGGAGGTTTTGGTCATGTGACGATGGACAAAGACACTTGTAAGTACGATGACCTTCACACCCATTCTCACGAGGTTTTTGGCGAATTGAACTGACGGATTGATGGAGCCTTGAACTGGAAAAGTTAAGACGAGGAAGTGGCCGTGCACCATGTTGGCTACTCGATCAATGGAAAAAGAGTGAGTCTGTGTGTTAGAAATGCAGAAATATCTATGTATAAATTTGAGAGCATTGAAGAATATTATGTATAGATTGAAGCAGATTGAGACCATATATGCATACATAGATATTTCTAATATGCTCAATTATTGGAGCATATTCAGTAGACATGATAAAAATACAACCTTAAAGCTTGGCAACAATACATAAATAATTGGATCTCCAATATGCTCAATTATTAGAGGATATTCAATAGACTTAGGCGACATGCTAAAAGAGCTCACCTAACTCGTACAAACACCAATTTTTGTTCTGTCTCCAATGTTAATGATTCCGTAAAAGTGGTACTAAAAGTCTCAAATTAATTTCAAGATATTAATTATATTCCATGTATAGTTTCTCATTGAAAACTATCAGCATACAGATGCACAGAGAAATTGGAAGATACTTACAAAGTAATTGTGGATGATAAGAGTTGGAGATAATAGTTATAATCAAAGACGCCTCTTTTAACATTTTAGCTCTCTTCCTCAATCTCTATCGTCACCGTTACTTAACGGTGTTTAAATTTTATGCGACTTTGGTGCGGGTCGTTCTCATCTGTCAACAACCCGGTCCACGCAACACCGTCTCTTTAAACAGACTCCGTTATCCCCCCCCCCCCCCCCCCCCCATCTCCTCTTGTCTTCTCTCTTCTAAATAGTTGAAGCTCTCTGCTCATGCCGATTTGAAGCCTCGTCTCCACAGGTATTGCCTCCTCTTCTCTCTTTCGATCTCATTTGTATCTCTGCATGGTGATATTTTCGTTGGTTAGGGTTCAGCTCATTTTAAAAGGTGTAGATTGAATGAGATTCAAAGGTTTTTTCTCAAATTCAGCCTTGTTTTGCTATGATCTCTGGATGATGATATCTTTGTTGGGTATGTCATAAATTGATTGATAAATTTGTCATTTTGGTAGGTTAATTTGGTTCATGAAAATATCCTTCAGGTGCTTCTTTTGGTTTTTGGATGCGGTTCTTGTCGTTGGGTGGGTTGTGAGTTGATTCATGAATCTATAGTTGATGTGTGTTTGATTGATTTGAAGATGTTTGTGACATGGTCATGTTATTTAGTATTTGTTGTGGTAGGACTCTGAATTCCACCTTAGTGACAACAAAGTCCACAAAAGAGAAAATGGGTGAGGCACTTTTCCCAACCTTATCCACAGAGAGTAATCAATTATGTACAGATTTAAAAAGTGCAACTTGATAAGATTTCATTACTTTTAAGTTTTTTTTTTCAATACAATGTATTATAAATAAAGATCCTACGCAAGTGGCTTGAATACTATCTTAACATAATTAATTCATTTGTGAAATATATATAATAGTATCCTACTTAGTAGTAATTTACAATCTTATTATTTTGTTGAACTACAAAATTGTTTAAGACCTTATATTGACAAATCAAATTTTTTTCCAGGCTTGGGGGTTGGAAGTTTGCTTTCTCCAATGTCTCAAGTTTGAAATCTCGCAGATGCTATCAACTCCTTGGATCACCCATAGGATCTTTGTCTTGGTAATTACTATTGACTTAAGATTGATCTCTATATTGATTTTGATGCTAAAAAAATCATGTGGCTGTTGTTGGCTAATGTTTTAACTTAAGTGTGCACATGTAATATGTTTAAAGGATAATCAAATATTCTGAAATGACTGGAATCTATTTAAAGACTCAGAGTACGTAAAAGAGAGCATTTGGAATGTCTCTATATGGTATGGAATCAATTCCTAGAAAACCATTATGCAAACCAAAGTGCTGACAAAACGGTAGAAACTCAAGCAAACTTGACCATTTCTGTTGAAGACATTTTGGAAGCTCTAAAAGCTATTATCAACACATCCTCAAGATGGTTGACACATTATTGAAGATCTCCAGAAGATAATGGAAGCTAGTGTTAACATCGTGTAAATATGGTCAACTCATTTATTGAAGGCTCTCGATCCTCAAAAGAAGAAAGTCCATAAATGTTGTCAACAAAATGCAAATATGGTTAACACCTTATTCAAAACTCAACTCGCTCAAAGACATTGTCAACCCTTTGCAATTATAGTTGACACATTGGAAAGATTAAATCTTTCTGTTTTATACTTAAGCTCTTGTTAACACCTTGAAGACAGTACGCAAATGAAGGATAATAGTCTGTACAATGGTTCACACCTTACAATTATGGTTGAGACTATCGGAAGGTCCATTTATAGAAGTTTAAAGGAAGTACTAACACTTGCATCGACACATGACTCGGTACCTTCAAAATGGTGAGTGTTTGATCAAAATAGACTATACGATTGCCAGCACCTTACAAATATGGTCGACACTTACAATAGAGAAAATTCAAATTTGTGAACGAAGTGCTGACACCTTAAAGAACTTTTGCCAGCACCTGCCTCCAATAGTCATAAATTTAAATGTTCTTATTAGCCGAATTCGCATTAAATGCTACTCCAACCACCTCCAACTCATTTATGGGGATCAAGACAAAGATATTAAGTGCAAAAGGTGAAGATTCAACTATCCTCATTCAATACTCTGTTTTTTCATACACTCGAGAGCTTATACACTTGAGCTGGAACTTGCAAATACACACTTGAGAAAGTGATTCTTTTATATAAATCTTACTTTATATTTGTATAAGGTTGTATATCTTGTGAGCTTGAGTGCAGCTTGGGTAATGCACTTGTAAGACTGAGTGATCTTGGACAACATTACTTGGGATTCAAAGTTCGGATAGAACTCTTTATTGAAAGAGTGAGTTGAGCACTTAGTAACTAGCAAACTTTCTAAAAGACTTTGCATAATGGACAATCTCTTCAAGAAGATCGAGTAAGAGAGTACGTAGGCAGGATTGACTGAACCTCTATAAACATCTTGTGTCTTCATTACTTTTTTATTGCTTTGATAGTTTATTATCTTCATCATTAATATTCATGTTTGCATATTTATATATTGCATATAGTCACTGTTTCATTGATTTAGATTTCATTAATTTTTTATTATTGTCTTAAATTTTAGAAAACCCAATTCAACCCCCCCCCCCCCCCCCCCCCCCTCCACCTCGGGTTGCATCTCGAGCTAACAATTACTTGGTTTGTATGAGATGAGGGGAATGCACAGGCCTTGAGATTAGTCAAGATGCAAACAAGCTGTCCTGGACACTCGGTTAGAAAAAAAAAAAAGTATAAAAGTTTTGAAAAGGAGAGCACTTAATTTATAACAATTTTTTTATTCTCTATAAAGGTTCAATCATAATAAAAATTAATAAAAAATAGTTATCTTACAATTTTTTTTTTTATATTCTCATCTAACATGAATTTTTTATAAGTAAACAATCATTTTGTCTCTCCAATTTTGTCTCAGATTTCAATGTTATCCCTGAACTTTGATTTCTTATTTTGGCCCTCCAACTTCCAAAAAAAAGTCAACGTGGTCCCTCGTGTAAAAATAAGTTAGAAAAATTAAAATTAATTATACTTTGACCCTCTTAATTATGATTTATTTTAACTTTACCTACTAAACTAAGGGTCCGTTTGGTACAATTTTTTGTATTGTTTTTAATTTTGCTTTTATAAGCTAAGACAAGCAAAAAAGCTAGAAAGCTAAAAAAAATTGGGTTTTTTTAATATATCCCAAAAAAGCCAATGCAAAAAAACTTGAAAAAGTCATAACCAAACGGGCACTAAATGTCGTTACATTTTATCCTTAATTTATGAGAATTTAAGTTCGTATTAATGCTATTGACAATAAATAAACAAATAAATTGAGCATTTCTGATTGGGTACAATACAAATTTTTTTGTCCCTACTTAACATATACGTAGTTTCAAAAATCTTCTTAATATTGTCGTGGCTAATAATTTGTGGTAGACAAAAACAGGATTTTATTCTGGTAATTTTCTTAGGCATTTTGAAATGATTTATAACATTTCGTAACCATGAAAGTTTTTTTCTTTGTTTTAGAGATTAGTATAAAACTTTGACCAAAAAAATTTCTAATTTTAGTTGAATGGTGGTAAAATAATATTAAGTTATAGTTTATAAGGCCAAAATATATTTATTATCTAATTTCCTTACTTATTTTGAAATGTTGGACAACATTAACTTCTTTTTAAAAGTTAAAGGACTTAAATAGAATAAATTGAAGTTATATTAGAAATTGAGGTAAAGTTGGAGGGACTACATGATTGTTTTTTTTTTTTTTTATTGATTAGGTAAAACAACATTAGGGCATTATTTTAAGCTATTTGTGTAATATTTTATACTACTAGGCATGCCCAAAAAATAAAACTTATATACATGTAAGAAATTGCTTTTGATACACCATTAGTCTCACAAATTCTTTACAAAATCAGCAATCAAGTATGATATTATTAGTTATTAGCTATAATTGAAATATGAAATTATTTGATATTGTATCAACATGAGACTTTATGTGTCATTACGTGATATAGGAGGGATTTTTAGGAAGGCCAAGTTGAACTCTCAAATCAAATCAACGAGCATGAGGAATCTAGAAGAGAAGAAGACGATGAGAATATCTCGACCCTCTTTGAGCCGAAAGCACTCCGATGATTAACTTAGCAAACTTAATCACAATGAATCGAATAGAATATTAGAGAGCTAGAACTCAAGTGAACGTACCTTACACCTTCAGTCCATGGGGGTATTTATAGTTTTCAAAATGCCATATTTCCTTTGGGAATTTGAGTTACTTTCCTCCTAGGAATCTTCATTAATTGAGTTGGTTTAATGTATTGGACTTATCTTTTGCTTGTCCTAATTCACTTAGGAATAGGATTTGTATTACAAACTTCATTAGTCCTGGTACCTTTTGGATTAAGGTCCATGGGCTAGCCCTTTTAGGTCCTTACCTTTGATCGGTATGGGCCTTGTCTGATAGGTTGGCACTCATGGGCCGATCTTATTGGGCCGATCTTTCCTAGTCTTGGGCTTAACTCTTATTTGGCCCACAATTGCCCCCAGCCCTTGCGCCCTGTTTGGACTAACAAAGGGGGCAAGGGCTGAGATTTGCATTTAAAGCTTGTCTTTTGGCCTTCCCATTAGTTCTTGCCATATGAACATTTCATACCAGCCCTGCAATTGAAGGGGTGTGTCGACTGGTCTTCCAAGGTGACGGTTAGGTTAGGCATCATGATTGCTGCAGTTGAACCGGTGGCATGGTTGACTATAAATTGGGTGTATCTTCATCCATTCTTGACATTCAAACTTGGCTTAAGACTCTTGGTGAGAGCAAAAGAATGGATTCTGCCATAATTCTGTAAGTTCCTTGAACCTTTGCTTCCTTCTTTTTCTATCCTACCCTTTCGTGGTTGTCCCCTGATGGCAGCTCGCTTTAAGAAACTTGCGGACAGTCCGATGGCGGTTGCTGCTTTTATGTCCAGATACATCATTGCCGACCAGGTCGGCATTGAGTTGGTTGACTCAGAAGACTATAGGATGGAAGAAACCAACAAGGGGATGCCCTTCCCCATGATTGCCATCATAGAGGGTGGCGTTAGATTTTCCTTACACCATTTTCTTGTAAAATTCCTTTAACACCACGACATACATCCTGCCTAAGTCAGCCCAAATGTTTATCGGATTGTAATGGGGATGCTTGAATTAAACTAAATCCTAGGCGTCAACCTAGGGCTTATAGAGCTTGATTTTTGTTATACTTTATGTAAAGTTGGGCATGATAGTTGGAAAGTCTACATTAGGGCGACTAGCAAAAATAGGAAAATAGTAAAGTGCCTCCCATCTTTGGGTAAGGGCGTAGATGATGTCTAAATCTGGATTTTTGGCAATTGGGAGTTTGGCGACCTTCCTGTCAACCAAATGCCATTGAGTCGATGCCGTAGAACCCCCAGAGAGTTAGGTTAGTGTTGACCCCTTATTTTTCATGTGTATTGACTTGTACATGTCTAACTTGCCTTGTTTTGATTTTTTTAGTATCTGGTAAGAACAAGAAGCAGACATGGGGTGTCAACTTAACTAATTTGAACAAAGTTCTAAACTACAGAGGCTCTGGTCAGCTTCGTGATATTGCAAGGACCCATCATATCTTGCTGAACTACCCACTCCGAGTTTCAACCTTCATTGCCTTGTCTAGGATCCCAGTAGGTGTGATTACCAAGTTATCGGATGAGGGCATAGTCGGTGAGTTCGCCAAGATCCTCGTAGGGATTACGATAGAGTGCATACACCTCAACGACCAAGTGACCATTGAGGACCTGCCCTCTAACGTGTTGCCACCGGCGGGGAGTTCGAGGACTCGAGTCATTAAAGGCGCCGTCTCAGTGACCTTATGGGTTGGGTTCCCAAGTTAGGCATCATTTGAATTGCCTCCAACCATTACTGACATAGTGGCTCATCCTGCTGATTATCCAGTCCAAGATATATCCTCAGATCGGTCAAGGTCAACTCCATTCATAGTACCCGACCACCGAGCTATAGCCAAGATTGGGCGGAAGCATAAATTAGTGTACCCTTTGTCCTTAGATTCCAATACTCTCGATATGATGAATCTGAGGGAGATAGTGCTGTAAAAGGCAGGAAAGAAGGTAAAGAAGTTGGGGAAGCTGGAGGCCAAAAAGGCAAAGCCCATTCCCTTTACCCCCGCTGCAGAGGTCGGCTCCACTGAACCCAAGAAGCAAAGAAGGGAGATAAGGGCGTCGAAGAAAAAGCTAACGGCAGGGGACGCTATGGTTGAGCCTGTACCAAAGAAGGTTAAAATTGTGCCGATAAACCTGTAAGCACCCCATTTTTGAACACTCGGCAGTCTACACTCCGTCCAGACTTGTTTTCAAGTCATTGTAGGCATATTCCTGTCGAAACCAATTCTCTAGGTCCAAATTCCGTCTTTCCATCGCTTCGCAGGCCTGCCAGGCCCAAATAGAGGCAAAATGACCAAAATGCCCTTAGGGGCATTGTCCTTTCTTATTCCAATTCCAATCCCTCTCTCGAGATAGTTTATTCCTCGAGACAGTCCGAGTAGTGAAACTACTCACAAAACCGTTACAGTGGCAGAAACACTCACAATCCAGGCACGTCTCTTCGGAGACGATAAGACCCCTTTCCAACCCCACTCTCGAGACAGTTTATTCCTCGAGACGGTTCCAATCCAGGCGCGTCTCTTCGAAGACGGTAAGACCCCTTTCCAATCCCTCTCTCGAGACAGTTTATTCCTCGAGACGGTTCCAATCTAGGCGCGTCTCTTCGGAGACGGTAAGACCCCTTTCTAATCCCTCTCTCGAGACAGTTTATTCCTCAGGACGGTTCCAATCCAGGCACGTCTCTTCGGAGACGGCAAGACCCCTTTTCAATCCCTCTCTCGACACAGTTTATTCCTCGAGATGGTCTGAGTAGCGAAACTACTCACAAAACCGTTAGAGTAGCGGAAATACTCACAAATAGGTCGATATAGGGAATTGGCAACAAATCCCTGTGTCACGACGACCGCTGTTAGAGTGGCGGAAACACTCAAAACCCAGGTCAACACCTGTGTCTGTTAGCTCACTTCGGTGAAAAATGACCAGACTGCCTTTAGGACCTTTTCTGAGACTTTTCGGTATAAAATGACCGTTTTGCCCCTGGAGGGCCGGTCTCCTTCTTCGACCACACCGACTCTGGGTATCAAATCGGTAATGTCCCGAGAATACTTTTTATAGTGTTCTCAACCTTCCGTTACCTTTCCGGATCATTCCAAGTCAGTTCCGGCCAACCCGGTACAAAATGACCGTTTTGCCCCTGGAGGGCTGGTCTCCTTCTTCGACCACACCGGCTCTGGGTATCAAACCGATAATGTCCCGAGAATACTTTTTATAGTGTTCTCAACCTTCCTTTACCTTTCCGAATCATTCCAAGTCAGTTCCGGCAAACCCGGTACAAAATGACCGTTTTGCCCCTAGTGGGCCGGTCTCCTTTTCCGACCACACCGGCTCGGGGAATCAAACCGGCAATCTCCGGGAACATTCTGAATAGCGTTCCTAGATCCCAAGTCTTCTTCCGGGACAAACCGAGTCTGTCCCGGCAGTTTCCCAGTCCGAGTGACCGTTTTGCCCCTAAAGGCCCAGTCAACCTTTTCGACACATCTTATCCTCACTTTTCAAGTTAAATACCTCCAGGACACTATTTTAAGTGTTCATGCTCCTTTCTGGCCTTCCGGGTCATTCCCGACTCCTCCAAATCATTTTCGAACTTTCTGGAGTCACGCCTAGTGAAGCCAGGCTAAAAGTTGCATGGTAGTCACTAGTACAGGCGCCTAAATCTAGTCAAAGATATGTTGCTTGCCGACTTATGAAGTTTCCTAAGTGGCTGGCACCACTAGTAGTGGCGCCAAGCTAAGAATTGGCCTGGCGCCACTCCTAGTGGCTCCAAGAGCAATTTTGCCCTAGCGCCACTGCAACAGGCGCTAGGTTTGTCCAACTTCTATAAATACAAAGCCTCATTCAACGTGAAAGGGGTCTGCAAACTTAACCTAAAAACCTTATACTTCGATATACAGAGCTCGAGCACTCCCTAAACCCTAGTTTCCTTAGGTTTTCCAAACCCTAGCCACCCTACACAAACCCTAGCCTCCTATACACTTATACACTTCCCCATACACTCATACACTAGCCTTCAACCATCCTTTGAAGACTTGAAGAGCTGCCATCCAAAGCTTGAAGACAACTCTTGAAGACTAAAGGTGAAGATCAAGACAAAGACCGAAGACAGCGCGGCACGCAAAATAAAGAAGACATACGGTAGGCTTTCTCTTTAATTTTCTGTACTTCCCCCCTCTCTCTTCTCTCTCTAACCCACTTGGGTTTTCTCTATTTTAATCCCCCATCTCTTTTCCCGCTTTCTTTGCATGCTTGAAACAAGGGGATTCCCGGTCCATGTGTAGTATTGGACTATTGGAGAGTCACCGTGTCGGGGGCTTTCTTCTAGTCTAACCAAAGACCACGTGGGTCCGACCCCCTTGATTATGTGGTGAAGCCTTAGCCTTGTATGTTCACGACCCCAAATTGCATTGTACATATCATAGTCTTGCATCTTCCAAAAACCGTTTTCAAAGTTGTTTTTCAAAACGTTCTCAAACTTGTTTTCAAAATTGCATCAAAATCTCTTTCTCAAAAACTTGTTTTCAAAATCACAATTCTAGGGTGATTCTAGCCTTTCCATGGTTAGGGTTGCTTTAGGAAAGTGTTACATTAAAAGTGACCTTTTTGGTCTATATTTTCAAATCTTATTGTTTTCCAAAACCACTTTCTTAAAGTGGTTCTAGCCCTCTTATGGTTAGAATCGCTTTAGAAAAGTGCGACGTTTTCATACTTTCCAAAAAACTCTCTCTTCAAAAATCTCTTCCTAAAAATCTCTTTTTCAACATACTTTCCTAAAACTCTCCTCTTCAAAATTGTTTTCGAAAACTCCCTTCCAAAATCTATTTTTCAAAACTCTCTTTTTCAACTCTCTTTCCAAAATCTCCCTTCTAGAAATTCCCCTCTAAGATTTTCCTTCTAAAATCTTCGTTTCTAAAAACACACTTTCCAAAAACTCCTTTCCAAAAATCTTTCCAAAAACTCTCCCTTCAAATTCACTTTCCAAAAATTCCTCCTTAGGATTTCCTTTCAAAAACTCGTTTCCAAAAACATACTTTCCAAAAATCTCTTTTCTTAAAGCCCAAGTCAAGCCCTACAGCTAACCATTAGAAAACCTTAATTTTCTTTCCAAAAACATGGTTTTCAAACTTTGCCCCAAACCTAGGTTTCCAAAACCTCTTGTTTTCACATCCAAACTATACATGTTTCCAAAACCTATTTTCTACGTCAAAACTATAATTTTGCAAAACTAGGGTTTCTAGAATCTCCCTTTCCAAATCCTACCTTCCCTTTAGGAAACCAAATCAAATCTCCCCGTTTAGGAAACTAAATCCAATCCTCCGTTTTTGGAAACAAATCCCAAACCTTTCCTAATTCCACTTCTTCCTAATTTCCTACTTTCCTAAACCATAAGTTTCCTAAACCTAAATTCTGAATCTTTCTTTAAATTTCAAAATCCAATTCTTTCCTAATTCAAATCCTTCCTAAACTTCCACTTTTCTAAATCTTAAGTTTCCAAAAACTTGAACACAAAAATCTTTCCTAATTCAACCCTTTCTTAATTCTACCTTCTTTTCAAATCTTAACTTTTCAAACCTAAGTTTTCAAACTTTTCCTAAACTCAAACCTTTCCTAATTTCAAGATTTTCTAAAACTCTAAAACTTTCTAAGTCCTAAACTTTCTAAATTTCAAATCTTTCCAAATTCAAAGTTTCCTAAATTCAAAGTTGTCTCAAGTTAAATCTTTCTAAACCTAAATCTTTCCAAATTTTAAATTTTTCAAAACTTCAACATCTTTCCAAATTTAAGACTTTTCTAAACTCAAAACTTTCTTAATTCAAATATTTCCTAAACTGAAAACTTTCCTTTTTCAAACCTTTCCCAAAACGAAACTTTCTTATTTTCAAAACTTCCTTGTTTTCTAAACTCTTCAATTTTCAAAACTTTCCTATTTCAAAACATTCCAATTTTCAAAACTTTCCTAAGTTGAAAATTTCTTAAGTTCCGAACTTTCCTAATTCAAAACTTTCCTAAAGTTGAAACATTCCAAATTCAAAGCTTTCCTAAGTTGAAACTTTCCTAATTCTAAAACCTTCCTCAATCGAACATTTCCTAATTCAAACATCTCCTAAATCCAATTTTTCCTAATCTCCTAAACCTTCCAAGTCAAGTCAAATATTTTCTAAGTCTCTTCTCTTTCCTAAGTCTAGGTTTCCTAAAACTAAGTCTTTCCAAAATCAATCTTTCCAAAGCAAGTCCAATCTTCTCAATTTTAATCTCCTCTTCTAATTTAAAATCAAATCCAATTTTTAATTCAATCTCTTTCTTCCAATCCAATCTCTCTCTTCAAATCAATCTCTTTTCAATCGGACTCTTGTCCGAACTATGACTGACCTAATTCCCCCAAAGAGATACGTAGGCAACCTTCATAGGTGCAGTCACAACACTTTCCAAACTTTCAATTCCACCCTCTTGGGTGCGGTTTCCAAAATCTTTCCAATTCTCAAATTCCAATCTATTTTCAAAATTCCAAAATTTCTGTTTTCAATTTTCAAACTTTCCAATTTCAATTCTATTTCTTCAAGTCTATTTTCAAATCAAATCAATTTCAAATCAATCTCTTTTCAAATCTATTTTTCAATTCTCTTAATTTGCACTTGCATATCATGCATCATGTTTTCTAAACATTGTTTTTCAAAGTGAATAGGGTTGAACTATAGTTAGTTGAAGACTCTCATAGGAATCTAGGGTAGATTGACATGTAGGTACCGAAAGGGCGGGATAGGGTGATAGCTTAGTGCGTCTTCCCTACACGTAACCAACCTCCGAACTTAGGATCACTGATTTCAAAGACCAAAAGGAGTTGTTTTTCTAAAAAGGGCTAAATGTTTTCCAAAGGTTGTCAAACAACCTGTTTTCCTAAAAACCCTCTCTTGAGGAGATATTTTCAAAATTATTTTCCAAAAACCCTAAGTGTAGTTTTGGGATTATGCTTAGTTTTTAGGTGACCTAACTCACCTTAATCAAGTTAGGTGGCGACTCCAAATCTTTTTCAAAAGCCCTTTATTCAAACCTATTTTCAATTCAAACCTAGTCGCACTCATTCTTCTAGGAGGGTGAGTTCTAACGAGAGAGTACAACATTTTTCCCGCTTAGGTGAGTATTCCTTGGGTGCGAAAAATCTGGGCGCGACAAAACCCTCATCAAAGTAGCAGTGCGGCAACTAATGATGCCAACTTTGTAGTTGTCAGACCCATAGTTGGTGATCGTTGTATGCGGCCGACCGACTCCTTGATCAGATCGGCTGAAGTGGCGATGGGGGTGGTTGAAAGTAACCTCCGACGAGTTGATGTTGACTTATTGGAGAGCAACGATGGCCTTTTTATCTTTCTAGGAGCCTTCCACGAATCCTTGTTGGTAAGTTTCTTCACCAATTTATTTTCAATAGTGACTTGTTAATCGTATACTGATCTTGTCGAATCTGTTTTTACTTGCAGGGCTCTCTCATCGCTTTAGAGGTCATGTGCCGTTTTCGAGTTATGTCCGGAGAGCATAATAAACTAGTTGAGGAGCACGCTACTTTGAAGAGGGATTGGATCGATGCAAAATAGACCCAACTGATCTCAAAAAAGGAAGCTAAAAAGGTGAAGATTGCGCTGGACTAGGTTAAAGCCGATCTCATCAGGACGGATGACAAAGTCTCAAAGCTGGAGGACGATAAGGCCATACTCTCGGTGGAGTTGTTCAAGTCGAGGGCCGAAGTCGATGGACTTAAAGCTGACCTTGCAAAGGAGAAGGCTGAGTTTGAGGAGAGGTATAAGCAAAGCAGGAATGATACTACTAACCAAATGGTTGATTTCTCGCAGCCGATATTCATTGAAGGCTGGCACGGGGCTCTGAAGGAAATGAATGTCAAGAGCTCTTCTATCCTTTAGAAGAATGTTGTGGACTACTCCAACATAACACTGGGAAGTAGCTCTAAGGATGCCTCCGAGATGGCTAAAGGCACAGATACTTCAGTGGTTCCTGCTATAGGTGCATCCGAAACAGTTGAAGGTAGTGTCTTCAAGACTACTAAAGAAGACGTGCTGAAGACGGCTGAGGCCAAAGGTTAGAAGGTAGTTGAGGTTGAACCTACTGTTTCTGACTCGGTTGACCCTATTAATAAGCCTGCTAAAGATATTGTGGCTTCGATTTTGCTTTTTCTGTTTGAAGTAATTGTATCATTTTTTTTTTTTTTTGCGAAGCCTTGTAATGAATCGACTATTTTGAATGAATGTGGATTCGGTTTTCTAAGTTATCTCTTGTATGGATGTTTCTAAGCTTAAATCACACAATTTTAACTCTGGATTCTTGCTTTGTCTTTTTTTTTACCTAGACCTGTCCAATTTTTGGACAAGAGCAAGTTTTTAAACTTGGTTTTTCATGGCCTTCATTGGCCGACCTTTCCAATTTTTGGACAGGAGCAAGTTTTTAAACTTGTTTTTTTATAGCCTTCATTGGCTAACCTGCCAACAAGTTGGATGGGACCAAGTTTTTAAACCTAGCTTTTCATGGTCTTTATTGGCTGACTTGCCAACAAGTTGGATAGGCCCAAGTTTTTACACTTGGCTTTTTATGACCTTCATTGGCTAGCCTGCTAACAAGTTATACAGGACCAAGTTTTTACACTTGGTTTTTTATGGCCTTCATTGGCCGACCTGCCAACAAGCTGGACATGACTAAGTTTTTACACTCGGTTTTTTATGGTTATCCCTTTTTTTATGCCTGTTTGCAATTTTGCTAAATCACTTGCAACTTTTGAGGAAAAAATAATATATTATCATAGATTTTCGTAGATCATTAATATATAAAATAGTGATCAAGATATATATATATATATAAATATATATAATGCAATGTAATTAAAAGAGAAATGAAAACAGATCAATAGAAAGCACACTAAGAATTACCGAAGTTCAACCACAATTCGTGGTCTACGTCCTCACCCTAAGATCCCCTTGAAGTCTTCTTTTACTATGCAATCTCCAATTACAAAATGGATGCTGATTTACCAAGTGCTTAGCTCACTTTTACACAAGAATTTCTTCCCAAGTTCTTCCAGCTACCAAGTGGTTTTGTCCAAGATCTACTCCAACTGACAAAAGTTTTTCTTCTACAAGAGAAGTCTCAAACTCTTACTTATAGGTGTATGAAGTTATACAAATGAAATACAAACTCTCTATAAAGAGTGGATAGGAAAAATAAAATCTCACTTAATGCCAAAATGAAGACAAAAGGAATGTTCAAAATTTCTCAGCTTGATCAGTTAGTATATATGTTTTTCTTGTCTTTCTTGTATATAAATGCAGTTGAAAGCTTGTATATAAATCTCTGTATTGATTTCGTCCGTTGGAGGTTGTTGGCGCTCATTTAATGCAAGTCCAGTCCATTATAATGTTAGAAAAACTAGCTATTATTTTTCAGGTGTCGACACATCTGGTCTGCATTTTTCAGATGTTGTCCACTGTCTCCATGTGTCGACACTTAATCATTCTGTCTTCAAAATTTCGAATTCTGTCTTCATGTGTCGACTCTTCATTTTCATGTGTCGACACATTGCCTAGAAATCTTTATTCATTCTTCTAATGATCAAGTTCAGCTTTAGCAATACTATAAGATCTTCAAGGAGTTTTCTCTTTGGGGTAAGATGGTGGATCAAAGTCTTCAATTCATCAAAGTTGTCATTTATTCAATTTGAATTGAATCTATCATTTGATAATCATCTTTTCTTGATTTCCAAACTATCAGAACTTCACTTCATTATTGCAGAGCTCTTCTTTTTCATTGCTGAGCTCTCTCTTTCTGATGCTAGCACTTTTTCATATATGTAGAGCTTCATATGACATCTTATTGCCGAGTTCTACCTTTTTGCTGCACATCTTTCTTTCTTCTTTAGAATCACTTCAATGAGTCTTTTATAAGCTTGATAAAGTCTACTCTTGAACATCTTCATTTCTCTGAATACATATTATCTTCATTGATTCTTTCACATCTCAGATGAAGTCTTCACTTGGATTCTTTGTAGAAATTATGCATATACGATGAATTCTCTTCTCAAACATCTTTAATCTCTTCAAAATCAAATCATCTTCAATTGATCTTTGCACACTTGATGAAATCTTCTTTTAAACACCTTCAATCTTTTTGAATACAAATCATTTGTTTGAAGTTGGAATAGGTGTCATTGCTCAATTTGGTGTGTTGCATAACTCTTGGTGCATTGTTTGAACATAGCTTATTGTGCATTCACTTTGACACATTTTAGACTTAAAGTCAAACTTCTAAGTCTAAATTATAATCTTTATTTATCTGCACACTAAGCAAATGCATTAGTAAAATAGCACAAGTTTTAGTTATCATCAAAATCAACATGGGGATCAACTTTGAGTCAACACAAAGATCACCCATTGTTAAGCAAAATTCAAACCCTAGATATACATAAAACTGTTGTGCAATCTCAAAATTTTTTTGTGCAGTGGGGAGGGGAATTCGGGTTCTATGGAAAGAGTGAGATACATGGGCACGGGGGTTTTCAAAAGTAAGGGAAGTACATGAGAGAGTTTTTTGAAGAGAGTGGGAAGAGGAAAAAGGGAGGGAGAGAGAGAGAGAGAGAGAGAGAGAGAGAGAGAGAGAGAGAGAGAGATTCCATACCTGTTGAAGAAGAAGAGATTGAAAGTGAGAAGCTTTGTTGATTCATGCCCTAGACTGTGGAAGTTTTGTGCTGAGAAACGTTGAAGAACGCTCCACATCAACTAGCCGTTGCAGTAGCAAGCAAACTTTTGCTCGCCATATTTGGCAAGCCAAATCGATGATCGTCAAACTAGTGAATGGTTTGCCAAGCTCGATGGAGCAAAATATTGGGCTTGGGCTCGCTGTAATAGCTAATGGGAGGACTTTAGCTAGCCCATTGGAGTTACTCTAAGGGGTGACTCCTTTATGTGTAGGATAGATTTGTGTTTAACGAGAAAATATTGGTTATAATGATGGTACCACGTTTTCATGCTGACATAGTACAATAAATTAATAAATTAGAGCTATGTAATGATATAAATCATAATCATCAGAAATGTTGAGTTTAAAATTAAAATTAAATTTTTTTTTTATCTAAAACAAGATGATTATGATTGCAAACACTCATATGGCCATGAATCATTAGCTTGTTGTACCACATCAGCATGATGATGTGATACCACTATTTTATCCAATATTTTCAAGTGTTTAATGGCTTTGGCTGTGGGCCCTGCACTATTGGGAATCAGACTAGGAAGAAGAACCGACAACAGTTTATTTTCCTTATTTTCTTGTGTTTGGTACTTTGGGTGCAAATATTTCGCTAAAGAGTAATGCTAGAGCCACCGACTTTTTCAACTAGATTATCATCAAGGATAAACACATGGGGATGGGGTCTACATTATACAATACATATAAAATTTACTTACTTGTGTCTATCTATAATGATAATCCGATAAATAAAACATGTGGCTGTAGCTATGGGCAGAGCTATGCTAAAGGTTGATCTAGACTGTAGCCCGATGCAGTCTGGCCAAAAAAAAAAAAATTACTAGTTATAAATTTATCCAAAATATAGTTTAACCCACCCCATTATTTTGTAGTCTACCCCTTTATACAGTAGCCCACTAAACCCACTCTAGCTCATCCCAATTTCAAACCCAACCACATTGAAAATCATCACCAATCCAAGAACGCAGGGCATCAAAATGTTCACTATGGTCATATGTCATGGATCGTCCAAGAAATGCTCATCTCGATTCCTAATCATCCATTCTAAGTTCGGCTACAACAGCACCATCACCATCTTGCATCGGAGGGAGCGATGTAGCTTCTTATACTTAGTTGGCTTTAAAACCAAAGTATGGCTTTAAATCATTAGACATTGATAAGATTTGCAGTCTTGCTGAGAAATTTTATTCAGATGATTTCACTGACCAACAAATGCATTATTTAAGATGTCAGTTCGAACATTATAAGTATGATGTACCTCATCATAAAAAATTTTTAGAATATGTCCATAATTTTTAAATTATGCCGAGTATTAATTGAAACAAATAATCACAACATTATCATCTAATCAAGCCATTGATTCGTCTTGTTTTAACTCTTTCTATTACCATGACAACTATAAAACGAGCATTTTCAGTTATGAACCATGTTAAAGTTGTTCTTCGTAACAAGATGGCGAACAAGTTCCTAGCAAATTCTATAAATTTGTAAATCAAAAAGAGAATTTTCTAAAATAATTTATTCGGATTCGATAATAGATGATTTCTATTCGATGAAGAATCGTTGGGCATAACCTCAATAGTTTATTTTTATGTAAGTATTTTTTAATATTTACTTATTTATGTACAAATTTGTTAAAATTAGTTGTAAGCTTGTTTGGTTTATATAACTTTTGCATATTCTTGTTTTGTAATTTTTTTATAGTGTTTTAAATTTTGACATAACCCAGTGTAGTATAAATTTCTGGCTCCGCCATAGCTATAGCATTTTTCTTTGGTAAAAATATATCCCGGCTAAATTATTTTCACAAATCGAGGTAAAATGACTTGCGGATTTCAGATCCGCCAGCCATTTTCCACCGGTCATTATCAAAGACATAGATATTCTTACTATCTCTGCATTGTAGTTTTTTGAATTGCAACTCAACCGAGAAGCTAAACTAACTCCTCTACCACTTCTGTAATGACGAAGACTTTGGCCCATTCCTCCGCAAGGCATTAATTTGACTTTGGCAAGCTCGAGAAGCTCCTCCACCACCTCCGCCACTTTCCTTACAAGCCTCAAATGACTTTTCTTCTTGTATATATATATATTATACATATATCTACGTATATGTATGCATATTGTCTAGAGACGATAGAGGTTTTCAGCTACATTGAAAGCAACTTTCAGGTTTCTCATCTATTCATTTTTGTGCACAGTGAACCATTAGATATATTTTGACACAAACCTATATTTTATTTTCTTGAGAATCTAGTCTACGCTACAGTTGAAAATTTTCCTAGAAGACTGGTTTTCTTGGAGTTTTTTTATGATCCAGATGCCAAAAAAAGCTGCTGAATGTGAAATGCAAAGCACCTACATATATATTTATTCCATAGCTTGTACTACTTAAATTTTGTGTCTTGTCACTGTTTGATGATATGCTTGACATAAAGTTTGATTTTTAAATGTGTCTGCACAACGCCCAAATATAGGAGTGTGAAAATAATTTTGCTTGAAAAATTGTGACAGTAAAAACATTTTACATAGTAAACTATTTCACATTGAAATAAAAGGAGCCTTAATTGAAATTGTCGCTGAAATATAATCGTTGGAGTGATTTACATTTGTGGGGATTAGGGAGAAAGACAGAAAATGCACCTTTCATAGGCATTTGGACTTTTGCTAATTTAGCATGTCTCAGTGCAATTTCACTAATCTGAAGGTAACAGTTGATACCAAGTCGAAGGAAACAAATGACACCAAGTTGAATCAGGTCATGGTATGCATCAGCAACATCATATTGTTCTCTACATTCCCGAATCTCAATAAACACCGGCCATTGCAAAACCGTGTCAGTTTGAGCTGGTAGGAAAAAGACACATACCGCAAACAAAGCTCCACAATTCTTAACCACAAACCTCATATGTCTCAATTATTTCCAATCCTTTTATATAGAGGTATATATATTTATATGTAAATAAGTAAAATAAAAAACTAATCAAAAACTAATCCATCCACGTTACGTACTTATCCCGATAACTATTTTATTTATTTATTAATATTAATTTTAAACTCTGCACCCACTTATTTACTAATTATTGTTGATAAGATCATCTTTCTTTTATGAATTAAGAAATCTTAACTATCTTGACTATCATTATTGTTTGTAATAATAATTAAAAATTGTACATGCTCATCGTGTTTGCTTACCCACTAATATATGTATAATCTGAACACACTCATCACTACCTCCTAAGAAAGACACACTAGATTGTTTCGCATAGAATAGTTCTTCCCCTCTAAGAAGAAGAAGAAGAGAAGCCATGAAATAAAGTGCCGCCGACATGGACCACCGTCGCATCCTCCTAGTAACCTTTCCGAGTCCGGGCCACATCAATCCGTCCCTCCAATTCGCCAAGCGCCTTGTAAGAATGGGTTTTAAGGTCACCTTCGTGACGGCTTTCTCTGCCCTCAATAGCATGACCAAAGCCACCCCTACTCCAGAAGGCTTAACCATTCTGGGTTTTTCCGATGGCTATGATGACGGTTTCAAAGCCGGTTACGACCGTGAACACTACTTTTCTGAGCTGAGGAGTAGTGGATCACAAGCAGTCAGAGAACTAATTACAGGGAGAGCTGACAAAGGCCAACCTTTTACACGTGTGGTCTACACAACCCTTCTCCCTTGGGTAGGCGAAGTGGCACATAGCCTTCAGTTCCCATCCACACTTCTCTGGAGCCAACCAGCCACCGTTTTGGATTTGTATTACTATTTCTTCAACGGTTATGGTGATGCTATTAAAAACAATGGCAAAATTGAGTTACCGGGAGTGCCTCCACTTTCTACCCATGACCTTCTTTCCTTCCTAACCCCTTCAAGCCTGCACAATTTTGCACTTACATTGTTTAAAGAGCATATAGAGATACTTGATGCAGAAACAAACCCAAAAGTCCTTGTAAATTCCTTTGATGCATTAGAACCTGAGGCGCTACAAGCTATCGACAAACTCAAATTGGTCGCTATTGGACCATTAATTCCTTCAGCTTTCTGGGAAAAGAAGGATTCGTCTGATACTTTATTTGGGGGTGACATCTTTCAAAAATCAAGAGCTTGCATTGAATGGTTGAACTCAAAGCAGAACACCTCTGTGGTATATGCATCATTTGGAAGCGTCTGCTTGTTATCAAAGCAACAAACGGAGGAGATTGCCTGCGGATTGCTAGAGAGCCATCGACCATTCTTATGGGTGAAAAGGGAAGCAGAAAATGGTGAGGGGGAAGTTAAGCTGAGTTGCGAAAAGGAATTGGAACAACAGGGGATGTTAGTGCCGTGGTGTTCACAAGTGGAGGTTCTATCGCACCCATCATTGGGATGTTTCGTGACTCATTGCGGGTGGAATTCTTCGTTGGAGAATTTGGTTTGTGGGGTTCCGGTGGTGGCGTTTCCACTGTGGAGTGATCAAGGAACAAACGCAAAGCTTATCAAAGATGTTTGGAAGACGGGGGTGACGGTGGCTGCAAACCATGAAGGACTGGTCAAAGGTGAAGAGATTGCGAGGTGCATAGAGATTGTCATGGGAGGTGGAGAGAAGGCGGAAGAAATGAAAAGGAATGCTAATAAATGGAGAGATTTGGCAAGGGAAGCTGCCAAGGATGGTGGATCGTCCGACATGAACCTTAAGGCTTTTCTCAATGAGGTTGGAGATGTGGATGGTTCACTATAGTGAACTACATTCCTGAGAATGGTGTATTTTGTTTAATAAAGTTTTCAACTCGTATAATAAAGTTTCATATGACATTTCTGTTGTAAGGAATAAGTCGTAGTGCTCTGATACCCATATAACAGTACAGAGAATATTAGCAAAATTGGATTTCTTTCCACTAACTTTATCTATTAGTAAGTGTACAGATCTTACCTGTAGTATGAAAAACAAATTGATTAATTAGCTTTTCTGGAAAATTAGGAGAGTTGTGCACTTGAGAAAACAAACTAGTAACGCGGTCTTTTTCTCCTGTATTTAAAAATTAAACCGAATGTGGATGGCAGTGCTGAATGGGATACATGGAAAGAAGGTTCCGGTGGCCTCTTTAGGAATAATCAAGGCATTTAGATCTCAAGGTTCATCGGAAGCTTAAGAAAAGCAACAAGTTTGGATACGGAAATTTGGGTTGCTATCTTTGAAGGCCTCAAGCTAATCAAGGACAATAACTATAGGGAAGTCATCATTGAATTCGATTCAACCTATGTTATCAACTTTATTATAGAAGCTAATGCAACAAACAATCCACACAAAGCAATTATTGAAGACTGAAGACGGAGACTGAACTATACTACTAAGCACTCTATGAGGCAAGAAAATAATTGTGTGAACTGGTTGGACAACGTTGGAGTTAGAAACAAAGTACTCAAGCCTAGTGATATTGGGAAGTCCTTCAGTAGAGTTGATTTTGCTGCTCCAAAACTGATGTAGCTGGAGTCATGTTTTGCAAGTTCGGGTTGCCTTTCATTTTCCTTTGTACCAAAAAATATAAATACAAAGTGTTCAAAAAGATAAATGACAATAAATTCAAATAATGGATCAAATATGTCAAAAATAGTACTAATTACAAGAGTATTATCGCTTATCTTTATCTCCTACATTTTCCTCGTATGAATAGCACCTTCAATAGTAACATCAGCTCACTGAAGGCTTACACAAATTTGTTATCTCCTTTGCCACTTCTAGAGAATCAAAACGAAGGATTTCTAATGTCACTTGGCCACTATAATAAAAACTAAAGTTGCACATACGAACCGAAAAACTTGATAATCAAACCAACAAGTATAAAGTTACTAGAACTCTTTCAAGGAAGGAAAATCATGGATTTTCGTCACCGCAGCCAAAAGAAATTTAATTTTTTTTTGTAAAATACTGGTTTAGAAATTATTGTGATCATAAACATTAACTAATATAATTATTATTCAAATCATGATTAACAAACAAATATAAAGTTATAGGAAACTTATCAACCAAAAAATATTACCTTGTCTATATATAAGAGTAGATTATGTCTCTGAGTATGTGATCCGATGCCGCATGCTATGTCGAGCTACCCTTCATAATTCAAGTGTTGCTTGTGCATTCCCAAGTGCAAAAGTGTCAAGAAATATCTCATTGATCTGCTAAATATTAAATAAAAATATAAAAGCCCATTTTGGGACATGAATTTGCCTAAAGTGATTAATTAACCTAAGTACCAAAGTATAAGAATAAGTCAATTAATTGGGTACATCAATCCTATATGCAACTTTAAAATAATAAAGTAAAAAGACAAGGCACACAAGATTTTAGCGTAGGTACCCTATCAACTCGGAAAAAAATCACGGGGTCACACACAGCTGCTAGCGTACTCATCACTATAACTTTGAACAGTTATAAAAATAAACTTACAATCCAATTCGTTGATCCAAAACTATGATAGAAATTTTAGCCTTGATCGCTAGACACCCATAATTCACTATTCTCCCATACTATCGACGTTAACCTTTGGAATTCACCAAAGACGATATGTGTAGAGGTTTATTGTTAATCAGAAGGAACACTCCAATATCTGTAAAGCACAATAAAGCTTTCTGAATAACTAGATGATCTCTATAATTATATCCACATAAAGCATGAAGTTTTCATAGCTTTTATATAGAGTCTAGAGCATTTGTAGAGCCTTCGACGAAGTCAATCTCGCACTAAGAAATGATTTCTATGAAGAAATGGAGTTGTGGTTTCATTTTTTTTTTTTTTAATTTTTTTGAAACTCTATCATGCGTTCGAACCTTCTAGTCTGGAGTTCAAACGCCCACGCTATTCGAACGCCCGATGGATAGAAATGCATAGATTTCGAAAAGTTATATGAAATCGATATATTATGGATCTCAAAAGTACTTCTAGTTTGAGATATATGGTATTCTAAAGTTTCAATTATGCGTACTTCACAATTTGTACTTCAGCTTCAGCAGTTTGTAGTCTAACAACATTATCTTGAAATTTAAACTAAATACAATTCAAAATTCAATTACAATTGAAGTATTTTGCCTAAGGAATACGTCAACACTAAATACCCTAAAAAAAAATATGTATTTTATAAAATATATCGGATAGAACCAAAAACATTTTGCCGCAAAATGTTTTCCCATTTTGCAGAGCACAACAAAGACCGAGACCAATTGTTAAAAAATGTGGGGAAAAGCCCAGTTGGTAAGAATGTGACAGGTTAGTGTTCTAAAAAATTTTGAGAATTCAATCAAAAACTCTCCTCCACATGGGCATATACGATACATAAATATTTCAGTTTCTCACATAAGCGATAAACAACTATAATGAATATTGAAGGGCCACCTGTGTAACTAAAGAGTAATTAGTATATGAATGTAAAAACTGTGTAATTACTGGCGGTTGCTGCTACACAAGCAGAATTATATGTGGGATGGTTAATTGCTTAGCATCTCTCTCCCTCCATGTGGTGTACACGCTGGTGGACAACATTAATTTACCAAGAGCACACTTCAAGCTCTTCCTCTTAGAGAATTGCATGCTCATTGAATAGTGCAATATCAGCCATCAAGAGTACACATTTACCCACATTTGTTGAGCTAGAGTAGTTTGAATATTTAGTATATATATGCCGGGGCAGAACCAAAATTTTGATTTGGAGAGTCCAAAACTATTGAAAGACATATTTTTACATATAATTATTATATTTTAATTATTTGTGTACATAGTTCTAAGTTGGACAACATTAGATTTGGAAACAAAAAGGTACTCAAGCCTATATGATATTGGGAAGTCCTTCTGTAGATTTGATTTTGCTGCTCCAAATTGATCTGGCTGAAGTCATGTTCTGCAAGTTGGGTTGCTTTTCATTTTCCTGGGTACCACCAAAAAAATGAGTAATTATACTTTACTTCTCTGTGATTTGGACCAAGATTAGATGATTCTCTGTGGTTTAAAAGTGAATACGTGACCCTCCTCTGATATTAGACTAACCTGCAAATGGATAGAAACTATTAGATTTAACGAAAATTCTATAATAGGGGTATTTTTGTCATTTTATATATCCAAATTATAACATTAAAAAGATGATTTGGCCTTTTTATGCCAAAAAAATTATGAAAATCAAAGATTATGTCTTCAAAAAAATAACTTGGTCATTTTACATCTTTAAATTAGAACATAAAAAAGACAACTTGATGAAATAACAAAAAAAAAAAAAAAAACCTTAATAGACAATACTTTATTTTGGTATGAAAAGGCCATAATCATTGGTTTTTACAATCTTTTTGACATAAAAGGGCCAAATCATCTTTTTAATGTTCTAATTTAGATATATAAAATGATAAAAATACCCCTATGATAGAATTTTCGTTAAATCTAACAGTTTTCATCCATTTGTAAATTAGTTCAAAACCACAGAGGGGTCATGTGTTTACTTTTAAACCACAGGAGAGTCATCTAATTTTGTATAGGAATTGAAATGATTGCTTGTCATGCAAGTTAATATAAGTGCAAAAATGAATGCACATGTTTAATACATGGAATGGAATTTAATGCATATCATACTTTTTGATGAATGCATGAACATGTATGGTTTATATGGAAATTGAAATGAATGCATGTCATACTTTTTTATAAATGCCTATATAGATGGACGTATGTCTTAGGGGTTACCCCAGGGTTCATGTTCAGTTATGTGCATTATGTCTTAAGACCAGGCGGTCTTTTGAACTTCTGTTCTTTTCTTGGGATTTCCCTTTTAGGTTCTGCCATTTTCTTGCCAGGATGTGATAGCATACGCATCACTTTCAGAGATTTAACTCATTAATTCATACTCCTCCTTTCTTCTAATAAAAAGAAAAACTCTTCAAAGTGGGGCTCTTGAGTGATAGCCGATATCGCCCTTTTGGCAAAGCAATAGGCAACTTTTGTCCTTAGTTCGGGAAGACTTTGAAAGTTATTAAAAGTGCGGGAAAGCCTAAAATTGTATTTTTGTAAAACCATTAAACTTTTCAAATTATGAGAGCCCTATAAAGACATGAACAATCAATATAGGGCAAATATAGATTTATGAATATCAAGATGCAGCTTAGCTTGAAAAGATCAACATTAAATATGCACGAAACCACACGAAACAAGCAAAATTGGTCATGAGATAATTAAGACCATATCAGTGACAATGTATCGATGTAGGTGTGAACTTCATAGAGACTAATGAGAATATAGACCCTGGGCATGATCTAGGATGGTACAAGAGCTCACGGATTATCACACTTAGAAGTCAAACCTGTTTCATCGCATGCTCTTTTTTTTTCTGTGGAAGTCCAACCCTATCTCTCTAATGATGAAAATACAAAAATGTAAAGTATGGCGACTTTCACACACATGAGCAGATAGCCTTCCCCTCTTGTCACATAACAATGGTAGCTACACTTAGACTCACTGGTAGCTCTTTCCATGAGTGATGAGAGAGGGAATTGACAAAAGGTCAATCTAGGTGAGAGACAATCCACAAGTATTTAACCTATTTAAAATATATCATAAAGGTGGATTCCATATTCTAAGAAGTCTCGAAAAGTGTGCGTTAAGTTGAACATGAATCACCAATATGGTAAAGATCATCAAAATTATTGACTCATATTTATGCAAGTGACCATGCACAGAAGATTCAACCTCAAACAAGCATGCATATCAATCTATTCATAATTGAATATTTGCCCTAATGATCGTTCATGTGTAAACACTATCAAAAATCTTTTTGGTTTTTCTACTTTTTTTTCCAAATATTCACTCAACTCGAGCTTGCCAATGAGCGCTAATCTTCCTTTTGAAGGTGTAGCTACTTGTTGGTTTGCCAAGACGTCCTTTGGGAGTCACTCCTTGGATTTCAACAATATGGATCTTCATCTCTTACCTCTCTGTATTTTCCTTTTCTCTTCTTATTTCTCTCTCTCCTTTTTTTGGAGTCAAAGATTATCTCTTGCTAAAGGTGGTGCTTATGCTATCTCATCCTCCAAGTCAGGGTAAACATTTCGAGGAGAATTCCTAAAGGAAAACATCATTCATGGAAGGCGATGAGACAATTAATATAAACATGAAAATTCTAATCCTTTTTCATCATATGATTTTTGTTTACATGCTCAATTCTAAATTTAAAATATAAACAATAAAAGGCAAGGTCCAGAATACATCCCTCTTTTTTGGAAAACAAACCCCTTCAAACAGGTTTAGGGACCATGCCAGCTTCCTCCACACTCGGTGTGCTGGCTGCCTCATTATCCTATGGAGGGCAGAGCGAAATTTCATCTACGGCACTGTGGGAGTGGGTGATTGTCATGTTCTTATGGGTTTCTTCTTTCCCCTAATTCTTGTCGACTTTAGACACTATGCTTGGGCTACCCCCTAGGGCCGGTAGTTTCTTAGAGTTTGTGCCTCCTTTTAAGTTCTGGTTAAAGGTGTGATCTTGTGATGGGTTGGTGAAAATAATAGGGATTGGATCTAATTTTTGAATTTCAAGAACTCTTGTGTCTATTAGGTCTCGGATTTTGTGTTCCAGATGGCGACAGTTTTCTGTGCTATGCCCCTGCCCACCCGAATGGTACTTACAACTGAGTGTTGGGTCAAAGACGGGTGGTAGGGGATTGGGTAATGGTCGAGCTAGTAATGGGTGTAAGTATCCTACTTTTAGAAGATCATAGTAAGCAGTTGTTTGGGTGCAAGCTAATGGGGTAAAAGGCCGGCTCCACCCTTTTGCTCTTTTCGGTTTGGCGTGTGGCCGAGTGCAAACTAGCTCAAAAATGGGTGATACAAGTGTTGCATGGGTTACCGGTTTTAGGGATAGTGGGCCAAATTTCGTTGCACTAATTTTTGCAGGGTCCTTAACTTGGGGGTCATTGAGGCTCTGGATTTTATGCTTTAGTCTGCGGCTGTCATGACCTTAGGAATGAATATCAGAACGTAAGTCTGGGGCACCTAAATTAGGGATTGTATCGAGGACAGGCTTTAGAGTCAAGCGCCCGGATTTGCAAAGTTGGCTGTAAACTGTACTTGGAGCGCATCCTAGCTGAGTGGAGTCCTGTTCTTTTACTCTTCTTTTCTCTGGGGAAGTGGTAAGCTCATTTTTAGCCAAGGTTTGACTTTTCCTGAGTTCTTGGGCAAAGAAGTTGGCAGAGTCATGCGGATTGGGTAAAGCAGCAAGATGATGCACAAGTTGTGGCTAGGCGACATCATCTAGAGGGGAGGATGACTCCTTTTGTCCCTCGAGGTTAACTATGTTCGCGTGGGGCAATAGCGATGAAACAGTGGTTTCCAGCCCTATCATTTTCTCTTTGAGTCTTGCCAATTTTTCCAATATCCGGGCTTGCCCCTGCCTAAGCAGGCGGCTGGGTGGTACTGAAGCTAAGGGCACCGTTGGAGCGGGCCCTTTGAATGCCATTGCCTATACTGGCTTGAATATTTTATCTATTTTGCTTTTGATCTCATTGATGTCCTCACGAGTGACAGGGTAGTTAGTTGTAGAAGCATTCTGTTCTATTGCCATGATTAGTATCCGATATCTTATGAGGATCGATCTTTGAATATTGAGTGGAGTTCTGACCAATTTCTTCCTTCTTTCTTTGTGTCTAGAGTTTAATCTTTGAATGGGAGAGAAAAAAGGGGAAAAGTAAAAAGACAAGAAACAAGCAAAAGTTAGTGCCCAATTTTGAAAAGTTTTTATGCAATGCATGACTTAGGGATGCTCCTGCCTTTTCAGGGGGACTAAGCATGATGTATTGGTTCACTTTTGGAGATAGGGGGTTGCTCCTATATGCAATACTATACCTGTACTTGTAGCCATTCATTCATTTGTTTGATAAAAATAACAACTTTATTGAGATGAATTTCCTTTGTACATAGAATTTTCATAAGTACATTGAAACAGGGAAGGGGGAACACTTTTCCTTAGGACTTTCACCTATTCTATCTTTACATTTGCGATCTTAAACTACTCTTGAGTCTTAAGATTTTCCTTTTTCAGATGTAAGTTGGTGAGAGACCTTGATATTGAATTGCCCCTTCGTTTTCTTGGCAGCCATATCTCCATGAGCGAAGAGGGATTAGGGCCCCTCTTTATAAAATGACTTTGATGTATGCCATGAATCCTTAGGGTCTCTTGGTACCCTTAAGAGTTTTGGTTGGCTTAATTTGAGCAAGAAGGTCTTTGGGCGTTTCTTTAAGGGTTAATTAGATGCATGAAGATGCAATGACTTTAGTTACTTTGGGAACTCTTGTCTTGAAATGAATACAGATGCATGAGCAGTTATGATGCGAAAAGATGTATACATAGCATAATGACAAAAATCAAGTAACATAACAACATAAATAGAACAGAATATAAGGGAAAGTAAAGTGGTTGCCCTTTCCTCCTTGTTTTTGAAATTGACGCCTGTGTCCTAAATCCAGTAGAGGTTCGGCTATGCATGGGGTGCTACATGAGCATGAGGTTGAGGGTTTACTCATGCTTCCTAAAAAGCTCAGTTCTCGAACCTTCAAACCACCGGCGTCCACTCCTGAAAGGGTGAACTCCATCTTTAGTTGGTGGTTTGAGCGAGGAAACTATAAAAAGACTGTAGGCTAAGAAACTGACGCAGCATCTGCCCACAGTCAATATATTCCCCCTTCTATCTAGAAGGGTAGTAACCAGGTAATTTATGCAAAATGCAAATGCAAGTAAGTGCACCAAGTGTGTGTGAAATTTTAGAAAATGGAGGAAATGACCCAATAACACACATCACATCATGTACATTCATCACATCCATGACAGTTAATTATGACATAAAAATGAAATGTGAACAAAGGTCCACCTACAAAAGAAAATGCAAGGAGTTAGTGACTTTTCAAAGAACTCAATGCAGAATAAAATGAATTGTTAACGAAAATGGAAAGCAATGCAAAAGCATGCAAATGGATGTTGATGCAAGAGCATGAGTGCGAGCAAATGAATGCAAGTGATGACACTTATTTGAAATTTATTTTGGAAAATAATGTTCGTTTTTTACAATTTAAGATTTTGAAAAAATTTTTTTAGAAAAGTTTTGAAAAGTAGATAAAACTGGACAAGGTAACTAGAGATTCTGGGTGAGTGAAAGGTGAAGAGACATGACAATGGCCTAACCCTCTAAGTGTCCCCAGTGGAGTTGCCAGCTGTCGTGCCTCGGTTTTTGGAGCAAGTCCTTTCGACTCCGAAAAAAATACAAAACTCTGTCATTAGAACTCATCCTCCTAGAAAGACGAGTGCGCCTAGGTTTAAACTTAAAATTGATTTGATTAAGGGCTTTCTAGAAAAATAAGAGTCACCACCTAACTTGATTAAGGTGAGTTAGGGCACCTAAAGCTAAGTATAATCCAAAGATTAAATTTAGGATTTTTGAAAAAGGTTTTAAAAAACTTCCTTAAGAAATGGTTTTTAAGAAAATAGGTTGTTTGACAACCTTTGAAAAGTTTTAAGCCCTTTTTGAAAATAACTCCATTTTGGTCATTCGAAAACAGAAATCTATGGTCTGAGGGTTGGTTACGTGTAGGGAAGATATCCTAAGATCATCACCTTATCTAACTCGTTCGGTACCTACATGTCTAATCACCTTTTTGTTCACTCATTAGAATTACCGATTACTATTATCCACTTAATATCCACTTCAGGGTTTTGGAAACAGGGTTTGGTCATCACTTTTTGGATGAATGATGGATGGTGCAATTTTTGAGAAAAATACTTGAAAACATGGAAGTCTTGAAGGAATTTGAGAAAAATACTCAATGTATCACCTTCCCTTAGGATCCCTAACCATAAAAGGAGTAGGGACACCTTAGGATTGTAAGTTCTTGGAAACATTTTTTGAAATAGTTTTTAAAAATGGAGACATCTTTAAAGATAGGGTATGAGAGTATAGAGTTGATTTTTGAAATCTCAAGAGAATAGGGGGCTTTTGAAAAATAGGTTATGAGAATAATTTTAAACTGAATGATCATTTAAAAAAAGGGTCTTTGAGTTGGAACCTTGAAGCATACTAACCTAGGTCGGTTTGAGTTAGGTTAGGGGTGACCTAAGGTTAACTAACTTGGGTTAGGTTAACCTAGGGTTAAGGTGGCCTAAGGTTAGATCAACCTATGGTTAACTAACTAGGGTTCGGTTAACCTAGGGTTAAGGTGACCTAGGGTTAACTAACTAGGGTTTGGTTAGCCTAGGGTTAGGGTGACCTAGGGTTAGCTAACTTGGGTTAGGTTAACCTAAGGTTGGGGTGACCTAGGGTTAGCTAACTTGGGTTAGGTTAACCTAAGGTTGGACAACTAGGGTCAAGTTAACCTAGGGTGGATTGGACTAGGGTTAGGTTAACCTAATGTTAGAAGGTGTTTTTTGAAAGGCAAATAATGTTATGCAAAGGATTTTTGTAAACAAAACCTTTTTGAAGATCATTTCTATGAAAATTTAACTCTAGCCAAGAATATGGTTTATATGGTTGGTGCTTGAAAACCAGTCCAAAGAAAGTTTCCTTAGGACCATTATAATATTTATCTTGAAAAGAGTAGGGACTTCAAAAATCAACTCAATAATGACAACTTTTTGAAAAACTATTTTTAATGCATAGATGGAAATAATGAACTTTTGGAAACCATATTTGAGAAGAAGATTTTCAAAACCATTTTTAAAAAAAATCATTCTAACAAGTTAGGGTTCTTATGGCCAATATTAAGGGAGTCCACTCAAGAGAGGGCTCCATAGAGCCATTCCAACCACTAAACTTGAAAGAATAACAACCTTAGGAATCCAAGAGTTTGAAAATCATTTTCACACAAGAATCAAAAGAGAAAGGAACCTTCCTAACAATTTAGGGTTCCTATGACCAATATAAAAGGGAGACTACTCAAGAGAGGGTTCCAATGGGCTATTCCAACCACTAAACTTGAGAGAATAGAAACCTTGAGAATTAGAGAGTTTGAAAACCTTTTTTTATGCAAGTTAGAATGCAAGAGTGCAAAAATGTGAATTAGGGGTTAATGAGTAGATTTTCTAAGGCATGATTTCTTAGAGTCTCATTCTAAACTTCAAGAGACTAACTCTTTGAACCACTTTGAAAAGAATATTGAGCTTGAAAATGGCATGAAAATGGGAATAGCGTAAGTTTTGAAAACATGGTTATAAACATGAAAATAAAGCCAAGCACATAAAACATGAACAAGATAGCTATATGCAAGGGGGTCATGAATTTATACAAGGCTTTAGGCTACACCACATAATCAAGGTGCTCCAAGACCATACCATATTAAAGTATGCTAGTGAGAGATCTCCCTACACGATGGCTCTTACCAACTTTCCTCTAAGCATAAGCTAGTAGCTCTCTTGTCTTAAGCATGCAAGAATGGGGGGTAGAAGATGGGGATTGAATTAGAGAATAACCTAAGTAGGCTAGGAGGGAGAAGAGAGGAGTGGGGGAAGACAAAAATATAAAAGGAAATACCACATTTTGCCTTCAAACACTCTTAAACTCCAATAAATGCTTGGACTTGATCTTGGATGGACTTGGAAGGGGCTGCAATGAGGCTTTCTATTGCTTGGAAGGCCTTGTAGGTGAGATGTATGGGTTAGAATGAGGTGAACTATATCCTAAGTGTTTGGGGAGAGGAGTATATGGAGGTTTTTGAATTTCTAGAGCTATTTATGCAGAGTTTCGCCACAATTTTCTATTCTGGAATATGCAAAGGGGAGGCCCATATTTATAGGCAAATTTTTGGACACTGGCGCTTGTAGGACATTCACCTGTGTAAAATTTAAACAGGTCCATGTGCTACATGCACTAGTACTATTCAAGGGAATAAATGCCATGTGGCACTCTCTCTACTGGCTAAATCTTAAGAACTAAGCAAAGTTTGATTGATTTGATTAAAATCTAGGTGTATGTAGCATACGCTCCGTCACCGAGAGTGTTCGTTCAAACTTTGCTTGGATAATTGTGCTAACCGAAAAGGTTTCAGAGGAATTGATTACATCCATGGTGTTTTCTTAGGGTTTCTTGTAAACTTTCAAGTTTTTGAAAAGTATAAACGATGTTCGGAAGTGTGAGATATCGTCTCAGGAAGTGTGCATGAAATCCCATTGTTCGGAGCGTCTGTAATACGCTCTGTGGGGGTTCAAAAATAGATGTTTGTGTGCCGCAAGATGAAGACCTTCGGGAACCGATCTCTCTGATTGGACCATACCGATGGAAGGTTCTCCAAAAATACTTTAGGGAATTTTCTAATTTACGCATTTCTCAAGTCGTTTGACGGTGCATTATAATCAGGGAATTGGAGAAAAAGTCATTCTTGGCGAAGCGTCTGTGAGACGCTAAAGGGTGTCGCGCCCAGATTTTTCACACTCGAGGAATACTCACACAAGCAGGAAAAATGTTGTACTCTCTCATTAGAATTCACCCTCCTAAAAGAATGAGTGTGACTAGGTTTGAATTGAAAATTGATTTAAATAAAGGACTTTTTGAAAAAGATTCGGAGTCGCCACCTAACTTGATTAAGGTGAGTTAGGTCACCCAAAAACTAAGAATAATCCGGAGACTACACTTAGGGTTTTTGGAAAACGATTTTGAAAATATCTCCTCAAGAGATGGTTTTTAAGAAAAACAAGTTGTTTGGCAACCTTTAGAAAACATTTAGCCATTTTTTGAAAAATAACTCTGTTTGGTCTTTGAAATCAGTGATCTAGGTTCGGAGGTTGGTTACATGTAGGGAAGACACACTAAGCCATCACCCTACCCCGCCCTTTCGGTACCTACATGTCAATCTACCCTAGATTCACCTATGAGAGTCTTCAACTAACTATAGTTCAATCCTATCCACCTTGGAAAACAATGCTTGAAAAGAAACTAACATGATGCATGATATGCAAGTGCAAGGAAAGAGAATTGAAAAATAGATTTGGAAAGAGATTGATTTGAAATTAATTTGATTTGAAAATAGATTTGAAGAGATGGAATTGAAATTGAAAAGTTTGAAAATTTGGAAATAGAAATTTGAAATTGGAAGTTTGAAAATAGATTAGAGATTTGAAAAGATTGTAGAATTTGAGATTTGGAAAATGTGATGGAATTTGCAATTTGAAAGAAGTTGTGACCGCACCCATGAGGGTTGCCTACGTATCTTTTTCGAGAAATCAGGTCAGTCGTAGTTCGGACTGGAGTCCGATTGAAAATAGAAGAGTTAATTTGAAGAAGGAGATTGAATTGGAAATTGAATTGGAAGACTGAGAGATTGAACTTTGAATAGAGAATTGAAAATTAGAATTTGAAATTTTTTAATTGAAAAGATTGAATTTTGATTTGAAAAAATAGAACTTGGAAAAGATTTAGACTTGTTTTGGAAAGATGGAGGTTTAGGAAACCTAGACTTAAGAAAGATGAGACTTAGGAAAGACTCGAGAGTTTAAGAAAGATTAGATTTAGGAAAGGTTCGAATTAGGAAATGTCCGATTTAAGAAAGTTCCGTTTTAGGAAAGTGTCATTTTAGGAAAGTTTTCGAATTAGGAAAGCTTCAAAATTAGGAAAGTTTTGAATTAAGAAAGTTTCAACTTAGGAAAGTTTCGAATTAGGAAAGTTTCAACTTAGGAAAGTGTTGTTTCAGGAAAGATTTTGAAATTTGAAAGTTGGAAAGTTTAGAATTTAGAAAGTTTTGAAATAGAAAAATTTTGAAAATTGGAAAGTTTTAAGTTTAGAAAGTTTTGAAATTTGGAAAGATTTGAAATTTGGAAAGTTTAAGATTTAGAAAGTTTTAGAGTTTGAATCTTAGAAAATCTTGAAATTAGGAAAGGTTTGAAAATTTAGGTTTGAAAAGTTAAGATTTGAAAAGTTAAGATTTGAAAAGAGGGTAAAATTAGGAAATGGTTGAATTTTAGAATTTTAGGAAAGATTTTTATGTTCAAATTTTGAAAACTTAAGGTTTAGGAAAGTGGAGGGTAAGAAGGATTCGATTTAGGAAAGATTTGAATTTTGAAATTTAAGGAAAGATTTAAAGTTTAGGTTTAGGAAACTTATGGTTTAGGAAGGTAGGAAATTAGGAATGAGTTGAATTAGGAAAGGTTTAGATTAGGAAGGGATTAAATTTGGCTTCTAAAAGAAAAGGGTTTGATTTTGTTTACAAAAACGAAGGACGAGATCTAGTTTCCTAAACGGGAGGATTGGATTTGGTGTCCCTAAGGGAAAATTTGATTTGACAAGGATTTGGAAAAGGAAATTTCTAGAAACCCTAGGTTTAGAAGTTTAGAATTTTGACGCAGAAAAGAGATTTTGGAAATAGGTATAGTTTGGATGTAGAAAACGAGAGATTTTGGAAACCTAGGTTTGGGGCAAGGTTTGAAAACCATGTTTTTGGGAAGAAAATTAGGGTTTCCTAATTGTGAATTCTAGGACTTGATTTGGGCTATAAGAAAAGAGTTTTTTTTTTTTTTTTTTGGAAGGTGTGTTTTTTTAAAACGAAGGTTTTGGAGGGAAATCCTATAGAGGAGTTTCTAGAGGAAAGATTTTGGAAAGAGAGTTTTTTAGAAGGATTTTTGGAAGAAGATTGTTGAAGAGAGTTTTTCGGAAAGTGAATTTTGAGGAGAGTGTTTTGGAAAGGAGTTTGAAAAGAGAAGTTTTGGAAGGAGTTGTTGAAAACAACTTTGGAAAGGAGAGTTTTAGGAAGTATGTTGAAAAAGAGATTTTTAGGAAGAGATTTTTGAAAAAAGAGTTTTAGAAAGTGTAAAAGCATCTCACTTTCCTAAAGCGATTCTAGCCATAAAAAGGCTAGAACCACTTTAAGAAAGTGATTTTGAAAACAAGGAGTTGAAAATATAGACCATACTGGTCTCTTTAAATGTAACACTTTCCTAAAGCAATCCTAGCCATGGAAAGGCTAGAATCACCCTAGGATTGTGATTTTGAAAACAAGTTTTTGAAAAGGGAATTTTGACGTAATTTTGAAAACAAGTTTGAAAACGATTTTGAAGACAACTTTGAAAACGGTTTTTGGAAGGTGCAAGACCATAATATGCACAACGCAATTTTGGGGTTGTGAACATACAAGGTAAAGGCTTCACCACATAATCAAGTGGGCCGGACCCACGTGATCTCTGGTTAGACTAGAAGAAAGCCCCCGACACGGTGACTCTCTAATAGCCCAATCCTACACATGGACCGAGAATCCCCTTATTTCAAGCATGCAAAGAAAGGGGGGGAAAGAGACGGGAGATTAAAATAGAGAAAACCCAAGTGGGTTAGAGAGAGAAGAGAGAGGGGGAAGTGCGAAAATTTAAATGGAGAACCTACCTTGTCTCTTATTTATTTTACGTGCCTTGCTTTCTTTGGTCTTCGTCTTGATCTTTGTCTTCAATATTCAAAAGCCACCTTCAATCTTCAAACTTCATATTGCAACTCTTCAAGTCTTCGAAGGAGGGTTAAAAGTTAGTGTATGAGTGTATAAGGGTGTGTATGAGTGTATAGGAGGCTAGGGTTTAGTGTATGGTGGCTAGGGTTTGGAAAACCTAGGGAAGCTAGGGTTTAGGAGGTTCTCGAGCTCTGTATATTGAAACATAGGATTTTTAGACTGAGTTTACGCATCCTTTTCATGTTGGAAGAGGCTTTGTATTTATAGAGGTTGGACAGCACTGACACCTATTGCAGTGGCGCCAAACTTTGTTGCACTAGTGTGGCGCCAGGCCATTTTTTGGCTTGGTGCCACTACTAGTGGCGCCAACCATTTAGGAAATGTTTAAGGACGGCAAGCAACGTATCTTTGACTAGATTTGGGCGCCTGTACTAGTGACTACCATGTAATTTTTAGCCTGGCTTTACTAAGAGTGACTCCGGAAAGTCCGGGAAGGAGTTTGGAAGACCAGGAATGACCCGGAAGGCCGGAAAAGAGTTGAAACGCTTAGAATAGTGTCCCGAAGGTATTTGACTTGAAAAGTGAGGATAGAATGTGTCGGAAGGGTTGACCGGGCAGTTAGGGGCAAAATGGTCAATCGGGTTGGAAAGCTGCCGGGACAGACTCAGACTGTCCGGGAAGAAGACTTGGGATTTGGAAAGATTATTTAGAACGTTTCCAAAAGTCTCCGGTTTGATACCCAGAGCCGGTGTGGTCAGAAGAGGTGACCGGCCCACTAGGGGCAAAACGATCATTTCGCACCGGGTTTGCCGGAACTGACTCGGAATGATCCGGAAGGATAGAGGAAGGTCGAGAACACTATAAAAAGGCAGTCTTAGAAGGTTACCAGTTTGATACCCAGAGTCGGTATAGTCAAAAAAGGAGACCGGCCCACCATGGGCAAAACGGTCATTTTGTACCGGGTTTGCCGAAACTGACTCGGAATGATCTGAAAAGATAGAGTGAGGTTGAGAATACTACAAGAAGCATTCTCGGGAAGTTACTAAAGGGGCCCTGATTGGAACCGTCTCGAGGAATAAACTGTCTCGAGAGAGGGATTGGAAAGGGGACTTACCGTCTTCGAAAAGACGTGCCTGATTTGGAATTGTCTCGAGGAATAAACTGTCTCGAGAGAGGGATTGGAAAGGGGACTTACCGTCTTCGAAAAGACGTGCCAGATTGGAACCGTCTTGAGGAATAAACTGTCTCGAGAGAGGGATTAGAAAGGGGACTTACCGTCTTCAAAAAGACGCGCCTGATTAGGAACCGTCTCGAGGAATAAACTGTCTCGAGAGAGAGATTGGAAAGGGGACTTACCATCTTTGAAAAGACGTGCCTGATTGGAACCGTCTCGAGGAATAAACTGCCTTGAGAGAGGAATTGGAAAGGGAACTCACTGTCTTCAAAAAGACGCGCCTGATTGGAACCGTCTCGAGGAATAAATTGTCTTGAGAGAGGGATTGGAAAGGGGAGTTACCGTCTCTGAAAAGACGTGCCTGATTGGAACCGTCTCGAGGAATAAATTGTCTCGAGAGAGGGATTGGAAAAGACAATGCTCCTAAGGGCATTTTGGTCATTTTGCCTCTATTTGGGCCTGGTGGGCCCGCGAAGCGATAGACAGATGGGATTTGGACTTAGAAAGTTGGTTTTGATTAGAATATGCCCACAATGACTTGAACACAAGTCTGGACGGAGTGTAGATTGCCGAGCAGTAAAAAATGGGGTGCTTACATAGGGGTTGCTGAAAGTAGCAGCTTTCGAGCCATGTGATGAGGAGCTTCGGGAAGCAACCTCTTCGATCGAGTTGTATCGATGGAAAGACCCATGAACCAGCTATCGAGAATTTCCTAGGTTACGCATTTCTTAAGTCGTTTGATGGTGCATTATAACCAAGAAATCGAGAGAAAAGGCAATCTTGGCGGAGCATCTACAAGACGCTCTAAGGGGCTTTCGTTAAATCAGGAGTGTTTAGTGTTGTAAGGTCCACCTTAGGCTAAATAGGGGTGTATGACAAGACCCAACGTTCAATATTCTTGGACCGGTGTCGTTTCGGGGCGCGTTTGGGTCACCAATGTGAAAATGGTCATTTTAATCGGATTCTGTTGAAAAAGGCTAGGAATGGACCGTAGTGTTATGTTAAACATGCCGTGTCATTTGGGGATGATCCCGAAAGAGTTTTTCACTGTTTGGTGGAATTTGTGTTGTGCTAGGGCACCTAGGGGTAAAATGGTCATTTTAACTGGGGTTAGCCAAAATGGGACCAAAATTAGACAGAATGGCATGTTGAGTACGCCAAACTGCTTAGTAACACTTTGGAAAGGTGAACTTACCATCTTGAGGGATTTTGAACTTTCTCAAGAGGTGCCTGGAGGCCCAAGGGGTAAGTTTGGTCATTTTTTACCGAATCGGGCTAGTAGGCACCGGTGTTGACATAGGTGTTAGTTCCCTAGACCACCCGGTCTAGGAAAACTACCTGTGCGGTGTTGGTTCCTAAGACCACCCGGTCTCAGAGAGCTACCAATAGGGTGGTGTTAGTTCTTCAGAACGCCTGGTCTTAGAAAGCTACCTGTGATGGTGGTGTTAGTCTCCGAGAACGCCTAGTCTCCGAGAACTACAAAATGACGGACATTCTTCATTGGCGGGCTAGCAAGTGCCATAAGTGAACCGTTTGGAATTTGATAAGGTATTGATCCCTGAGATCACCCGATCTCGGGAAGCTACCCGGATGGCGTTGGTTCTCGAGACTGCCCGGTCTTGGAAAGTTGCCTGGAATGCCTAGGGGCATGATGGTGTTTATGGCTTTAGTTGGGCCTTGTGGGTCCCAGAAGCGACTAGTTAATTGGATTGGAGTTTGAAAGACCTGTCTTGGGCTTGCATGTATTATGCTGTTTGAAAATCGAATCTGGTCGGGCCGGAGATTACAGTGTTGGCAAAAATGAGGTGCTTACACATAACATGTGGGTGACAGAGTTGACCGTCGCATTGATGGTTGACCATTGATAACTAGGGCACGTTGCTTCCAAGGGGATTCCACGTGTGCCACGCAGTGTTGGTGTTGCTTCAACCATTAATGTTAGCATTTGCCATTATGGACATGACCGTTACGAGGGGATCGACGTGATCGTTTGGCAACAAAGCGGCACAACATTTGAGAGGAGTCATCATTGCTCGCGACGCTTCAACTTCAAGGGCCCTTTTA
Organism: Euryodendron excelsum; assembly: GCA_033060915.1. Lineage (NCBI taxonomy): Eukaryota > Viridiplantae > Streptophyta > Magnoliopsida > Ericales > Pentaphylacaceae > Euryodendron > Euryodendron excelsum. The sequence continues at coordinate 22,636,944 of CM065387.1, forward strand.
GAAGAGTATAAAAGGTGGGTTTGATCTCATTTCATCGTTTTGAGATTCTTAAGCTCTGATCCACTCACTCGCATTTTCATTTTTCATGTTCTTGATCTTCGAAGTTCTTGAGCCTTGTGGTTTGAGTGAGGGCTTATTTGCATCCTTGTGAGGATTTTTGAGAGCTTCTTGTTAGAGCGTGAGTTTTTGAGCGTTTTCTTCGACTACAACGATAAGGATGGGCAGAATGCGAGGGGCTAACAACTAAATTGTTAGGAGATCATTCATAAGCAGTGGAGCCTCGTCGTCAAAAGCAGACCTGCCCAAAGGGCTAAAAGAGTAACAAAAAGAAAAACTTGAAGAAAGGGAAGGATGGCCAACCTGCTCCTATTCTGGGCTTAGATCATTGGTGTCGAGCGTCATTTCTTGGTGGCTAGGATGAATTCTGGCAATGGCTCACCAGTTTTGACATGGAGAAGCCTATTGTTGAGGTGCCGTTCTTTTTGGCTCGTGATGAGGCCAGAGCGTCGCATGAGGCCTTTATCTCTCCAGACTCGATCCTGCGCTTTTCCATCAAGTGCGGGGACCTTCCTTATGTTTTCGTAATGTAGGATAGCTATTGCGCCTCGGTGTAGGGGCTAGAGGTCTAGATGGAGGAGATCTTGGACCACCCTGCGTATGTGGAGGTCCTGGAATGAGCGAGGGTGCATATGGCAATACTAAATACTTACAAACTTAATATAAAATGGAGTGCGCCCTAACTGGAGATGATGCTTTCACGCTGGAGTGTGGACTCTCATACACTCGCAGCAACTTGGGGGAAATGCACTCCTACCTTGGAGGATGTCAGTAGGCTGACCTGTTTGCTGATCTGAGGGGATGTAGATCCTTGCACACTTATATCCACAGTGAAGGAGAAGCACATCATCCAAGGCTAGAAGGATTCGCAAAATGCGGTGATGAGGGCTGTGAGCAAATTTAGCAAGGCTAGTGGGAAAGAGGGTGCGACCTCCTCAAGCAAGTCCCATAAAAACATGTTCAAAGGTTGGACAATCCATTGGTACCGCGATCTACAAGGGGTGACCAAGGAAATAATAAGGGCTCGGGAGGACACTGTTGAAGCTCGTAGCGGGTGGTGGCTGAGATACCAAACTGGTCAAAGAAGTGTTTGAACTTTGTGGATGATTAAAGGGTGGTGGCTTGACGATGCTCAAAATCTGGGTCTTTGGTACTAGTTTTAGCAATATGGCAAGTAAGTGTTTCCTCAAGCTCGTCATGGTGAGAGATCATCATGACGTCCTTGCCATTAGCATGGTGTTTAGGGAAAAGATCATTCAACACGTTAGTATTCAGAAGCTGCAAAGTGTCTTCCTGTTTCTTCTTAAGGAAAATGTGTCAAAGAGCGTAGCAATCTTTGGTGGAGAGGGTGGTAGATTGATGGTAGATGCAGTAATTTTCTTTGGCTAGATCCCATTTGGTGGGTTGTTTCTTCACCTCGAGGAGGGAAATCTAGCCATCAGTGACTTGTGCGTCCAAGAGGGAGGTGGCAGTTTTGACAAAAACAGGGAGAGGGGGAGGGTCGTCTCCAAAGGGGTGCTTCCTCTAGCTAGGATTACCATGTCGGGCCTGTCGCGGCATAGACCGTGGGCCGACGTGGAGGGCTGCCACTCCACGAGGCGGTGGATTGGCAAGGAGGTTGCGATTGGCAGCCCACATATGAAGAATCTCTTACCACCTTGCTGACATTTCGAGCAGGTTGAGCAAGCTTGCAAAATCTGGGAATTTGTGGTTGATCATGTGGATTTTGTAGCACGTCTGCATTCCTCCAATATAGACACCCACCAGCTGCTTTTCATCTAAACCTTTAGGGCTTTCTCACGAAAGCGCCAAGTAAAGAAAGGAGACTCTCGTTGTCTCCTTAGGTTTCATGAATCAAGTCGAATGCAGTGAGGTGCTCATCGGCATAGAAGAATTTGGCTATGAATTTTTTGACCATGTCATCCCAAGAAAAGAGGGAGTTTGGTAGCAAATTAGCATACCAAATGTAGGCTCGATCAGAAAGGGATTTAGAAAACTCTCTCTGTTGTAGGTTAAGATCTGCAGCATGGATACTGAGGGAGTCTACAAATCACACAATGTGCTCTTTGGCATTTTCACGGCGCCCATCGAACTTGGTGAACTTTGGAGCAGTATACTCGTCTGGGCGTGGAAGGGATTGGATGCATTTTAAGTACGAAGGCAGAAATTCGAGCTCACCACTGAACGACGTGCCAAAGCTTTTTTACTTGAGCACAACACGCACGTGGTCTTGCACCTGATCCGCTGTGAATGATGTCTCTTAGGGGATGAGGCAACACAGTTGGAGTTACGTTATGAAGGGACGTTCAGTGGCGTTGAGGACGATGTTTGGTGTTCAATCACGGGCCATGGTGTTTGGTGTTTGGATCGCAGTCTGATCCAGGAGGGCTAAATCATGTTGGGGGCAGAGGGGTGGAGGAGCCAACCTGGCCATTCTACATGGTGTGGATGGTCTCTATGAGAGCATGCTAGCCTTTCATGAGGGTGAGAATGTTATTATTGAGAGCATGAATCTACTCTCCTTGAGTTTGGGTGAAGGTCAGAGCCTGAAGATTCGAGTCTTCAATTTGAAGACCTTCATCAACCTCTACATTCTCCTGGTTGGTTTGTGCTGCAGCTTTCTTTGGAGCCATGACGTCACGAGCGCCAGTCTTCCCTAGTGGAGTATTGTGTGCGGCGTGGATGAAGGGGTATAGAGTTGACTACCCTGAGGTTTGTTTGAAAATTTCAGCAGTCACTAATGTGGGTCAGGCTTCCCAGAAGTGGCAAGGAAAGAACCAAAGGCAACCAAAAGAGATAGAGAGGAGATCGCGAGGGTGAGCCTGGGAGATTGAGAACATTCAATTCTTGTCTTAGGCCATAAATGAGCTGGCTATTTATAGTGAGTATGGTGACTAATGTAGCAGACACGTGGCACCTCTCGATTCAACGGAATCTGGTGCTATTATGGCCTAGAGCAGCCATGTCAACGTTGTGGCAACTTAATGGGATGTGGGAACAATCCCAATCATCAAGAATCTGTCCAATTAGGCCACGCCACGTGTCCCCTTCATTAAATGTGGACTAGGCTTGCATTTAATGCCTGTGATAAGTTCATTTAATGTGGGGACTTTGCACTTGAGTGCATCTAGTGGGTGAATCTCTCTCTCTTAGCTAGTTGATTGGACAAGTCCCTGTGCGCCCAAAAGGCGAGTGGCTCAACGATTCCCTTTGGTTCTGGCCTCCAATCCACAATCAGTGTAAGGTCCAAGTGGTGGTAAGAAGGAGAATGTTAAGGCATGGGGCCTGTATCTGGTGAGCCTTGGAGGCTGCCTATGTAAGGGTGGCCGGACCCATGCAGGCGCAGAGCCTGACTTAGAGGGTGGCCGGAGCCATGTAGGTGCATAGCCTGGCTTAGAGGAGCCCTCGAGACCACTTTCACGAGGCTGGGCTGATGGGCTCTAGTGGAGCGCCAACTTGCTGCAAGAGCGAGGGGGAGCGAGGGTTACCAACCTATCTCTAGAGCGAGGCGTGCTAGAAAAGGCACTGATTTGTTGCAAGAGCGAGGTGCGATGGAAGAGGCGCCGACCTATTGCAAGAGCGAGGGGGCGTGAGGGACACCGACTTGCCACAAGAGTGACGCGCTGTTGACATTGTGTTAACTCTAAGGTATCTTGTGGTCCATGTGGTTGGCCAGCTTCAACGAGTGGGTCGGCCACAGGGCGCCCATGGATGAGGGTACCTACAATTTTTAATTATAAAATTGTCACTACTATCATATAAAATGATATGTTTAAATGAGATCTGATTTCTTTAAGGGACGGGTGGGGGCACGTGCAAGGGAGTTTCAGCCGAATTTTTGTGTTGCTGAATTCAGCAGGTTGAGAGGAAGCCTATGGTGTCATCAAAAATAATTTTGAGCCATTTGAGGTTGGAGCAGAAAGAGGTGGTTCAAGTACCACGTTGAGCTATTCGACGATTCCGAGACTTTTAAAAGAGGCCACAAAAAATTAGAAACTGATAGTGAATAATGTCATTGTATTGAATTTTATATAGAAGTGTTGTGTGAGAAACTAAATAGAATAGGAAACATAAACTAAATAAATCAAATCACTAGAAATATACTATATATACACTAACGTAAATGTGCATCAGTTTGTAAATGTATACATAAATATGTTCTTTTGTATGTATATGAGTGACCTAAAGACACACCTACTCTTAAAATATTTTACAAATGATGCTCTCGCTCTTGCTCCCACCCTGCTGCACGAATCGTTACTTAGCACAACCTCCATTCCAAGCTATTTGCTTTCAAAATTCAAATATGGCAAAATGTATTGCTAGAAATTGCAAAAACAAAAAAAAAATGTTGCAACATATTTCAGCTCACAAGGGACACAAATGTGAAATTGGAGCCCAGCAGGGACGAAATTACCCATGCACTATGCCTCATTTTGACAAAATTTCATTTATCTCCTATTGATTTTGAGTTTCTTTTATAATAAGAGTACAATTGTTTTTCCTTTTAACATTTCAAAATTCAAGAATTTTTTTCTCAGCCATAACAAAATTCAAAAAATTTAACTTGATCTTTCATGACCCCCTCAACAAAATTTTTTATTCTGCCCTATGCCCCCACCAATTGCACTTGGTGTGATACCTATTCACGCCCACTGCTTTATGCCAATTGCGAAGCTCACTTGGGGCAACATATTTCTTGTAAATTAAATAATTGCATGAGATGCTCAATTATTAGGGCATATATTCAGGAGACACAATAAAAGTACAAGAACCTAAAAGTTTGGTAAACTATATATAAATAATTGAACCTCCAATATGCTCAATTATTAGAGCATGTTCAGGGGCTTAAACACTTGGGCCACGTGCTAAAAGAGCTCACCAACTCACATAGAGCAACACAAATTTCTGTTCTAATCTCCAATGTCAATGCTTCATAAAACTACACTGTGCAGCAAGCGATCCCTAATTAATTTTTAGATTTGTGGGTCCCTGACATAGTTTGGAATTCACATAATTCAACTGACCTAATTGAGTGTACTTCATTGAATATATTTCTATCGAATACCATCACCACAGATGCATAGATAAACAGGAATATGATTAAGAGATATGTGTTGGACATAGACACATAACATTTCCTTTGGCTGAGCTCTCATTTTCCCAGAACTTAATGTGAAAGAAGGAAATAATGAGAAAATGTGAACAATTAGAAAGAAAAATAAAAAAAGAAGATTAGTCCAAATGATTTTATTGATTGCACGGCACAACCTGAATAAAAATATGAAAAACAAGAAATACATAAAAAAAAATTATTTTCTTTTATGGAGGAAAAAAATCCTCGTGACTTACCAAAATACAAAAACCACATAAAAGAAAAGTAAAAAAAAATAAAAACACAAATGGAACCACTGATGAAGGAACCATGTCACACTTGTTAAGATGGAAAAGTTCATCCTACTAAAAACCTCGCTCAACCTCATCCACAAAAGCCCTAAGATTGATGTCTGAGGATCCACCAAACTTTGCAGCATCCTTTGCCAAATCCTTCCATATTTCAGCATTCCTACTCATTTCTTTGCTAGTAACTCCATCTCCCATAACCAATTCTATACATCTCTTGATCTCATGCCCTTCAACTATTCCATCTTCATTCACAGTCGCCCTCACCCCGGTCTTGACTGCGTCTTCCAAAAGCTTTGCATTTGTAGGTTGGTCTGTGAACTGTGGAACACCCACCACTGGAATGCCAGAAACCAAACTCTCCAACGAAGAATTCCACCCACAATGAGTCACGAAGCATCCCAAAGAAGGATGGGAAAGAACCTCCATTTGAGAACACCACGGCACTATCATACCTAGTTTTTCCAATTCATCTTTGCAGCTAATTATTTTGTCTTCTCTTTTCTCACCATTTTCTATAGTTCTAATCACCCACAGGACTGGGATGGCTTTCCAGCAATCCACATGCAATTTCCTCTATTTGTTGCTCTGAGAAAACATATAAGCTTCCAAATGACACATAGACAATGGATGATCGGGGCTTTGAATCCAACCACTCGACATAATCCCTTGAATTTTGGAAGAAGTCAAACCCAAAAGCAGTATCAGATGCAACTTTTCCATCCAAGAATGCTAACTGGACTAATGGTCCTATTAGAACCAAGTTAAACTTCTCAATGGCCTTTAAGGCCTCTGGTTCTAGCACATCAAAGGTGTTCACTAGTATTTTTGGGTTGGCTTCTGCATCAAGTGTATCTAGCTGCTCTTTAATTTCTGGCAATGCAAAACCAAATCTGATCTTGGACCGGATCATATAGGAGGGAAGGTCCTGAATAGAGAGCCGTGGCAGCCCGGGTAGTTCAATGGAAGATGAAGGGTCATGGCTAATATTTCTAATGGTATCAACATGACCATTGAAATAATAGAAGTAGATAACAAAGACAGACGCCGGTTGAGTCCATAAAAGTGTAGAAGGAATGCTAAAGGAACGCACCACTTCGGTTGCCCACGTTAGAAGTATGGGATAGACCACACCTGTTACGGGTAACCTTCCTTCACGCTGGCGGTGATGAATTCTGAAAGGGCTTTTGAACCACGAGTCTTGAACTCGGACTTGAAGTGTCCAGTGTCGTCAGTCGGTTTAACCCCATCATCATAACCATCGGAGAAGGTAGCAAAGGTTAAGCCTTTTGGGATTGAAGAGGAGGTTTTGGTCTTGTGACGGTGGACAGAGACACTTGCAAGTACAATGACCTTCACACCCATTTTTGGCAAATTGAATTGACGGATTGATGGAGCCTTGAACTGGAAACGTTAAGATGAGGAAGTGACCGTGCACCATGTTGGCTATTCGATCAATGGAAAAAGAGCAAGTCTATGTGTTAGAAATGCAGAAATATCTATGTATGAATTTGAGAGCATTGAAGAATATTATGTATAGATTAAAGCAGATTGAGTCCATATATGCATACATAGATATTTCTAATATGCTTAATTATTAGAGCATATTCAGTAGACATGATAAAAAATACAACCTTAAAGCTTTGCAACAATACATAAATAATTAGATCTCCAATATGCTCAATTATTAGAGGATATTCAATAGACTTAGGCCACATGCTAAAAAAGCTCACCTAACTCGTACAAACACCAATTTTTGTTCTGTCTCCAATGTTAATGATTCCGTAAAAGTGGTACTAAAAGTCTCAAATTAATTTCAAGATATTAATTATATTCTATGTATAGTTTCTCATTGAAAACTATTAGCATACAGATGCACAGAGAAATCGGAAGATACTTACAAAGTAATTGTGGATGATAGGAGTCGGAGATAATAGTCATAATCAGAGACACCTCTTTTAACATTTTAGCTCTCTTCCTCAATCTCTATCGTCACCGTTACTTAACGGCGTTTAAATTTTACGCGACTTTGGTGCGGGTCGTTCTCATCTATCAACAACCCGGTCCACACAACACCGTCTTTTTAAACAGACTCCGTTATCTCCCCCCCCCCCCCCCTCCTCTCGTCTTCTCTCTTCTAAATAGTTGAAGCTCTCTGCTCATGCCGATTCGAAGCCTCGTCTCCACAGGTACTACCTCCTCTTCTCTCTTTTGATCTCATTTGTATCTCTGCATGGTGATATTTTCGTTGGTTAGGGTTCAACTCGTTTTAAAAGGTGTAGATTGAATAAGATTCAAAGGTTTTTTCTCAAATTCAGCCTTGTTTTGCTATGATCTCTGGATGATGATATCTTTGTTGGATATGTCATAAATTGATTGATAAATTTGTCATTTTGATAGGTTAATTTGGTTCATGAAAATATCCCTGAGGTGCTTCTTTTGGTTTTTGGATGCAGTTCTTGTCGTTGGGTGGGTTGTGAGTTGATTCATGAATCTATAGTTGATGTGTGTTTGATTGATTTGAAGATGTTTGTGACATGGTCATGTTATTTACTATTTGTTGTGGTAGGACTATGAATTCCACCTCAGTGACAACAAAGTCCACAAAAGAGAAAATGGGTGAGGCACTTTTCCAACCTTACCCACACAGAGTAATCAATTACGTACAGAATTAAAAAGTGCAACTTGATAAGATTTTATTACTTTTAAGTTTTTTTTTTTTTTCAATACAATGTATTATGAATAAAGATCCTACACAAGTGGCTTGAATACTATCTTAACATAATTAATTCATCTGTGAAATATATATAATAGTATCCTACTTAGTAGTAACTTACAATCTTATTATTTTGTTGAACTAAAAAATTGTTTAAGACCTTATATTGACAAATCAAATTTCTTTCGAGGCTTGGGGGTTGGAAGTTTGCTTTCTCCAATGTTTCAAGTTTGAAATCTCGCAGATGCTATCAACTCCTTGGATCACCCATAGGATCTTTGGCTTGCTAATTACTATTGACTTAAGATTGATCTCTATATTGATTTTGATGCTAAAAAAATCATGTGGTTGTTGTTGGCTAATGTTTTAACTTAAGTGTGCACACGTAATATGTTTAAAGGATCATCAAATATTCCAAAATGACTAGAATCTATCTAAGGACTTAGAGTACTCAAAAGAGAGCATTTGGAATGTCTCTACATGGTTTGGAATCAATTTATGGAAAACCATTGTGCAAACTAAAGTGCTAACAAAATGGCAAAAACTCAAGCAAATTTAAAGCCAGAAGTGCTGATATTTCACAAATATGGTTGACACCTTGACCATTTCTATTGAAGACTTTTTGGAAACTCTAGAAGTTAGCTATTGTCAATACATCCTCAAGATGGTTGATACATTATTGAAGATCTCCAGAAGATAATGGAAGCTAATGCTAACACTGGACAAATATGGTCAACTCATTTATTGAAAGCTCTCGATCCTCAAAAGGAGAAAGTCTATAGTTGCTATTAACAAAATGCAAATATGGTTAACACCTTATTCAAAACTCAGCTCGCTCAGATATTGCTCAGAGACATTGTCAACCCTTTGCAATTATAGTTGACACATTAGAAAGATCAAATCTTTATGTTTTATACTTAAATTCGTGTTAACACCTTGAACACAGTATGCAAATGAAGGATAACAATCTATGGAATGGTTGACACCTTACGAATATGGTTAACATTATTGAAAGGTCCGTTTACAGAAGTTTAAAGGAAGTACTAACACTTGTATCGACACTTGACTCGGCACCTTCAGCATAGTGAGCGTTTGATGAAAATAGACTCTATGATTGCCAAGACCTTACAAATATGGTCGACACTTGCAGTAAAGAGAATTCAAATTTGTGAACTAAGTGCTAACACCTTGAAGAACTTTTGCTAGCACCTACCTCCAACGGTCAGAAATTTAAATGTTCTGATTAGCTGAATTCGCATTAAATGCTACTCATTCAAGACACCATTTTTCATTTATGGGGATCAAGATAAAGAGATTAAGTGCAAAAGGTGAATATTCAACTATCCTCATTCAAGACACTATTTTTCATACATTCGGTAGTTTATATACTTAAGCTAAAACTCGTAAATACACACTTGAGAGAATGATTCTTTTGTATAGATCTTACTTTACAATTGTATAAGGTTGTATATCTTGTAACCTTGAGTGTAACTTGGGTAATGCACTTGTAAAATTGAGTGATCGTGAACAACATTACTTGGGATTCAAAGTTCAGATATAACTCTTTATTGAAAGAGTAAGCTGAGCACTTAGTAACTAGCAAACTTTCTTGAGGACTTTGCATGATGGAAAATCTCTTAGTGAAGATCGAGTAAGAGAGTACGCAGGTAAGATTGATTGAATCTCTGTAAAAATCTTGTGACTTCATTACTTTCTTATCGCTTTGATAGTTCATTATCTTCATCATTAATATTCATGTTTGCATATTTATATATTGCATATACTCACTGTTTCTTTGATTTAGATTCCATTAATTTTTTTATTAATGTTTCAAATTTTAGAAAACTCAATTCAACCCCTCCCTGGGTTGCCATCTCAAGCTAAAAATTACTTGGTTTGTGTGAGAGGAGGGGAATGCACAGGCCTTAAGATTAGTCAAGATGCGCACAAGCTGACCTAGACACCCGGTTAGGAAAAAAAAAGTATAAAATTTTTGAAAAGGAAAGCACTCAATTTATAACAATTTTTTTTATTGTCTATAAAGGTTTAATGAGAATAAAAATTAATAAGAAATAGTTATTTTATAATTATTTATTTATATTCTCATCTAACATAAATGTTTTATAGGTAAATAATTATTTTGCCTCTCCAACTTTGTCTCATATTTCAATGTCATCCCTGAACTTTGATTTTCATATTTTAGCCCTCCAACTTTAAAAAAAAAGTCAATGTAGTCCCTCATGTTAAAATAAATTAGAAAAATTAAAATTAATTACACTTTGACTCTCTTAATTATGATTCATTTTAACTTTACCTACTAAACTAACGGTTCGTTAGGTACAATTTTTTGTATTGTTTTTAATTTTGTTTTTATAAGCTAAGACAAGTAAAAAAGCTAAAAAGCTAAAAAAATTTGACTTTTTTTTATTATAACCCAAAAAAGCCAAACTAAAAAAACTTTAAAAAGTCGTAACCAAATGGGCCCTAAATGTCGTTACATTTTATCCTTAATTTATGAGAATTTAAGTTCCTATTAATGCTATTGACAAAAAAACTAAATAAATAAATTGAGCATTTCTAATTTGGTACAATAAAAATTTCTTTTGTCCCTAGTTAACATATACATAGTTTCAAAAATCTTCTTGATATTGTCATGGCTAATAATTTGTAGCAGACAAAAACAAGATTTTATTCTAATAATTTTCTTAGGCATTTTGAGATGATTTATAACATTCGTAATAATGAAAGCATTTTCTTTGTTTTCGAGATTAGTATAAAACTTTGACCAAAAAAATTTCTAATTTTAAATTTTTATGATTATGAAAATATAACTGTTTTTAGTTGAATGGTGGCAAAATAATATTAAGTTATAGTTTATAAGGCAAAATATATTTAATATTTAATTTCCTTACTTATTTTGAAAAGTTGGACAACATTAACTTCTTTTTAAAAGTTAAAGGGTTTAAATAGAAGAAATCAAAGTTATATTAGAAATTAGAGATTTTTTGAGTCAAGGGACTCGCTCAGAAATGGATAGAGGTGTTTAGCAGGGTATCATAATGAATGACGGTTTGGTACTCAGAACCAGCGTGGTTTACGAAGTGTTCGGGCCACTTGGGACAAAACGATCATTTGGATCGAAACTTGTCGAAATGTGGCCGAGATGGGTTTGAGTGGCATGTTGAATATGACGGATTATTTAGAGACAGTTTTGGAAGGGTGGATTTACCGTCTTAAGGAATTTTCACTTTCTTAAAGACGTACCGGAATGTTGGAGGGCAAAATGGTTATTTTAACTGGGTGTCATCGGAATGAGTCTGAAGTTTATTCGATTAGCATTTTGAACGTGCCACACTATCAAGGAACAATTATAGAGGGTGGACTTACCATTTCAAAGACTTAGTACTTTCTCAAAAATGTGTCAGGTTAGATGGATGTACCATATTGAGGAGTTTGTACTTTCTCACAAGACGTGCTATAATGCCTAAGGGACAGTTTGGTCATTTTTTTACCGAGACAGGCTAACAAGCATCAGTGTTGACTTGGGTTTACGAGTATTTTTGTCACTTCGACAGTTGTGACGAGTTGGTTTTTGGAGGTCTCTCTTTTCTACAAAAAATGTGCCACGGCCAAGGGGCAATTTCGGTCTCGTGACACTAAGTTTTTAAAGTGTATCCATGTCGACTTGGTGAGTGTTTCGTCACTCCAACAACTTAAAGGTTTGTGAGTGTTTCCATCACTCCGATGGGGTGGTGTTGATTCTAGTGACTACCTGATTTTATGAAACTTACCTGATGCCAAGGGACATAATGGACATTTTACATTGGCAAGCTAGTAGGTGTCAAAAGTGAACTGTCTAAAATTTGTAAGTGTTTTCGTCACTCTGACAGTGATGATTGGTTTCGAAGACCGCTCGGTATTTGAAAATTACCTTGGAAAGTCTAGTGGCATTTTGGTCTTTCTAGATTCAGTTGGGCTCGGGAAGCAACCGATAAACTAGATTGGAGTTTGAAAAGCTAATTTGGACTTGATAGTATTTTGACGTTTTACTAGAAGAACGATGTGGAACGGAGATTGCCGATCGAACAAAAATAGAGTACTTACATCTAATTAAAGTAGGATTAGGTTAACTAGGTAAAACTAGGGTTTGTTGTAACTAGGGTTAGGTTTAGGAGGGTGCTTGGGTGAGTTAGGGTTGCTATGGATAGGATTTAGGTTAGACACGAGTTATGGTTTGGATTTGTTTAGGGCTAGGGCTAGGGTTTGGCTTGGTTCGAGTTAGTTGGCTAGGGTTAGGAGCAAGGGAAGAGGGAGTGGGGGAAGAACGAGCAATGGAATGAGGGGGATAAGGGAAAATGGGTGGGGTTAACAAGAGGGTAAATCGTTCTTCAGGACAACGCTTCACTGTGAAGCGTTGTTAAGGACAATGCTTTACGTGGTTCTCAGAATAACATTTGGAATGTGATCCTTTGAGGAATAAGTGCGAAATAATCCTATTGTTTGGTAGAAAAAGCCAAAAAAAGGACAACAATAGTTGATCTAATCAAAAGTATCCTATCAAGTTCAGCATAATCTGTTAAAGAAGCAAAGGTGGCTGGTACATCGCCCAAGAAAAAAATACTAAAAAAATGGAGAAAAATTGGTGTTTAAAAATTATTCTTCGAGCATTTGACTTATTGTACGAAATTGTTGGAAAGACGGTGTTGGGCATATTAAAAACAAAATTGAACAAAAGAAAAATGGAAAGAGCATTGAAGATTTTGCAAAAAGGCAATACATATGTTAGGAATATTAGTGTTGGAAAATTATGTAACCAAAAATACTTTGTTTATAATACAATTTTACACTTTGTTTGTAACTGTGTTAAATATTGCAAACGCAATTAAAAATTACTCTTTTGAATTGTAGTAAGAGCATTCAAATGGAGATGTAATTGCCTCAAATTATTCTGATTTAAAAATTACTATAAATAGCAAAATATCTTGTTTGAGGCATTATATGATGAAATTTATTGAAATTTCGAGTTTCACCATCGCGCGACGGGTGGATAATGTTCAAAATCACAATTTTCATTAACCTGTCAATTTTTGTGTGGTTTAAAGATACCTCTTTCCATTGTTTAATTTGTCATTGAATAAATTTAAGTGCTCCACATAATGTAATGCCACGTGTTCTATTGCATCAATATACTTAATGTTTTTTTATTATATATTGAATACCATCGTCACAGGAGCACACAGAAACAAGGATAAGCTTTAGAGGTACGGCTCATTAAAACAAGAGACTGCACGACTTTCAAGCATTTCTCATGGCTGAGCTATCAGTTTTCAAGAAGATAACGTCAAAATGAGAAAATTCAGAAAAATAAATAAATAAATCTTCCAAGTAATTTCACACTGAGTAAGCTGAATACGACCAATTTTACAAGCTACCCCAATTTTTTATTCTCTTTCAAGGACAGAAAATTGAAATATGCGCCACCGTATCAAAATACAAAAAATAACAAAAAAAAGAAAAAAAATGAATAAATAAATGCAATCACGGCTGAAGTAAACATATCACTATGAATAGATTTCGGATAACGTTACGTAATTAAAAAATTTATACAAAATTTATCACTAAAATAATATAATTAAGTTATAAATTTATTATTTTAAAATAAAAAATTTAACAAAATATTTATTTATTATAAAATTATTATTATCATATTATTTTAATATAAAATTTTGTATAAAAATTTTAAAAAAATAACATTTTCCATAGATTCCTCAAGATGAAAAGGTTCTATCATACTAAAAACTCCGTTCAACCTCATCAACGAAAGCCCTCAGGTTCATGTCGGAGGATCCGCCTTCTTTGCAGCTTCCTTTGCCAACACCTTCCATTTTTCAGCGTTCCTCCTAATTTCTTCGCCAGTCTCTCCATCTCCTGTTACCAATTCTATGCATCTTTTGATCTCATCACCTTCAACTATTCCTTCTTCGTTGACTCTCGCCCTCACCCCAATCTTGAAAGCATCTTCTAAAAGCTTTGTATTCGTTTGTTGGTCTGTAAACTGTGGCAATCCCACCACCGGAATGCCACAAACCAAACTCTCCAGCGTAGAATTCCAACCACAATGAGTCACGAAGCATCCCAAAGAAGGGTGTGAAAGGACCTCCACTTGGAAACACCATGGCACTATCATACCTTGTTTTTCCAATTCTTCTCTGCAACTTAGTTTATCTTCTTGTTTCTTAGCATTTCGGGTTGCTTTTACGACCCACAAAAATGGGCGATGGCTTTCCAGCAACCCACGCGCAATCTCCTCCATTTGTTGCATTGAAAAATTAAAAAAGCTTCCAAATGATAGGTAGACAACGGATAATTGGGGCTTTGAATCTAACCACTGAACATAATCCCCTGACTTTTGCAAGAGGTCACCCCCAAATGCAGTATCAGAGGGATCTTTTCCGTCCAAGAATGCTGATGGGACTAACGGTCCTATTGGAACCAATTTGTACTTCTCAATGGCTCTTAAGGCCTCTGGTTCTAATGCATCAAAGGTGTTCACGAGTACTTTTGGGTTGGCTTCTGCATCCAGTGTATCTAGCTGCTCTTTGAATCCTGTTAGTCCAATACCTATGGAGATTGAGTGTGAAAGCACCATATAGGAGGGAAGGTCCCGGCTATTGAGTCGTGGCAGCCCAGGTAATTCAACGGGAAATGAAGGGTCATTGGCAATATTTCTAATGATATCACCATAACCGTTGAAATAATGGAAGTAGATATCAAAAACAGTGGCAGGCTGAATCCAAAGAAGAGAGGATGGAATGTTAAAGGCACGTGCCACTTGGGCTGCTCAAGTTAGAAGCATGGGATAGACCACACCTGTTACAGGGTAACGTTCCTTAGCGCTGGCCGTGATGAGTTCTGAAAGGGCTTTGGAACCCCGACTCTTGAACTCGGACACGAAGTTTTCAGGAGCATCTGTAGGTTTGACCCCATCGTCAAAGCCATCGGAGAAGGAAGCAAAGGTTAAGCGTTGTGGGGTTGGAGCGGAGGTTTTCATGATGCGGTGGTGGACAGAGACACTTGCAAGCATGGTGACTTTGACGCCCATCCTTGCGAGGTTCTTGGCGAATTGGATTGTCGGATTTATGGAGCCTTGCGACGGAAAAGTTAAAACCACGATATGGCCGTTCACCATATTGGCTACTCAATGGAAAAGAGTGAGAGTCTGTGTGTTAGAAATGAAGAAATCTCTATGTATTGAAACTGCATGCACCGAAGATATAGGTTATATACATAGATTGTTTGAGACTATGCATGCGTGACGTTTGTGGTGACGAGTTACAGCGTTTTGTTTTTCAATTTGTGTAGTTTTCTTCGTAGTTGAAAATTCTGAGTTGAGTTTCGTACGTGGACTTTCCTCTATTTATATCGGTTAATGACCGCATTCTGCATACTTCTAGTATGTTTTTAAACATATGCTGATTGCATACGAAACATATACAAAAATGTCTATCGCACCGATGCTACGGGATCCACTACCAACAAAACAAAAAATTAGTGTTTGGTTTTCATCTTAGCGGCTACTCGTAAATAACTCACAAAGAAAAATACAAAATTGTTGTTTGGTAAATAAAATAATATTTTCTACATATGCAAATGAAGATTGAATATACTTGGATAAGTGAGAAATCAAACAAAGGTCAATCGATTTAAAATAAAATTTCACCTCAACGAGATGGTTGATGATACGACTGTGGAGGTTTATCAATTTGGTTACTGTGGAGGTTTATCAATTTGGTTTTCAATTTTAAATTTTTTGGTTGTAGTAGAGAGAGTATTGTGCATTATAAGAGTTTAGACTTTTTAACATTTATATGTTCAGATAGAAAAAGTGTTAAGACTTTTGACTTTCATTGTGTTGATAAATTTGTTTGTAGTAATGTTTTTCAATTATTATGTTTTAAGTTAGCAGGTGTAATTGATATGAATTTTTTTTTTAACATTTGAATTGGCCTTTTTTTTATGGGTCTTTTTTCCCATTTAGTGGGCCTTTTTTTTTTGGTTATAGATTTTTTCTCATTTGGAGTGTGCCTTTTTTTTTTTTTTTTTTTTTTCTTGTGAGTTTTTTTGTTTCCTCATTTGGTTGGGGCTTCTTTTTTTTATGAATTTTTTCCTCGTTTAGACTCGGGACATTTCTTTTAAAAAAAATCACGTCAAAATTATCTAGCTCAACTATATTTTCTGATGTTTTTCAAAATTGGAGTCCTAAAAGCACTCGGTTAATGCATAAACCAGCCCCGAGTGTCGTTTAAGTTGGTGATGCTTAACAACAACCAACTTTTAACCCATGACCTAAAGCGAGATCCACTTACAACTAGAATAACCCACTTCTCACCAAGAACTTCTTTCGGTGTATCCTTTAGCAATACTTATAATAAACTCTTAAGACCTTGGCCTTCCACTAGGAATTAAGCGGTTAATATTGTGTGACTTGGATAAAACAAAGTGAAGGTAATATGCGAGAATTTATGAGATGGTATTGGTAGGGATGGCAACGGACGAATATGGAACGGGACTCCCTCATCCCAACCTCACCCTGCCAAAAAAAAAAAAAATTTCTCTCATCCTTGTCCCAAACCCGGGACGAATTTCTAGCATTATTCCTATCCCCGACCCCGACATCCTCAATCATCCTCGTCCCCGCCCCGTCCCAACCCGTTTATGCACTTATACATATAAAAACAAAGAAATCTAGATGAAAATTTTTTAGATTTGCAACTTTAACCCATTCATATTCTCTTGATTTTGTTGCTGGTTCAGATTTTACAACTTCTTGTTCTAGTGCTCTTCAAGATAAGTCGAGAGAGGAGAAAATAACGATGAAAGAGAAAGAAGCCATTGTTGATCGCTGGTCGCAATCTGACGACGATGAAGCTTTGATCACAGTAGCCACCAAACTTGTTAGCAATATGTATAGATAGAGAGAGAGAAGTCATTGTTGATCACTGGTTGCAATCCGACGATGACGGAGTTTTAATCGCATTAGCCACCCAAATTGCTAACAATATGTATATATATATAGAGAGAGAGAGAAAGAGAGTTGGAATGGAGAGAGGAAGAATGACGACTGCATTGATAGAGATGAAATGAGCCCTAATACATTTTGTGTATTTATATAATTGGAGCGGGGCAGGACAAGACATCTTAAACTAGTTCTGACGCAAACCCGAGACAGGTTTACTCTCTCAATCTCATACCCGCCCCTACCCGGTTTAATCACTTTCAAACCTATTTCAATAAGGGTAGACAGAGTGGTGCGGGGACCGAAAAATCAGATTGAGTTGCTATCCCTAGGAATTGGAGCACTACTTGACTTGACCCGAGGCTAGTGAGTGCCACAAGCACTGTGGCTGGGATAATCATGCTAGGTGGTGCTCAGAATCAATAATATTTTTTTCTAATATACATTGTGGTCAAAGTCTCGTGATATAAGTCTTTTTGTCGTCTGAGATTCAAAATAAGGGTGTCGTTATGGTCAAATGCCTATATTTGTCATTATGTCAACATCTTCTCAAAATAAAAATAAATAAATAAATACTTTCGACCACTATCATTAATTAAAAAAATCATTCTCGTAAAGTCTACGCTCCACAAAATTAATGTAATTATTTTTATTTTATTAAAAGAGATTACTATTAAATATTTAATGCGATCTAATTATTAAATTTTTTTTTAAGATTTTAACCTTTTACTTAGTATTAAGTAATTAAGATTGTGTGATTTACATAAAATAAATTTTGTGAAACATGTGAGAAGTTATACAGGACTCCTAAAATATCACGAGACATTATTATACTAAACATAGTATATGTGATACTCATTAGACATGAATTCTTGAGTTTTATAGGCATTGTTTCTAGTGTAATAAAACCACATAATACTCTGAAAGACGGAAGAAAAACAAATCCGTATATACATGGGACTCTAATGATACAAGTCTCTGTTCTCTCATATTCAAAGTTTGCGTGTAGAATGGTCATAAGCCTAAAATTTGTCATTATGTCAACATCTTTTGTCATTATGTCTAGGGTAGCAACATAGAATCAGTCAAAGGTGATGAGGCTACTATCATCTAGGAAGTCCACACTCCACAAAACAAAATGATTAAAAAATAAAAATAATAAACACAAACAAATTAATAAGGGAAATGGCTATAGTTCGGCAACTGGCAAGGGTTCATCTGAGTCGGTTTTATATCTAATTTAAAATTAAACTAATTATTATCGATTTTATATTATTAAAATCAGTACCGAACTTAATAGGAATCAACTCGACTCAATTAGAATTGATTCGGTTCAGTTTCAAGGTTCTGACTGGGTTAATTTAGATCAATTTGGGTCAGATTAGTTCCATCTATTACTATTTTCGTTCTCAATAAATTACAAAAAAATATAAACTAAAATAAAAGAACAAAGTCTTCAATATTAAAAAATTCACAAAAAAAAAAATTGTTTAAAAATAATACAAGCCAACAATCTCAAACAGAAAGTCAAGGGAATGTTACAATCTAATAACCAAATTACAACCAAATAAAATAAAAAAATTCAGATAGATTGAACTTCAAGCCTTCAAGCACAATGATGAATCCCTTAGTCGGCTACCATTTCTTCTAATAGCTTCTACATCTTTTAGGACATTGGTAACTCAGCTGCAAATCAAAAACCAAAGATTTCAATCAATGTCTCTCATTAGATATGAATAAGAAATAAAATGAAAATAGAACCAGCAAAGAGAGAACCTACAGAGAAGGGGAGGGAGAAAAAAAACAGAGAATAAAACCAAAAGATCCAAAGAAACAAGCATCCTGAGTCCACATAACAATTACATACTATATAAAGGCAAAAGAATTAAGTCAACCCCCTGAGTTCATATTGCATTGCATTGATCCGGAATATATCTCTCCACTTCTTATTACCTACGTGGCACTGAAGATTCTAAGCAAGAAAAATGAGGCCTATCCTTCTTGTAATGGTACTGGTAATCTGTGTAATGTGTTGTAGATCATCAATGTTATGATAAAGCACCAGGCTATTGCTTTGTATGGTTAAATATCAACTAAGAGAAACTGCATTTAACATATATCAACATTTCAAGGTTTGGTCCCAGATAAATTTTTTTATCATGTTTTCAGTTTCTTTGCCCTTTGGCTCCTAGTTTTTAAACTATGAGAAGTAAAGTGAGAATGGAATTAGATAATTGTTATTTTCTGCACAGATCATGACAGGGAAATGTGAGAATGGTGCCATCTGTTATATTCTGATAGTAATCTGCAGCCAAAAGCTTAATTCCATACTCATGCAGCCAAACATGCCTGCCTACTCATTATAATGCAATTATACCAGCATCAGACCAATGACCAATAAACATGGTTGCGTTGTCAATATTAGCCCAGATCTTTCAATATTGATGAACTTTTGCTCAGTTATTTAATTTCAATTCAAAATACAGACACGTTAAAACCAATAAACTCAACACTTCCTTGGGACAGAAAACATAGAAAGAAGGAAATAAGCATGACCCTGTAAATTAAACAATATCTAAATCTTCAGAACAACTTATACAAATAGACCGATTAATAGGTAAGAAATAAGGGGAAAAAAAGAATACCAAATAAGAAAAAAGAATGACGAATCGCAAATCAAAACAAAAAAAATTAGAGATTCGAAACCCTAAGAGATACAAATGTAGAAAACCCTAAAATTAACTTTCGAGCTCTAACTCACGAAGATCGACGACTAAAATGCAGAGGTTCGAAACCCTAAAAGACAGAGACAAAAAGTTAGAGAGAGAGAGAGAGAGAGAGAGATTTAACTCTCAAGACTTGAGTCTGGACGATATAAGAGATCGAAGTCTACCTTTGGAGTTTGGAATCTAAGGTTTGAAATCGAAGCTGGACAGAGGAGGATGGTGGTGGTTTGACGCGGAGGACATTGGTGGTATAAATCTCTAATGAGATCGGGATCGACTTCTTGAAGCGGTTGGGAGTAAAACCCCTAAATTGATTGAATTTACATGAAACACGAAATTATCAGGTGTTACTAGTTACTATATTGGTCTACCGGTTCCATTCGGTTCAATTTGGATTCAGTTTAGATTCAACTAATCCGAGAACCGAACTGATCTGATCAGTTTTGTTATTTTTAGGACCAGCACCCAATCAACTCAATCCAATAATGTCATATTGGTTCGGTTCTCCGATTTTTTAAGTCATTTGTGCACCCCTAGACAAGGGCATCATAAATTTAAATATTTTTAAATACATTTGTTTGTGTGATAAAAAAAATGAAAGATAAATAATATTATGGGACAAAAAAAGTGAGAATGGGGATTACTTAGTTGTGTTTGGTTAGGATGAGATAAGTAATATTATATTTTTATATTAACATATTATTTACTACAAAATTAATATTGGTTTAATATTTGATTGTAATAGACTTATATAATATTGTATCAACATATAATAATAGTGATAGAATGATAAAAATGAAATTTCAATCTTATTTCAATGGTGGGAATATGTAAAACTACTTCTCTCTTGGTATTAAATATCCCACATTTGGGAGATTACATAAATTGCTTGTTTTTTTTTTTAGCCAAATATGAGTTTTGGTAGGTTTACTAGATACCATCTCCAATCCCAAATCTCTTATCTTTCAAACAAACATGGCCTAAAGGCTTTCTAGAACCTCCCAAGCGTAGAAACTTCATATTAAAATTTCCTTTATGTGGGTAACGCTATCCAAACCAAAAATTCATTTTAAAATTTCACACAATAATATGTCTAAATGAGGAGATATTCGGTACAATAGTGGTACTATGTCATCATGATGATGTGGTATAATGGGCCATAACACATAGCCAGATGCTTCATACCAACTCATACCAACACTAATTTCTGTTCTATCTCCAAAATTAATGCTTCATAAAACTACATGGTGCTACAAGCGATCCCAGATTAATTTTGAGATATTGTGGTTTCCTTATCTTTCAACTATCACCGCAACAGAACCCTTCTTGGACCAAAATCAATATAACAATTGTACAACAATTCCCTCCCCAGGCTATTAATATCATAAAATAGTTTAGAATTCACATAATTGAACTGGCCTAATTGAGTGTACTTAATTGACTCTGTTTCTATATGCAAATAGAAACAGGAATAAGATTAAGAGATACGTGTTGCATAAAACATTTCCTTTGGCTAAGCTCTCATTATCCCAGAACTTAATGTGCAATAAGGAAATCATGGGAAAATGTGAACAATTATAAAGAAAAATAAAAGAAGAAGGTTAGTCCAAATAATTTTATTGATTGCACTGCACAACCTAAATAAAAATATGAAAAATAAGAAATACATCAAAAAAATGTATATTATTCCATGGAGAAATAAATCAAATCACTGTATCTGCATCAAAATATAAAAATCACATAAAAGAGAAGTAAAAAAAAAAAAAAAAACACACACACACACACACACAAATGGAACCACTAATGAAGTAACCATGTCAATAGAAATACATTTCTTAAGGTGGAAAAAGTTCATCCTATTAAGAACCTCGCTCAACCTCATCCACAAAAGCCCTAAGATTGATGTCCGAGGATCCACCAAACTTTGCAGCATCCTTTGCTAAATCCTTCCATTTTTCAGCATTCCTCCTCATTTCTTTGCTAGTAACTCCATCTCTTATAACCAATTCTATACACCTCTTGATCTCATGCCCTTCAACTGTTCCATCTTCATTCACGGCCGCGCTCACCTCGGTCTTGTGTGCGTCTTCCAAAAGCTT
Source organism: Euryodendron excelsum (assembly GCA_033060915.1). NCBI lineage: Eukaryota > Viridiplantae > Streptophyta > Magnoliopsida > Ericales > Pentaphylacaceae > Euryodendron > Euryodendron excelsum. The sequence goes on from CM065387.1 coordinate 22,658,961, forward strand.
TGCATTTGTAGGTTGGTCTGTAAACTGTGGCAAACCCACTACCGGGATGCTAGAAACCAAACTCTCCAATGAAGAATTCCACCCACAATGAGTCACGAAGCATCCCAAAGAAGGATAGGAAAGAACCTCCATTTGAGAACACCACGGTACTAACATATCTTGTTTTTCCAATTCATCTTTGCAGCTAATTAGATTTTGGAAGAGGTCACACCCAAAAGCAGTATCAGATGGAACTTTTCCATCCAAGAATGCTGACGGGATATTATTAATTAATCTGTAAAATAAATTTAGTAGTATCTACTTAGTATTAACTTACAATCTTATTATCTTTTTGTACTACAAAATTGCTTAAGACCTTATGATAGTATGACAAGTACAACCGGTCTCCAGACCAACCAACCCCCCCCCCCCCCCCCCCCCCCCCCCCCCACCCCACCCAAAGCTACCCTCCTGACCAAGTGTGTTGACAGACCTAGAAGGTTAGAGCCCTAACAAGGTATCAAGCACCATCATTAAGGAACCCCGAGATTCTCCCCTGAAGATCAACCTCCATGATCCCATGATTAGGACGGTTTCGCCCTCAACTGGGAGCATGGTCCATGAAGCCCAACATGGGGGCACGTTTCACTCTCACTATCCTTGGTGGGCAATTTGAGAGCACGATTAGCTCTCCCATTAATGTGCCCATGATCCAAGCCACACTCCCTGCTTACATCTCTATATAAAGGATAGTTATCATCTCCAAGCAAGGTACGAAAAACATCAACTCTTGAGTATTATTACTCTACCCCATTTATCTTTAGCCTAACTTTGATATCGGAGTGTCTTTGGTAGGTACCACACCGGTGTTCAAGCGGAAGGGTTCATTACTCCAACTATTTACACCAGGGAGGTTAGGAAGATTATATAAATTCACTGAATCATCAGTTGGCGCCGTCTGTGGGAACGACATTTTGATCTTTTCATGGTCTTAACCCGATCTAGTGCTACGTCCATTAGGCAAGACGAAGTAATTGAGGAACAAAGCACTGCAAGGATTGTTGCCTTGGAGCAGCAAATCATCGAAATGATGGCTACCATGAACCAGCTCCAAGCTCCAAACCAAGAGTTAGAAAGATGTTTACCTCCGCCACCAGTGGCACCAGCAGTAGTAGACCCTCCACCACCAGAAGATTAGCCAATAGCAAGGAACCAGGAAGGCAATGCCGATGAAGGAGCGGAGGACCTAGTGCTCCCTAGAGGGAACCCACCTTAGAGGGGGGCTGGAACCCATGCTAATGAAGCCTAAAGTTACATGGCCTAATCCAAGGCGGTGATAGTGGTGCTTCCGAAGCACACTAGCAAAACTCGCCTAGTGTAGGATGAACAGTTGAAGGAGATACAGGCTCAACTGGCCGAAGTGATTGCCATCGTAAAAGAAAAGGGCCCCAGCACGGTGGAAGAGTTGGTGAACAAGATAGATACGCCATTCACACTAGCAATAATGAGGGTTCCTTTACCCCCAAAGTTCAAAATGCCCACTTTGGAGTCTTTTGATGGCACGAAAGACCCCCTGGACCATCTCAAGACGTATAAAGCCCTGATGGACCTCCAGGCTATCCCCAACGAGATTATATGCAGAGCGTTTCCTATAACCCTCAAAGGCCCTACCTTGATTTGGTTCCACTAACTCCCACCCCCCGGGACCATTAGCAAATTCGTGGATCTGAGCAAACTATTCATCAGCCATTACATTGGAGGGCAAAGGCAGAAGATGCCCTCCACTTCCTTGTTCAACACCAAATAACGTGAGAAAGAGACTTTGTGCAAGTTTGTCACCCACTTCAACCAGGAGACTTTCTACGTGGATGACCTGAACCAGAAGGTGGCAGTAGCAGCTTTCATTATTGGGGTCAGAACCCCCAAGTTCCTTTTCTCCCTGGTTAAGGAGGCACCCAAGACCATGGTTGCGCTGATGTTCCGAGCGCAGAAATACATGAATACAAAAGACACTCTCAAATCCAGGGAAGAACCAAAGAATGCCAGTCCAAGTTTAGACAAGAAAAGACTGTCTGAGGAAAAGAAAGAGGAAAGGGTAGCAAAAGCCCCTAGGTTAACCAAGCAGAAGCCCAAGACAGACGGCGATAGGGTTAAGCCAGCCAGGTACAACCAGCACTTTACCCCCTTAAATAATCCCTTGGATCAGGTGCTTTACAAGATTAAAGGGGACCCAACATTGAAATGGCTGGGGCAAATAAGTTCCCACTGGAGAAGAGGCCAACCAACAAGTAATGCCGATTCCATCAAAACCATGGTCATGACACAGAAGATTGTTATGACCTCAAGTAGCAGGTGGAGAACCTAATCAAGCAATGGGAGGTCGGGAAAATACATAGTAAGGGGCAGGTGCGACGAGAGGCGAGACCAGGCCCCAGGCAGGCCGAACGACGTAGCCCTGAGAGGGAAAGGCAGAATCAGCACCCTATGAGAGAGATAAGGGTCATCTCTAGAGGATTCGCAAGTGATGGTGAATCTTCATCTACCAGGAAAAGGCACGCTAGGGAGGCTCGAAATTAGAGGGAAGTAATGTCCATAGACCTATCAATCAAAAGGTCTAGGGCAGAGCACGCCCCCATTACATTCACTAATGAAGAAGCATAGACCATCTGTCAACCCCACGACAACCCGCTAGTCGTTTCAGCAATGGTGTCCAACTTCTTGGTACGGAGAGTCCTAGTAGATAGCGGTAGCTTAGCAGATATCTTATTTTTAAAGGCCTTCGAGCAGTTGAAGGTGGCCACGAAAAAGCGACAACCGGTCGACTCCCCCCTGGTCGGTTTCACTGGAGATAGAGTTACCCATTGGGTTCTATAGCCTTGCCAGTAACTCTAGGCACTGCACCACAACAAGCCACCAAGATAGTGACATTCTTGGTAGTGGATTGCCCTTCGGCCTACAACATCATTGTGGGTAGAACAACCCTCAACGAATTCAAAGCTATGTGATCCACTTATCACTTGAAAGTCAAGTTCCCCACACCTCAAGGAGTTGGGGAAGCCAAGGGTGACCAGCGGACCGCTAGAGAGTGTTATATGACGTCCCTCAAAGGGGAGACCAATGTGGTCATGCTGATCGAGGAGCTGGAGGTACGAGATGAGGAGGAGATCAGAAAGGGAGAGCTAGTAGAAGAGCTCGAGGAGGTCGTGGTCGGAACATAAGACCAGACCAGAGTAGTAAAGATCGGGACAGCAGCCCCAGAGGGATTTAAGAAAGGACTAAAGTCCTTCCTCAAGCAGAACGCCGATGTCTTTGTCTGGTCTCATGAGGACATGCTAGGCATCGATACCTGAATCATTGCCCATCATCTGAACATAGACCCAACTGCGAAATCGGTCAAGCATAAAAGGAGGAGCTTCGCCCTAGAATGCAACGAGGTAGTAGCTGAAGAAGTTGAGAAATTGACCAAAGCTGGCTTCATAAAGGAGGCTCGATACCCCTACCTAGCTGTCCAATGTGGTCATGGTCAAGAAGGTGAATGGCAAGTGGAGAATGTGTGTGGACTTCACAGATTTGAACAGGGTCTATCCCAAAGATAGCTTCCCCTTACCCGTAATAGAACAACTAGTGGATTCCATGGTAGGGTAAGAGATGCTAACCTTCATGGACGCTTTCTTAAGATATAACCAGATAAGGATGGCAGAGCAGGACCAGGAACACATGGTGTTCGTGACAGATAGGGGCATATACTATTATAGAGTGATGTCATTCGGCCTGAAGAACGCCGGAGCAATATACCAGAGGCTTGTCAACCGCATGTTCAGCATTCAGATTGGCAGAAACATGGAGGTCTACGTCAATGACATGTTGGGAAAAAGCAAACAAGCGACTAGCCACCTGACAGATTTGGAAGAGACATTAAAAAACCTAAGGGCCTATAAGATGAAGCTGAACCCTACCAAGTATGGGCTTGGCAAACCCCGAAAAAATCAAAGCAGTACTAGATATACAGTCCCCAACGTCCACCAAGGAGGTCCAGAGATTGGCAGGTGTAAGCACCCCATTTTTGACCGCTCGGTAGTCTACACTCCGTCCAGACTTGTTTTCAAGTCATTGTGGGCATATTCCTATCGAAACCAATTCTCTAGGTCCAAATCCCGTCTGTCCATCACTTCGCAGGCCTGTCAGGCCCAAATAGAGGCAAAATGACTAAAATGCCCTTAGGGGCATTGTCCTTTCCTTTCCGATTCCAATCCCACTCTCGAGACAGTTTATTCCTCGAGACGGTTCCACTCTAGGCACGTCTCCTTGGAGACGGTAAGACCCCTTTCCAATCCCTCTCTCGAGATAGTTTATTCCTCGAGACGGTTCCAATCCCAAGCACGTCTCCTCGGAGCCGGTAAGTCCCCTTTCCAATCCCTCTCTCGAGACAGTTTATTCCTCGAGACGGTTCCAATCCCAGGCACCTCTCCTCGGAGACAGTAAGTCCCCTTTCCAATCCCTCTCTCGAGACAGTTTATTCCTCGAGACGGTTCCAATCCAGGCACGTCTCTTCGGAGACGGTAAGACCCCTTTTCAATCCCTCTCTCGAGACAGTTATTCCTCGAGACGGTTCCAATCCAGGCACGTCTCTTCGGAGACGGTAAGACCCCTTTCCAATCCCTCTCTCGAGACAGTTTATTCCTCGAGACGGTTCCAATCCAGGCACGTCTCTTCGGAGACGATAAGTCCCCTTTCCAATCCCTCTCTCGAGACAGTTTATTCCTCGAGATGGTCCGAGTAGCGAAACTACTCACAAAACCGTTAGAGTAGCGGAAATACTCACAAATAGGTCGATATAGGGAATTGCCAACAAACCCCTGTGTCACGACGACCGCCGTTAGAGTGGCGGAAACACTCAAAACTCAGGTAAACACTAGTGTCTGTTAGCCCACTTCGGTGAAAAATGACCAAACTGTGCTTTGGACCTTTTCCGAGACTTTCCGGTCAAGATGACCATTTTGCCCCTAGGCGTCCGAATGCCCCAGGAACCACACCGGCTCTGGGTATAAAATCGGAAACCCTCTGAGATTGCATTTTATAGTACTCTCAACCTTCCTTTATCTTTTCAGATCATTCCGAGTCAATTCCGGCCAACTCGGTGCAAAATGACCATTTTGCCCCTAGAGGGCCGGTCTCCTTTTCCAACCACACCGGCTCTGGGTATCAAACTGGTAATGTCCTGAGACTACTTTTTATAGTGTTCTCAACCTCCCCTTACCTTTCCGGATCATTCCGAGTCAGTTCTGGCAAACTCGATGTGAAATGACTGTTTTGCCCCTAGTGGGCCGGTCTCCTTTTCCGACCACGCCGGCTCTGGGAATCAAACCGGTAACCTCTGGGAATATTCTAAATAATGTTTCCAGATCCCAAGTCTTCTTTCGAGACAGTCTGAGTCTGTCCCGGCAGTTTCCCGATTCAGTTGACCGTTTTGCCCCTAAAGGCCCGATCAACCTTTTCGGCACATCTTATCCTCACTTCTCAAGTCAAATACCTCCAAGACACTATTTTAAGTGTTTCTATTCCTTTCCGGCCTTTCGAGTCATTCCCGGCTCCTTCAAATCATTCCCGGACTTTCCGGATCCACTCCTAGTGAAGCCAGGCTAAAAATTGCATGGTAGTCACTGGTACAGGCGCCCAAATGTAATCAAAGATACGTTGCTTGCCGACCTTAAACATTTCTTAAATGGCTGGTGCCACTAGTAGTGGCGCCAAGCCAAAAATTGGCCTGGCGCCACTCCTAGTGGTGTTAGTGTAAACTTTGGCCTGGCGCCACTGCAACAGGCGCCAGTATTGTCCAACCTCTATAAATACAAAGCCTCATTCAACGTGAAAAGGATCCGCAAAATCAATCGGAAAATCATATAATTCGATATATAGAGCTCGAGCACCTCCTAAACCCTAGCCTCCCTAGGTTTTCCAAACCCTAGCCACCATACACTAAACCCTAGCCTCCTATACACTCCTATACACCCCTATACACTCATACACTAGCCTTCAACCCTCCTTTGAAGACTTGAAGAGCTGCAACCTAAAGCTTGAAGACAATTCTTGAAGATTGAAGACAAAGATCAAGACGAAGGCCGAAGATCGAAGACAAGCAAGGCGCGCAAAATAAACAAGACATACGGTAGGCTCCCTATTTAAATTTCCGCACTTCCCCCCTCTCTCTTCTCTCTCCTAAACCACTTGGGTTTTCTCTATTTAATCCCCCATCTCTTTCCCCCCTTTCTTTGCATGCTTAAAACAAGGGGATTCTCGGTCCATGTGTAGGATTGGGCTATTGGAGAGTCACCGTGTCGGAGGCTTTCTTCTAGTCTAACCAGTGACCACGTGGGTCCAGCCCCCTTGATTATGTGGTGAAGCCTTAGCCTTGTATGTTCACGACCCCAAATTGCATTGTGCATAGCATAGTCTTGCATCTTCCAAAATTCGTTTTCAAACTCGTTTTCAAAATCGTTTTCAAACTTGTTTTCAAAATTGCATCAAAATCTCTTTTTCAAAAACTTGTTTTCAAAACCAAAATTTTAGGGTGATTCTAGCCTTTCCATGGCTGGGGTTGCTTTAGGAAAGTGTTACATTAAAAGTGACTTTTATGGTCTATATTTTCAAATCTTATTGTTTTTCAAAACCGCTTTCCTAAAGTGGTTCTAGCCCTTTTATGGTTAGAATTGCTCTAGGAAAGTGAGATGTTTTTACTCCTTCTAAAAACTCTCTTTTCAAAAAGTCTTTCTTCCTAAAAATCTCTTTTTCAACATACTTTCCTAAAACTCTCCTCTCCAAAGTTGTTTTCAAAAACTCCCTCCAAAATCTATTTTTCAAAACTCCCTTTTTCAACTCCTTTCCAAAATCCTCTCCCCAAAATCCACTTTCTAAAAATGTTCCCCAAAAAATTTTCAAAAACTCTCTTTAACAATCTTCAACCAAAAACCTTCCTAGAAAAACTCTCTCCAAAAATCTTTCCAAAAACTCTCTTACCAAACACACTTTCCAAAAACTCCTTCCTAGGATTCCCTTCTAGAAAACCTTCGTTTCCAAAAACGCACTTTCCAAAAACTCTTTTCTTAAAGCCCAAATCAAGCCCTAGAACTCACAATTAGGAAACCCTAATTTTCTTTCCAAAAACATAATTTTCAAACTTTGCCCCAAACCTAGGTTTCCAAAATCTCGTGTTTTCACATCCAAACTATACATGTTTCCAAAACCTCTTTTCTACGTCAAAACTATAATTTTTCAAAACTAGGGTTTCTAGAATCTCCCTTTCCAAATCCTTGTCAAATCAAATCTTCCCTTTAAGAAACCAAATCCAATCTCCCCGTTTAGGAAACTAGATCCTATCCTCCGTTTTTGGAAACAAAATCAAATCTTTTCTTTTAGAAACCAAATCCAATCTCTTCCTAATCCAAACCTTTCTTAATTCAATTCCTTTCTTAAACCATAAGTTTCCTAAACCTAAACTTTAAATCTTTCCTTAAATTTTAAAATCCAACTCTTTCCTAATTTAAATCCTTCCTGAACTTCCACTTTCCTAAATCTTAAGTGTCCAAAACTTGAACATAAAAATCTTTCTTAAATTTTGAAATTCAACTTTCAAATCTTTCCTAATTTAACCCCTTTCTAATTCTACCCTCTTTTCAAATCTTAACTTTTCAAACCTAAGTTTTCAAATCCAAACCTTTCCTAATCTTAAGATTTTCTAAAAACTCTAAAACTTTCAAAATCTTAACTTTCTAAATGTCAAATCTTTCTAAAATTCTAAGCTTTCTAAATTCAGAACTTTCTTAAGTTAAGACTTTCTAAATCTAAAACTTCCTAAAATGAAATTTTCCAATTTTCAAAACTTCCCTATTTCAAAACTTTTCTAATTTGGGAACTCTCCTAATTTGAAAACCTTTCATATTTCAAAACCTTTATTAACACGAAATTTTCCAATTTTCAAAACTTTCCTATTTCAAAACATTCCAATTTTCAAAACTTTCCTAAGTTGAAACTTTCTTAAGTTCCGAACTTTCCTAATTCAAAACTTTCCTAATTTCGAAACTTTCCTAATTTAAAACTTTCCTAAATCGGACCTTTCCTAATTTGAACATTTCCTAAATCTAATTTTTCCTAATTTCCTAAATCTTCCAAGCCCAGTCAAATCTTTCCTAAGTCTCTTCTCTTTCCTAAGTCTAGGTTTTCTTAAACCTTCTCTTTTTCAAAACAAGTCCAAATCTACCTTTTCAACTCAAAGTCCAATCTTTTCCAAAATTTCAAATTCCAATCTCCTCTTCTAATCTCAAATCAAATCCAATTTTCAATTCAATCTCTTTCTTCCAATCCAATCTCTCTTTTCAAGTCAATCTATTTTCAATCGGACTCCGGTCCGAACTACGACTGACCTGATTCCCCCAAAGGGATACGTAGGCAACCTTCATAGGTGCGGTCACAATACTTTTCAAACTTTCAATTCCACCCTCATGGGTGTGGTCTCCACATTTTTCAAATCTCAAATTCCAATCTACTTTCAAAATTCCAATTTCAAAATATCTATTTTCAAATTTCTACTTTCAATTTTCAAACTTTCCAATTTCAATCCCATCTCTTCAAATCTTTTTTCAAATCAAATCAATTTCAAATCAATCTCTTTCCAAATCTATTTTTCAATTCTCTTAACTTGCACTTGCATATCATGCATCATGTTAGTTTCTTTTCAAGCATTGTTTTTCAAAGTGGATAGGATTGGCCAATAATTAGTTGAAGACTCTCATAGGTGAATCTAGGGTAGATTGACATGTAGGTACCGAAAGGGCGAGGTAGGGTGATAGCTTAGTGCGTCTTCCTTACACGTAACCAACCTCCGAACCTAGATCACTGATTTCAAAGACCAAAAGGAGTTATTTTTCAAAAAAAGGGCTAAATGTTTCCCAAAGGTTGCCAAACAACCTGTTTTCCTAGAAACCCTCTCTTGAGGAGATATTTTCAAAAATCATTTTTCAAAAACCCTAAGTGTAGTCTTCGGATTATTCTTAGTTTTTAGGTGACCTAACTTACCTTAATCAAGTTAGGTGGCGACTCCGAATCTTTTTCAAAAGCCCTTTATTCAAATCAAATTTTCAATTCAAACCTAGTCGCACTCATTCTTTTAGGAGGGTGAGTTCTAACGAAAGAGTACAGCATTTTTCCCGCTTGTATGAGTATTCCTCAAGTGCGAAAAATCTGGGCGCGACAGCAGGCAGAGTGGTAGCATTTAACAGATTTATCTCCAAATCCTTAAATAAGTGCCTTCCTTTCTTTAAAATTTTACAAAAAGCTTTTGAGTGGACCACAGAATGTGAACAGGCTTTCTAGCAACTTAAAGAATACCACTGCCCAGTCGCCACCCTTTCAAGGATAACTGAGCTGAAGAGGCTGCTGAAGACAGCCCAAGAGAAGGCTGTAGAATAGTTCAGAGCTGAGCAACTTTCTAGGATGAGGTCGGCGAGGCTTATATGGAGGGCTTCGTCGATGCCAAGGTTGTGCCAAAGAAACTCTTCCCAAACCTAGATTTTTCTACTCTAAAGCCGGTGGATGACACCACCTCTCAAGCACTGGGTGGCGAAGACTAGGCCCCTGTCACGGAGGAGGAGGACGACACTCAATCTTAAGCTCTTCAAAGGCCCTAATCAACCTTTTTTTTTTTTTAACTTCCTTTGTAATCTGCTTTCTATCAATGAAAATGTCTTTTGCCTTTATCTGTGCAGTGTTCTTGTATTTCAATATTTGAGTTGAGTATGGTCCGTCAAAACAGTCTGCCATTTGAATTGTTATAGCGAATTTATTCTTCGTGCCACTGGGCTACACACCTTTGGGGTGTTTTACCCTCGGAGGTCTGGTCTGTCGCTCAACTAAGGCTGAGGGTGCAACTTTGTGGATCTTTCGACTTGACTGGTCAATCTCATGGACTGGTCAGGTGGGTTTGGTAGATTTGTAGTGTTTCGGCTAGTCTGGTTAGTTTCGTGGATTGACCAATTTGGCTGGGTAGACTTTTGGCCTTTCAGCTAGTCTGATCAGTCCCGTGGACTGACCAGTTGGTCTTAGTAGCCTTGTGGCCTTTAGACTGGTCTGGACAGTCTCGTGGACTGACCAGTTGGGCTTAGTAGCCTTATGGCCTTTAGGCTGGTCTGGTCAATCTCATGGACTGACCAGTTGGGCTTAGTAGCCTTTATGGCCTTTAGGCTGGTCTAATCAGTCTCGTGGACTGACTAGTTGGGCTTAGTAACCTTATGGCCTTTCGACTTGCCTGGTTAGTCTCATGGACTGATGATTTGGGCTTAGTAGCCTTGCAGCTTTAGGCTGGTCTAGTCAGTCTCGTGGATTGACCAGTTGGGCTTAATAGCCCTGTGGCCTTTCGGTTTGCCTGGTCAGTCTTGAGGACTAACCAATTGGGTTGGGTAGCCTTTTGGCCTTTCAGCTGGTCTGGTCAGCCTCGTGGACTGACCAGTTAGGCTTAGTAGCCTTGTGGCCTTTCGACTTGTCTGGTCTGGTCAGCCTCATAGACTAACCAGTTGGGCTTAGTAGCCTTATGGCCTTTCTGCTTGTCTGGTGAACAGTTGGGCTTAATAGCCTTTTGCTCAATGAGCCATACAAGTGGACGAGATCAATTGGGGCTTTGAAAAGCAAAAATTTCATTAACGAACGCAGGTTACATTATACATAGTACTTCCTCAAGTGTTTGGCGTGCTAAGGGTTGGGCAGGTCCTTGCTGTCCAATCCGGTTAGCCAATAGGTCCCTTTTTGGGAAACCCCTTAACTCTATATGGCCCTTCCTAATTTTGCCCAAGTTTGCCATTACTGAGCTTCCTGGTGGACTGATTTACCCTCTTGAGGACCAGTTCTTCTGCCTTGAATGTCCTGGGCTTCATTCTGGCGTCATGGTATTTGCGCATCCTCTACTAGTAGGCTGCTATTTCCATAGCTACTTGCAGCCTTCTTCCTTCAATAAGTGTAGCCTCACCTTCCGGGCTTTGTTGTTAGCCTCCTGTTTGAAGTGTTTGACCCTGGGCCTATATAGACTTATGTCTATCGGGATGCCTGCTTCTGCTCCAAATGTTAGGGAGAAAGGGTTGTGCCCAATTGCCACCCTTTCGGTTGTCCGGCAAGCCCAAAGAATGTTGGGAAGCTCCTCAGCCCATCGTAAGCACCCCATTTTTGCCCGCTCAACAGTTTCTAGTCTGTCCAAACTTCAGTTCAAGTTAATATGGACATATTCCAATTTAAATCAGTTTGCCAAACCTAATTCAGTCAATCAATCTCTTCACGGGCCTCTCAAGCCCAAATAGAGGCAAAATGACCAAAATGCCCTTGGGGGCATTGTTAAGTCCAATTCCAATGGGCATGTCTTTTCAAAGATGGTAAGTCGTCGTTTTGATCTCAAACCCAATTTCAAGTCCAATTCCAATTCCAATTCCAATTAAATTCGGCACACCTTTTGAGAAAGTTGATTCCTCATGGTGGTAAGTCCATCCTATCTGACACGCCTTTTGAGAAAGTTGATTCCTCAAGGCAGTAAGTCCATCCAATCCAACACATTTTTTGAGAAAAATCTTCGGAACGGTAAGTCCTTTCAAACCCGTCGATCAGGACGAGACCCCAAGTCCTCGAGATGGAAGAACGGTCCACCTTTGGCATCTGTTAACCCGCCATTGAAGAAATGTCTATTTTAGCATGCATTTCGAGAAAGTGAATTCCTCAAGTGATAAGTCCACCTAGCAGCTTCCTGAGATCATGCAGCCTCTAGAATGATCGCAAAATGTTAGAGTAACAGAAATACTCATAAACATCGCAATCGTCAGAGTGGCGGAAACACTCGTAAATAAGTTGGCAATAGGAAATTACCGATAAACCCCTATGTCACGGGACTGCCGTCAGAGTGATGGAAACACTCAAAACCCGGGTCAACACTAATGTCTGCTAGCCCACTCAGGTGAAAAATGACCAAACTGCCCCTAGGGCCATCTTCTGGCATGTTCTTGAGAAAGTATCTAAGTCCTTAGAACGGTACGTCCACATTTCCAAGATTGTACTAAAGACAATCCGGTATGATTAAGTGCCTTCCGGTCGATTTCGGGCCAATTCCAAGACCACACAGTCAAAATGACCATTTTGCCCCTAGGTATCCAAAAGCCTTCGGAACTACACTAGCTTTGGGTATCAAGTCGATAACCTCTCGAGAATACTTCTTATAGTATTCCTAACCTTCCATTATCTTTCTAGATCATTCTAAGTCAATTTGCAAGCCCAATGCAAAATGAACGTTTTGCTAATGGTGGGCTGGTTGCCTTTTCCAACCACGTCGGCTTTGGGTATCAAATCGGCAATCTCCTGGAACATTCTAGCTAATGTTTCCAAACCTCAAGCCTTCTTCCAAGACATTCCAAGTCCATCCCGATAGCTTTCCGGCCTGATTGATCGTTTTGCCCCTAATGGCCTATCAACCCTTCCAACACATCCTGACATTATTTTTCAAGTCTATTACCCCCGAGACACTATTTTAAGGGTTCATGTCCCTCTCCGGCCCTCTGGGCCATTCTTGGCCCTTTAAATCATTCTCGGACTTTTCGGAGTCACTCCTAGTGAAGTTAGACTAAAAATTGCATGGTAGCCACTAGTACATGCGCCCAAATCTTCTGAAAATACGTTGCTTGCCATCCTTAAAACTTTCCTAAGTGATTGGCGCCACTACTAGTGGTGCTAGAAGGAAATTTTTCCTTGCATCATTGCAAAATGCACCAGGTCAATCTTTTGTATATAAATACAGAGCATCCTCCAGCGTGAAAAGGGTCCACAAAGACAATCCAAAAACCATCCTCTTCGATATACAGAACTCGAAGTCCTTCCAAACCGTAGCTCTCTTAAGGTTTTCCAAACCCTAGCCTCCATATACAAACCCTAGCCTTCATACACTTTAACCCTAGCATACATACACTCATATACAGTTATTTACTAGCCTCTAAAGTCTCCATTGAAGGCTTGAAGTGTTGCAACTCCGAAGCTCCCAAAGATCAAAACAAGTTCTCGAAGACCGACGCAAAGCAAAGAAAAGCAAAGATCGAAGTAAAGAAAGCAAATAAAGCAAAGCAAATAAAATAAGATTCAAGGTAGGCTCTCTATTTATGTTTACACAATTTTCCCATCTCTCTTCTCTCTCTTAACCCACTTGAGTTTTCTTCTATTTTAATCCTCCATATTCCTTCCCCACTTTCTTGCATGCTTGAAATAAGGGACTCTCCGGTTCATGTGTAGGATTAGGCTATTGAAGGTTACCGTGTCGAGGACTTTCTGTTAGTCTAATCGGAGACCACTTGGGTTCGGCCCCCTTGATTATGTGGTGAAGCCTTTAGCCTTGTATGTTCACGACCCCAATTTGCATTGTGCATATCATGATCATGCATCTTCCTAAAATTCGTTTTCAAACTTGTTCTCAAAACTTGCATCAAAACCGTTTTCAAACCTTGTATTGAATTTTTTTTTTCAAACTTATTTTTAAAATCACAATTCTAAGGTGATTCTAGCCTTTCCATGACTAGGGTTGCTTTTAAAAAGTGTTACATTCAAAGTGACCAATATAGTCCAAATTTTCAAATCCTTGTTGTTTTCAAAACCACAATCCTAGAATGGTTCTAATCTTCTTATGCTTAGAATCGTTTTAGGAAAGTGATATATTTTTAGAGGCTTGCAAAGGTCCACATTCAAATCCTTTTCAAATCTTTTTTAAACTTACTTTCTAAAATCTCTTTTCGAACATACTTTCTAAAAACTCTCTTCAATCCAATTTCCAAAATTGCTTCTGACAAGTTCCCTCCAAAAAATCTATTTTCCAAAACTTTTTTTCAAACTTCTTTCTAAAAAGCTCTCTTCAAAATTCACTTTCTAAAAACGCTCTTTAAGTTTCCTTCCTAAAAACTCTTTCCAAAAAATTTCTTTCCAAAAACTCTCTTTTCAATTTTACTTTCTAAAAAACTCATTTCTAAGATCTCCTTCCAAAAATCTTTTTTTCCAAAAACTCTACTTTCCAAAATCTCTTTTTCTGGAGTTCAAGTTAAACCCTAGAACCATGGTTAGAAAACCCTAAGTTTTTTTTCCAAAAACATAATTTCAAATTTCCTATTTTGGCCTCAAACTTTAGGTTTCCAAATCCTATTTTCTACATCAAAAATCATATATTTCCAAATCCTACTTTCTACCCCAAAATCTAAGATTTTCAAAATTTCATCTTTCCAATTTCATGTCAAATCAAATCCTCCATTTTAGGGAACCAAATCTAATTTTTCACTTAGGAAACTAGATCCAATCCTCCGTTGTTGGAAACAAAATCAACTCATTTCCTTTTTAGAAACAAAAATCCAATCTTTCCTAAATCCTTTCTTCTTAAGTTTAGATTTCCTAAATCTCAATCTTTCCAAAATAAGTCCGAATTTTTCTTCCAAGTTCTATCTTTCCAAATCAAAGTCCAATCTTTTCAAATCCTTAAGTTCAATTTCAAATAAAAGTCAATTCCAAATTTCAATTTCAAATCTTCTATCAATTTCAAATTAAATATCTTTTTCAAATCAAACTCTTTTCAAATAAAATTTTCTATCGAACTCTGGTCCGAACTACGACTGACTTGATTCCCAAAAAGGGATACGCAGGCAACCTGCATGGGTGTGGTCATAACTTTTTTAAAATTTTAATTTCACAAACTTTTTCAAGTTTTCAATTCCATAACTATTTTCAAACTTCCAATTCCGTGATCGGTTTCAAATTTCTTATTCTACAATCTATTTTCAAATCTCTGTTTTCAATTTCAAATCAAGTCTTTTCAAATTCATTTCTAAAATCAAATCAAGTTTTTTTTTTTCAAATCTATTTTCAAAATCAAACCTTCTTGTCGAATCTATTTCCAAATCAAATCTTTTTCTTGCACTTGCATATCATGCATCATGTCAATTCCTTTCCAAAAATTATTTTCTAAAGTGGATAGTTTTGGACATTTATTAATCAAAGACTCTAATGAGTGAACCTAGGATGAATAGGCATATAGGTACTGCAAAGGGCAGGGTAGGGTGATAGCTTAGTGCGTCTTCCCTACACGTAACTAACCTCCGAACCTAAATCACTGTTTTCGAAAGGCCAAGATGAAGTTATTTTCAAAAATAGGCTTAAAATTTCCAAAAGTTGCCAAACAACCTATTTTCTTAAAAACCCTCTCTTGAGGAAGTATTTTCAAAAACCTTTTTCAAAAAACTTTAAGTGTAATCTTCGGATCGTGCTTAATTTTAGGTGACGACTCCAAAATTTTTCTAAAAGCCCTTAATTCAAAATCAATTTTTAATTCAAACCTAGTTATACTCATTCTTCTAGGTGAATGAGTTCTAACGAGAGAACACTGTGTTTTTCTCACTTATCTTTTTCGGGTGCAAAAAATAAGGGCGTGACAGCTGTCGACTTTGCTGGAGACGGTTAGAGGGTTAGACCAATGTCAGGTCTTTGCACCCTCACCCATTTGGAATCTTTGATTGATTTGTCCAATTTTATCCCCCTCAAACTCTCAAAATTAAGTTTTTCAAATTGTTTCCAAAAACATATCATTACTTGCTTTCATTTACTTTCAATTATTCAATCTTGCATCAAGGTTGTCATCCGCATACTAACTTTTACATATTTGTTTTGTAGGTAGATTTTTAGTCGTTTTTTGTTTTATTTCATACTATGAATGAATGTACTGAACGGGATGGATGAGAGTTGTTGGGCTCTTTTCTCCAATTTTTAAAAATTACACACGCACTGCACGTGGACTTGCATTCTGCATATTTGTATTCTTTACCCTACTATGTCCCTTCTAGTTAGAAGGGGAAATGGTATATTGGTTGTGGGCAAGATGCTATATCAGTTTCTTCGCCTATGGCCTCTTGATGGTTCCCCCACTCGAATCACCAACCAATAATGGCACCAACTTGGAGAGTGGGCCTAGGTTTGAAGATCTGGGAACTAAGCCTTTTTAGGACGCATTAGTAAACCCTCTACCTCATGCTCATATAGACACCATGCATAGCCGAACCTCTGCTGGATTTAGGATACGCACATCGTTTTCAAAACCCATGGAGGAAAGGGCGACTGCTTTACTTTCCTTTAAATTCATCTATTCCTGTTGTTATAATGATTGTACTCTTACTGTTATAATATTTGTCTAACTGTTCATGCATGCATATTTACTTCAATTTTATTATCTCTCCCTATACTCTTTATATCCATATTCATGCATATAATATTGCATCCCAAGATAAGAGTTCCAAAGTAACTCAAGTCACTGCAGCTTCATGCATATGATCAACCCAAAGAGAGTGACACCAAGTTCACTTCCCATTACATTAAACCTACCAAAACCCTAAGGGTTCTCAAGTAACCCTAAGGAATCATTGCATGCATTTCAAATTGTTCCATAAGAAGGGTTCTCAAGAGGCGATCAATCAACAAGGTCTCTCAGCAACCTCCTCGGCGTCAAATCCAAAGAGAGCGAATCCAAAGACTTAAAAGTATTTTTGGATTTCATATGTAAAACTAGATAGGTGGAAGCCCAAAGGAATATGTTCTCCCTTCCCCTATTAAAAGGTACTTCTGTAAACCTCGAAGTTCAATGTGTCTTCTTAACTTCCACAAATAAATGATGAAGATAGGTTCCTTATCAATGGTAAGGTACTTGCATATCGGGGCAAACCCTCTATCTCCAAGAAATGAGCCAAATTCATCATGATTAGTTTTCCTCTCAAGTAGGGACATTCTTAAAACATGCATTGCATAAAAATTTGTCAAAATAAAACACTAACTTTTTCCTTTTGCAGGTCTTAGGTTCCTCTCCTCGTCCCCCATCGTTATAGGCTGAAAGCTAAAGAATATCCATGGTGTCACTCACACTCGACACCTTAACTTTGATATTAGCGAAAGCAAGAAGACTTGGACATATGATGACTAAAATGGAAGGCATGCTCTCTTCACTCTTATCCCATGCAGGAACTACAACCCATAAGTAGGCAGAGTCCTTGCAAGACCAAACCCACGAGGGACAAAGAAGGATGAAGAGGGAGGACCAAGACTATGCCATGACCATTGCTTACCAATGACCTCCCAGGGCCAAGGGCCTTGCTTCAACACCTTTCAAGTCGACCTCTAACCAAACCCTAGAATTATATAATCTCTCCTACGGACACCAACCCAACCCATTTGGCCATGACACCGAAAATCGTCCTGCTTTGAAATATGAAACCTGAAGCCCCTTCAATTCCCAAACCACCAGCCCGATTGTGACCTCACCAGAACTTAATTCCTAATCTTCAAAAACATCTGCGACACTTCCTCAGCTTAGGTGAACAAGTGGGAAAAAATGAACATTTACTAAACTCGCTTGTTCATAGACCATAACCTATTTTGGTCTCCTAGCGACCAGATATCTGAAACCTATACTTGCTTGATCCCAGCCCAATCCTCTGCCTCATTACTTTGAATCTGTAGCAAAATGTGAATACCATTTAGGCAGCCAAGGACATGACACTAAAGATTGTTTAACCCTCAAACATAAAATTCAAGACCTGATAGATAACCAGATCATCGGCTTACAATCAGTGAACCCTCCTCCGAATGCCACTACAGACCCTCTACTAGACCACATTGTCAACGTCATTACATAGTTTGGTAACGACAAGGTTTGGTTCGTTACATGCTAAGAGATATATTATGAGGATGGGGACGAAATGGAATACAAAGATGTGGAACAATGTCATGCTTAGTTATGGTGCAACCCCGATAAGATGCCAGTCCCCGAAGATGAACTCATGAATGAATTTGTCGAGAGGGTTAACCGGGAGCCATTCAAACCCAATGATAGGAACCCACCACTATGCACACCTGAGGAACACTAGGGCACGGCCGGATGACAGAGCAGAAAACCTCGAGCTCGGGTCAAGTCTATTAAGCTGGAAGAAGACAAGTTACCCAACTGGTTTATTGAAGAAACTAAGGAGCTAGTAGAGGAAGGCAAAAGGGCCAAGGAAGCTGACAATTGCATTATCACTACCAATTCACTTAGAGCTTCGGGAGAAACCTCTACTTGTCTTTCCTTGGCCAAAGATCCCAACCGTGGAAGGAGTGTTGAAGATGCGGGCATCATCCCAAAAAACAACTAGAAGGACTCCTGCCAAAAGAGTACAAGAGAGGGGTGTTCTCACTCACTTTCTTTTTATCTCTTTTACTTTCTATCCTTAAGTTAAATGTTTTCATTTTCATTCCAAAAGACCTCTATATTTTTCATTAAATAGCGAAATATCAATTTATGTTATTATTTTACATTGCTATCATCTTATTTTCTCTTGAGAATGGTAAATGCTTCCATCACAAGAGTCATGGTTATCTCATGGATTAATCTAACTTGAAGGTTAAAGGTTATGCTATATTGAAACGCATGTTTATGCTATCTTGAAAAGCATATGGAAAAACCAGAAGTCAAAAGGCAAATGTCAGACAATTCCATTAGAAGGTCAAAGGTTATGACAAAGGTCAACCCCTTCTATAAAAGGAGGAAATTTAAAGGTGATCCCAGGTGATAAAGAAACCCAGTAGAAATAGTAGGTTTGAGCCTTTACCCTTTCTTGTAAAAACCCGAAACCATGGCCTACACTACAACCCCACTAAAGTCCACTCTGATTGGAAATGGATTGCTTGATCTAAATGAGCTAAACACATTGCTAAAGCTAAAGAAGGATACTAACCCTACAGGAAAAATAGTCAAGGATGGTATGGATCTAAACCCTGCTGAATGCAACATCAAATTTGAGCCCGCATATCCCGTTGTTTCGAAAACCCCCATAACCTAGCCTACATTATAGTCCTAAAGCAAAGTCTTCTCAGATTGAAGGACTAACCGCTTATCGCTCTGCTAAAGGTCGGGTAAGTAGTTGCCAAAGCCTCGAGAGTTGAGAGTTTTTGCCCAGTAATCCTATACACTAACCCTGAAATAGAGAATCGGAGGTGGTCAAAGGGTTGAGAAAGGTACGAAGTGCTATCATCCAGTCAAGGTAAGGTTGAGCCAAATGAGAGGGTAGACCCCCGAAAAAGAAAGAGTTACCATTCCAAAGATTCTGAGTTTGACAGCACCCCTCGTCATTCCATTAACTAGTATATGCATTTTCAAAAAAAAATAAAAATCGGCATGAGCTTCGCACATATAGGACATAACTCCCTGTAGAAATAGAAGTCACCAATACAGTTCAGTATTAAATATACAGCATCATTCTCCATAATATGCATCTGATCATATACTTAGCTGTGTAAACCATAAATATCTCTGCCTATTCATGCATTTAACTATCTAAATCATAAACATCCATCTTTGTACAAAATTTACAAAATAAAACTGTCTAACACAAATACATCTCAAGGATAGGGGCAAAAAAAGATTAGGGTTTTCGCAAGGGACATCTGTCAAATATCAAAATTGATATCTTCCGGATCGAAATTGTCGAAACCTGGCTCCAGAGGAGGTGGATAGCTACTAGAAGCACCAGCATCCTGCAAAAAAGACAGAACCAGAATCAGTAGGGCAAAGGAATAAGTAACCAACAGCAGAACGAAAAAAAGAAGGAGAGAAAGAACAACATACCTTGCCACCTCCCATCTGGGCTAACCTAGCCGTCAAGGAAGCTACCTCTACTTGGTACTGATCCCGTTCCATCTGGTCTCTCACTGCAGTAAACTCAGCCTAGGTCACGTATCCCTCGGCATGGAGCCACAATTCAACCACCTCCTAGCCAACAGCGTATCCGCCGACTACTACCTCAAACCGAGTGAAGGCACCCACAGAATGAGCCCCGAGGTGTGCAACGTAGTTCATATCCAGAGGAAGCAAGAACCCAGCACCCGATTAGCACTCTTGATAGGGGATGGGGACTCCCTCCACCAAAGCTCCAAACATGTACTCTAGCGGATCTCCTACTGATCAGAACTCCTCATGAAACTAACGCCAGTGACAGTCCCCCAGGTACGACTCCCAAAAATCATCACTGAGAAAGGAAGCCCTCAATAGGGACAACGGAACCAAGTATCGCACCGTCTCATAATGAACAGACCTAATAAAGGGCCGCCAAGTCACGTCCCTCGCCTCGATTAACTCCAAGTTCGCCCGTGGTGTCACAAAATCGGTGATCTCCAATCACTGGGCTACCTGGTCACGAGCCCACCTCAAAGCACGAGTATAAAGGTCATCATCAATAACTGCAGAGCAATGAACAGGTAGGTACTCGTAGCTTCACCAGACAAGAAAAGGCCAAAAATAGTCATGTTGCCCTAACGAGAGGAAGTCTAGACCCCCATCAATTGAAGGAAGCAGCCAAAGGAGGAGGACCCCCAATCTAGCTCAGACAAAGCCCCAAGATCAGCTACTACTCTCACCAACCGAAGGGGCACAAGTGACTTGTTATTGTTGCAGAAGCATCTGAAGATGATGTACAAAACAAGTCGCCGCCTCATAATATCTCGCTGGGCAAGTGGTGGCTCAATGGCAAAGGTACTATCATCCCAACTGTGCCAAGAGACTGGGAAGGCAGAACGCTCGGTAGGGGGCAAGTCTAGCAAAATGCATGCATCGGCTCTACTGATTGACTGCAAGGTGATCCGCCGACCGACAAAAGAAAGCCCCATGATGATAGCACAATCCAAAGGAGTGGCTCCCAACTCGAAGCCAACAAAATGGAAGGTCCCAGTCTCTCCGAACCACCTCTCGATAAGCACCAACACTAGATGTCTATTCAGGCAGTGAGCCTATAATCCCATGAAAGCCCCAAACCCAATCTTAGCCAAGAAAGCATGGTAAGATGGAGCCGCCTGCTGCATAGTACTGAAAACAAGATGAACAATCACTCTGAAAGCTGTGTATACCTACGGAAGGGGTAAATGTTGTCGCAAGTAGATGCTGGGATGATAGGCAAGATCTCTCAGTGGTGGAATATCCGGTATCTCCAGGTCACCAAGATCAGCATCCGTCTGTCTATGTCTAGAGCAGGCCCTCGCGTAACCGGTCACCTGATCACCAAGGCCTGGCACCTTGTCATCAATACCTATCTCCTCCTCAAAAGTCGCCTTAACCGAAGGAAAAGGGTCGACGGGTGGTTTACTCCCCCGTCCGCTCTAGCTAGAAGATGCCTATCCAGTAGATCGCCAACTACCCTTGGATCAATTGGAGCTGCCGACAGAATCTGTACGGGCTGCCTTCCTAGAGTGGCGTCTCCTCTCAGAACCGTCATCGCCCGCGTCTGCCATCTTGAAAGGTGAGCCAAGGTAAGATGTGTTAATATATGGTATGTGCAGATAAGAAATACAAGTAGGAAAACATGATAATAATAACCAAGGATAAAAAGCATGAGTAAAAATGAGTGACACACCTATTAATAGATCTTGCTTTAGCCGATTCAAAAGGTTTTTTTAACTCAACGCTCAAAAAGTTTCCTAAATTCAGATTCTCAAAGGGTTTCTTAACCTTTTTCTCCAAATTTTTCAAAAAACTCTTTCCTCCAAAAATTCTTTTTCAAAATCTATTTTCAAAAGATTTTCAAATTCCCTATCAGTTCAATATTAATTCTCGAAAGTCAAATTCTAAAATGTTTTTCTTCCAAAAGAAAATCCATTTTAAGAATCATAGCCTAAAATCCTTCAAAATCAAATCTCAATGTTCCTCAATTCATCTCAAAGCTTTTCTAAGCTTGTTTCTATTCCAATCAATATTCAAGATTTTCCAAAAAACAATTTCTTAAAAAGTTTTCAAGGTTTCGAAAAAAATTCTTGTCCGAAAATTTCTGTCAAATTTCAAATTTTTTTGTTTGTCTTCCAAAAATTCAGTTGTCAAGCCAAAATGAATTTCCTATGCATTTTGGTTTCAAAAAGTCAAATTCTAAGTCAAAATGAATTTCCTATACATTTTGATTTTAAAATTCCAATTCCAAGCCAAAATGAATTTTCTACTCATTTTGGTTTCAACAAAGTCAAATTTCAAGTCAAAATGAATTTCCTATAAATTTTTTCCTTGAAAGAAAGATTTTCAATTTCGAGTCAAAATGAACTTCCTATACATTTCGTCTTCAAAGGTTTTCAACTCCAAGTCAAAATGAATTTTTTAAACATTTTGTCTTCAAGAGTCGGGTCAAAACAAATTTTCTACACGTTTTGTCCAAAAATTCAAAATGATTTCTAAATCACATTTCAAAATTTCAAGATCTTCTAATCAAAATCCATTCAAAGCTTTTTCTATTCCAATTAAGGTTTTCTAAAAACTTCTTCCTTAAAAAGTTTTTGTCAAATTCAATTCTCAAGTTTTCAATCTTCCAAGATTTCTATTCCTGAGTTTTTCAAAGTCAAAATCCATTTTCGAATTATCCAAAAAATAGTTTCAAAAGTCTTCCTAAATATCTCTTCCGATGGTTTTAAGGCTCCCGAGTTTCTCGGGGCCTTCTCCGCCAAAACGCCCCGCGCTCAACAGTTTTATATCTTTTTCCTTCAAAAAGATTTTATTTCAAAATTTTTCCAACCCTCTTCTGAATCTCTAAACATTTCGGCAGAGCTTCGTTTAAAAATGGTCCCTACAACGCCTATGACACTATAACAAAACACAAATTATACACCTCACAACATCAAAATCACATAGCACCAACACCCATGCATACTTTTCAAATTTTCAAAATTTTCAAAAGATTTGTTTTATTTTTCAATAAATCAATGGTTTTCAAAGTTGTCCTAAAATTTCTCAAAATCATTTCAAATATTTTCTAAAATATTCCCATATTTTTCTAAATTTTAAACTCTAATAATTTCATCAATTTTTTTATTTTTTTAAATATTTTTCTATTTTTCAAAAAAATTAAAAATTCATTGAGTTTTCAAAAAATCACGAAACTTCACACAGTTATTAAACACATTTTTCTAAAGCACATAATATAAAAATCTAGCTAAAAAACTTAATGCCCAAAGCTGTAGAGATAAACCCCCAATTCCTGCAAAAACCCTTTTCACACAAACATGTAAAATCATTCAAATTTAATCAAACAATCACCAAAATGCAAAAATAACTTCACCACAGTGTTCAAAATATATCAAAACATGAATTTTCACCATCCACATTACTTAAACGGAATTCTACACATCAAAATTCACATAAAATAAAAAACTCACCTTTTGGAGTTCTCTGGCAAAATCTTCTCTTCCGACAAGTTTTCCGGCAATGATGTCCACTTCCGGCAATCCTTCACGGTCCCTAAAGAGCACTCCTTCAATGCCCAAGTCTATTTCCTCACAAAGACTCTCGGTTTTCAAATCCCGCAGGAACGATGAACCATCAGGTTGTTGGTTTTGATCCCAAGCCTAACGCCACTACTAGTGGCGCCAGTTTCCAATTCCAAGCAGTTTTGCCCTTTTCCCACCAAACTCGATTTCAAAGCCCTTTTAGGCCCAATATCCATTTCTAAACTCCAATTTTCAAAAATTTCCAAGGTCTGTTCCTCCGACCACCTCATGATCAATATAGGACTCTTACTTTATCGTTTTCTGTCTTAGACAAGCAAAGACAAAAAAAGAGAGGTAGCTGTAAGCACCCCATTTTTGCCCGCTCGGCAATTTCCAGTCCGTCCAGACTTGAGTTCAAGTTAATATGGACATATTCCAATTTAAATTAGTTTTCCAAACCTAATTCAGTTAATCGAATGCTTCACGGGCCCGTCGGGCCCAAATAGAGGCAAACTGACCAAAATGCCCTTGGGGGCATTGTTCGGTCCAATTCCAATAGGCATGTCTTTTCGAAAATAGTAAGTCCCCATTTTGATCATAAATCCAATTTCAAGTCGAATTCCAATTCCAATTAAATTTGGCATGCCTTTCAAGAAAGTTGATTCCTCAATGAGGTAAGTCCATCCTATCCGACACGCCTTTCGAGAAAGTTGATACCTCAAGGTAGTAAGTCCATCCAGTTTGGCATGTTTTTCGAGAAAAATCTTTGGAACAGTAAGTCCCTTCAAACTCGTCGACCGGGATGAGACCCCAAGTCTCCGAGATGGTAGAACGGTCCACCTTTGGCGCCTGCTAGCTCGCCAATGAAGAAATGTCTGTTTCGGCATGCCTTTCCAGAAAGTAGATTCTTTAGGCAATAAATCCCCCTAACAGCTTCCCGAGATCAGACAGTCTCTAGAATGATCGCAAACTGTCAGAGTAACGAAAATACTCGTAAACATCGCAACCGTTAGAGTGGCAAAAACACTCATAAACAAGTCAATAATAGGGAAATACTGATAAACCCCTATGTCATGGGACCATCGTCAGAGTGACGGAAACACTCAAAACCCAGGTCAACACTAGTGCCTGCTAGCCCACTCTGGTGAAAAATTACCAAATTGCTCTTAGGGTCATTTTCTGGCACTTTTTTTAGAAAGTACCTAAGTCCTTAGAACAGTAAGTCTACCCTTCCAAGATTGTCCTAAAGATAATCCAGCATGATTAAGTGCCTTCTGGTCAATTTCGGGCCAATTCCGAGACCCTCCCAATCAAAATGATCATTTTACCCCTAAGCATCTAAAAGCCCCCGGAACCACACCAACTCTGGGTATCAAGCTGGTAACCTCCTGATAATGCTTCTTATAGTATTCCCGACCTTCCATTATCTTTTCGGATCATTCTGAGTCAATTCCGGCAAGCCCAATATAAAATGACCGTTTTGCCCCTAGTGGGCCGGTCGCCTTTTCCAACCACACTGGCTCTAGGTATCAAATTGGCAATCTCCTAGAATATTCTAGCTAATTTTTCCAAACCTCAAGCCTTCTTTCGGGACATTCCAAGTCCATCCCGACAACTTTCTGGCCAGATTGACCGTTTTGCCCCTAATGGCCCGGTCAACCCTTCTAACACATCCTGACATTAATTTTCAAGTCTATTACCCCTAAGACACTATTGTAAGGGTTCCTGTCCCTTTCCGGCCCTTCGGGCCATTCCTGGCCTTTTAAATCATTCTCAGATTATCCGGAGTCACTCCTAGTGAAGCCAGGGTAAAAATTGCAAGGTAATCACTAGTACAAGTGCCCAAATCTTCTGAAAATACGTTGCTTGCCGACCTTAAAACTTTCCTAAGTGGCACTAGTGGTGTGAGAAGGAAATTTTACCTGGCGCCACTACAACAGGCGCCAGTTGCAATGGCGCCAGGTCAATCTTCTGTCTATAAATACAGAACCTCCTCCGGCATGAAAAAGGTCCGCAAACACAGTCCAAAAACCCTCCTCTTCGATATACAGAGCTTGAAGTCCTTCCAAACCCTAGCTCTCTTTAGGTTTTCCAAATCTAAGCCTCCATATACAAACCGTAGCCTTCATACACTTTAACCCTAACATATATACACTCATATACACTTATATACTAGCCTCCAAAGCCTCTATTGAAGGTTAGAAGTGCTACAACTCTGAAGCTCCCAAAGAACAAAACAAGCTCTCGAAGACCGACGCAAAGCAAAGAAAAATTGAAGTAAAGAAAGCAAATAAAAGAAGATCCAAGGTAAGCTCTCTATTTACGTTTACGCAATTCCCCCATCTCTCTTCTCTCTCCTAACCCACTTGGGTTTTCTTCTATTTTAATCCCCCATCTTTTTTCTCCCATTTCTTGCATGCTTAAAACAAGGGACTCCTCAGTTCATGTGTAGGATTAGGCTATTGAAGGTCACTGTGTCGGGGGCTTTCTCTTAGTCTAACCAGAGACCACGTGGGTTTGGCTCCCTTGATTATGTGGTGAAGCCTTTAGCCTTGTATGTTCACGACCCCAATTTACATTGCGCATATCATGATCATGCATCACCCTAAAATTCGTTTTCAAACTTGTTTTCAAAACTTGCATCAAAACCATTTTCAAAACTTGCATTAAAATTTCTTTTTCAAACTTATTTTCAAAATCACAATCCTAAGGTGATTCTTGCCTTTCCATGGCTAGGGTTGCTTTAGGAAAGTGTTACATTCAAAGTGACCAATATAGTCCATATTTTCAAATCCTTGTTGTTTTCAAAACCATAATCTTAAAATGGTTCTAATATTCTTATGCTTAGAATCGTTTTAGGAAAGTGAGATATTTTTAGAGGCTTACAAAAGTCCACATTCAAAGCCTTTTCAAATCTCTTGTTAAACTTACTTTCTAAAATCTCTTTTCCAACATACTTTCTAAAAACTCTCTTCAATCCCCTTTCCAAAATTATTCTTAAAAATTCCTCCCAAAAAATCTATTTTCCAAAACTTCTTATCAAACTCCTTTCCAAAAAGCTCTCTTCAAAATTCACTTTTTAAAAACACTTCATAAGTTTCCTTCCTAAAAACTTTTTCCAAAAAAATCCCTTTCCAAAAACTCTTTTTTCAACTTTACTTTCTAAAAATCTCCTTTCTAAGGTCATATTCCAAAAATCTTTCTTTCCAAATGCTTTACTTTGCAAAATCTCTTTTCTTGGAGTTCAAGTTAAACCCTAGAGCCATGGTTTGGAAGCCTTAATTTTTTTTTTCTAAAAACATAATTTTCAATTTCCT
The DNA here is from genome assembly GCA_033060915.1 of Euryodendron excelsum. Taxonomy (NCBI): domain Eukaryota; kingdom Viridiplantae; phylum Streptophyta; class Magnoliopsida; order Ericales; family Pentaphylacaceae; genus Euryodendron; species Euryodendron excelsum. Next base: position 22,685,552 of record CM065387.1, read on the forward strand.
ATTTTGGCCTCAAACTTTAGGTTTCCAAATCCTATTTTCTACATCAAAAATCATATATTTCCAAATCCTACTTTCTACCCCAAAATTTAAGATTTTCAAAACTTCATCTTTCCAATTCCATGTCAAATCAAATCCTTCATTTTAGGAAACCAAATCTAATTTTTCACTTAGGAAACTAGATCCAATCCTCCGTTGTTGGAAACAAAATCAATCATCTCCTTTTTAGAAGCAAAAATCCAATCTTTCCTAAATCCTATCTTCCTAAGTTTAGGTTTTCTAAATCTCAATCTTTCCAAAATAAGTCCAAATTCTTCTTCCAAGTTCTATCTTTCCAAATCAAAGTCCAATCTTTTCAAATCCTCTAGTTCAATTTCAAATAAAATCTCTTTTTCAAATCAAATTTTCTATCGGACTTTGGTCCGAACTACGACTAACCTGATTCCCAAAAAGAGATATATAGGCTACCTGCATGGGTGCGGTTATAACCTTTTTCAAACTTTCAATTTCACAACCTTTTTCAAGTTTTCCATTCCATAACTATTTTCAAACATCCAATTTTATGTTCGATTTCAAATTTCTAATGCTACAATCTATTTTCAAATCTCTATTTCTAATTTCAAATCAAGTCTTTTCAAATTCATTTCTAAAATCAAATCAAGTTTTTTTTTCAAATCTATTTTCAAAATCAAACCTTCTCGTCGAATCTATTTCCAAATCAAATATTTTTCTTGCACTTGCATATCATGCATCATATAAATTCCTTTCTAAAAATTATTTTCTAAAGTGGATAGTTTTGGACATTTATTAATTGAAGACTCTAATGAGTAAACCTATGGTGAATAGACATGTAGTTACCGCAAGGGCAGGATAAGGTGATGGCTTAGTATGTCTTTCCTACATGTAACCAACCTTCGAACCTAGATCACTGTTTTCGAAAGACCAAGATAGAGTTATTTTCAAAAAAGGGCTTAACCTTTCCAAAGGTTGCCAAACAACCTATTTTTTTAAAAACCCTCTCTTGATGATGTATTTTCAAAAACCTTTTTCAAAAAATCCTAAGTGTAATCTTTGAATTGTGCTTAGTTTTAGGTGACCTAACTCACCTTAATCAAGTTAGGTGACGACTCCAAACTTTTTCTAAAAGCCTTTAATTCAAAATTAATTTTCAATTCAAATCTAGTTGCACTCATTCTTCTAGGAGGATGAGTTCTAACGAAAGGGCACTATGTTTTTCTCACTTGTCTTTTTCAGGTGCAAAAAATCGGTGCGCTACACCCATAAGCCCTTCGCCTTTTCTAGCTTAGCCTTGATGATGTTGAACATCATTCTGTTAGTGACTTCCACTTGGCCGTTGGCTTGTGGGTGCTCTAGAAAGGAGAATGATGGCTGATCTGCAGCTTTGCGCACATTTGTCCAAACTGGCCATCCTGAAATTGTTTCCCGTTGTCCATGATGACCATCTTGGGGATTTCGAACCTGTAGATGATGTTCTTCCATAAGAAGCTCTTCATTCTCTGTTCGGTGATGGTGGCGATTGCTTCTGCCTCGGCCCACTTGGTAAAGTAGTCTACTGCCACCACTGCAAATTTGGTTTGGCCTTTTCCCAAAGGCAAAGGTCCCACGATGTTGATTCCCCATTGGGCGAATGGCCACGGGCTCTGGATGGGTGTCAGTTCCTAGGGTGGTTGCCTTGGGATGTTGGAAAAACTTTGACACTTGTCACATCTTCTTATGAAGACTTAAGCGTCCTTTTCCATGGTGGGCCAATAGTAGCCTGTTCTGAATATCTTCTTGGCTAGAGCCCGTCCGCTTGAGTGGTTGCCACATGCCCCTTCGTGCACCTCTCTCATGACATAATCAGCATCTGCTTTTCCTGCACACCTGAGCCAAGGCAGGGCATACCCTTTCTTGTATAGTGTCCTGTTCATCAAGGTGTATCTAATGGCTTTGTATTGGATTCTTTTGGCTTTAGTCTTGTCCTTTAGAAGGACCTTTTGCTTTAAGTAATTTCTAATTAGTGTTGCCCACTTAACTTCTTGCTCTACCTGATGTTTTTCTGGGCTCTAGATGCTTGGCGAATCTAGCACCTCCATGAGGACTCCTGGATCGTTCTCCTGGAATGAGGCTATCCAGGCCAGTCGATCTACCTCCTTGTTTTGCAGTATTAGTACTCTTTCTAATAGCACTTTGGAGAATTTCCTTGCCAGGTTTTTGGCCATCTGGCAGTACTCTTGCATCCTTTCTCCTCTAGCCTTATAATCGCATTGGACTTATTCTACCATAAGTTGAGAATCGCTGCGTACCAGTACATGCTCTGCTTTTATTCGCCGAGCCATTTTGAGGCCAGCCAACAGGGCTTCATATTCAGCTTCATTGTTGGAGGTGGGAACTTAAATTTGATGACGTATTCGAGTTTGTGTCCTTCAAGTGTGACAAGGATGACACCGGCACCACTTGCTCTGTCGGTGAAGGAGCCGTCAACATTGAGAACTCATTGGGGTTCCAAAGAGTCATCAGCAGAAAAGGTTGTTGGGTGGGTGAACTCAGCGATGAAATCTGCTACAGCCTGTCCCTTAATTGGTAGTCTTGGTCTATAATGAATGTCGAACTGGCTGAGTTCTATGGACCATTTAACAAGCCTGCCCAAGGTCTCTGGTTTGTGGAGTATCTTTTTTAATGGCTAGTCAATCAAAACTACTATGGTATGGGCTTGGAAATATGGTCTCAATCTTCGAGCTAACGTTACTAAGGTGAGAGCTAGCATCTCCATTTTGGGATATTGTTCTTCTGCCGCCCTCAGGGCTCTGCTCATGTAGTAGACTGGTTTATGGACACCATCCTTCTGTCAGATCAGGGCTAAGCTGACCGTTGTGGCTAACACTACTAATTAAAGGTAGAGCTCTTCCCCCTCAATGGTCCTACTGAGTATTAGGATTGAGTACAGATATTCTTTAAGCTTTTCGTAAAATTTTAAAGAGTAGTGGGACTGAGCACCCTACCTAGTGCCTGAGAGGTGGTGTCATCCACCGGCTTCAGAGAAGAGAAATCCAGTTCTGGGAAGAGTTTCTTCGCCGCAACCTTGGCATCGACGAAACCTTCCATATAAGCCTTGCCGACCTCATCCTGGAAGGTCGCCCCAACTCTAAATTCTTCCACAGCCTTCTCTTGGGCTATCTTCAGCAGCCTCTCCAACTCAACTATCCTCGAGGCCAAAGATTCGTTAATGCCTTAAAGGTTTGGGCATCGGAGGTCACCACCTCAACCTTCTTCTTAAGATTCGTCGCCTCATCTAAGATGGCAGTCTTCTCTGCCTCAAAGGTCGCCAAGGTTTCCTTAGCATCCTTGAGTTTTTTCTCCAGCCTGCTGATGGTCTCGATCAGGGTCTCGATGACCTAACCTTTCTTGGAGCTGTGAGTTGTCTTCACCTTTAGGCGAGTGGACAGGCAGAGGGCCTTAACATGCAACTACAAAAGAACCGATAGATCATCAGAATCAACAAGTCAGAGCAAGTGCATGAAAAGAAAGATTAGTCAAAAGCCTCACCTAGAGAGCATCATGATTCATGCTCTTTGTTAGTTGGGCATTGGTCCAATCGTTGAAGGGGACCACGTCCTCCAAGCTGATGAACTTGTGCATCCTCTCCTAAGCAGCTTGGACAGAGGCATTTTGGCAGTGAGTGGGAGCATACCAGCTCCAGGCCTAGAGGTCTGACCTGGAACCTGAGCAACAGAAAGAGCCTGGGCTTCTTTGGGTGGGCCGACTACGACAGTACCCTTGCTAGGAAGTGGCTCAACGGTCTTACCCACTGAGGTGTGTTGAGGGCGCTTGCTGGGTCTCTTTCCAACAGCTTTTGCCCTCTCCATTTCCTTAAAATTTTTCTTGGCAAAGGTCCCCATGCTCCTCTTGTCAAAGCCAATGATGGAGTCTTGTTCTGTCAAAAGCATAAAGCAAGGGTCAAAACACTTGTACTAAAAAGCAATTGCAGTAAACATACTAGACTTACTCCTCTCAGTGTGAAGGACTTCAATGGAAGGCTCTGGACCTAAGAGGTAGGCAACCAAACTCTCACCAGCCATAAGGTGCCCCTAATAATTGACTAGGTGCTCCCTCACCCTCGCTACATGATCTTCCCTTGACTTGTCCTCTAGCACAGGAAGGCATGTTGAGTATAGGAAAATGGATGATGGTCAGACCACTACTTTAAGCAGAACCTAAGTATGAAAGCACGAGAGGCACATACCCTTCCTACCTGGTCTACCCAACTGTCTGGGTATGCGAGGGGTCTGGTCAGTCACATCCTCCCAGTGGGCAATCTTCATACCCTCACCGTACACGAAGAAGTACTTCTCCTTCCGGTGCTTATGAGATACTAGGAGACCAGATATCATGACAGGCTGACCTTCCCGAGCTAAGAAGTAGTACCAGCCCGAGCTTAAGCTCTCAGTCACTTTGTAATAATAGAAGAGGTCTTCTAGGGCTAAGTATTCCTCCCTATTAGTGGCAACTTGTCACAAGGCTGCACAACCCACCACTATACGCCATGAATTAAGCATGAGCTGCCCTAGAGCTAGCCTACATCTGCTCAAGACTCCCCTAATGGGAGGAGCCATGGGAAACCTCAGCCCTCCAGTTAACGCACTCTCGTACACTGTGATTTTTCCAAGGCGAGGGAAACACGCTCTGTCCTCACTGCCAGGAACTCTATAGCTTATAAAAGTCGGGAATTGGTAGGCAGACTAGAGTTTCCTCACTTTTGGCTTGTCTAAGATGGATGCAATGTTTCTCGCCTCATACCTGCAATCTGGGGCAGGGGGCATCCCAACTCCCTCCCCAACCTCAGCCATGGGAGCACCCTCAAAGGTGTCCACGATGGCCATAGGGTTTCTTGCCCTCTCTGGCCTCGCCTCCTGGGTAACATCCTCAATGTCTGCCCCAGAGTAATTTACAGAGGTACTTGAAGCCTTGTCTGGTTTAACCCTATGCAAATCCATTGAGGCAGTGCACTCAGAACCGTATGATAGGCTGATTGGTTGGGGGTTCATGGTCCCTGGGTCCTCTATTTCACGTATGGTCTCGAAAATGGACTTGGAGGCCTCTAAAATGCCTCAATACATAGACTTGACGAAGGAGGGGTTGCCTACAAACCCTAGGGGGTACGAAGTCCTGACCCTCCACTCGTAATACCATATGCCTTTTTGCAAGAGCCAAAACACATACCCACACACACCCGAAATACCTTGACGAACTTGGAAAAGTTTAGAGGAAGGCTTGGAATTACTTTGAGCATTCAACAATGGAGGAAAAAGATGAGAGGAGCCACTCATTGTGTAATTCGGAAGAGGTGTGCAAAAGAGGGGGGCCCTTTGACGAACCCCCTCTTTCGAAATGAACGGCTAAGATCTATCCACGGCTTTCAGATCAAACGGCTAGCATAGGTAACATCCCATCAAAATAAAGGGACCTACCCCACGAGGCCACGTGGAATACACCCCAAGGGTCACGTCAATTCGGCAAGTGTAGTAATCATGACGGGTTACGGTGCCATAATTGCACCTTAAGGGCGGCACCCCACGGCTCTTTGAAATTCTCACCGGCAGGCCCAAGCTACCGAGGGAATTGGGGGCATCTTATAGTATGACAAGTATAACCAGTCTACCCTTACTGGGCAAACCATAGAAGTCTAGACTGCGTCTCTAGACCAACCCCCCCAAGCTACCCTCCTGACTAGATGTGTTGACAAACCTGGAAGGTCAGAGCCCCAACAGGGTATCAAGCACCATCATTAAGGTAGCTTGAAATTCTTGCCTAAAGATTAGCCCCCATTGCATGATCCCATGATTAGGACGGTTTCGCTCTTGACTGAGAGCATGGTCCATGAAGCCCAACATAAGGGCACATTTCACTCCCACTATCCTTTGTGCGCAATTTGAGGGCACAATTAGCTATCCCATTAAAGTGCCCACGATCCAAGCCACACTTCTTGCTTACATCTCTATATAAAGGGAAATCATCATCTCTAAGCGAGGTACAAAAAATATCAACCCTTGAGTATTATTACTTTGCCCCATTTATCTCTAGCCTAACTTTGGCATCAGAGTGTCTTTGGCAAGCACCACACTGGTGTTCCAAACGGAAGGGTTCATGACTCCAACTATTTACTCCAGGGAGGTTGGGAAGATCGTATAAATTCACTGCATCATCACCTTATATTGACAAATCAAATTTCTTTCAAGACTTGAGGCTTGGGGTCTGCTCCCTCGGTCTTAAATTCGAAGCCTCTTAGGTGCTATCATCAACTTCTTGAGGGTCTTAAGCCTAGTAATTACTCGGTTTGTGTAGAACGGGAGACTAAACAACCCCGTGATTAGTCAAGGTACGCGCAAGCTGACATAGACACTTGGTTAGCAAAAATAAAATAAAATATTCTTGAAAAGGAGAGCACTCAATTTACATCAATTTTTTTTATTGCTTATAAAGGTTTAATCAGAATAAAACTCAATAAGAAATAGTTATTTTACAATTTTTTTATTGACAATCTCATCTAACATGTATTTTTTTATAGGTAAACAATTATTTTGTCCCTCAAACTTTGCTACAAATTTCAATGTCATTCCTAAACTTTAATTTCTTCTATTTTGGCCCTCCAACTTCTAAAAAAAAGTCAATGTGGTTCCTCATTTTAAAATAAGTTAAAAAAATTAAAATTTAATTATACTTTGACTATCTTAACTATGATTTAGTTTAACTTTATCCGCTAAACTAAAATTCGTTATATTTAACCCCTAATTTATGAGAATTCAAGTTCATATTAATTTTATTGACAAAAAATAAATAAATTGAGCATTTCTGATTGGGTACAGTATAAATGTTTTTGTCCCTAGTCAACAAATGCGTAATTTAAAAAATCTCATTGATATTATCATGGCTAATAATTGATGGTCAACAAAAGCAAGATTTTATTCTAGCCATTTTCTTAGGCGTATTAAGATCATTTATTATATTTTGTAACCATGAAATTATTTTTTTCTTTGTTTTAGAGATTATTATAAAACTTTGACCAAGGAAGTTTTTAACTTTAATTTTTTATGATGATGAAATGTAAATATTTTTAGTTGAATAGGGGTAAAGTAATGTTAAGTTATAGTTTAGAAGGCCAAAATATAATTAATATTTAATTTCTTTCTTTTGAAAAGTTAGACCACATTGACTTCTTTTTAAAAGTTGGAAGACTTAAATAGAATAAATCAAAATTTAGGAATGACATTAGAAACTAAGACAAAGTTAGAGGAACTAAATGATTATTTACTCTTTTTTTTTTATTGATTAGATAAAACAATATTAGGGCATTATTTTAAGCTATTTATGTAATATTTTATACTGATAGGCATACGCAAAAGTTATATACTTGTAAGAATTCGCTTTGGATACACCATTAGTGTAATAAATTTCTTTACAAAATCAGCAGTGAAGTATGATATTTTTAGTTATTAGCTATAAATGAAATATGGCATTATTTGATACTGCATCAACATGAGACTTTATGTGTCGTTACGTGATATTATTGAAATATTTTTTTATAATATTAAACTATTATGAATTATTTGTTTCATTTTTATGACATTATTTTAAAATTATGACTTTTAAAAGTTTCAAAAACAATTATCAAATAAATAATATTTTGAATTTTTAAATCTTTTGATCAATTTCACGAATAAAAAGACATAGTATTGGTTTAAAACATTTTAAAATGTTAATTTAATTAGGATAAATTGACTAATGGGTGGCTTATGGTTTACGTAATATTACATGGGTAAGAGTCTGGTAAGAAAAACACTTATTATTACCGACAACCGAACCCAACACTACTAGAAAAATTGCTATTTGCGACCGAAACATTTGCAATGGCTCAAATACCGTCGCAAATGATGAGTATTTGCGACAGGACAATCCCCTACGAGAAAAGTAATTATTTGCGATGATCCTTTTGTGACCGCATTGGTACTGTCACAAAAACGGGTAAAACGACGCCGTTTGAACTCAATAAACACGACCCCCTTCATTTGCGTCGCATTATTTACGACGGGTAATTGCTGTGGGGAATATGTTAACAAAATGACGTCGTTTTCGTAATAAACGACGTAGTTTCATAGCCAAATTAATTGTCCTCCCTTTTTCTTTCTCCTTCCCTCTAATTCCAGCCCTAGGGATCAAACTCGATAGAAGATATGGCCCTCTTCCCTCTTCCTTCTTCCCTCACGTTTGACTGCCGCACCATGCTGATGACTACCGCGCCACACTGACGATTGCCTTTGACTGCCGGGCTGCTTCCGACCAATCGTTCCCAGGTAAGCTTTGCTCTATGTTAGAAGATCTAGCCATCTTCTCCCTTCCCTCGTCCCTCTTCCCTCTTCCCTCTTCCTTGCTTGTTTAACAATCTAAGCCATCCATGCTTTAAGAGATGGTCCTAGTGTTCCCGTTTTCCTTTTGTTTTTAGTTTTTCTTTCTGTTTTTGACGGGTAAATGTCTGGGTTGTATGTGGTAGTTTTTCTTTTATAGATTTGAAAAAGGTTTAATAACTTCAATGAAATAATATGATGAAATGGCTTTTTAGGCAAAAGAGAACTAACCATTCTGACATAAACTTTTTTGAAGCCCAGCTACGAAATACTTTGTAAAATGCCTGCACAAGAAAATAAGAAAAAAGCCCTCTTAGTCATTCTTTTTGTTTGACAAGTAAGTACATTTTATTAGGCAAAAGCAAGCACTTGTGTGATTTATCATCAAATTACGATAGCATATCAAAAATTGAGAACATGGCATGTTCTCTATAGCTGCTTGTTTTTCAATATATAGCGGACTTTGCGTTGCTTATTCAAGCTATGAGATCAAATACTAAGTACTACTAAAGAACTCTAATGACCTAAAGATATGGAGCTCTTTTTTTTTTTTTTTGTTTAAAAAAAAAACAATCCTTCTCTATCAAAGAAATAAATGAAAGCCTTGATAAAATCAACTGCTTCATAAACTATTTGTTGACTAAAGCTTGCTAAGGTGTGAATAATTAAGTTACATTGGCCTCTACAAACTTAAACTTTTACATGAATTGGTAGTTAACAATTTAACATGATATTACGTTAGGTAAGGTTACGTTTTTTCTCAACGAGTTACATCTATTGTATACCTTCCCAAGATGGTATTGAGGCTTCTTGAGTTGAGCACAGTTATGCTTTTTATATAAGTGAAGCCCATGCAAATATATCTCTCGGATCTGGATATTTATCAAGCAGTAGGGGAGAATGAACCTATCCTATACATGGCTTGGGCATCATCGTCCTTTCGAAGGAAAGAGGTTTATGGAAAGAATTTAGTTGGACAGGCTTCCACAATTTCCTGAAGCATTTCCAACTTCCAAGTTCCTATCTAGTTAGAGGCAGGGAAAAATTTAGACTAAGAAAAATTGACATTGTGTCAATTTGTAATCAACACAAAACAGAAGAAATGGATTCAACTCAAATAATAAGCAGAACAATATTTTCTGAAGTTAAATACAGAGGCAAAAAAAAGGACAAGAATCAAACCTCTGCATGGATGATCAAGAAACCCAGCAGGTGCAGAAATTGTAATATTAACAACAAAGTTTCAAAGATTATTACACACAGACCAAATGTAAGTGTTTTATCAGAGAGGAAAACATAGAGACCCACGTGAGAATTCATCCAACACAAGAAAAGGATCGAAATATTTTAGTTCAAACCTGTAGGAAGAACAAAAACTAATTTAGCAAAACAGGTCAATTCTTAATTAAACATGAGAAAAACGTGTATTCCAAGCCATTACAGTACTAAAATCCCCAAACAGCCTCGGAAGTCCGTCAAACTTGACACGTAGTAATTTTTAAGCACGAGTGATGTGTGGGAAGAAACGGCACAGTTGCCGGACTCACGTTCTAAGAGTTGTGATATTTTTTCCTTTTTTTTTTGTTGAGAAAAACATGTTTTTCAAGCCGTTTCGGTGCTAAAACCGCCAAATGGCCTTGGAAGTCCGTCAAACATGACACGTAGCAAGTTCTAGAAACAAGTGACGTGTGAGAAGAAACAGCACAGTTGTCGAACTCCCGGTCTAAGAGTTGTGATATTTTTTTCCTTACTTTTTATTTAAGAAAACATGTTTTTGAAGCCATTTCAATACTAAAACCCCGAAACGGCTTCAGAAGTCTGTCAAACTTGACACGTAGCAAGTTGTAGACACCAGTGACGTGTGAGAAAAAATGGCACGGTTGCTAGACTCATGGTTTAAGAGTTGCGATATTTTTTCCTTTTTTTTTTTTTGAGAAAAACTTGCTTTTTAAGCCGTTTAAGTACTAAAACCCCCAAACGGCCTTGAAAGTCTGTCAAACTTGACACGTAATAAGTTCAAGGCACGAGTGACGTGTGGGAAGAAATGACACAGTTGCCAGACTCCCGGTCTAAGGGTTATGATATTTTTTCCTTACTTTTTTTTGTTGAGAAAACGTGTTTTTCCAGCTGTTACGATACTAAAACCCCCAACCGACCTCGAAAGTCCGTCAAACTTGACACGTAGCAAGTTATAGGCACCAGTGACATGTGGAAAGAAATGGCACGGTTGTCGGACTCCCGGTCTAAGAGTTGTGATATTTTTTCCTTCCTTTTTTTTGAGAAAAATGTGTTTTTCAACCTGTTTCAGTACTAAAACCCCCAAACGGCCTCGGAAGTCTGTCAAACTTGACACGTAGCAAGTTCTAGGCTTGAGTGACCTGTGGGAAGAAACAGCACCATTGCTGGACTCTCGGTCTAAGAGTTTTGATATTTTTTCCTTACTTTTATGTAAAACAACACGTGTTTTTCAGGCCGTTTCGGTACTAAAATCACCAAACAACTTTGGAATTATTTCAAACTTCACATGTAACAAGGTCTAGGCACGAGTGGCGTGTGCTGATGAACGACATGGTTGCTAGCTCCCATTCTAAGACTTGTGACATTTTTTTCCTTACTTTTTTTTTGACAAACACGTGTTTTTTTATAGACGATCGTGTTTATTTTTTTTACTTGTGTTATATATAAGAATTTTCTTTTATATTTTTAAGACATTGTACTCATTGTTGTGGGAAGGAGTAAAGGTTTCTTTACTTTGTTTGGGTGTTCCGAAACTCGAATTGGCCGAAGGACTTGTTATTAGTACGAATCCTTTGGCAGAAGATGGTGGAAAACCATTGGATCCAAATTTTTACGAAGTTTTTGTTCAGAATGCCCGGAAACCTAACGCTCTCTTAGAAAGATCTCGGCAACATATGAAAACTGTTAGAGAATCTGTCGGCCGACATGTAACCTGACATTCTTGTGATGTAAATTGCATTTTTATTTCAATAACCCCATACAAACACATGCATATCTATTAATTATCTTTATTGTGTAATTTATTATTAAATCTAATATTTTTATATTTTTTTTCAGGTTATTCTAAAAGAATAGGTCGATGATGCTTCTATATGGCCTTATTTTGTGATATACTAAAAACTCTTTTGTTGTATGGATGTTGGATTAGGGACATTATTTTGCGATAGACTATATGTAATTTATTTAAGCTGGTTGGATGTTATTAGGAGATATTATTTGTTTTGGATAAATGTTTAGAAGTTTATTTATTTTGTTAAGTATTTTGTAAGTATTTGAATTTTAATTAATGTCAGAATTTCGTTTATTTGGATTATGTTAAATATGTATTTTTTCCAAGCGTAACAAAAAATTACAAACATTATTTGTAATTAATAAAGAGAAATGGTTTTTTGCTCAAAAAAAAAAAAAGTACTAGCAACCACATCAAACCGTCGCTAAAGGCAGGAGGTAGTCGGCTCTGCACTTCAGTTTTGTCCTCTTTTTGCAACAGTTTGTACCGTCGCTAATAATACATATTGCCATGGCTCAAAACCATCATGAATAGTGTCGCAAATGCATTAGCGACAGGTAGTGACCGTTGCAAAAAAAGTATTTGCGTCGGTAAATCCCTGTCGCAATTAATTTTTCATCAAACAACTAGTATTTGGGACGGGAGCTTACCGTCGCTAAAATTGGCCAATGCCGTCGCTTATCTGTCACTAAAACTATTTGCTACCCCACCATTCCCGACCCTTGCTACGCGGTAGCTTACCCGTCGTCGCAAATGACTATTTGCAATGGCAGACACCCCTTTTGCGACGGTTTGTTGCCGTCGCAAAGAGTAATTTTCCTAGTAGTGCAATCTAACCATTGACACTTCTAAATTACAACAATCTTCTAATCTCATAAAATAGCATCCACAGTTAATCATTTTTTTTTTAACCCTCATAAGTAGATTCTTTTCACTTCTAAACTGATTTTTATCAACAAAATTATTACGTGCTTTCTTTTTTTTTTTTTTTTTTTGCAGGAACACGAGGAATATGTATGATATATATACATATATATGTATATCTAATAAAACACATCAGTTTCAAAATGTCCAAGAGACACAATTCGATCCAACGGTTGAGGTTTGTTTTCAATTTGATTCTAGGACTTGGATTAGGTTTCTTGGTTTATCTCTCCCCTTCAAAAACCCGCCCAAATTGGGCCCACTACCAAAGACACTCCACGCCTCTCTCTCCTCTCATGAGACTCCAGTTTCAAATTTCGTGACTCTCTCTTTGTCTCTTTCTCTCTCTTTCTCCCTGAAAACAAGTTGTTGCGTTCATCCACCACAGTCCCTCTCTCTGTGGTAAGTTCAAAGCTCTGGTTTTGTTTCCTTCATTTTCTCTCTCTAGTGATTTGGTGAGTCTATTAGTTGGAGATTCCCTCTCTCTCTAATACTGGAAGCCTCTAATACTGGAAGGCAGCCAACGAAATTAGGGCTCAACCCAATGACTCTGTGAGTCCTATTTTCTGCCATGAGTCATCTTTTATGTGTGTAGATTTTTTTTTCTCTATTCTTTTTTGTTCTGTCGTGAGTCCTCTCCTTTGATGGTTTCCTAATGTTACTGTGCGTCTATGTATGTGGGTGTAAATCGTGAAGTCTTGAAGTTTCTCATATGAATTTTTTATGATATACAGGGGATTTCAAGAGAACGGTGCTAGCATCCAACTCACAGTCAAGGTTCTTTCTCTTTATTCTGTGTTGAATTTTTTGATGGGTTTTTAATTTGGTTACACAATCTCACATTTGCAGAATGATGATCTCAAATATCACTTATTTTCTTGAGTAATTAATTAGGGGTATGCAACTATACATTTAAGTTATTTTATTAATCTTCTCATCAGTAAATTTCATTAACTAGAATTGCTTAAGCCTCTTACAAGTTTATTCTGCTCTATTTTTTTTGGGTTTGAATATATTTTAATTTTCTGTTTGTTTATTTATGGACTATTTGGAGCAATCCTAGTGTAATGGAAGAATTGATGTCCTAATCTCTAAAGTTTCAGTTACTTTTTTTTTTGTTCCAACACACAGCAATTACCCTTCTCTTATTTTATAATTGTTTTCTTATTTATTCATGAGAATGTAGTAATTAGGGAATTTGGCCCCTCTTTTTGGTTCCTTTTCAACCCCAAAATATTATAGTCCTTACTTTCATGGAAATGGCAAGAAAGTCACATCGCAAAAAGAAAAAGATTTTTAAAAAGTTTCCTGTTGATCGCGCTTCCAAGAATGAGAACATAATAGAAAAAGGTTGATTGATTACATTCGCAATCTAACTGTGATGAGAACTACGTTGCATAAACATAATAATTTCAGGCATTCATGCCCAAGGTTTTATTTTCAAAGTGGGTTGGTGTTGCACCATATGTTTTGTACTGAACACAATGCCCCCAAAAAATTCGTTTGATTACCATTTGATTGAGGAGATGGGTGTCTCTTGAATTTCATTGGAGTTATAGATTTTAATATAGAAGGTTATATATTTTGGCCTTTCAATTTTTGTTAACATTTTTGCCATTTATGCTCTAGAGGGGCTTCAGTTGTTTGATTATTTTTAACATTAGTATGTTGGGTCAAAGATAGTCCCAAAAAAGGGAGGGCGCGCGGGGGGGGGGGGGGGGGGGGGGGGGGGGGGGGTGAATTGGGACCTTTAAAATATTACAGGATGTTTTGGTAAAATCAATTAATAGGATGATGACAAACATTAAGTGGTAAATCTAAGATTGTTGACAAATAAAGGTAACATGCTCAAGCACACACACACACACACACACACACACAATCACTAATAAGCAGAGAACAAGAGATTTATAGAGGTTAGCTTAATTTGCCATCAACCTCTTTCCTCGAAGTTCTCGAGGTATTTACAATGTAATCTTCTCTTTCAGCGACTCTTTTAAGTGCCCAGCTTACTATTACATCTAAGGATTTACACCAAATTCTTACTATCGAGAAGCTTCAAACCAAGCTCTGGATTTTACAAGAGTGTTAACAAGGCTACACTCAAGCTCTTAGGATTAACGTCAACTTTTTCGAAAGTAATGAGGTTACAATCTATTCAATATCACTCTTAGAACTGAAGATAATGCAAGTTACAGCTCAATGATTCCTCTCGGGTAATGACAGTTGCAAGTAATGAGGAAGATTTAGGGCTTTGGATTTTTACACTTTAAGATCCTTGTCTCTTGCACATAAATGAGTTTGAACTCATATATTCATAGTTTCTCACAAGAAAGAGCCGTTAGAGCCATTAGAGGTCCATTAAATGCGCGAACAGCTAAGACAGTTTTGAAAAATATGACCGTTGGAGCGAATTTTCAAATTCCCGTTGCCTACTAAGATTATCAGCAATCTTCTACTTGTGCTGCCAATCTGGCTCCTAGTTTCTTTCGATGTAATTGTTTACCAAGATTGTCAGCAATCGTTTTTCTAGTGTCACCTATCTCGGCTTGCCTCTGTATTTGACGTTGCTCTTCAATGATGTTGTTAATGAACTTCACTTTGTGCTCCCAATCTTTATATATGCTTCTTTTATAGTTCATTCTTCCACATAATTGTCAACAATCTTTAACTTTCTATTTCTTTTGTCATTTGCCTTTTATCAAGATTGTCAGCAATCTGGTTCTCTGCTGCAGTTGCTGTTGGTTTTCACATACCTTAAATTATCTCCTTTGTCAATTAGTCTTCGATGGTGTGAACATGTTTGGGCTCTATTGATTCTCTTGAAGGCTTCGTAAACTTCTTAAATACTTTTTACCATTTTGTAGTTCTTGGTTTATCAAGCCATTTGAAGTCAACAATCTAGTTGTGCGGTGAAGTGTTTTCACTCTGTCAGTTGTTACCAATCTTCTACATTGTCATCAATCTCGACATACTTCTCGTTTGAGCTTCCTTCACAATGCTGTCAAGGATGGCATATTCAAGCTGCATACTTCTTTTAGTGGAACAAATATAAGGATTGAAGGTCTTCATTGTGAGTGAAATAAGTCATGGATGTTGTCAACCATTTCCAAATCTTAAATCTTCTTCTGCAGGTGTTATCAATCTGATGGAGATTCTAGTACTCGGAATTGGCTTGGTGTTGGCACTCTTATGAGGTGTTGACAAGATCTTCTATGATACTTTGCAGTTCATAATTGCCCAAAAATCTGAACCACTTTTAATTAAACTAAGCTGCGTATTTAAGTTAAACACAGTATATCATAATAACTAGATTTTTTTATCATCAAAATCAATTACCAGCTATGGAGATCACCCCTTGGGTCAACAATCTCTCCCTTTTTGATGATGAAAAAACCTTCTTTAAACATAAAAAAAATATGATAAATGAGAAACATTATCCTCCCCCTTAATATGAGATCCTCCCAATTATTTGAGGATTTTACTCCAGGTAGCAATTAAGCTAACTATACAAATCTCAAGGCAGTACAGGCAGTACAGTTCTCCCCCTTTTGTCAAGTAACCCAAAAGAATGTAAGAAGAAATTTTAACAGGTATAATAGCAAAAAATGTTTAAATAGAATTGAAGTTATTGAAAAGGAAGCAAGCAGCCAAGCATAAAACAATTGATCCACCAAAAAACATTGAAGCAGTAGGAACAAAAATATAGAGAGTGCGTTAAACCATAAATAAGTTGTCTAACAAACTGGTCCATGGCCAGTAATATCCAAAACAAAATATAGATAAAGCAAACTAAAAACTAAAATTTAATTCAGAGTCACACAATGAAAGGGTCATCAAGGGTATTAGAGACAACTTTGTTAGGTCGGTCTTTATGGAAAGGTACTTTCTTTCGGGCTCTTTGCTTGTATCTGGGTTTGGAGGGAGGAGAAAAAGAGGAATGAGGTTCAGATGGGTACGCACTTGCAGCAGGTGCTTTTCTTTTATATGTGGCTCCAGAAATCTCAGGTGCTAGAACTGAGTTATCTATCTCACTCTCTACAGTACGCTCAACAACTGTTGCTTTAGAATCTTACTCCATTGCTGGTCCCTTTTCTGATTCTACAACTTTCTTCCCTTGTTCTATTTCCATTTCTTTTTCCGGTTTTGCATCTTCTTTTTCAGAATTTCCTTCCTCAAAATCTTCTTCTTCAAAATCTCCTTCCTTAGAATCTTTCTTTTCAGACTCTTTTTCTACAAATTCAGGTGTTGCCTTATCAGAGGCAGAGGGATTTCCCTCTTCCATGGCTTTCAGAATAGCCTCTTTGATCTCTAGCTTGATGTTCTTTACCTCTTTGGATAGGTGTTCCACCTTTGTCCCCAAGTTCTTAACCACAATCAGGCACTTACCAAGTTTGGAATCAAATTGATGCAGTAGTTCAACTATCTTGGTTTCAAAATTAGTGCTCTTAGGTTTTTCTGGTTCTGCATGTGAGGTTGAAGCAGTAGTGGGGTGACTATCCTTCTTTCTAAACCATTGATTTGTCTTAGCTTTTTTCTCATACCTCATACTCTTCAGGGTTGACTCATTTATCCCATCTTGTCTTTCCTTTACAGCTTCTCCGTTTTCTCCAACAAGCTCAACTCCAAAATGTTTGAAAATTTTAGTAAGAGCCATATCATATGGCAGGCTTCTGGTCTTATGAGTTGAGGTTGCTAGCATTTTGTCCAAAAGGATGATGATCATGTGAGGTTTCTTGTCCTTACTAGCATAACACTATAGTAACAGCAACTCAGTTTCACAAATATAATCAAATCTGTCACTCCTTAGAGCCAGGCAATGATTAAGGAAGTGATGAACTATTTTAAGTTCCAGAGAGAGCTCATCAGAGGTTATGGTCTTTCTTTTCACGTTTTGTACCTCTTTCTCCAAAATCATAGAGAATACCTCTCTTAGATTCTTAGATCGATTCTCAATGCTGGCCCTAAGAAAACAGAAAATATTTTCTAAAACCTTTCCACTGAGTTTAATCTTTACTCTTTTCACAAAACTAGTTAATTGGTTGGGGTTTTTTGTGGATGGCTTAAGATTGGTGTAGAAATGCCTCACCAATTCTAGGTACACTTTTTCTTTAAGACTGGCTATTTTTAACCAACCCAAATAGGAAAACTTCTCTTTAAAATTAATCCCCATCCATCCCCTCAAAGAAGTTGAAATCACAAATCTACCTTTTATGACCTTTTTAGTATTTAAAGAAGTTTCGTACCTTTCTTTTAGTGAAACCCAATTGAAATAATGATCATTTTTTACAACATCAGGGTCTGGTACTTCTTCTACCACATTCTTTCCTTTGTCATCCCTTCTTTGTTTCTTTGATACCTCTCCCATTTTGCTCAATTCTCCCTTTTCTTTTTTGATTTTCCTTTTCGTTCCTTGATCAGTGGCGAGAGGAATAGTTACCATTTATTCAGCGCTTAGATCCTGAGAAATCACTGCCATTCCTTCGATTTCTGCTGCTACAAATGCTTCTTTAGGAATTTCGGTTGGAATGAGATTTGGATCGAAATATGGGAATGTGGTTTTGAGGATTTGAAAAGTGGAGGGAACGATTATCTTCAAAATACGAAAAACTGAAATGTCGAAGTGGGTTGGCAATCTAGGGCTTTAAGTATTTATAAGCGGAGACAAGACAGTTTTAAATATACAGAATTGCTGGCGCTTTTTATAGGTGCTGCCAATATGTAGTAATCATATGAAATTAGTGAGTGATGGCACCAGCCAATATTTGCGACACTTATACATCCTCAAACAACACTTAAATTAAGATGATTCATATTGTGAATGAAATCCATATAAGAAAAATAAATAATAGCACATAACATTTATCAAACAAGATTGCACAGACCAAGTTCTTTTCAAATCATGCAAAATCTATCTTCACTTAGAGGTTTGGTGAAAATATCAGCCAATTGATGGTTAGTACTGACAAACTCTAGATTGACATCACCTTTTTGTATATGATCTTCAATAAAATGGTGCCTAATTTCAATGTGTTTGGTTCTGGAGTGTTGGATAGGGCTTTTGGTCAGATTTATTGCACTGGTGTTATCACATCTGATAGGAATATGGTTATAGGTAAGCCCATAGTCTTTGAGCTAGTGTTTAATCCACAGAACTTGAGCACAACAGCTACCAGCAGCTATGTACTCAGTTTCTACAGTTGAGAGGGCCATTAACTTCTGTTTCTTCCTAGACCATGACACAATCATGTTTTCAAGAAATTGACATGCACCACTGATGCTTTTTCGATCAGTTCTACTTCCAGATTATTCGCATCAATATACCCAACAAGTTCAAATGATATACTACATGGGTATCATATACTAAGATTACAGGTCTGTTTTAGGTATCTAAAAATTCTTTTTACAGCCATGAGGTGTGACTTTTTAGGATTAACTTGAAATCTAGCACACATACACACATTAAACATGATGTCAAGTCTACTTGCAGTTAAGTATAACAAAGATGCTATCATACTTCTAAACAGTTTTGTATTAATAGACTTACCTGCATCATCTAGCTCCAATTTGGTTGACACATTCATAGGTGTACCAATCTGTTTTAGATCTTCAAAATTAAATCTTTTGAGTAGATCCTTGATGTATTTGGACTAACTTATGAAGATTCCATCTCTTGATTGCTTGGTTTGTAGTCCAAGAAAGAATGTTAGCTCTCCCATCATGCTCATTTCAAATTCCCCCTGCATGCTCTTAGCAAACTCCTTGCATAAATTTTAATTAGTAGATCCAAAGATAATATCATCTACATATAATTGTACAATAAGCATGTCGAAATTTTTTTTGATAAATAAAGTGGTATCAACTTTGCCTCTTATGAAACTATTTTTCAACAGAAAACTGCTTAGTCTTTCATATAAAGCTCTAGGTGCTTGTTTTAAACCATACAATGCTTTAGACAATTTGAAAACATGATTAGGAAACTTATCATTTCAAAACCTGGTGGTTGCTCTACATACACTTCTTCACTTATAACACTATTTAGGAAAGCACTTTTGACATCCATTTGATAGAGCTTAAAGTCTTTAAAGCATGTAAATGCAAGTAACATTCTAATTGCTTATAATCTAGCAATAGGTGAAAAAGTTTCATCATAGTTAATACCTTCCTCTTGACTGTAGCCATGAGCAACTAACCTTGCTTTATTTCTAATAATAGTACCAGCTTTATCTCTAATAATAGTACCAGCTTTATCATCCTTAGTGCCTACAATTGAATATCCTTCAGGTATGGGCACCAAGTTCTATACTTTGCTCCTTTCGAACTGATTTAGTTCTTCTTGCATAGCATTGATCTAGTATTCATCTCTTTTAGCTTCTTGAAAGGTCTTTGGCTCTATTTGTGATAAGAAGCCAGAGTGTGCACATAGATTTCTAATAGAAGATCTAGTCCTTACTCCTTTTGATGGATCACCAGGAATTTGATCTTAAGGGTGGTTTTGTACAAATTTTCATTCTTTTGGTAGCCCTTCATTCACTTCTATTCGCTGCTGAGATATGGTTGGTCTTGGTTCTTTTCCTTCAAATTCTACTTCTCTAATTTTTACTGGTAGTGTTGCTCCAGGTGTTGGCACTTCATTTATATTACTAGCACTTGGACCTGGTTCATCTGCTTCATCATTTCTGCTTGCAGGAGAGTTAGTTTCATCAAATGTAACATAAATGAATTCTTCAACTACCAAAGTTCTTTTATTGAAAACTCTAAAAGCTTTACTATGCATAGAATAACCAACAAAAATTCCTTCATCAGCCTTTGCATCAAATTTTTCTAGATTATCTTTATTATTGTTCAAAACAAAATATTTACAACCGAAAACATGGAAATAAGAAATATTCGGCTTTCTCTCTTTCCAAAGCTCATAAGGTGTCTTTTTCAAGTATCTTCTAACAAGAATTCTATTTAGAACATAGCAGGCAGTACTCACTACCTTAGCCCAAAAATGTTTAGGTAAAGCATTCTCACAAAGCATGGTTCTTGCCATTACTTCTAAATTCCTATTTTTCCTTTCAACAACACCATTTTGCTGAGGAGTTTTAGGAGCAAAACAATTATGCTCAAAATCATTTTCATCACAGAAAGTTTTGAATGGGGAGCATTCAAATTCTCCTCCATGGTTTGTTCTAATACCAGATATGGCAAAACCCTTTTTCATTTTGAACTCTTTTGCAAAATTTGACAAACATAGATATAGTTTCATCTTTGTGTGCAAAAAAGTAAATCTAAGTAAATCTAGAATAATCATCCACAATTACAAAAGCATATTATTTTCCTCCAAGTCTAAATGTTCTGGTAGGTCCAAATAAGTCCATATATAGCAATTGAAGAGGTCTTGTGGTTGAAATTTCTGGTTTTGATTTGAAAGATTCTCTAATCTGCTTACCCTTTTGACATGCATCACACACTTTATCTTTTTCAAATTTAATTTTAGATAGACCAACCACCATATCATATTTTGCAGCTTTAGAGATTGTGCTCATACTGGTGTGTCCTAACTTTCTATGCCATAACCATGCATCAAGTTTATTTATAGCAGATAAACATTTTAAAGTAGATGCAGACAGATCATTCAAATTGAAAACATATATGTTGCCCTGACTCATTCCTGTCAAAGCAGTATAGTCATCAAGAATATTTACCACAGAACATTTTGAAGTTTCAAAAATTACCTTGAAACCTTTGTCACACAGCTGACTAATACTCAGCAAGTTGTGTTTAAGACCCTTAACCAGAAGGACTTTTTCAATTATAGTTAAGGATTCTTACCATTGTTGCCAATCCCAATAATTTTACCCTTGCTATTGTAACCAAAGGTCACCATTCCTCCGTCTTTGGGTGTAAGAGAAGAGAAACAAATTTCATCCCCTGTCATGTGCCTTGAACAGCCACTGTCCAAATACCATACATATTTCTTCAGATGAGATCTTAAGCACACCTACACAAAGTAAATTTTAAGTTCTGATTTTTGGTACACACTTCATATGGGTCCAGCAGAGTTAGTGTCAACAAATTTTATTTGGTATCTATTTCATCTTGTTATTACTTAAGGAAGTTCTCTTTAACCAACACTGACTAACACAGTGACCAAATTTTTTATAGTAAAAACATTTGTTTTTAGAGGCATTTGGTTGGGCAAAAAAAATTCTTGTATGACTTCTTTTTCATAAACAAATTATAACCAATTTCTCCTCTATCAAATGTGCATTTCTGATTTGTTAGGATTGAGTTAAGATTTTCTCTCCCTTTTACAAACTTTTGAAGAGAGTTTTTCAAATCTCTATTTTTCTTTGTCAAAGAGTTATTTTCAGAAACCAAAGTTTCAAGAAAATAGTTTTTGGCTCCCAATTTTTCTAATTCATCCATTAAATCATGAAAGGCATCTTGAAGTTCATCTAGAGTAAAGTCAGAAGTAGATACCTCATTTTCATTTTCTTCTTGGGCTATCAGACAAAGGTTTTGCTACCTCTTCTGTGTCAAAATCATCATCTGAGCTTGATTCTTCACTACCACTCAGGGTTGTTGCCGTTGCTACTGCTTCCTTGCTTCTTTTTCTTTTCTTC
Source organism: Euryodendron excelsum (assembly GCA_033060915.1). Lineage (NCBI taxonomy): Eukaryota > Viridiplantae > Streptophyta > Magnoliopsida > Ericales > Pentaphylacaceae > Euryodendron > Euryodendron excelsum. The sequence goes on from CM065387.1 coordinate 22,707,514, forward strand.
TTGAGCTGAGGACATTTAAACTTGATATGTCTTGGTTTCTTGCATTCAAAACAAATTATGGTAGAGTTTCCTTTGCTTGAATCTCCTTTAGCTTCAAAATTTTTGCATTTCATCCATTTCCTTCTCATGAACCTTTTAAACTTTTTGGTAATGAGAGCTAAATCCTCATCCTTTTCTTCATCATTGTCTGGTTCCTTCGAGGCAGATTTGAAAGCAACTGTTTTCTTCTTCTCCTCATCAGCATCTAGTGTGTTTTGTCTTTGAGTTAACTCATAGCTCATAAATGACCCCAGCAGTTCTTCTAGAGGCAAGGTTTTCAGATTCTTAGCCTCCTCTATCGCTGTCACTTTAGCTTTCCAACTCCTGGGTAAGGATCTGAGTATCTTCCTTACCAGTTCACTGTTAGAATAAATCTTTCCAATGGATTTCAATCCATTTATAATTTCAGTAAATCTGATAAACATTTAGGTAATCGATTCCTCAGATTTCATCTTACACATCTCATAGTTGTGCACAAGGAGATTAATTTTAGATTCTTTTACCTGATTTGTTCCTTCAATAGTAACTTCTAACCTGTCCCAAATCTCTTTAACAGTGTCACAGGTTGAAATTCTATTAAATTCAATGGGATCAAGTACACAATACAATACATTCATAGCCTTTGCATTAATTTGCATAACTCTAAAGTCATCAGCATCCCACTCATCTTCAAGTTTGGCCACTTCACTAGATTCAATTCTTTTAGTGGGAATTCTAGGTCCATTCATAATGACTCTCCACAGTTCATAATCCAGAAATTGAATATAAATTTTCATTCTATTTTTCTAGTAATTATAATTCGTGCCACTAAACAAGGGAGGTCTGTTTGTGGACTAACCTTCTGCTAAGGATGTTCCAGCTATGTTGGCCATGGATCTTACTCAAGAATGTAAAGTCTTTATATGTGAGCACAAGGCTCTAATACCAATTGTTGGGTCAAAGATAGTCCCAATAGCAGGAGGTGAATTTGGACCTTTAAAATATTATAGGATTTTTCGATAAATCAAAATCAATACTAATACAAATGATGACAAACATTAGGTGATGTAAATACAATTTAAGATTGCTGACAAATAAAGGTAACATGCACAATCATTCAATAGTTATCACACACACACACATAATCAATAATAAGCAGAGAACAAGAGATTTACAGAGGTTCGGCTTAATCCTTGCCTGCGTCTTCTCTTCCTCGATCCTCTCGAGAATGTTCCACTTTGTAATATTCTCTTTACATAACTGCTAGTTTCTTTAAGTGCCCAGCTCACTATTACATCCAAGAATTTACACCAAATCCTTACTGCCGAGAAGCTTCAAACCAAGCTCTTGATTTTACAAAAGTGTTATCAAGGCTACACTCAAGGTCTTAGGGTTTACATCAACCTTTTCAGAAGTAATGAGGTTACAATCTAATCGGTGTCACTCTTAGAAGTGAAGATGATATAAGTTACAGCTCAATGATTTTTCTCGGGTAATGACAGTTGCAGAGTAATAAGGAAGATTTAGGGCTTTTGAATTTTTGCACTTTAAGATCCTTATCACTTGCACATAAATGAGTTTGAATTAATATATTATAGTCTCTCGGAAGAAATAGCTATTAGAGCCGTTGGAGGTGCATTAAATGCGCAAATAGCTAAGACAGTTTTAAAAAATCTGACCATTAGAGTGAATTTTCGAATTCCCGGTGCCTACTGAGATTGTCAGCAATCTTCTACTGGTACTGCCAATCTGGCTCCCGATTTCTTTCGATGTAATTGTTTACCAAGATTGTCAGCAATTATTTTTTTGGTGTCACCAATCTCGGCTTGCCTCTGCATTTGATGTTGCTCTTCAACGATGTTGTTAATGAACTTCACTTTGTGCTTCCAATCTTTATCTCTGCTTCTTTTATAGTTTGTTCTTCCACATGGTTGTCAACAATTTTTAACTTGTGCTGTCAATTTGTCTCCCTATTTTATTTGTCATTTTCCTTTCATCAAGATTGTTAGCAATCTAGTTCTCTGCTACAGTTGTTGTTGCTTTCCACAGACTTAACTTATCTCCTTTGTCAATCAGTCTTCGATGGTGTGAGCATGTCTGGGCTCTACTGATTCTCTTGAAGGCTTTGTAAACTTCTTAAATACTTTTTACCATTTTGTAGTTCTTAGTTTATCAAGCCATTTGAAGTCTTTTCACTCTGTCAGGTGTTACCAATCTTTTGCATTGTCATCAATCTTGACATACTTCTCCTTTGAGCTTCCTTCACAATGCTTTCAAAATTGCATGTTCAAGCTGCATACTTCTTTTAGTGGAACAAATATGAGGATCGAAGGTCTTCATTTTGAGTGAACAAGTCATGGATGTTGTCAACCATTTCCAAATCTTAAATCTTCTTCTGCAGGCGTTATCAATCTGATTGAGATTCTGGTACTAATGGAATTGGCTTCGTGTTGGCACTCTTATGAGGTGCTAACAAGATCTTCTATGATACTTCACCGTTCATGATTGCCCATAAATCTGAATCGCTTTTAATTAAACTAAGCTGCACACTTAAGTTAAACACATTAGATCATAATGACTAGGTTTTGTGATCATCAAAATCAATCACCAGCTATGGAGATCACCCCTTGGGTCAACATAGTATGCATTGTTGAATAAAATGCATGTTTGGTTGGACAAAGATGCATGTATGTGTTGTTTGTCCAAGAGCTCATTGGGTTTGTATGAAACACATTGGTTCTTGCCAATTTCATGAAGTTTTATGTCCAAGAGCTCATTGTCTTTGTCATAGTGTTAAAACCCACATTCCGATTTCATGAATTCAAATTTTTTAAAATTGTATCAGGAGTTGATGAAAAATCAATAAAATTTCACGTTCTCTGTGACATAATACCTCACAATTTCCATCTCTCTCTCTCTCTCTCTCTCTCTCTCTCTCTCTCTCTCTCTCTCTCTCTCTCTCTAATCAGTAGTTGCCTCAAAATTTCACGTCCTCTTGCGTTCTGGCTATGTTTTGAAAAGTTGGTGTATGTAAACTACATGTAGTCTGGATGTTGTTAAAGCTTTAGACTTTTTCATTTTCTATGTTTCCTTCCCCCCCCCCCCCCCCCCCCAACACCTTTTTTTTTTTTTTTTTTTTGTTTGGAGTCATCGTTGTAATTTGCTGAACTCGATCTTTGGTTGTGATATATACTTTTTTTTTTACTTCAATCTCATAGATGCTTTGATCAAACAAATGAGTTCAATTTCCTAGCAAATTCCCTTCATACATACATACACATTCTATCTAAACAGTTTTTTTCACTTTCTATGCTTCCTTTTCCCCTTTTTTTTTTTATGAGTTTGGAGTCATCATTTTTTTTTATCTCTCTCTCTCTCTATATATATATAGATATATCATCTGCTACTGTAAGAAATTAGGAAAAGTTGTGGAAAGTTTTGGTGTATGTAAACTACATGTAGTCTGGATGTTGCTAAAGCTTTAGACTTTTTTATTTTCTATGTTTCCTTTTCCCCCCCCCCCCCCCCCCAACTCTTTTTTGGAGTCATCGTTGTAATTTGCTGAACTCAATCTTTGGTTATGATATATACTTTTTTTTTTTTACTTCAATCTCATAAATGCTTTGATCAAACAAGTGGGTTCAATTTCCCAACAAGTTCCCTTCACACATACATACACACTCTATCTAAACAGTTTTTTTCATTTTCTATGCTTCCTTTTCCCCTTTTTCTTTATGAGTTTGGAGTCATCATGTTTTTTTTATCTCTCTCTTTCTATATATATATATATATATAGATATATCATCTACTACTGTCAAAAATTAGGAAAAGTTATGTAAAGTTCTGGTGCATGTAAACTACATGTAGTCTGGATGTTGCTAAAGCTTTAGACTTTTTTATTTTCTATGTTTCCTCTCCCCCCCCCCCCCCCCCCCGGCGGGCCCTTCTCTTTTTTTTGGAGTCATCGTTGTAATTTGCTGAACTCAATCTTTGGTTCTGATATATACTTTTTTTCTTTTACTTCAATCTCATAAATGCTTTGATCAAACAAGTGGGTTCAATTTCCCAGCAAGTTCCCTTCATACATACATACACATTGTATCTAAACATTGTTGGCATTCAAGAGTATGCCTTCAATTTCTGGACTTTTTTAGCTTTTTATTTGAAAACCCTATAATTGTGTCTACTATTTGGGTTTAAACATTTTTTTAAAGATGCTACTGTTACTAAAAAATAAAAAAAGAGAGAATAATATGAAAAGCAAGCAAGTTCTTTTCATTTTACTCAGTATTAAATTACTCAGAGGTGTTGAATGAATTTAATACTTTATATTTCCACTAATAGTTTTGACATCAATTTTACAATCTACTTCAGATCTAATACTACACGTAATAAACTGCTATTGTTTGGGTTTTTTTTATTATGCACAAGCAATATTTTGTTTGGGAGTGACGTAGGTACGTGTTAAAATAAGAATAATAATTGCTATGTTCAAGTTGGTGTGAGTCCTTTTCCACTTGCAACAACTCATTAGCATTGGTCACGTCCCTACATCATCACATCCTCTGCATCATTTTTCTTTCTTCGTGTCCTCTGTGGCATAATACTTAGTCTACTTTGATTTTTTTCTCAAGCAATATTTTGTTTGGGAGTACCATAGGTACGGCTTATCCCCTAATCAAAATAAGAATAATCATTGCTATGTTCTAGTTTGTATTGCTTGCAATCACATTAGAAATTGGTTCTCAACTCTCAAGCCGGGTTAATGGTTTTTTTTTGCCCTCGGAGTTGCTCTTTTGTGATATGGGTTTTGCTTTGGAATGAGTTTTGTGACTGCATGTGAAGATGAAGGTGATTTGGATTTGCTCTAGGGAGGGCTCTGCTATAGGAATCCATGGTGTTTAAATCATTAGGTATTGTATCAATGAAATTTAGTTTGCGTGGTTAATTGTGGTCATTGGGAAATTAGCTAGAGTGATTGTTTAGAGATTTTGATTTGCCTACAAATTTTGGTTTGGACTATGTGTTGCTCAAAAGAAATATGAATGTGTTTGGGTGTGGGTGTGGGTATGTCGGAAGCTAATTTGGATTAAATTTGATTTTGGTTTCTTTTTGGGTGTTCTATTCTTGCTAACTTTTTTTATCTATGTCCTACTTTAATGTGTTTGTATTTTTTGTTAGGCTCAATCAACCTACAACGCTCTATGATCATGGACAATATCACTATTTTTGGTCATGTAAGTTGATTGTTTTTTTTAGGTTAAAATTCATATTATTTTTTTGCATTAACATTTTTCATCATTGAATTTTGAATATTGCTATTTTACATCTAACTTGCAAGTTGATGTAGACTTACAGCGAACTGTAAGATGAGCTTCCTTTGTTTAATTTTTTTATTATTTAATTTATATTTTTTAATAGAAAGTAATTTTTTGCTTTCAAATATATAGGTATGGTTGCTTTGTGAAAATAATATAGGTGTTGTGATCCACGATGAACAAGATTTTAATGACATTCGCATTCATGAGGTTAGCATACCGTTCAAATCTATTTTTTTTATTATTTTCGTTACTTTCTTTATATGTTTTACTCATTCATAATTTACTTGATTTTTGTAACGAAAAAGGCAAAAGCAAAGGCAAACGCGGTGTCCGGGAGAAAAGAAAAGGCAATCTCTATTAGCAAGGGAAAGCAAAATGCATGTCAAGTGATATAGTTCTTCAAACATGTTTAACTAGTTTGATATCTATTTTCTTATTATTTTTGTTCCTTTCTTTATATGTTTAACTTATTCATAATTTACTTAATTTTTGTAACGAAAAAGGCAAAAGCAAAGGCAAACGCGGTGTCCAAGGAAAAAGAAAAGGCAGGCTCTACTAGCAAGGGAAAGCAAAATGCATGTCAAGTGGTATAGATTTTCAAACAATTTTAATTAATTTTTTTTAATGTTTTGCATTTTTAATAAACTATTTTTTATTTTTAATGTGCCTACTTTCGAGCATGCATTAGCTAAATCATGATAATCTATATTTTTTTTAAGCGTATATTTTTGAAAACATGCATACTTACAGCCAAAACACATTAAAAATAAACCTATTATGTGATTGTGTGAAGTATGCTAATAAAATAAAAGGTACAAAAGTCCTACTATGAAAAACCCATGCCTACAGCACTCCTTGTAAACCTTTAAATATGCATACATTTAGTAGTCTTTTTTTTTTTTTTAGTAATAGTCTTTTATTGGTTTTTGCTAACCGGCTATTTGGGCCGGCTTGCACTCACCTTGACTATTCCTGAGGTCTGTTTAGTCTCCTATCCGACACAAAGTAAGTAATTATCAGGCCAAATACCTTGGTGGAACTCTTGCGCTTGACAATAGTCGAACCCCTGATCTCCCTTTAGTTGTAGTCTTATTTAAGTTCAATACCAAGTGACTTATAATTTGATTTTCATGACCCAACAATTAAATGAAGTTAATGCATGAGAAACAATATCCAATTAGTAGGAAAAAGGTTATACATAACTTAAAACATCAATCATATATCTTATAGGAAAATAATAATAATTATGATAAGAAAACAAAAACTGAACAATAGAATTTAAAAGCAGGAAAAAAAAGTAATTTCTATTATATAATTAAATGAAAATAAATCATGAGACACAATATGCTTTTATAAGAAAAATGTGATACCATAACTTAAAATACCGATCATATCTCTTGCACACTAAATGATTAAAAACACTAAATAAAGCAAATATTATTATCAACCCAAACAAATACTATAACCCACAACATGTGCAGAAATCCGATAAAAGAAGTAATGAATTAGGTGCTGAGAAGGGGGAAATGGTTTGCGCAATGTTTTCGGCCATGAAAATTTTTATATAGACAGCCTGATTTTAGAGAGAGAAAGAGTGAGGCTCTTAAAGAGAGAAATGCTTGGATGCAACGGCAGCACCATATTTGGAGAATAGAAGGCCATGCCCCCCTACTTTGACCAATTTTTCACTTAGGCCCTACTAATTTTTAGGTTTTTCATTTTTACCTTTCAAAATTCAATAATTTTTACCTTAGCACCAAGAAAATTCAAAAAGTTTCATCTTCACCTTCATAAAATTCAATAATTTTAACATTTGCTTCAACAAAATCTACAATCTTTTTAAATTAACCTATTAAAATTAAAGATTTTTTTTATCTTAGCCCCTTAGCAAAATCCAAAATTTTTTACCTTTATCTTCCATGGCCTCTCTCAATAAAATTCCTGATTCGTCTCTACTTGGATGGGTCAATAGAGAAATTTGTCCTTAGAGAGAGGGGTGGTCAGGTGTGGCTTACAGTGTAGCCTTGGTTGTGGCCATGGTGACCATGGGTATAGAAAGCCAGGGTTGTGTGATCCATGGGTGGCCATGTAAGGTAGTTTATGAGAGAGGAAGGCGAGGAGAGAGGTGAGAAGAAGGAAGTTGTGGCTGTCCTCAGCCATTGACTTTTCTTAGTTTTTGTTCTCTCCCTTGTATTTAATGTGATAATACCCTTACTTTTACACCCACAACAAAACATTTGACCATGATGTGAAAGATAAAAAAAATATAACCATTGGATCCAATATTGAATTAATTTCGACTAGACTTCAAATAATGCATATGTCCTATAATGGGCGAGAATGAAATGAGTAAGAAAGGCTAACAAGTGACCTCAACCGTAGAATCAAAAGAAAACAAATCTAAAAAAATTATGTGCTTGATTAGATATATGTACATGCTAACATTCATCTACGCAACCATAGATTACTATTTACATTTTAGGCACGCAATGATAAAGTTATATCCAAGGCAACATTGGCCCAACGTGTTAGGCGAGAACGAGAAAAAAATGAAAAAAAATATTCTGCATATCAATTGGGACAATGCTTACGACGAGAACAAGAGAAATTAGGAGAATGTATTCAACTTATACAACCTACATGTATTCCTTTAGTACCGAGTCGTCACAACCATGCTTGCTTGGAAGAGGGAACAAAGACAGCTAATGTCGTTCAAGCTACAAATAAAAAAAGAAAAAAGAACTATTGTTACGTATCCTTCCACATGTTTCTTAGCTATGCCAAGCACATCTATAGCTCCACAAAAGAATTGGCAAATTAGCAAATCTACTATATTTTTATTATTTAATTTTACAAACGTATAATTGTGTACATAAAAATTTGTAGGCCTGTTCCTACCAACCAATTCCCTCAAGAGGATCTATGTTGTGATGATGAATCACAAGATATGCCTATAAGTACAAGGTCTCATCCTCGAGCAGACATAAATCTAGATCGGCATTTTCTCAGCAAAATGGATGTATTGTATCCTCATTGCTCAGCTTTACGTTGGATGAATGAAAAATTGGCAAAATCTTCTGTAGTACGTCTCTTTTTTGGAACTTGTTGCTTGCAAGGAAAGATTTAGCTACCTCTACTTATTAAAACCCCTCCATTACTTCAAGCATTATATGATGGGAATGATGATCAATCAAAATCCTTTCAACAGTATACTCGAGTGTACAATGCAACCAATGCTTTTACAAGTCTTGGTGCTTCATTGGATTCAAGAGTACTTAATGGAAGAGGACCTATATCATTTACTATTCATGGGGAATTGCGTCATCGAACAGGGTCGCTACTACCACAACCAAGGCAACATGTAGTTTATGCTCAACTTTATATATATGATTATGGTTCAGCTTTAGACATTCGTAATCATAGAAATCCTCACTTAAGAAGGGATGTTCTTGAAACAATTCAAAATAGTTTATTGCAAGTTAATGCATTTGTGCATAAATTTCGCTAGGCATATGCAATTCTTAACCAATTAGCCTTGGAAGGACAACATTTACTTGCTCATCTACATTACAGTTCAGTTACAGATCGACGGCGATAAAATCTAACAACAACCAATGAGATTACTGTAGTCATACCATGAGATGGAACTGAGGTTAATGGGATGAGAGATATTATCTTATACTTCAGTGGAACTAATGAGTTTATGCAAATCAATGAATATCACCCAGCTTATTTGCCATTACATTATGTTTTACTATTCCCATATGGTGAGCTTAGATGGGAACCTAATTTTAAATAGTGGGATGTGCTACATGGTCAACCTTCAACTGATCGACTTACTCAGATGCAATTTTATAGTTACCGTTTGTTTGAACGACCCACAAAATATTCAATAATTTTGAGTGGAGGAAAACTATTTCAGGAGTTTCTGGTAGATGCGTGGGCTACTACTAAGCAAAACCAATTGACATACTATAAGCTTAATTAAGGAAAACTTCTTGTTGAACTTTACCCAGATTTGACAAATATTGATCCAGATGAGATGGGACCTAATCAAATTGGTCAAAGATTTATTTTGCCATCTTCATTTACTAGCAGCCTAAGACATATGTTTGAAATATTTCAGGATTCAATGACTATCATGCAGTATAACCAATATCCAAATATTTTTCTCACCATGATCGCAAATCCCAATTGACCAGAAATTACTTCAGCTTTACTGCCTCATCAAAAACATGTTGATCGTTCTAATTTAATTGCTCGTGTTTTTTTGCTGAAGAGGAATTATTTGATGAAGGAGATTGAAACAATGAAAGTGTTTGGTAACAAAGTTGCACATGTTTTTACAATTGAATTCCAAAAACAGGGCTTATCACATATGCACGCACTTTCATTTCTTGAAGGCCAAGATAAAATTTGAACATGTGCTCAGGTGGATAAAGTAGTCTGTGCTAAATTTGCAAATCCAGATGATGATCTAACACTTTTTCGAAACTGTCAAGTGTTATATGGTACATGGACCATGTGGTGCTCCAAATCCACAAGCACCATGTATGGAAAATGGCAAATGCACGAAAGGATACCCTCAAGCATTTGCAGAAGCAACAACTATGGACCAAGATGGATATCCCATTTATCGTCAACATAATAATGGTCGAGTGTATATTGTGAGGGGGCAAGAAGTGGATAATAGAGATGTTCTATCATGCAATGCATATCTTTCTAAACAGTTCAACTATCATATAAATGTGAAAGTTTGTGCAGGATTGAGATGTGTCAAATATATTCACAAGTACATCTACAAAGGTTATGATCATACAACAATGGTGTTAGGCATGAAATGAGATCCAACAATATCTTGATGCGAGGTTGCTTGGTGAATATTTGGTCATTCCATGCACAAGGAGATGCCTGCAGTTGTAAGATTGGCACTTCATATACCTGGAATACATCGTGTTATTTTTAATCCTACTAAATCATTGGATACGATTGTTTCTAGAGCTGGGCAACAAATGTCGACTTTAACTGGTTTTTTTTTTCTTGTTGCGCTTCCAATGAAGCTACATGTGCATTCACTTACCAAGAATTTCCTCAATATTTTGTTTGGAACAAATAAAAAATGATTTGGACACAAAAAAAAAGGGTATGCAATTGGGAGAATGTACTTTACTACCCCTAATTGTGGTGAAAGATTTTATCTATATTTGTTGTTAACTGTTGTCAAAGGACCACAATTATTTCGATGTTTACGCATGGTCAACAACGTATTGTTTGATACATTTAAATCAGCATGTATTGCAATAGGACTTTTGGAAGACGATGGAGAGTGGATAAAGTACCTTCAAAAGGTTGCAATTATAAAGACTGGACACCAATTAAGGAGATTGTTTAGTATTATTCTCACACAGTGTTCTCCACTACAACCATATGCATTATGGAAATAGTTCTCAATGTATATATATGATGAACTTGCATACAAGATTCGTACTTTATTTGCCATTGCTAAGCCAACTAAGGCTCAAATTGAAGATTATGGTTTATATCTTTTGAACCAATTGCTTCAAGAATCATGCAAAATTTTAATTGACTTTCCACCTATGCCACAACCAACTAGAAATTGGAGTGTAATAGTTGGTAACAGACTGATATTGAAACATCAACAATTGTAGAATTATGCACAACAAGCAGATACACAAATTAATATTGATCGTCTTAATGATGCACAATGCTCTGCATATGTTGCTATCACATCTTTAGTCTTTGAAAATAAAGGAACTATGTTCTTTTTGAGGGGGGTGCCGGAACAGGAAAAACTTTTTTATATAATACAATTGCAATGAAATGTCGCAGCCTTGGGCATATTGTTGTTACTGTAGCTTTGTCTGGTATTGCATTACTATTATTGGTAGGAGGTTGCACTGCACATTCAACATTTTACATCCCATTGGATGTCATGGAAAACTCAGTTTTTGGATTTAGCAAACAATCATTGCAGGCAGAGTTGTTTAGAGAAGCAAAACTCATAATTTGGGATGAAGTTCATATGCAAGATAGAAATTGTATTGAAGTAGTTGATCGCACACTTCGAGATATTTGTGATAGTGAAAAGCCATTTGGAGATATCATTGTTATTCTTGGTGGAGACTTTCGACAAATCCTACCAGTTATAATTAAGGGAGTTCATGAGCAAATTGTTAATGCATCATCGAGACATTATTTTCTATGGAAGGACATGCATGTTTTGACTTTTGGATGTGAACATGCACTTAAATATTGCAGATTTTGGAAATGCTAACTTTACAAAATTCTTGATGGAGGTCATACTTTTTCAAACCCTTTTTTTGTGAAATGCTATTTTTAAATTGATTAAATTCTTTTACACCTCCTGTGTTTTAATTAATTCTAATCTCTATATTTTAGATTGGGACTAATCCTCAAGAAGCTATTAAACTTCCTTCAACAATACGCAAATGTCAAGATTTGAATGAGTTGATATCAACAGTTTATCCACATTTGGATTTAGCGGGGACAACGACCCCAACAATTTTAATTGAACGCATAATCCTTTTTGCTCAGAATGAGGATGTCAATGCTATCAACATTACTACATTGAAAATTTTTCCAGGAGATACATTTACTTATTTAGCTACAAATAAAATGTCTAGAAAGGATGAAATCAATCCTACAATTACAACTCGATATCCTAACGAGTATTTAAACTCATTGGATCCTTTTGGTCTACCTCCTTTTAAGCAAGAGTTGAAGGTGGGTTGTCCCATAATGTTGTTAAGAAACATTGCACCAAAGGATGGTCTTTGCAGTGGCACAAGATTGATGGTTGTTTAGTGTGGCACCGTTGTAATGGAAGCTCAAATTTTAAGTGGAGAAAAGTCTGGCAATTTGGTCTTGATACCAAGAATATCCTTAACACCGTCATCTGCAGAATTGCCTTTTCAAATGACAAGAAGCCAATTTCCATTTCGATTAGCATATGCCCTAACTATTAACAAATCTCAAGGAAAATTTGTGAAATTTGTTAGAGTTGATTTGCGTACACTGGTATTTAGTCATGGGCAATTATATGTGGCACTATCCTGATGCACATCTTTTGATCGTATATGTGTGCTCCTCCCCCGTGATGGCTCAGATTTTACAATAAACATTGTTTATCCTGAATTTTTGTTATAATGTTCTATTTATCAAATTCACTATTTTATAAAGGGTACAATTTCTTTTGAGGTTTTTTTTTTTTTCCAGTTGATAAGAAACATTCTATAACAAAATTAATTTTACGATATAGCTAGACTTTTATAGGATTGGGATGAAAAAGTTAGAGAGCTCAAAAGAACAAATATAACTAGATTGCTCCAATTGTGATACAACAATAAGGTACCTTCAATCTTATATTATTCTTATCCACATGTTTTTTTTTTTTATATTGATTTTGTTGTCTTTATAACTAGGTTATCGTGCATGCTCCTCATTGATGATCATGTGTGAGAATTGAATGACTTTTTTTTGTAAGGAAAATATTTTTTTGTAAAGCTTGCATATCTTTGGCAATGACTAGCTATCACTCTTATTGTGTAAAACTTACTGCCTATGTAAACCTTTTGTTAAACAATTTATGTATATGAACTTTTTATTGAAACTACACATAATCTGTTACACTTTGTATGGAGACTCTAATTATCTACATATCTAGGATTAGCTTTCTTTTTCTTTGTGTTCTCTAATTAATAGCAGGTTTATGGGACTCACATATCTTGCCCCTACAACCGGTAAGCTCCTAGACCTTTTATGTGGTCTCATATGATAACCTTCTTACTGGTTTCTATTTGAAACTGTGTTTTTTTTAGTGGAAGTGCAAATGAAAGTAGAGATTGTGGCTAACCGGAGATCCAAAAATACACCTGAGGAAGAACATTTTAGAGCTATTACCCGAAGAGTAATGTTCTTTTTTCTTTGTTTCCCCCATGGTAATATAAATTTCTTTATAGCCATCCAAGCTACAAATGCATTAGTTTTTACCAAAAGTATAAGCCTCATTTTGAGATCTTTTTTCTCTTCTACATCAAGCAAGTAGCTGAAAAAAATTAATAAGTTTAATCGATTTCACAACATTATCAACTATGACTGATTTGGAAACTTTAGATGAACTAGTAGACGCACACGTGGAATTTTCCAATTAAGAAAAAATTGAATTTTTTTTTTTTTTTTGTGTTAGCTTTTGTCAACCTATTCCATTTGTTAAACCTGAGTAAGTAATTTAATATATTACAAACTTATTCGTATATTCATTGTATCCTTCCCTATTTTGTTAGTGTAGAGAGGGAAAGTGAAGGCTTGAGTAAGTAATTTGGAGAGCAAAACGTAGTACAGAAAATTAGAGATTTATTTAGATTGCTTCAAGGGAATGCAAGTCCTATGGTATACACTTTGTTTGTATAAGCCAAAAGATAAATTCTATTCATTTACCTGCTCCTTCATACACAACCCATGCCATATTTCCCTATTCTAGTGTCTTCGGAAGAATTTCCTAGACAATATGGGGATTCCTTATTCCTAGGTGTAAAAAGAATAGCCAAACACCAGGTAGAGTGAGCATGCATAAACAAAGTGCTTTGGGCTGCATTTCTACCAATTCCTAAATCAACATTTAATATACAAGTATAGAAATATGCTATATGTAATTTTATTTTTCAATCCCTTTTATTAGTTCCTAGACATAAGTGCATTGATCCACACGAATTTATTAATGTTGATCCTATGGCCTTGGGGCTAGGAGTGAGAAAATGAATTGAAAAATAAAATTGTATATAGCATTACTCATAAGTATAAATAGATCCTTTTTTTTTTCTTTTCTTTTCTTTTTTGGCAACAGATCTGACTCAATTCTTACCAAATAGAACTCAAGAAAGAAGAAAAAAAACTATTTCTCATCTCATTTCTAACCAAAATAACATTGTAAGAAGCAGTTATAAAAGCATCAAATTTTGGAATGACAAAAGTTGTCTGCTGATACATTATAGCAAAAGAGCAATAGTACTCCAGCTATAGTGAAGTATAAACAGCATAAGTAATGCAAAGTATCTACCCCTGGCCTACATTGAACATGGGTTACTTATGTCACCTTATCTAACAAGGTCTCCCATTCCCTTTTCTTTTTTTTCTTTTTTTTTCCTTGTTTCTTACCGGTGAACAGGTCTTCAAGAATTGTTCTTCTTATTTTTTGACTGCATCAAGTTGCAACTCTGTTGGTCAATCATTTGTCATTGCTCATGTAATCTCTTTTTCACCATCTCATTGACCTTTTTGGCAGATCCCATCTTTTGGCTAATTGTTAAGACTACATTTAATGGATAGTGGCCATGAGGTTCATGAAGATCCTCAATCTCAGTTATGAGTATCCAAGCATTTCCATTAGATACTTCATTAGCTAACTCAATTGCAGGGAAACTCAAAGGTTTGTGTTAAAACTGAAAGAAAAAAAAAAAAAAAAAAAGCACGATCAAAATGAATTGTACAAGGAAAAGTGAACTATGCTAATCTTGTTTTGACCCGGCAACACTAAGAGTTTCATCGTCAGACCTTGTGTAAGAGCTTCATCCTCAAACCTTGTGTCCCCAACAGCACATTCGTATTCAAATTGATACAACAGATGTTAAGAAAGCAAGAAATGGAAGAAATTACATGCTTCAACAAGATCAATAAACTGCATTCATTTGCAATTAAAATATTAGAGCAACATTTTTACCAAATAAGCTAAATATTGGAATTTTATACTCCCAAAAAGACAAACTGTTGATTCCCATAAAAGCATTAGGAAAGAAAGTAAACTTTTTCTCCATAAATATGCTCCTTGCTTTGAATAGGATGTTACGACACTTCACAGATAGAACTACTGGCAAAAGAGGATATTCAAATAAACTCCGTTTAAATGGGTCATAATGGGGGTTATTCCTTATCTTATCACCTAATGGGAACTTGCTCGGCATTTCAGTCACTTGAACTACGAAAAACTATGTGAAGGGAAATATTGTTCGTAATACATTTATTGCAAGCAAAAGTTTATTAATGTATAATAGTTGGCTTGGTGAAACTATTTTTTAAATTGACAACTATTCCACGGTTCCTTAAGACTAAATTTTTCTTTCTGACAGAATATCAAAGAATAAAGTATGACTTATAACTAAAGCATGCTAGTCTACCTAGGCTCCATGCAGACTAAGTATAAAGGGAAAATAAAAAACAACTGAGTAAGATTATTAACAAAAATTTTTGACATAATAGAACCTGATGAGTAATAATATGACCAATTGGGTTTGTGAAACAATGGAACCTCTTTGGTCTTCATTGTGAGTAATTCACATTTTTCTATCATTTGATATAAACACTCTTAGAATCAACAGCTTTAGCAGGTGCAAATGTAGTCCATGTCCCCCCTTCCGCCCCTAAATACACAAATACAACTCAGCCTTGGCGCACAATTGAAAAATAGAGCATTCCACTCTTCAATGCTTAGTCACAAAGCTTCCAATTTGGTTTAGGCAATAGAACAATTGGATAGGAGTGGATTTAGATCATCTCTATTTCTAAAAAGTGATGATTGAGTCTCAAACTAAAAAAACAAAGTAAGAAGTCCACCCCTAAACCCAAGAAAAGAATATTTCCGGTAAGAAAAGGATAACTTCAATTTGACTACCACAATAAGTGGTCTGATTTTGTACCACCAATAATGTGATATAGGAAATGTCTCAACAATGGGATGCAAGTCGAACATACTCATTACCTAACGGGAATCGGCTTCTCACGTCCTAATTTATTGACATTTTGATTCCTTCACAAATCATGTTCCTTGCACATCTGATGCTTCTTATACTACACCATATGCTTGTGACATCTTAATTTTATGCCTTAGCATCACTAATGATGGCATTTCAGCTTGGTAGAGAAATAACAAGTTTGAGAAAGAGAGATCGTAACATGTATTTTCTATGACAAAGAATTTGGATTCGTGGAGACAATTTTACAAATATCTTAGGCACACAACTGAGTCTATTATAAGACAAAAGTGATTGAAAAGGAAAAAAAGAAAAAGAAAAAGAAAAAAGAATCAATATCTTTGATACTTACGGATCGGGGCTGTAAAGTCCATGAAGTTGGGCATTTCAATGTGCTGTAGAACTCCTCGTCCCCACCTTCGTCTTCTTCTTTATTGATGATCACTTGGTTGATAATTAAATACACTATAACTTTCAATTGTAAGACGAAAAAGAATTAAAACTAAAAAAGAAAAAAAGAAAAAAAAAATAAGCATCGCTAGATTCGATGTACGGATTGGGGCTGTGAAGTCTGCAAATTTGGGCATTTCGATACTCTCGTTGAACTTTTTCCCACCTCCCTCTTTCTCCTTGTTGATGGTCATTGACAATTGATGTTTCTCCCCCATATGTTCCCATCACAGAGAGAGAGAGAGAGAGAGGGAGAGCTTTGCAGGTTGTCTTGTGAGAATGGCGTTGGTTTGCATAGTCGTGGACAACCAACAGGTTTGGTAGTGATTATCATGCGTCTTTTATCAAGTGGAAGAGGAAGATAGCCTGTTCCGCAGTCATCTTCCTTATAAACCTCAAAATCATAACAAACACAGTTTGTTACCATTATAACAAATTTCCATCAGACCCATCACAGTTTTGGTAGGGAGCAAGTGGATGTCATCGATCATAGAAAGTAAGACAGGAGAATTACCCGAAGTAGGAGCGATACTATGTTGGTGTCTTGTTTCTGGGTAGCAAAATATAGAACGGTCGTCTACCAGATAAATGGAAAAGCTGCAGCATTTGGAAGCGGTGGCAACCAAAGAGGACGACAATGCTCAGGGTGTGAAGCGTTGGTTTCAAAAGATGGAGCCGGTGTGTGTAATTTTGTTTCCTTGTTAGGGGCATTTGTGGAATAAAAAGAGAAGAAAACACTTTGGGGGTGCTTCCGTCTGTTAAAATAGTGGAGATGAATAATTTTTCTATTCAAAATGGGGCTGGTGAAAAGAATGCTATATATATATTTGTCTGACACATTTGTTTGATCCATTGAGTAAGGTGACTTACGTGGGTGATGCCAGATGTAAGGAAGGTTGCAAGATTGGGAATCAGATCAGTACAAGGGAAGATTTTATGGGTCAGTTCTTCAAGATTGAAGGTAATTTTTATTCAATAAACATCTTCATGATTTCTAATTAACTAACCAATTAACTAACCAGACCACAAATTGAGAATTTATAAAAGTCTTAATTTAGTATTTAAACTTTAGGTTTCTTCTTCATTTTTTGGGTTCTGGAAAAGGTTGAACTACTCTTGGAGGTTAGATAGTTGGGGAGTGAATTCTAAACAAAGCTTGAGAATCACTAGCAGTTGTCAACCCTCTTTCTTTTGGTAAGTTTGGATTGTAGTTGGGTTTTTCAGTGCGCTTTCTGGGTAGGTGGGGTAGCGACCGATGAGGTGGTAAATATACTTGTAACGTAGACAAGTCTCCGTAATTCCTTTTCCTCTTGCTATAGATGTGAGTTAGCATGTTAGAAGTATTTCAATTATTTTACCTTAGATGTCATATAAAAAATGTTCCATAAACTGCATTATTTCAAGAAAAGAATTCAATTGACTTGCCCCATTAATTTTATCAGGTGGTTTTGTGACGTGGGCATCATCGTGGAACTTTTGGGGATGATTAAGCATAAATGGAGGAATTACTTTCAGCATAAGATGAAGAATAGGATATTCAGAGTGCATTTTCAGTTCAAGTGCCTATAAGAATGTTAAGAGTAATAAGGTAATATATATAATTTGCCCCCATAGAGTTATGTCTGTGCTTATACATATTTATCTTGGGATGTTTACGGTGTGAATTTTGGTTTGGTTAGTCTTATTCATGCTATTTGACAAGAAAAAGAAAATGTCTTGATCGATTCGAAAGTCGAACCCATGATGATTTGTTAGGCAAAGTATTAGTAATAGCAGGTGTATGCATTTTAATTGTAGAGATAGGTATGAGATGCAATTCAAAAGTTGGTTTTTTTTTTTTTTTTTAATCAATCAAAACCCCTTCCCAAACTATACAACCGACCACTACGAGGAAGCAAGAACTGGAGTGGAGACTGCATACCAAAAAGAAAGTTACATTGGCTCTCAAGTTATTTTGGTGTGAGGTGGTAAATACCTGTGAGTAGTCCGGTTAGATATAAATCTTATACATCAAATATATTTTTACAGCATTACTTATGGAAATTGAAGTGTTCTTACTTATAGTTATTTCCTGTGTAATTTTGGTATTTGAATTGGCGTTAAGCTCTCATATTAATTGGCTATCCTTTCAAATAGGTAAAAATTGTTGATTCGGGTTTGGCTGCAATAGTTGGCAGGAACCACTTTACACATTCTCTACTTGGGATGCATAATAAATACTGTGAAGTTACTACATTTGATGTCATAAATGAAAAATTGTATTTTTTTTTTTTGAGAAAGCTTCTCCTATTTCTTCAGTTTTTCCCATTATCTCTTTAGTTTTAATTTGACTCCAATTCTCTTTAGTGATACAAAGAAGTGGGTTTTGTTTTGGTGTTTATATTAATTGAGGGGTAAATGGGAATAGATAAATAAACTATCTTGACTGCACCTATTCTTTTTGAGTGGATATTTTTATGTTGTTTTTGTGGCAAATTTATTTGCTTTGGGTGGATATATTCTGGGTGAATACTCACTCTTAAAATTTGTTATCCTATTAGAATTGAATCATATTTTAGCAACTCTGCTTTTGTAGCAAAGTTCTTTGATGTGCTAGGAAAAGAATTTGAGGTCAATTTCATTGTGTTCTCTATTTTTTATTGGTTGTTGCTAATGCTTGAAAATTATAGACACTTTGATTTTGGCCTGAAAATTATATGCTCTTCTTTCATCAGCTACAATTTCTTTTGAAAAAAAAAGGTCTTTATTTGGAGACCTAAGTAGTTATAGGGAATCAAAATTTTCTATTTTTAGGAGTATTAGTTTTTGTTGTTAGAGTTCTTTGTGCTATTTAAAGTTCATAACGGTCTAACTTCTGATTTTTATTCTATCGGTGGTAAGAATTTCTATTCTTTGTTGTTAGGAATTCAAAATGAAACTAGTTTTTTGGCTGTGTTTGATGCTTCTGTAATGAGTCAAATTTATATCGTCAAATGTAGCTCGCTAGTTCATTTTGGTTGACTACTCTTGCAAATTGGATGTTTTGGACATATTACATGGATATGTAAAAGGGGGTCAAATGCTAGTACTTTTAAAGGTCCTGCTACAGCGATGCAGGTTTTTTTTTTTTTTCTCTTTCATGAAAGTAAAATAAGATGGATTATTCTTTTACCTCTAACTTCTCTTTCTATTGGCTCTCTCCTCATTTTTTATGTATCATGTCTACAAGTTTCTAACTTTTGGGTTCTCTTTTACTTTGCTTTCTCTCAAAACCATCACTCGCTTCCTTCAAAGGTACAATTTCCCTATATATGTCTCTGCATTGTTATATTTTTCTTTTTGTTTCTTTCAGTTTTAGGCTTATTTTCTTGGACCCTTATTTTTTCATCAATTGCATGGTTGTGACTAATTTTCAATGCAACAAAAAATCTCACTCTCTCTACTAACTTTTGCAACAGCACCATGTGTCTTTCTCTTCTTGTTTTTTTACCCCTTTTTCCTCACTCACCAATCTCCATTTTATCTGTTCCTTTTTGCCTTTTTGCTTTCCTTTTCATTGCATTTGGTTCAACCCTCTTAATTGATACATTGGAATTTGATCATTGATGTAGCTTAGAGGGTTATATTAAGTTTAATTTTGGCAATGCATCATGACCATTTACCTGAACGGATAGAAGCTGAATTGCTTTGTTTTTATATTATGTCAACAAGTTAGAAAAATTATGTCTAAAGCTTCTCAATAAATCTTGACTATTACAGTATACAATATCAAGGACAAAAGTTTCAACTGGCTGTAGCACACAAGAATTTAGAAGTGGCCTTATGTGCATGCCCAAGGATTTCCTTCTTGGTTCACTAATAAGAGGTTTTTTTGCTTTCCTCAAAAGATATTCATGTATGCCAATTGTTTCGTTCCTATATGTCAATTGGTTGTTACTTTATTTAGACGTAATTTGTGGATCTTTAATTTATGTTTTGTGTGGATGTTTTAAAATAATTGTTTTATTGGTTGTTGGCCGATGTGAATATAATTGGATTACATGATTGATTTGTTGGTTAGTTGGTTGATGTTCAAAAATATGTTTTGTTGGGATTTTGAACAAGTTTATCTTTAAAATGTTTTTAGAAAAATTTACAAATGACTCACATAGTTTTGATCCAAAAAATTTTAAAATAAAAACTGTGTCAAACTGACTGCATGTATATACATAGGGAGTGAGGGAATGTAGAAGCAGGGTTGGCAAGGTCCCGAAGAACTGGGACAACCTCATTGCTATTGAACTTTTAGTTAGAAATTGTGCGTTTGAATTAACGTAAAAAAATATAGTTTTTTCCTAATTTTGTTTTTAAATTTTTTTATCTACCATTTTTGTGCCAAAATTCAATTTTGTTTTCTAACTAGCTTTCATTCCTGACCGTAGAACAGATATCAGATCAGGGGACGCACATGTGAAAATATTGGAACAGATGGGTAAGTACCACGCGCCACAAGGGCACTTGCACTAGGTACGATTATTGCTTACACCCCCTGGTTTATGTTGGCTGTTAAAACCCAGTTGGGCCAACATATTAATTTCGTCTAAATTTTTATTGCGATAATACTATATAAATATAATTTTACTACAAAAAATATATAACTATTTGTGGTCCTGTCAATCCAATCAAATTCAAACACACCGACTATTTTCCTCGTAATAAGAAATATCAATATGACATCATTTTCTCGTAGAGTTTTATGTACAAAACTTTTTTAAAACTAAAAATTTCCTTATAAATCATAATGATTACTTGTGATGCTGAATTATTTATTGGTCAGAATGTTCTATACACCTGGTGTAAAATTGGCAAAATGTTCTATTTAGGTAACAATCTTAGTCCTGAACTTGCATTAAAGTTGAGGGTAAAGGCTGTACAGCATGTGGTGGGAAAAAATTAAGATTAATTTTGTGCCATTTATAATCAAAACCTGTGTTGGCCTTTTGAGAACACTGTCCGTGTCACCAATTTCATGTCCGCTCAAATTAGGAGTGGAAAAATTATAGACACAATTCAAAATATGCAGATTTTTTTTTTTCTCTTTGTCAATTGATAAAAAGTTATTTCAATACAAAAGATGACCATTCAGATAGTTTCCAATAACCACAGTGGGAGAATTCTTACTCATTCTAAAGAAGAATCCTCAAGCACACATTAACACCAATTTTTTTTTCCATCTTCAATGTTTGCGCTGAAAGTAGTGGTACGTGTCTTAAATTGATTTCGAGATAGATTAATGCTACACAAATATAAAATATATGCAAAATGATATGACTTAATTTGGATCTATCATTTTAAGGTTTACAAAAATTAATTTCTCAATTTATTTTCTCACTTACAAAATACAATACAGTGGAATTTACATTAAAAAATGTATATGAGACACATTTATTTATGTCTTGTGATTACGAAAATGAATTGAGAAATTAGCTTATGCATAACATTTTCTTTTTAAATTAAATTATCCATTCACAACGTTCTAGTTGAAAAATATTTTTATTAAAATTATAAAAGAACATAATTTTCCTTCGAGACATTATGGTTCTTTCATTCACGTGTCAGCCCAGCCAGGACCCTTATTGGACCAAATACACCATAACAAAGTACAACAATTCCCTCCATTATCTATTTCTTAAATTTTTGCCCACTTTATGGTTCTCAACTGAAGTCCTAAACTCAATTCCGTTTCACAGAATATTAATCTAAAAGGAGTTTGGAATTCACATAACTCGTGTTTGTTCTCATAGAATACCATCTCCAAGACCACAAAGAAACAGGTATAAGCTTTAGAGCTATGTACTGGTCAAAACATGAGAGTGAATGATTTTCAAACATTCCCCTTTGGCTGAGCTATCATTTTTCCAGATGGTAACGTGGAAAAAAAAAATTATGGGAAAATGAGAAAATTTAGAAAAAAAAAAAAAACAGAAGGTATATAGTTTTATACTGAATAGAAATATGACCAATTAAACAAAATATAACAATTTTTTTATGAACTTCCAAGAACAAGAAAAAGAAAAAAAAATCTGCGCGTCTGTATCAAAATACAAAAACAACAGAAAAGAAGAAATATAAATAAACAAACGGAATCACAGACCAAGAAAACATATCAATATGAATACACTTCTAAAGATGAAGAAGTTCATCCTACTAAATACCTCGTTCAACCTCATCCACAAAAGCCCTCAAGTTCACGTTGGAGGATCCGCCTTCCTTTGCAGCTTCCTTGGCCAAAACCTTCCATTTTTTAGCGTTCCTCCTAATTTCTTTGCCACTCTCTCCATCTCCTATAACCAATTCTATGCACCTTCTGATCTCTTCAGCTTCAACTATTCCTTCGTCACTGACTGTCGCCCTCAACCCAGTCTCGAATGCGTCTTCTAAAAGCTTTGCATTTGTAGGTTGGTCTGTAAACTGTGGCAAACCCACCACCGGAATGCCACTAACCAAACTCTCCAAAGAAGAATTCCAACCACAATGAGTCACGAAGCATCCCAAGGAAGGGTGTGAGAGAACCTCCACTTGGGAACACCATGACACTATCATACCTTGTTTTTCCAATTCATCTTTGCAACTTAGTTTATCTTCCTGTTTCTCACCATTTTCTGTTGCTCTTATCACCCACAAGAATGGCCGACGGCTTTCCAGCAACCCATGTGCAATTTCTTCCATTTGTTCCATTGTAAAAATAAAAAAGCTTCCAAATGATACGTAGACAACAGATGATCGGGGCTTTGAATCCAACCACTGAACATAATCCTTTGATTTTTGCAAGAGGTCGGCTCCGAATGCGGCATCAGAGGGATCTTTTCCATCCAAGAAGGCTGATGGGACTAATGGTCCAATTGCAACCAAGTTGCACTTCTCAATGGCTCTTAAGGCCTCGAGTTCCAATGCCTCAAAGGTGTTGACGAGTATTTTTGGGTTGGCTTCTGCATCCAGTACATTTAGCTGATCTTTAAATCCTGGTACTCCAACACCGATTGAGATTGAATTTGAAGGCACCAAATAGGAGGGAAGGTCCCGACTAGTGAGCTGTGGGAGCCCGGGTAATTCAATGGGGCATGAAGGATCATGGCTAATATTTCTAATGTTATCGCCATAACCATTAAAATAATAGTAGTAGATATCAAAAACAGTGGCTGGTTGGATCCATAGAACAGCGGATGGAATGTTAAAGGAACGCGCCACTTCGGCTGCCCATGCTAGCATCATCACATAGACCACACGTGTTACGGGGTTACCTTCCTCGGTGCTGGCTTTGATGAGCTCTGAGAGGGCTTTGGAACCACGATTCTTGAACTCAGACATGAAGTGTGCAGGATCATGACTCAATTTGAGTCCATCATCAAAGCCATCGGAGAAGGCAGCAAAGGTTAAGCCTTGTGGGGTTGGACAGGGAGAGGAGGTTTTGGTCATGCGACGGTGGACGGAAGTACTGGCAAGTATGGTGACCTTAACGCCCATCCTTGCGAGGTTTTTGGCGAACTGGATTGACGGGTTGATTGCGCCTTGTGCTGGGCCAGTAATAACGACGATGTGCCGGTGCACCATATTGGCTAGTCAACGGAAAAGAGTATGAGTCTGTGATCTAGAAATAGAAATGAAGAAATATGAATGCATTGAAACTGCGAATAAGATTATATATATAGATTGAGAACGTACATGACGTTTGTGGTAACGAATTAGAGTTCGTTTTGTTTTTCAATTTGGATAGCTTTCTTTTGTTAGTTGAAAATTCTGAGTGCAGTTCGTGCGTGGACCTTACTCTATTGACATTTGTTAATGACCACATTCTGCATACTTGTGGAATTTTTTTTTGAGTTGCCAATGCTTACCAATAATCAACTTCTTTTTTGGTATTTTTGTTTTTCACATCCGCGGACTGAAGTTCTAAAGTGGTATTTCCCTTGCCACTGGAATAACCCACTTCTCAACAAAGAACTTTTTTTGGTGTGTCATTTAGCAGTACTTATAACTCGCAAGGCCATGGCCTTCTACTAGGGGTTAAGCGGTTTCAGATTGTGTGGCTTAGATAAAACAAAGTTCACGTACCTAATAGGTGAGAAGTTGTTCAACGCTACTGAAGGACCGACAGCTCATAAGTGCCGCAAGTAATAATGTCTCGTAGTTTGGAAACACAAAAATAAGTTAAAGAGTAATATTATATATAATCTCATTTATTAATTTTTTTTTAAGTTTTAAACATAAGTTTATATAACACACATTAATAAATTTATGTAAAACTCATTTATTAATAAAGTAAAAAAATAATTACAAAATAAAATTACATATAACATTTTACTTTTTTTAATATAGATGGAACACAAATGGTATAAATCACCGTCGTTTGAGCTTCAAACTAAGGGTGTGACTTTGGTCAAAAGTCTAAATTTTTCATTATGCCGACATTTTTTTTTTCTTTATGTCTAGGTTGTAACGTAGAACCAGTCAATTAATTAAGGGCAGGCAACGGGTTAGTATCATCGATTGAAAAAAAATATTTTGACGAAGTCCACATCAATTAAACGCATGAATAATGTTTTTTTAGCACATTCGAAATGCAAAGAGATTATATTAAACGCATGGGAGCCCCTTCTCATGATCATTTTGAATTGACCTCACTTGGCCTTAATTTTAATTACGGACACAGCCTGAGTCCAAAAAGGCATAGAACAAGATATATGTCTCTGTATATATAAAGCAAAAAAAAAAAAAAAAGAGAGAGAGAGAGAAGGAAATACACGAGAAATTATAAATGCCTTTGTCCCACAAATGTTTTGAAAAATAAAATGAATCAATTTTGCTTCTTGGTATCTACAAAGCTCTTTGGATATGATTATGGACAGCGTATTATATGGAGTGAATATTTGAATATAGCTTCTTGTTGGCACTTGTTAACTTCGTATTTCGCTTCTATTGATCAATAAGCTATTAGATGAATTGAATTTTATGCAGCTCTTTTCAAATTTAGACATTCCAATTATCATAAAATTCAAGTGAGCCAAGTGACGTAAATAGAACACTTTTCAAACTCTTCAAGGCCACTACGAGCAGTGATGAAACTACAACTAGACTATGGGCCTATGGCCCTCCTACTTAGTACTTTGATGAAATTATATTTAGACCTTATAGATTTTTAAATATTTAAATAAGAAATTGTACATTGACCTTCCAAAATCATAACAATTTTTATTTGACCTCCAAAATTTAAGAATTTTTTTTATCTTAACCATGAACAAAATTCAAAATTTTTTCTTGAACCACCAAAACTCAAGAATTTTTGCCTTCATCCTCCAATAAAATTCAAAAATATTTCATATTTACCTTTCAAAATTTAAAACATTTGCATTAGCCTTTCATGGTCCCTAACAACAAAATTCATAGTTCCATTCTTAACTATGAGTTCTTAACAATGCCACTCGGCCTCACCAACATGTATTCAATTTTTCAAGCTCTCAAGTACGAGGCATTCAAAGACAAACTGGTCCAGTTTTCTCCGATGACACTTCAATATAAAATGAATCGTGGGCTAAACATATGGGTCAATTAGAGTCGGTTAGGGAAGGAACTCAGTCCAACCCACGTACAGCTGGTTAAAGAAGATGAAGCCGTAAATCCATGGAGGTTACCGCATATATGATATCTTTTTTGTTTTTTTGAAAAGGATAAGATCTATCTAGTGGAATTTCAGACCTAATAAATTAATTCCATAGTAACACACGAAGGTATTTTAAAGCCTAACATTTATTGGATTGGTGTTAAAATGATAATATACTATACCATGTGAAACCCCAAAATGTACCGGTAGCGTATTAGGTGGTAGAGTGAAGGCAGTACTGGGAAGACTGCAGAGGATAGCCGATGCGTTCCTCTAAAAACACGATGTGCTCCCCCGGATATTGTAACAGGAGGAGGACAATAAAAGGCAACTACCAATTGCATTTCGTAATTATAATAATAATAACAATAATAAACTCTCACAGTAGTCTATTCAAATTAAGAGTGGACACCGGCCCAATTGCCCGCAAAGCCTTTTGCCCAAGCTGATTATTTTAGGGGCTGGAATTAATATTTAGTCTCGTAGGGCCGTTAAGGGCTAAATAAGCATGATTATATTTTGGGTTAGGAATGGGATGAAAATTTATACCCGGGTTGGCTCAATGAAG
Organism: Euryodendron excelsum; assembly: GCA_033060915.1. Classification (NCBI taxonomy): domain Eukaryota; kingdom Viridiplantae; phylum Streptophyta; class Magnoliopsida; order Ericales; family Pentaphylacaceae; genus Euryodendron; species Euryodendron excelsum. The sequence goes on from CM065387.1 coordinate 22,734,271, forward strand.
AAATTTTTATTTTTATTTTAAATAATATTGATAAAAATAATAAATTATGCTTAGCGCTTGTGTCTAATTCAACTTTTTGTGACAATGTTATCTATAGTAAAACAATTATGAAGTACTTTTAAACCGTCACGTTATTTTTGTTCCACCTCTTATGTGGTGATAAAACCAAATTATTTGCCTAATAAATGCAAATTTACATTAGTAGCAAGAACATGCTGTGTTCTGATTGGAGAATTTAGTCTTCACTTTGTGTGGCTCTCATATTGACCAAAAGAGTGATTCTCATGCGCATTTTACAAAGCATTGGACAAGTAAGGCCCCGTGCTGACCAATACCTTGTGTGGTTTGCATGTACATTCTCCAAAATAGTTGATCCATTGGCTTTTAATGCCATGCCATTGGTTTAAGCATTGTCCTAATTTTCGAGACAATTGTGCGGATGCTTACAAATCATAAAAATTCTAATATGGTTTCAAAATTTAGTTCTATCAAATAACTAGGAAAATTTTCTCAAAGCATGTTCTGGTCATATACTATGCGTGAGAAAGGACAACAATAGTTGATACAATCAAAGTCTCCTATCAGGTTTAGCATAATCTGAGCATGATTAAAGAAGCACAAGGTCGCTAGTAAGTATTGCCCAAGAAAAGAATACTAAAAAAATCGAGAAACATTTGGTGTTAAAAAATTATTCTTCAAGCATTTGGCTTGTTGTACGAAGTTGTTGGACAGATAATGTTGGGCATATTATAAACAAAGTTAAACAAAAGGAAAATGCAAAGAGCATTGAAGCTTTTGCAAAAAGGCAAAAAATATTACATATGTTAGGAATATTAGTATTGGAAAAATAAGTAACCAAAAACACTTTGTTCAAATCAACTAGAGTTAGTCTAGTTAGCCAAAGTTTCTAGCTTCTATTTGGGAGGTCAAGAGTTCGAACTCTTTAGATTCCCTTTTCGGCTTCAACCCTCTTTATAATCTATTCTGATAAACCAAAAAAAAAAAAAAAACACTTTGTTTATGATATAATTTTACACTTTGTTTGAAATTGTGTCAAATAGTGCAAATGCAATTAAAAATTACACGTTTGAATTGTAGTGCGAGCATTCAAATAGAGATGTAATTGTGTCAAATTGTTCTCATCTAAAAATTATTATAAATATCTTGTTTGAGGCCCTAAATGATGTGATTTGTTAAAATTCAAGTTTCATCATCGCAACAAGGTGGATCATGCTCAAAATCATGTTTCACATAAACCTATCAATTTTCGCACAATTCTGAGATATCACCATCCGTTGTTTAATTTGTTATTAAATAGATTCACGTGTTCCATATAATCTAATGCCACGTGTGCTACTGCATCAATATACTTCATGTTTTTTCTTATATCTTGAATTCATCATCACAGGAGCATAGAGAAACGAGAATAAGCTTTAGAGGCATATATGTGCTGGTTAAAACAAGAGACTGCATGACTTTCAAGCATTTTGTTATGTGTATTCTTATCATGTGCAGACTTTCGAGCATTTTGTTATGTGTATCTTATAATGTGTACACGACAGTATAACATTTAACTATGTATTTATATATATATATATATATATTATTAGAACATCTTTTACAAATATCGCAATCTCGTGAATGGTGCCTAAAATTTAGGAAGAGATTAAAAATATTAAGAATACAATTTTAATATGTGCCAGAATACCATTTGATCATGCATTTATATGTATATTCTTATTTGAATATCTTTTACAAATATCACAATTTCATAAATAGTGCCTAAAATTTAAAAAAATTTAAAAATATTAATAATATAATTTAATACGTGTTAGCATGGTATCCTGCCATGTATAAGTGTACATGATGGATAGGTGGAGTTCTTTCAACCCGACAGCATACTATTTGATATCCTTGTCCTTTCTCATGGCTGAGCTATCATATTGGAAGAAGATAATGTCAAAGAAGAAAATAATGGCAAAATGAGAAAAATGGAAAAAAAGAATGCTTTCAAGTAATTTTATACTAAGCTAAATACAGATACGACCAATTTTCGAAGATACATCAATTTTTTATTCTCTTTCAAGGATAGAAAATTGAAATATGCGCCACCATATCAAAATACAAAAAATGAACAAAAAAGAAAACAAAGACTAAATAAATGCAGTCACAGATGAAGAAAGCATCAGTATGAAGCCATCGGGTTCATGTTGGAGGATCCGCCTTCCTTGGCAGCTTCCTTTGCCAACACCTTCCATTTTTCAGCATTCCTCACAATTTCTTCGCCAGTCTCTCCATCTCTTCTTACCAATTATATGCATCTCTTGATCTCATCACCTTCAACTATTCCTTCTTTATTGACCGTCACCCCTCACTCCGATCTTGAACGCATCTTCTAAAAGCTTTGCGTTCATTGGTTGGTCTGTAAACTGGGGCAAACCCACCACCGGAATACCACAAACAAAACTCTCCAGCAAAGAATTTCAACCACACTGAGTCACGAAGCATCCCAAAGAAGGATGTGAAAGAACCTCCACTTGGGAACACCATGGCACTATCAAGCCTTGTGTGTCCAATTCCTCTCTGCAAACTTAGTTTCTCTTCTTGTTTCTAAGCATTTCCCATTGCTCTTATCAGTTATCACCCACAAGAATGGGCGATGGTTTTCAGCAACCCACGTGCAATCTCCTCCATTTGATGCATTGAAAAATTAAAAAAGCTTCCGACGGATAAATAGACAACGGATGATTGGGGCTTTGTATCCAACCACTCAACATAATCCCTTGATTTTTGCAAGAGGTCGTTCCCAAATGCGATATCAGAGGGATCTTTTCCATCCAAGAATGCTGATGGGACTACTAGTCCAATTGCAACGAAGTTGTACTTCTCAATGGCCTTTAAGGCCTCTATTTCTAATGCATCAAAAATGCTTTAAGGCCTCTATTTCTAACGCATCAAAAATGTTTACTAGTACTTTTGGGTTGGATTCTGCGTCCAGTGTGTTGAAAGTGTAAACTTACCGAGATCTAAAAGCTTCCAGGATTAAGACGGAACAATCATGAAAATTGAGGGATGAATTATTTGAAGATTCAATAGTGGAAAGTTGCAGAAGGATCAAAAAGCTTCAGACAGCTAGGAGTCAAAGTCGTATACGCCGTATTTGTTATAGTGGTCTACCATTGATGACCAATGTGGAATAATCCTCAACCTTCTTGATACTTCATCTGAGTAGTATAAATATAGATATTGAGTTGTGCTTATAAGATATATTAATGAGAAAAAGAGGGTATGAGAGAAATTGAGAGTGCTCTGTAATTTATTTGAAATTTTTATGTGAGTGATTTTTTGTATGAAAATTCATTTTATTTTCTATCTCCAATTGATAGAACAACTTGTTTTCTACCCAACATATGGTATCAGAGCTAGATATGAGTCATCACAGAGCACAAAATATGGCAAAATAAAGCATAAAGCCGTCCTCTGCCCAAAATTCAAGTTGGTCAAAGCCAACTTTTGATCACACCAAAAGATTCGTCTCGATGATACGAGTCTAATGCGGCAAACAGCATAAAAAACGGTGGTTCAACGCTCTATAGATCTAAAATTGAAACTTTTAGATCTATAGTTATTTTTTGCTAGAGAAGATACTCATTCTCTCGAATGCGGAATCTTATGCAGGTTAGTGGTCTCTGACTATTGTTTACCTGTAAAGTGCCGAATGGGGAGCCCACAGGCTGGTACCGGGAGAGCGCAAATGCCGAAGCACCAATGCGACAACTCATAAAATAATGCAACAAGCCTTCAACATAGCACCACCATTAGCCGACATTTTCGGACTCCCTAACATTACCATCAACGGCCACGTCCCAATTTAGAAATTTTAACCTGGTTCCATTTCGAAGTTCACGCTGAACGCACTCTCTGTCGAGATCAGCAGATGTCATCGCTACAGTGACACTACAGTCACACTACAACGATGCTATAGTTTAGCCTAATTGTAGATCAGCCCCCAAAGTTTGGCTTAATTACATATTGGTCCTAAAAGTTTAGCCTAATTTCAGATCAATCTCTAAAAATCTAAAATTGTTCAGCTAAGCCCCTACTAAGTCAAATATAGCAAGTTTAAGTAATTTCTTTCAACTTTAACTTCCGTTATTGGGTAAAGAAAATTATAAGAATTGGAGTATTCAAATTAAATTACTCATTGGGTCATAAGATTTATAGGAGATTGTTGAATGAGGTTATTCAAAACCAGCCTTCAAAATTGGAGAAGATGCTTTGAGTGAGACGGCGAAGGCAACACTTAGAGAAGCAAGAAAGAAGGATAAGGTGTTGTACTTGATTTACCAGGCCCTTGATAAAGTCAATTTTGAAAAGATCTCCTCAATAATAACTACCAAAGAGGCATGGGAAGCCCTTCGAACTTCATTTTGCGGCATTGAGAAGACAAAGAGACTTCGTCTTCAAATACTAAAAAATGAGTTCGAATTACAAGAGATGCACGAGAATGAGTCAAATTTTTAATTCTCTATCAAAACATTGACTCTGGTGAATAAAATCAAATGCCATGGAGAAAAGATAAAAGATATTCAAGTAATCGAAAAAATCCTTCGATCCTTAACTTCTAAATTTGATCTTGTAGTTATGGCTATTGAAGAATCAAAAGATCTCAATTCTATGATAATCGATGAACTAGTTGCCTCATTGAAGATTTATGAAAAACGAATCAACAAGAAATCATCATCAAAGTCTCTTGATCAAGCACTTCAATCGAAGCTGATGCTGTAAGAAAATAAGGAAGAGAAAATAGAAATGTCACAAACATTTTGTGGAAGAGGTTGTTGTCAAGCAGGACAAAGTTTCAACAACAGAGGAAGAGGAGAAAGAAGTTATAACAATATTGGACGAAATAATGAAAGATTCGAACAACAATCTTTCCAAAGAGGATGAGGACAAGGTAGAAAAGGTGGTTTCAATGATCATTAGAATATTAATAAAAGAAATGTGTAGAGTTATAAATGTTAGGGCTATGGACATTATAGCAATAAATGTTATGTACATACTTCAAAAGCTGAAATTGATGAGCAAGCCAATCTGGGTGAAATAAGTGAGCCAATGTCCATGATATTAATGGCTCGTCAACCGACTGCAAAAGATAAAGATGTATGGTTCTTAGATACAAGAGCCAACAATCACATGTGGGGGAAAAAGCATATATTTGTAGAGCTTGACGATACAATGGAAGGATATGTTTCCTTTAGCGATCTTTCAAAAGTTCCAGTGAAAGGAAGAGGTAATATTCTTATCAAGCTCAATAATGAAAGTCATAATTATATTTCTGATGTTTTTTTATGCTTGATATAAAGCATAACTTGTTGAGCCTATGACAGCTTCTAGAAAATGGTTATGATATAAGATTGAAAAATTCTCACCTATCAATCAGAGATGATCATAGTAATCAACTTATACATGTTAGAATGTCCAAGAATAGAATGTCTGCTCTAAACATTTTTCATGATTCACCAAAATGCCTAACTGCCATTATCACCGACAAAAGCTGGCTACGACACTTGAGCCTAGGATATCTAAATTTTGAAGGCTTGAGATTATTATCAATGAAGAATATGTTAAAGTGGCTACTACACATCAATCATCCTAATGAAATTTGTGAAAGTTATTTCCTTGGCAAGCATACAAGAATGAATTTTACAAGACAGACAAGCTGGAAAGCAAATAAGTTATTGGAGCTAATGCACACCGATGTATGTGGTCCATTGAAGCCAATATCAAATGGACAGAACATATATTTTCTCACATTTATTGATGATTATAGCAGGAAAACGTCGGTGTACTTTCTCAAAAGAAAATCTAAGGTGCTAAATATATTTAAAGAATTCAAAGCCAGCATTGAAAAGCGAAGTGGATACCAGATAAAGACATTACAGTCTGATCAAGGAGAAGAATACACTTCTAATGTATTTGAAGATTTCTGTAGAAAGCATGGCATCAAACACCAATTCACACCAAGATACACTCCTCAACTCAATGGAGTCACTGAAAGAAAGAACCGCACCATTCTTGACATAGCATGCAACATGCTCAAAGACAAGAAGTTGCTTAAAGATTTTTGGGCTGAAGCAGTATCAACAACAATATATCTCTTGAATTGATGTCCCACTAAAGTTGTACGAGATGTAACACTAGAAGAAGCTTGGAGCAGACACAAGCCTAATGCCAACTATCTACATGTATTTGGTTGTGTTTTATACGTGCAAATTCCATAGACAAAAAGGACCAAGCTGGACGACAAATGACAAAAATGTGTTTTTATCAGATATGGAGACAAGACAATGGGGTATAAGTTATCTAACCCTATTACAAAAGAAATAATCATAAGTCGTGATAGTATTTTTGAAGAAGATAAAGCTTGGAGCTGGACAATGCAAAAGAAATTGAAAAAATTAATTTGATTGTTGAAGATGAAGAACCTCAACAACTTCAACAACCAAGAATAGAAGAAATGGATCCACAGTGTCGCGCCCAGATTTTTCGCGCTCGAGGAATACTCACCCAAGCGGGAAAAATACTGTACTCTCTCGTTAGAACTCACCCTCCTAGAAGAATGAGTGCGACTAGGTTTGAATTGAAAAATAGGTTTGAATAAAGGGCTTTTGAAAAAGATTTGGAGTCGCCACCTAACTTGATTAAGGTGAGTTAGGTCACCTAAAAACTAAGCATAGTCCGAAGACTACACTTAGGGTTTTGAAAAGTGATTTTGAAAAACATCTCCTCAAGAGAGGGTTTTTTAGGAAAACAGGTTGTTTGGCAACCTTTGGAAAATATTTAGCCCTTTTTAGAAAAATAACTCCTTTTGGTCTTTCGAAAACAGTGATCTAGGTTCGAAGGTTAGTTACGTGTAGGGAAGACGCACTAAGCTATCACCCTACCCCGCCCTTTCAGTACCTACATGTCAATCTACCCTAGATTCACCTACGAGAGTCTTCAACTAGCATATGTTCAATCTTATTTACTTTGAAAAAACAATGTTTATAAACTAACATGATGCATGCAAGTGCAAAATAAGAGAGAATTGAAAAATAGATTTGGAAATAAATTTGAAAAGAATTTGATTTGAAAATAGATTTGGAGAGATGGAATTTGAAATTGGAAAGTTTGAAAATTGAAAGTAGGAATTTGAAAATAGAAATTTTGAAATTGGAATTTTGAAAATAGATTGAAATTTGAGATGTGAAAACCACACCCATGAGGGTGGAATTGAAAGTTTGAAAAGTGTTGTGACCGCACCTATGAAGGTTGCCTACGTATCCCTTTGGGGGAATCAGGTCAGTCGTAGTTCGGACCGGAGTCCGATTGAAAATAGGAGGTTGGATTGAAGAAGGAAATTGAATTGGATTTGAAAGAAGAGGAGATTGGAAATTGGAAATTGAGGACTTTGATTTGAAAAGATAGATTTGGACTTGTTTTGGAATAAGAAGGTTTAAGGAAACCTAGACTTAGGAAAGATTTGACTTGGCTTGGAAGATTTGGAAAGATTGGATTTTAGGAGATGTTCAAATTAGGAAAGGTCCGATTTAGGAAAGTTTCGAATTAGGAAAGTTTTATTTTTGGAAAGTTTTTGAATTAGGAAAGTTTTGAATTTAGGAAAGTTTTACGTTTATGAAAGTTTTGAATTTAAGAAAGTTTGGAAATTGGAAAGTTTTGAAAATTGGAAAGTTTTGAATTTAGAAAGTTTTGAAATAGGAAAGTTTTGAAAGTAGGAAAGTTTCGTTTTAGGAAAGGTTTGAAAAAGGAAAGTTTTTAATCTAGGAAATGTTTGAATTAAGAAAGTTTCAACTTAAGAGAGTCTTAAATTAAGAAAGTTTTGAGTTTAGAAAAGTCTTAGATTTGGAAAGATTTGAAGTTTTGGAAAGTTTAGAATTTTGGAGAGATTTAGGTTCTAGAAATATTTAACTTGAGCAAGTTTCAAATTTAGAAAGTTTTTGAATTTGGAAAGATTTGAAATTTAGAAAGTTTAAAATTTAGAATGTTTTAGAGTTTTAGACAATCTTGAGATTAGGAAAGGTTTGAGTTTAGGAAAGATTTGAAAGCTTGGATTTGAAAAAGATTTTGGAAAGGGGTAGAATTAGGAAAGGGTTGAATTAGGAAAGATTTGAAAGTTGAGTTTTAAAACTTAGGAAAGATTTTTATGTTCAAGTTTAGGAAACTTAAGATTTAGGAAAGTGAAAGATTAGGAAGGATTTGAATTAGGAAAGAGTTGGATTTTAAAATTTAAAGAAAGATTTAGAGTTTAGGTTTAAGAAACTTATGGTTTAGGAAGCTTATGGTTTAGGAAGGAATTGAATTAAGAAAGGTTTGGATTAGGAAGGGATTGGATTTGGTTTCTAAAAGAGAAATGTTGGATTTTGTTTCCAAAAACGGAGGACGGGATCTAGTTTGCTAAACGGGGAGATTTGATTTGGTTTCCTAAAGGGAAGATAGGATTTGATAAGGATTTGGAAAGGGAGATTTTACGAACCCTAGGTTTGGAAAATTATTGTTTTGACGTAGAAAAGAGGTTTTGGAAACATGAATAATTTGGATGTTAAAACTAGAGGTTCTGGAAACCTAGGTTTGGGGCAAAGTTTGAAAATCATGTTTTTGGAAAGAAAATTAGGGTTTCCTAATGGTTAGCTCTAGGGCTTGACTTGGACTCTAAGGAAAGGGATTTTTGGAAAATACGCTTTTGGAAACGAGTTTTTGGAAGGAAATCCTAAGGAGGAGTTTTTCAAAAGTGAATTTGGAAAGAGAGTTTTTGGAAAAAGATTTTAAAGAGAAGGAGTTTTGGAAAATGTGTTTTTAGAAACGTAGATTTTAGATGGAAAATACTAGAGGGGAATTTCTAGAAGGGAGATTTTGAAAAAGAGAGTTTTTGGAAAGATTTTTAGGGAGCGTTTTTAGAAAGCGAATTTTTAGGAGAGAGAGTTTTTAAGAAGGTGAATCTAGGGAGTGTTTTTAGAAAGAGATTTTAAAGAGAAGGGGTTTTGGAAAGGAGTTGAAAAAGGAAATTTTGAAAAATAGATTTTGGAAGGGAGTTTTTGAAAACCATTTTGGAGAGGAGAGTTTTAGGAAAGTATGTTGAAAAAGAGATTTTTAGGAAGAGATTTTTGAAGAGAGAGAGTTTTTAGAAGGGATAAAACATCTCACTTTCCTAAAGCAATTCTAACCATAGGAAGGCTAGAACCACTTTAGGAAAGCGGTTTTGAAAACAACAAAATTTGAAAATATGGACCGTATTGGTCACTTTTAATGTAACACTTTCCTAAAGCAACCCTAGCCATGGAAAAGCCAGAATCACCCTAGGATTGTGGTTTTGAAAACAAGTTTTTGAAAAAGAGATTTTGATGCAATTTTGAAAACAAGTTTGAAAACGATTTTGAAAACAACTTTGAAAACGGATTTTAGAAGATGCAAGACTATGATATGCACAATGCAATTTGGAGTCGCGAACATACAAGGCTAAGGCTTCACCACATAATCAAGGGGGCCGGACCCACGTGGTCTTTGGTTAGACTAGAAGAAAGCCCCCGACACGGTGACTCTCCAATAGTCCAATCCTACACATGGACTGAGAATCCCCTTGTTTCAAGCATGCAAAGAAAGGGGGGGAAAGAGATGGGGGATTAAAATAGAGAAAACCCAAGTGGATTGGAGAGAGAAGAGAGGGGGTAAGTACGGAAAATTAAAGAGAGAGCCTACCTTGTATCTTGTTTATTTTGCGCACCGTGCAGTCTTCAATCTTCGGTCTTCGTCTTGACCTTCGTCTTCGACCTTCAAGGATTATCTTCAAGCTTCGGGTTGCAGCTCCTCCAGTCTTCAAAAGATGGTTGAAGGCTAGTGTATGAGTATATGGGGGAGTGTGTAAGTGTATAGGAGATTAGGGTTTGTGTATAGTTGCTAGGGTTTGGGAAAACCTAGGGAGGCTAGGGTTTTGGAGGTGCTCGAGCTCTGTATATCGAATTGTGTGATTTCTAGGTTAAGTTTGCAGACCCTTTTCATGTTGATCGAGGCTCTGTATTTATAGAAGTTGGACAACCCTGGCGCCTGTTGCAGTGGCGCCAGGGCAAATTTTACACTGGCGCCACTAGTAGTGGCGCCAGGCCATTTTTTGGCTTGGCGCCACTACTAGTGGCACCAGCCATTTAGGAAACAATTAAGGTCGGCAAGCAACGTATCTTTGACTAGATTTGGGCGCCTGTACTAGTGACTACCATGTAAACTTTAGCCTGGCTTCACTAGAAGTGACTCCAGAAAGTCCGGGAATGATTTGAAGGAGCCAGGAGTGACCCGGAAAGCCGGAAAGGAGCAGGAACACTTGAAATAGTGTCCTGGAGGTATTTGACTTGAAAAGTGAGGATAAGATGTGTCGGAAAGGTCGATCGGGCCTTTAGGGGCAAAACGGTCAATCGGACTAGGAAACTGCCGGGGCGAACCCGGATTGTCCCGAAAAAAGACTTGGGATCTGGAAACATTATTTAGAATGTTCCCAGAGGTTGCCGGTTTGATTCCCAGGGCCGGCGTGGTTGGAAATGGAGACCGGCCCACCAAGGGCAAAACAGTCATTTTGCACCGGGTTTGCCGGAACTGACTCGGAATGGTCCGGAAAGGTAAAGGAAGGTCGAGAACACTATAAAAAGTATTCTCGGGACATTACCGGTTTGATACCCAGAGCCGGTGTGGTCGAAATAGGAAACCAGCCCTCTAGGGGCAAAACGGTCATTTTGTACCGGGTTGGCCGGAACTGACTCGGAATGGTCTGGAAAGGTAAAGGAAGGTCGAGAATACTATAAAAAGTATTCCTGGGGCATTACCGGTTTGATACCCAGAGCCGGTGTGGTTCCCGGGGCATCCAGATGTTTAAGGGCAAAATGGTCATCTTGACCGAAACGTTTCAGAAAAGGCCCTAAGGGTAGTCTGGTTATTTTCCACCGAAGTGGGCTAACAGCCACGGGTGTTGACCTAAGTTTTGAGTGTTTCCGCCACTCGGACGGGGTTGAGTATTTCCGCTACTCGGACGGGGTTGAGGATTTGAGAGTATTTCCGCTACTCTAACGGGTCTGTGAGTATTTCTGCTACTCTAACGGGTCTGTGAGTATTTCCGCTACTCTAACGGTTCTGTGAGTATTTCCGCTACTCTAACGGCTCTGTGAGTATTTCCGCTACTCTAACGGTGGTGTGAGTATTTCTGCTACTCTAACGGTTGTGTGAGTAGTTTTGCTACTCGGACCGTCTCGAGGAATAAACTGTCTCGAGAGAGGGATTGGAAAGGGGTCTTACCGTCTCCGAAGAGACGTGCCTGGATTGGAACCGTCTCGAGGAATAAACTGTCTCGAGAGAGGGATTGGAAAGGGGTCTTACCGTCTCCGAATAGACGTGCTTGGGTTTTGAGTGTTTCCGCCACTCTAACAGTGTGAGTGTTTCCGCCACTCTAACGGCTTTGTGAGTGTTTCCACCACTGCGACGGTTTTGTGAGTAGTTTTGCTACTCGGATCGTCTCGAGGAATAAACTGTCTCGAGAGAGGGATTGGAATTGGAATAAGAAAGGACAATGCCCCTAAGGGCATTTTGGTCATTTTGCCTCTATTTGGGCCTGACAAGCCCACAAAGCGATGGAGAGACGGAATTTGGACTAGAGGATTGGTTTTGATTGGAATATGTCCATAATGACTTGAAAACAAGTCTGGACGGAGTGTAGACTGCCGAGCGGTCAAAAATGGGGTGCTTACACACAGACTCCCTTACCAGGGTCACCTACATCAACAAGAGCATCACCAACAACATCCTCTAAAGAAAGACTCAAGAAAACAAGAAGCCTTAGAGAGCTATATGAGGTTATTGAAGAACAAGAACAATGTGATTTGTTTAAATTATGCTATTTATTTTGCCAACAGTGAGCCAATCTCTTTCGAAGAAGCAGTAATAGATAAAAGATGAAAAAAAGCAATGGATGAATAAATAACTTCCATTGAAAAGAATAATACATAGAAATTGATTGATCTTATAGATGGAAAGAAACCCATCGGAGTCAAATAGATATACAAAATCAAGAAAAATGTATAAGGAGAAGTTTAGAGGTACAAAGCAAGACTTGTTGGTAAATGCTACAAACAGAATATTAGAATTGATTATGAAGAAGTATTTGCTCATGTTGCTCGCATGAAAACTATCAGATTGATAATCTCACTAGCTGTACAACACAGATGGAGGATTTATCAACTTGATGTTAAGCCATATGATCAAGCTGTGGATATTTCATGAAGCCTTTGAAGAATGAAATGTTCATTAGAATCATAATGAATTTCATATTTGGTATGGTCAAATTTAAGGAAGGATGTTGAAAGTGTAAACTTGCCAAGATTTAGAAGCCTCCAGAATTGAGATGGAGCAGCCATGGAAACTTAGGGATAAAACATTTGAAGATTCAACCATAAAAGGTTGCAGAAGGATCAAGAAACTTCATACAACTAGGAGTCAGAGCCGTGTACATCGTGTTTATTACAGTAATCCATCATTAATGACCAACGATAAAGAATCCTCAACCTTCTTAATGCTTCATCTGAATAGTATAAATATAGGTATTGGGTTATGCTTATAACATATATCAATGAGAAAAAGAGGGTATGAGAAAAATTGAGAGTGCTCTGTGATTTATTTGAAATTTTTATGTAAGTGATTTTTTGTATAAAAATTCATTGTATTTTCTATCTCCAATTGATAGAATAACTTATTCTCTACCAACACACTGTATTTAGCTGCTCTTTGAATCCTGTTAGTCCAATACCTATTGAGATTGAGTGTGAAGGCACCATGTGGGAGGGAAGGTCCCGACTAGTGAGCTGTGGCAGCCAGGGTAATTCAATGGGTCATGAAGGGTCATGGCTAATATTTCTAACGGTATCACCATCACCGTTGAAATAATAGTAGTAGATATAAAAACCAGTGGCTGGTTAGATCCATAGAACAGCGGATGGAAAGTTGAAGGCACACGTCACTTCAGCTGCCCATGTTAGAAGCATGGCATAGACCACACCTGTTACTGAGTAACCTTCCTTATCTCTGGCCATGATGAGCTCTGAGAGGGCTTTGGAACCACATCGTCAAAGCCATGATGAGCTCTGAGTTACTCTTGAACTCAAACGCCAAGTTTTGAGGAGCATCAGACCGTTTGACCCCATCGTCAAAGCCATCAGAGAAAGCGGGAATGGTTAAGCCTTGTGCGGTTGGAGAGGAGGCTTTGGTGATCTTAACACCCATCCTTGTGAGGTTCTTCGCGAACTGGATTGTCGGATTTATGGAGCCTTGCGATGAAAAGTTAAAACCACGATATGGTCGTGCACCATATTGGCTACTCAATAGAAAAGAGTGAGAGTCTCTGTTAGAAATGAAGAAATATCTATGCATTCAAACTGCGCGCAGCGAAGAAGATTATATAGTCTTGAGACCATGAGTGACGTTTGTGGTGACGAATCAGAGGTTGTTTTGTTTTGTTTTTCAATTTGTGTAGCTTTCTTTGTAATTTGAAAATTCTTCGTGCAGTTTCGTACGTGGATCTTGCTCTAACGATGATGGTTAATGACCACATTCTGCCTATTAATGAGTGATAATCTTATATGAACAGAAAAATTTATATAAAATCTTTTGCCAAAAGAATAATATGATTGGATAAGAGCTATTTACTTTTAAATAAAATATCTATCAAGATGGCTTTTAATTATAATAATATCACCGTCACATTATTCTAATGAATTCGCTGTACAAATTTTTATGAAAGAATAATATTTTCCATTAATGAGTGTTGTAAACGCTGGCTCATGACAATTTGAAGCTTAAAAAGATAACTTTAAACGAGATTTAAAAAAAAATTAGGACTTTTTAAATTTTTAATATTGTTGTAAAATTTTTATTTAAAATTTATTTTTCTAGCTTTTTTAGATTCAAAATTGTTAGTTAATATATTCAATTTTAGATAACAAATCATTTCCAATGATAATATAGCTAATTCACATAGCCACCTATGACCCAAGTAACATATGCATATTATATACAAAAAATATACAAAAATGTATATTGTATTGATGCTACCATGTCCACTACCAACATAATAAAAATTAGTTTTTTTATTTTTACCTTACCAGCTATTTGTAAATAACCCATCAACAATAAAAACAATTACCCTTTGTTCAACATCTCAAACAATAGAATAAAAGATTATTGTTTGGATAATAGAATATAAATAAAGATTGAACATATTTTGATAAGAGATAAATCAAACAAAGATCGATATATATTATAGTTGTCAATATCGCACCGGTTGGCATACCATTTTTGCTATTGGTATGGTATGTACCAATACCGATATATTATTAGATACTATATCAGGCTTATCGCTATTAATGTTTTATAGATATAAAATTGTATATTTATTTGTGATATATTATCTTTCAAAGTTTTGGTATTGTTCGTATAAAGTATTATTTAACACTAAATTAAATTTACACAATATAAACATGTAATCCAGCCCAAGTAGGTATTTAAAAATATTTAAAAGACATATTACTTGTCTAGTATTTATTAAACACAATTTTCTAATAGACATTTATAATCAAAATATAATAAAAACAAATTATTTTAAAAAAATTACACAAAATTCGTTGCAGACCCGTATTGACTAATATGGCCAATATTGACTGGTATCTTGAACGATGCGAAATTAGCCTTCTTTGCACCATTTTATAACCGGTGCAGTGCGTACCGACCGATACTGTGCGGTGTTGATAACTACGATCTATACAAAAAATAAAAATGTACCTCAACAAGTCATTTGATGATGCTATTAGTAAGATTTACCATTTTTTTTTTTCAGTTTTAAAATTTGTGTTTGTACTAGAGAGAGAATGTCTATTGCAAGGGTTTAAATTTATAAACATTTATGTAGTACAGAGAAAGAGAACTAATACTTTTGATATATATTTATTGTATTGATAAAATTGTATGTATCGATTTTTTTTTTTAAGTTAACTGGCGTAGTTGATTTGGATTTTTTTTTAATCTCAATTTAATTGGGGCTTTTTTTATTTTCTTATGGCTCTTTTTTCTTAATTTGTTTGGGGCTTTTTCTTTTGTTATGGCCATTTTCTTATTTGGAATGGGCCATTTTTTCCGTTTCTTGTGGGTTTTTTTTTTCCCATTTTAGCATGGGCTTTTTTTTATGGGCTTTTTTTTCTCATTCACACTTTGGGCATTTAACAAAAAATAAAACTACGTCAAAATTATGTAGGGCTCAACTATAGTATATATGATTTTCTAAAATTGGGAGCTTTAAAAAATTGGGCCTAAAGCAAATGCTTTGTTCTCTTAATACATGAGAGGGCTATCAAAGGCGACTACCAATTGTATTTTGTAATAGACCAACACGCAGGGATTTCATCTTTGGCAGGCCAATAACAAGTTTACACCCAAAAAAAAAAAGTATAACTAGTAATATAGGCTAGATTTAACATACAAAAACGAAAAAACAAAATAATATGCATTCAATCTTAATTAATTAGCAAAATACCACTACAAAGATATTTTTTAATTAGATATCCAATTATCTATCAATCCTAGTGGCACTCGATAACACTTCACGTCACGAAATTCATATATGAGTGAATTTACATCAAACTTTTCAACAACTTTGTTTTCCATGAACACAATTAAAATGTTTATAATTTTATTTTATAAGAACCAGTCGTAGTAAAAATCAAACTTTAATATTAGTAATATTGATTACTAAAAATGTACAACCCATTGTATTTTCACTGAACAGAGAGAATTTCATATTTTTATCTCAAATTTTGCTCGGATCTTAATTA
Source organism: Euryodendron excelsum (assembly GCA_033060915.1). Classification (NCBI taxonomy): domain Eukaryota; kingdom Viridiplantae; phylum Streptophyta; class Magnoliopsida; order Ericales; family Pentaphylacaceae; genus Euryodendron; species Euryodendron excelsum. The sequence continues at coordinate 22,750,182 of CM065387.1, forward strand.
ATTTGGAATGAGTAAGTGGGGTCCTTGGGCCAAAGACGGAATAAAAAATAAATAAAAAATAAGGTCACATGCAAGCAAAATGGGCCAAAATATGAGTTCCAGAGGAAGAGTGCCATTATATTATATAAATAAATAAATAAGAAGGTCACATGGTATTGAATCACTCCAAATATGGTTGTGTTTTAAGCTCCCACAAAGAATGATTGTCGCGATTGAAGTATAAACTCAGTAAGTACCGTAGTCGATTTCCTCATGGACCAAGCCAATTATAGGCTACCAACACTTATAAAACACTAACTTAACTTGAATTGAAAAACAACTATGTAAATTGAACCTAAGTAAAAGAGAGCAAAAGTGTGTATGATGAAGAGATTTGTGGTATCAATTAACTATTGAAAGCAATTAAAACTAGTTTGAAAAAAATTAAGGGAAGGCCTTTGATTCAATTGGTCTAATCACCTAATTTCTACAAGTAATTTGTGAGGTTTTATAACTCAAATCAAAGATCTCTCCATGAATCTTTGATTTGAAAGATTTTGACTATAAAATTTAGGAATTCATTATTAATTGGCCTTAGGATTAGTTTTCTATTAAAGATCCATAGGTTCATACCATCGATTTGTGCAAACCTAATACTAATTTAATGATTGCGCATTGAGGTTATCAAACTTAATCAAGAACCTAGGTTTTCTTAACGATCTAAGATTCAATTGATAAGAATTATAGAAATTAGAATTTAAGTTTTGAAGGTCTAATTACCTCCATTGAAGACTTGAAGATTTTGAGTGATCTTCTCAATTGAATCCAAGAGAGAGTTAGCCAATCATCACTATTGCAAAATACTTGAAGAATCGAAATGCAAATTATATTAAATCTAGCTATTACAGTGTAAATTGAAGAGTTTCTCTCTCTAAAATTACTCCTACAAACAATGAAAATGAAGAATTACAATGAAATCTATACTTTCTCTCGCTACTATGCTCTCCAATATAGCTAAATCTAATACAAAAACCCTAAGTAAATGAAAAACTCCTCCTAAATTCGGCAAAATTGTCATATATAGCTTTGAATAAAAACAGAGCACCGTAGGCATTACAACGCCCTAAGGGCCACGAACGGCAAAGCAAACTCTCTGAATCTCACCCCATCTATTGAACCTGAATCGAATGGCAAAACAAGCTCTCAGCATCCCCTTAGCATTCGCATGCTTGGCTTTGCATTACAACGGCCACTCGCACGGCTGGCCTGATGTCCAAATGGCCATTCGAATGGTTGGCACGCAGTTTGAATGCTCCTTAGTAATTTTGCTATTTTTTTATTCTTTAAAGCTTTATTTCATGCATAAGGTTCAATGAACTAGTTTAGGGATAAAAATATACTATTAAAACAACATATATCTTACAGTAGAGCTAATAATTTACTAATTATAAAATTATGATTACACTTTGAGAGTGTAATTAGGTATCAAAATTTTCAAACATCAACATGGCATCAGATCATTAATATTAGTATCAGAATTTGGTTTCCATCAAATACCTAGGGTAGTTTCCCAAAGCAGATTCTGGTAATATACTAGGCGTGGAAAAGGACAACAATAGTTGTTCCAACAAGTGTCATATCAGGTTTAACATACTCTGATAATCATTGAAGAAGCATAAGGTGACTATATAGTAATTAGTAATAAGGCTCGTTTGGTTTAGCTTATTTGGAGCTTTTTACACTTGATTTTTTTTATAAGTAAAAAAGTTAAGATTTTAAAGTTTTTTACTTTTTTTTTTGTTCTTTTTTTGCATATCTTATCTTGTGAAAAGCAAAAAAGCTAAAAAAAAAAAAAATTAGTTTTTTTTGCTTATAAGTCAAAAAATAAAAATAAAAACAGCTGCATAAAAGCCAAACCAAACAGGCCCTAACTGTCAACCCAAGAAAATAATACTAAACAAATGGATGAAAAATTAGTTTTCGAAAATTATTCTTCGAGCATTTGACTTAAGTTGTTGGAAAGGCAATGTTCAACATATCAAAAAATTTCAAGAAACGAAAATATAAAAAACATTGAAGACTCTACTAAAGGCAATACATATATTAGCAATTTTAGTGTTGGAAAGTTACATAACCAAAAACATTTTGGTAAACCTAATGCAATTTTACAACATGTTGTAACAACCTAAAATTTTTATTGCATCAATTTTCGTGACATGATCTAATCCTAGGAAAATAGGATTGAGAAATAAATTACTTATATAAAATTTCAAGGATGGGGAAACAATTGTGTGGTACAAATAAATTTTGAGCAAGAAAGAAAACTGGTATTGGAGAGAACAAATATTGGGAAGTAAAATATCTAAATAAAATTCCAAGATTGAAAAGTAACATTTTGACACCAGTAATGTTTGAACAAGGAAGAAATTTACATGAATTTCTCGTAAAAGGCGAGCAAGGGCATGGTTGAAAGAAAAGTTAAGAGGGATGAAGGAAGAGTTCAAAGATTACAAGAGAGTAAGATGAAGTTAGTGCAAGAATTAGTATTCATTAGTAAGGACAAAAATGACTAGGAATATCCTAAACTATCAAAAATTAAAAAGGGGTCCTAACTTGAACACTTGTTAAGTGTACAAGCCATCCAATGGCCTATAAATACAAGGCCATTCGGCCCTTGTTTCTCACACAAAATAGCTCCGAGAAAGGAGCAGAGTATAGAGGGGTAGGGGCATTGTAGAAGTGCTGCCCAAGAAGAAAGAAAGAAGAAGGACAGGAAAAAAGAAGGGGAGCTTCGGGTATAGACTAGAGAGGCTACAAAATTCAACCAAAGTGAGGTATTACTCTTCCTAAATACTCTATTATACATTCCACACATCTACACACTAAAGAACTGATTGAAATCATAGTTGATGGACTTCATGAATTTTAATGAACCCTTGATTTTGTAAAGTCTTTAGAAATTCAAAACCCAACCATGTGGGCATTAATTGAGTGTTGTGGGATGATCTCTAAAAAGGTATGGAAGATGATTAGAAGGGCTTTGCAAGCTAGTAGCCAATATTGTAAGCCAGGAACTCACTTTTTCAAAAACAAGTGTCGGAATAATGAGAAGGAGAAAGAAAGAGAGAAATTCCTATATATTGTATATTGAATTGAATGAATCAACCAAAGAGAGGTACATTGTATATATAACACAGTGAGGAGTGTTAAACAAGAAAGTCTAAACTAGGAAAGTAAATCAAAGCCCTACAATATATTATATACATTAATATCCTCCCTCAAACTTAAGGTGGTTAAGCAGAGATCAACTTCAATTTGTAAATCGAATCATGAAAGTGCCCCAGTGAATGAGCCTTGGTAAAAATGTCAATAGTCTGATCAAAAGAAATGACTGAGTGAAGATGAATAGTGCCATGAATAATATAGTGACGAATGAAATGACAGTCTATCTCAATGTGTTTGGTGCGATCATGAAAAACATCATTATGAGCAATCATAAAGGCACTCTGATTGTCACAACAAAGGACAATAGCACCAGAGTGAGTAACCTTTATATTTCCGAGTAACCATCAAGCCAAAGGAGTTTTTTAGTAGTGTTAGCAAGAGCATAGTATTTGGCCTCAGTACTACATCAAGCTGTAACAATCTGTTTCTTGCTGTGCCAAGAGATAAAAGAAGTACCTAAGAAGAAATAGAACCCTATGGTAGATCGACGATCGGTATGATCACTTACCCAATCAACATAAGAATAAGCATAAAGCTCGAGAGAAGAGTGACTAGAATAATGGGAACCATGAAATAATGTACCCTTGACATATCAAAGAATGCGGAGAACAACAATATAATGAGTAGAGCATAAAGTAGATAAAAACGGGCTGACAATGTGGACAACAAAGGTAATGTCTAATCTAGTGACAGTAAGATAGACAAGACTAACTACCAACTATTAGTAAAGAGTGGCATCAGAGATAGGTGTACCATCTAACGAAATGAGCCGAACATTAGGCTCTAAAGTGGTGGAAGTAGTCTTACTATCAGTGAGACCTGCACGAGCGAGAAGATCAGAAGCATACTTGGCCTGAAGAGATAATAACCATCAGAATCAGATGAAATCTAAAGGCCCTATAAGTAATTGAGAGAACCAAGATCCTTCATCTCAAAATGTGTGTTCAAGAAAATTTTGAGCTAAAAAATACTAGTAAGATCATCTCTAGCAAGGAACATAAAGAATGAGAAGAATAGTACCATGCTTAGATTTTTGAGAAAAAACAAAAGAGTTGAGTCATAAGGATTGGCAGAGAAACCAAAGTCCTCGATGATAGAACTGAACTTAGCAAACCAGGCTCAACAAGCTTGCTTCAAGCTGTAAAAGGCATAGTTGAGCTTACAAACCTTGTGTAGATGAAAAGAACCTAAAGGGGGTTGCATCTAGACTTACTCAGTAAGATCACCATTGAGAAAAGCATTTTTTTGACATCCATTTGATATAAACCCCATTTTTGCACAATAACAACTACAATTAAACTCCGTACATAGGTGAGATGAGCAACAAGAGCAAATGTCTCTTCATAATCATTACCATACTCATGTAAAAAACATTTCGTAACCAGTCAGGCTTTATAATGTTTGATGGAACCGTCTGGCCAAGTCTTGATTTTGTAGACCTATCTGCAGCAAACTGCAGTCTTACTAAGAGGGAGGTTAACAAAATCCCAAGTATGTGTTTTATCCAAGGCTTGTAATTCCTCAGACATTAATTGCTGCCAAAGATGTTTAAAGCTAGCCTCCTGATAAGAGTGGGGTTCATGTTGAGAGAGAATAGTAGAGAAATAATGATAATCACAAAGATGGATAATAATATCTCTTACCTAGTTAGAATGATGAAGAGAAAGATCAGTTGAATGATCATCAAAGGTAAAAGATGGTGCAGGGGACTTAATAAGTGAAGAGCCATCGGATGGAGGAGCAAGGTCTACATGCAGAATAGGTACCTCAAGAGAGTCTGTTAAGGAAAGCTCAGTTGAGATGGAACTAAAATCTGCAGGGAACAACTCGATAGATGGATAAGTGAAGAAGGATGAGGGTGAATGAGAAGGTAGGTGAAAAGGCGACAGAGAAGATAACATTTTGTGTTCCCGAAATACGACATGATGAGAGACACAAAGTCTCTTAGAGTAAGGATCCCAACACCGATTACCATTGTGTTCAATCACATAACCCAAGAAGCAATAAAGATGTGCCCGATGTTCTAACGTAGTACGCTCATGATGTTGAAGTAACATAAAGCAGGCACAACCAAATACTCGAATAAGATTATAATTAAGAGGATTACCATACAATCGCTCATAAGGAGACTGATTGTCAAGAATGGGAGTAGGAACATAGTTGATAGTATAGGCTGCATTGAAAGTAGCTTCACCCCAAAAATATTCAGGGCAAAAGGAGAAAATAAGGAGAGCATGAACAGTGTCAAGGAGATATCAATGTTTTCGCTTGGTATGACCATTCTTTTGAGACGTGCCTGGACACGAACGATGAGGTAAGGTACCCTATTGGTGAAGGAAGTGAACTTCGTGAACAAAGGAAGTTTCTTTGTATTACATGGCTTTGTCAAATCAAAAGACTTTGATAACTTGAGAAAACTATGTTTTAACTATGTTAGCAAAATTAAAAATAAATTTGAGGCAATCAAGATTGAATATGTAACAGGTATATCCAAGTGAAATGAGAAAAATCATCAACAAAAATGACAAACTACTTTAACCCTGCCATAGAAACATTGGGAGAGGCCCCCATACATCAAAATGAATGAGATTAAAAGGGCAAAAGATACTAAGTCATTATTATTAAATGGTAAAGCAGGTTGTTTAGCAAGTTGACAAGATACACAGTCAAGCGTTTCATTGCTAGTAGGCCTAACTAACTACTAAAAATTAAAAGACGTAGTTGACCAAGAGAAATATGAGCCAAATGTGAATGCCAAAGACCAAAAGAAGATGAAGATAAAGCGGACGCAACAAACAGAGGTGCGAAAGGATATTGAGAGGGAAGGTGAAGATAAATAAGCTCGAACATGCGTCCATGTTTATGGCTTATCCCAAGAGTTTGTCATATCTTTAAATCCTACACAACACAACTAGTGGAGAAAAATGTGACAGTAAGGCCAAGATCATACAATTGACCAACAAAGATAAGATTGAGAGTGAGCGTAGGTATGAAGTAGGCATATGGACGTGAAAGATTAGAAATATAAACATTGTCGATATGATTAACATGCATATGTGATCCGTCCGTAGTATGAATACCAGGAACAGTAGATGCATGAGTTTTAATGGAAAAGAAAAATGAATTAAAAGTCATATAATTATAGCAAGAAGGATTCGGATTCTTCAAACACTCCCACTAATAATGTCCTGGACCCGTCTAAGAGTGTAACTTACAAATGCGAGCAGGACAAGTTTGTAAGGAATGGTCAATCTGGTTACATACTTATAGTAGGTCTCAAATGAATTACCCCTGGAAGGAGTAGAAGAACTACCTTGGGAAGTGACAAATGAACTACCTTTAGAATGATGAGTGGCAAGAGCAGTCAACATGCTGGGTGTGGAGAGTACCTAACAGTCTCGTCAAAAAGAAGCTCAGAAATGGCTTGCTCTAAGGTGGGTAATGGACTACCATGCAGAAGAAATGCTTAAACATGCTCAGACACAGTAATGAGAGATATAAGAAACATAACTAGATGCTGCTGATCTCGATGGGCAGTGAACTTCTCTCCATCACCAGAATAATTCCACATAGGGTGTGAATATGATAACTAATCCGAAATGAAATACATTTGGGAGAAGAAACTATTGATAGATTGACCAGGGTCTTATTGCATCTGATGAAGAGTGATCAGAAGCTGATACTGATAAGTAAGATTTGTTGGGGTGTAACATTTGCTGAAGAAATCCAAAACAGCTTTGGCTGTCTTAAACAACTAAACTGAAGACTAATAGATAACAAGGAGGTATTTCAAAACCAAGTGATAATTTGATGATTTTTTGTATCCCATCTTCAAGTCGTTCAAGGAATTTATCAACTGTTTCATCCTTAATTTGTGTGGGTTCTTAGATGTAACCAGTATCAGAATGCCAGAGTTACAACCCTTGAGAAAACTAGACATGGCTTGAGCCCATGAGTTTTAATTGGAACCCTCAAGAGTGCTAGAAATCGGATGGGCAATATCAGAATGATCCATAGTATAAGAATCAAGGGCCTACAAAATAAAAATAGTGTTGTAGAAGCTGAATTTTGAAGAATAGAGCCTAGAAATAGTTTTAGAATGCCAAAAAAGTGTGGGACTAGATCTGAACCGGTAACAAACTTGTCAAAACTGAGGTGAACCAGTCAAAATAGTGCTTTGGCTGGTCTGGAAATGAGTCGGGCTAGGGCAAGGCCACTAACGTGGCGTGCAACTGACATGGGTTCTAACTGGGGTTGGATGATGCGCTAATGGGGCATTGACGTTGTTGGCAAGTGAAGACGTGGTGGCGTGTGGAGAAGCTAGCAGCTAGGGCGAGGGGGACATAGCACATGGTGGCGCACGAAGAACTGTCTGTGACTGAGCTTACATACCAACCTTCAATTGGCGCATAAGGATGCGTGGAAGGGAATTTAGGGTTGATTGTTGCTTCATTGTGATCGTGTTTCAAAGAGGAATCTGATGATTGTCTTGGCAGTGAAATCGGACAATTGGAGATGGATTCAAAGTAGAGGAAAACGACAACGAACAACATAACCTGAAAGTTGGAGATTTATTGGTGAGGAGCAACCTTGAAGAAGGAGCCAGAGATCATTGGCTCTGATACCATGTTAGAATAAAGAGAGAGAGAGAGAGAGAGAGAGAGAGAGAGAGAGAGAGAGAGAGAGAGAGAGAGAGAGAGAGAGAGAAATCTCTGTATATTGTATATTGAATTGAATGAATCAATCGAAGAGAAGTACACTGTATATATAGCACAATGAGGAGTTTTGAACAAGAAAGCCTAAATTAGGAAAGTAAATTAAATCCCCACAATATATTATATATACTAACAAGGAATCATGGGTTCACACACTTCACATTATATAACTTCATGCACCTTAATTTCGTAATATAGATTGAATTGGTTATAACATGTTGGAGTGATCATATGTGAGCCTGAAATGGTCTATGGAATACTGATAAAAGAAAGAGAATTATAGATTGTTGTATAAAATCATGTGGGAGTAGTGAGTTTGAGAACCTATTTTGAAGACCTAAATGAGGTATGATCGATCCTCTAAGACCACCCTGTGAAAGATTTCCAAAATATCTTCAAGTTAGACATAAATTTCACCCCAATTGGTGAAGAAACGAGAAATGAAATAGTGTGTAAAGTTGAGGAAGAAAGGTCAAAACCTACTTTGATGAAGGAACTAAAACCTCTACAATCAATTTAAGGCTGGAAAAATAGATCATTTTGGGCCAAATTTTGCCTCATTCGGTTGAGTAATGGCTGAAAAAATTGAGTCCAAATGTAGGGTAGAATCTAGTGCGAATTCACCTAAAAATGCAACTTTCAGAGCTCTTTTGGGGTTCAAGACTCCACAAAAGTTGATTCAAAACACATGGATAGATAGACTCAAAGAATCCTTCAATTTCAACAGAAAAATTATCATGAAAAGACTAATTAAGGAGAAAAAAAAATCAAGTTTAAAGTTTGGTTGAAAATTGGTGCAAACTCACCAGATATAGTGGCTTTTAGGGCTTTTCGGGAGACCAAATCTCCATAAAACTAAGTTTGGATCACATGGTTAGATCAGGCTAGGAAAGAACTTCCTTTTAGACACAAATTTACTTGGTAGTATTTCAATTTTTAGGTACTTAAATGGTCCTAAAAATAATTTTTTTTAAAAAAAATAGTATCTTCATCCAAACAAAGCCTAAATCTATTTTCGTAAATTATTTATTTATTTATTTTACTAGTTACGACCCAGGATCCAAGTAGTACAATATTGTCTATTTTAGAACTAGACTCGCACGCCTTTAAAATGCTTTGTACCAAGGAGATATGATTTCCTATATAAATAGCACTTCCCCTCTCCTTTCCCAGATGATATGGGATATCAGTACATAACCTTGAAGCCAGCCTGTCAAGATCTCATCCCCGCTCATGTGTAACCGCCTGAGTCGGACAATCTACCCCTCTTATGGGCAATGCGTCATCGCATTGGGTTAAATTAGCACACTTCCAACTAGGATTGGCTCTGATACCATTCTGTCATAACCTATGATTCATATGGTACAATATTGTTCGCTTTGAGTCTAGGTTCGCACAGTTTTAAAATACATTGTACTAAGGAGATACGAATACCTACATATATAGTACTTCTCCTCTCCATCCTCAAGTGATGTGAGATCTCAACACATAAACTTGGAGCCAACTTGCCACTATGGTAGCCTTCCTGAATCTCGTTCTCACCCACATGCATTCGCTTGGGACTCACATTACCTAAACATGCTATTGTAACTTTTAAAAAGTCTTTTGGAGTTTTCTAAAAACAAAAACAATAATTTACTAAATAAATTGTGTTTTCGACCAAACAAGATTAGACTTGTGTAAACTAGTTGACCTGAATAATATAATAAGACCCATGAGGGATCAAGTCGTAAATTCTAAAAACACGTACATGATTTGAGTACTAACTAGGGATAGTAACTATTTGATTTGGTAGAAGTCATGAATTACGGGAAAGGAACCTTGGACAACATACCAGGTAGGGGTACCAATTCTACTCCTACAAATTGGAATTTACTCATTACTATTAGTTGCACTTGAGTTATTGTAATTGTTTTATCATATCTCCGAAGCATGATATACTCTTCCTCTTTTCAGAACTGTTTTTAAAATAATATTGAGACAACATAAGAGTATATTTGGAATGGAAACAGAGCTAGTGATGGAAACAGTGCCAGTGATGATGATGGCCCTTTGTGGCAATAGTCGGTTGACAGGTGCCTTTGGGTTTCAATGGTTAGTTACTAGATGCCTTGTGTGTCACGGATGCTTTTGTGTGAGAATGATTAATTACTGGATGCCATTGTGTGATAATAATTAGTTATTGAATACTCTTGTGTGGTAATGAATGGCTGTGTGACAATAATTAGTTACTGAATGCTCGTGTGGTAATGAATGGCTGACGGATAGCCCTTGTGTGGAAGTCATCAACTAAATTGATTTTTACGGGAACTTTGGATTTCAAAAACATTATAATTTTTCTTTCTGTCTATATTACTAGAACTTGGGTAAATGAGATTTTTTTTTATCAAAACCATGTTTTATATTACTGCTATCTCATTAAGTTTTAACTATTTTACTTAAACTACAAACCTATTATATTGTGGGGCATTATCTTGCTATTAGGCTTCATAGCTCGTCCTGTCACATGAGTAACATTTTTGATGAGTGATTAATGAATCCAATAGAGATGACTAGAAGCTAGAACTCTTCACAGTAAAATAGAGCAGATAGTTGATGTAATCTATTTAGGTATAGTGTAAACGTGTCAATGGAATTATTTTAATAAAAAAATGTTGCCTTATTTTATAGATGGATTATGCTTATCACATTAGTAGTAGTTATGTTATTGTCACTATATCGTCACGTCTTGGAGTATTCATGGTTAAATACGGGTCGTGACACATGCGATCGTGACACATGTGATTATCTCAAATAATAAGAACACAAATAAAATTTCTACCATAAGTGAATAGGGATGGTAATAGATTAGAGAAAAGTAAAAGTCTAACCGAATTCATCTCATTTGAAATGAGGATAGATGATACAAAATAGAAATGGAGATCGAAATAAAAATTTATGCAGAGACAGAGGTGAGGATGAACTAAGTTTTTCTCCCATCCCTCACCTCCCCACCCATCTTTCTCTGCTTTTAGTATTTTATTTTTGAAAAAAAAAAGCTTATTTGCGATTTGCCCTATATTTGGGTTTAAAAATACAATAGCATATTTTGATGTTTATGCAATCTAAAATGTTTAGAGATTTATTCTATCTTATTGTCAAGTGCAGACCATGAAATTATTAATATTCCTGATACTCTAGTTTGTTTAGCTTTGTGTTTTTTGTTTTCTTTATCTCAAAAAGAAAAGCTTGGCCTGAACTCGGGCAGGCGGGTGGGCGTGCAAGCGGGGATTGAATGAGGCTTGTACCAATAAAAGCAAGGATAGAAGTGAATATTTTAAATAGAGGCGGGGATGTAAATTTTAACCTTCACCCCACTCACGTCTATTACCATCTCTGCCGAGCATTCAAATCGAGACGAGTTCGAATAGAAGGCTCTACGTCCAAACTGCTGGGACTCTAAGTAGGTATCTGAATTGGACATTTCACGAAAGCAGGCCTGGAGACGTGAGTTCACCTTTTGTTATGATTAATTAACCTAATTTTCAAACTATAATAATAGATCAATTTTGGACATTCACATAGTAAATAAAAACAAGTCAGAATGTGAATTACACAAGTAAATGAGTCATTTTATTATGTTGAATTTTTTGAGCCTAAATTCATACTAAATATGATGGGTATGTTTTTAGCATTAAGAAAACAATTTCAGTATTTAAATTTTTTTAGGCCTTAATTTATATTATAATAATGATATTTCTTCGACATTAGGGCCGGCATGGCCCGCTGGCCTAGAGCAGCCTCGTCCATGCCTGTTGGAATGGTCTTACCTTTTGCTGCTTTGTCTTCACTTGGTGGATCACGCTCTACTAATACGATGAATGAGGATTCGGCAAGAGCATTGCATCCGAAGAGGGTGTCTCGTATGTACTCTAGGTACTCTTTGAAAGGGTCAATTTTCACTCATTATTTTGTGTTTAAAATATTTTGTTTCTGAAAATTGGTTTGCACCGTTCTTTACAACTGTAAAATAGTCTTTCAAACATAAATTGGGCTTTGACATAATCTCAAACAAAAATATATGAGCATTTCTTATTTGACCAATATATGATGAAAAGCTAAATTCTGAGACAGTAATAAGAGGTTTGCTATGTTATGGGTCAATTTAGGCCTAATGCGGCCCATCCATGAACATTCAATGCAAGTGTATAATACCACATGAAAGAGCTCCGAATCAGCATGATGTATTGGTCCCTTTAACAGAACAAAAAATATAAAAAAAGTTCTCCTACTTCTTATCTTTTATTTTATTTTATTTTTATCCTAGTGGCTTGTATAAGTTCCATATTTTATGAATTTTTTCTATATAAAAATACAAAAAAGAAAGCAGATGAGAATATTAAGCTTTGTACTTGAACAATTACAAAACAATGTTGGTGACGATGGAAGTCTAAAAATAAGGAAACATAAAAGGTCATACATAATGATGGCAAAATAACCTAATATCTTAGACATAATTATCAATCTCGCACCAGTCAGTGTATTATTTTCCTCGTTAAAACGATACGTACTAATATTGAATTGTAACGGCGCACTATATTGGATTCACCGATATAAATATATATATATATATATATATATAATATATTTTCATATGTTATAAAAACATAAAATAAACTCACATTCTAACAAGATATAAGCAAGCTATAAGTAATTTAAATACCCTTTTCAAAAGGACTTAAAACACACCCTTATTGTCTATTACATACCTAATCAAAGTTTAAACTTTTTAATATAACAAACTATTACTAAATAAGTTTTTCATAGAAACTTAAAACAAAAATAGAGCAAGAAAAAAAATCATTCAATATAGTAGAAGACGTTATTTATCCATTAAAAATCATTAAAAGCTGATACGACCAGAATATAACGACACAGGTTGATACGGCCAGTATAGTTCAGTACAAGACGAATACAAAACGATAAGTTAACTGAAACGGTATTTAAATTCCTTTACACATAAGAACACTAGTGCTGTGTATAACAATTAGTACGGTACAATATTTATAACTATGATCTCAGATCTATGACCCGCCACTACTAAGTCTGGTATGGGGATGATACCAACTGAGATAAAGCGAGAAAGGTAAAGTTAGGGATAAGATGTAATAACCCGTTTTATCTCGAATCTTTCTCATTTATACATATTTATTTTTTTATATATATGCATATTTTATTAAAATAAAATTATTCTATTTTTTTTTTATAATTTTATCTCTCTTTTTGTGTTTACAATGATTTTGAAACATCGCTAGCACAAAGAAGACGTACAGAGTAAGTGTGAAAAGGAGTTAAGCTGATGGGGTTGGACACAGACAAATTACACTGACGAGGAACGTTGCCATACTTAACCGCACATTAGTCTACGCACACAGCACATTAAAATAGCTAGACCTTCTGGTTCCAGTTGAACTGGCTGATCCGGTTCAATCCGGGTTTCATAACACTATCATCAGTAGAAACTAGAAAGTAGAAAACACCTAACCCATCATCGAAAACTCATCCTGCTAAAAATCTATTTCAACCTCGTCCACAAAAGCCCTAAGGTTCAAGTAGGAGCATCCACCTTCCTTCACTGCTTCCTTTGCCGAATCCTTCCATTTCTTTGCGTTGCTTTTCATTTCATCCCCTTTCTCTCCACCTCCCATAACCACTTCTATGCACCTCTTGATTTCATCACTATGGACTAATCCTTCTTCATTCACTGTCACCCTCACCCCAATCTCGATTATGTCTTCTATAAGTTTCGCATTCGTCGGTTGATCTGAAAATTGTGGGAAACCTACCATTGGAACACCAGAGACCAAACTCTCCATGGAAGAATTCCAACCACAATGAGTCACAAAGCACCCCAAAGAAGGGTGTGAAAGAACCTCCATTTGGGAACACCATGACACTATCATCCCTTGTTGTTCCAGTTCTTCTCTGCAACTAAGCTCGTCTTCTTCTTTCCCACATTTCTCTTTAGCCCTTATCACCCAAAGGAATGGCCGATGGCTTTCCAGCAGCCCACGTGCAATCTCCTCCATTTGTCGCTTTGATAACACTGCTATGGATCCAAATGATACATACACAACCGACGATTGGGGCTTCAAATCCAACCACTCAATATAACCCCCCCTTGATTTTTGAAAGAGGTCACCCCCAAAAAAATTGTCAGAGGGACCTTCTCCATCCAAGAATGTTGATGGGACTAATGGCCCAATCGCAATCAATTTAAGCTTCTCAACGGCTCTTAAGGCCTCTGGTTCTAAAGCATCGAACGTGTTTACCAGTATTTTTGGGTTGGTTTCGGCATCAAGTGTATCTAGCTGCTCTTCAAATGCTGGTAGAGCAAATGCATACAAGGTGTTTGAAGGAATGAGAAAGGAGGGAAGGTCACGGCTACTCAGCTGTGGCAATTTGGGTAATTCTATGGAGGACGAAGGATAGTTGCTAATTTTTCCAATGGCATCACCATAGCCGTTATAGTAAAAGAAGTAGATATCAAAAACAGCGGCTGCTTGAAGCCAAAGAACCGTGGATGGGATGTGAAAGGCACGAGCCACTGTGGCTGCCCATGATTGAAGCATGGTGTAGACCAAACCTGTAACGGGTTGGCCTTCCTTAGCACCGGCAGTGATGATTTCTGCGAGTGCTTGTGAACCGCGATTCCTGAACTCGGACAGCATGTGTTCAGGGTTATCGCCGTCTTTGATCCCGTCATCGTAGCCATCAGAGAAGGCCGCAAAGGTTAACCCTTCTGCTGGGGTTTCAGAGGTTTTGTTCATGCGACGGTGGAAGGAGACACTTGTGGCTATTGTGACCTTAACGCCCATTCTTATGAGGAGCTTGGCGAATTGGAGCGAAGGGTTGATGGCTCCTTGCCCCGGAAAACTCAAGAGGAGGATGTGGCGGTGCACCATACCGGCTACTCAATTGGAAACAGTGAACCTGAATGTTACAGAAACAGATATACATACGAAATTTTAAGTGAATGAAGAGGATTATATGCAGATTGGAGGTTATTAATGCCATGCATGACGTTTGCAGTGACGACTTTGAGTAGTTAATTGGTTCTGATTTGTAGCTTTTAAGTTCGTCCCGTTCTCTGTCTTCGATCGAGTGTACTTCTCTGGGCCTGCTGACATTGATATTCCATTTCGTGAAAATTGCTAGTCATCAACCTGTGACCTGCGTCAGTCGTGGCTCATGACTAGCTCTTCAGCTATGGCCCACTGTAGCTGTGTGGTTTCAGCTGAGGTATTAGTTATTAGTCATGGCTATGGCTATGGTTACCAGGCTCTCTCATTCTTACATGTGGCATTTTAAATTGAAAAATATTATTTTTATAAAAATAAAAAAAAATATATATCAAAATTATATAAGAATAACAGTTTTATAATTAAAAATTATATTATTCTTATAATATGTATTTTATTTTAAAATAAAAAAATTTTTAATTTAAAAAAAATTTTAATAGTTAAGCAGTATTAATTATTTATTATTTATTTTTATTAAATTAAAATATGAAGTATTTTATTATATTAAAAATATAAATTTATAATTAATAAAAATATTCTTAATAACTAATAAAAATTTTCAGACACAACATCTATTTTTTTAATTTGTATAGCATTACATTATCATAGTTGTTAATGAAGTGATCTTTGTGTTGCTGACAATGAATCTTTCGGTGTGTTTATGGCACTGTCTTTTCATCTTGAGTATGTAAGACTATTGTGACTTGGACACCAATTTGCATTTGGATAAGGGCAGTGCCATCCACAGTCGCCCCACTTTGGATAGTAGTGAAAATATCCACCGGATATACAAAAGTAATTAAGATTCCTTATGTTTTGTCAACTTTTTGACAATGTCCCTTTCATCTCGAGCGTAATTCGGTGATATATGTACAACCCTATAATTTGTCATGGTTTTAACATAAATCGCCATCATGTATGGTGTTGATTGGAAAAATCAGTCAGTTAGGTGCGGAGAGCAAATACGATACTATCAGCAAAATGAATCACGCTTCAAATGGGTATTGCAAGACTACGGTTATCGTGGTGGATAATCCCAATAAGACCAGAATCCAATTCTTAAAATATCAATTTCAATATAAGAATAGCACCAGATAAATATTAAACCAACTAAGTTTTGAATTGCAAGTAATAGATTATATTAAAATTAGATCAAAAATCCTTTTGAAGGTGTGAGATGTTGTTTACTACGTTAATTCAAGCAATTAAAAACTTGATTTAAAGATGAAGAAAAAAGAAATCTTGAATACAATTGATTCAACCGACTAAGCTTATCAATAGAAATTTGTATAACTCAAATCAAGAATTTCATCATGCATCCTTAATTCGAAGAATTTTGACCATAAAAATAAGTATTCATTGTAATTTGACTCTAGATTTGAATTCAATTTGAGAATCATGTAATCCTACCATCAACTTATGCAATTTCTATACCAAACCTAATAATGCTCATAGAAGTTACCAAATCTATGTAAGAATACAAAGTTTTCTAATAAATCTAGAATTCAATTACAATGAATTCAACTACTAGAAGATAAATCATTAAATTCCAAGGTATCTCCATTGAAAGCTTGAGAAACGTAGGCTGATCTTCATAATTGCATTCAAGAGAGAGTTAGCTACTAGATTCCATTATAAATTCTATTGAAATAATATGAAATTACATTACAATTATAAATCTAGTGCTTGAATACAAAGAACTTGAAAAACTATATTGAAATCTCTACTTTCTCTCTCTACAATGCTCTCAACATGAAGGTAAACCTAATATAATATCTAAGTAATTGAAAAACTCCCCACAAATTAGGCAAAACTGCCTTATATAACTTTGTGAGAAAAACAGAGCACCGTCAGGCATTCGGATGCCCTAAAGGCCGTTCGAATGGCCATTCATGTGCCAGTGAATGACTAGAAAACGGGTTTTCATGCTCTTCGAATCTTCCCTTGGCTATCGAACCTAATTCGAACAGTGCATTGAGCACTTTGATTTTTGACGTCCGTTCGAACGGTGTAATTGGGCGTTTGAACGCCCGTTCACATGGTGGATTATCTGTTCAAACGTTTCTTTGCAATTTTGCTCAATTTGATCATTTTAAAATCCATTTCCTGCACAAGGTTCATTAAGGTAGTTTAGGAATAATTTAGAAACTAATTAAAGCATAATGAAACCTATACTAGAGCTAACAATTCACTAAATAGGGGCTTATGATTATATTTTTGGAGTGTAATCAACCCCCCCCAAAAAAAATTTTTTTTTTTTAGCTTTTTGCTAGTTCTTAGCAAAATCTATAAACTAAAAAATACTATATAAGCAAAGAGATAATCTCCACTTTCATAGAAGTCATATATGCATTTAGTTTATGTATCAAGCCTTTAAACCCTGTTAGGATTTGATTGTCTTGGCAAATTCCGTAAACAAAATCTTTGAAATATCTCTTCAATTGTTCTTTCATATAAATGAGTTTAATAGGGTTGGGTGTTCAAACAAATGCAAAGAAGTGTTTAAAATGACCCATAGAAGTAATTTGATTGTAATTTAATTTTGAATTGTAATCATATCCTAAGTATATGTTTGAGTGAATTAGAAGCTAGAGTACAAGTTGCTAAAACTACAGTACAAGTCTTTAAAACATACAGAGCTAAAACTTTCGAAGGTCATATCTCAACGCTTAGATCTCTGTTTCGGGTTCATAATATATTAATTTCATATAACTTGTCGAGATTTATGAGAATGTAAAAGATTTGAGGGAATACAGAGTTAGCTACATTCTCGCCACCTTCTCACTCCAATGAGAAATGAAGATTTTGGCCATTAGCTGCAGCTAAGGTTTTGCCGAGCTGTCGCTCCAACGAAAATTGAAAATTTATGGCAATTTCTGTCGCTACCTTTTTGCTGAGCTCTCACTCCAGCGAGATCGCGAAGGCAGCTTCTCATTACTTCTTACTCAGGTCTCGCTCCAGCAAACTCCTGCACGGATTTTAAGTTATTTCTCCTATTTGAATTCAAAGAGCTCCAATGCCTATACATACTTGAAGGTGGGTATTCTATAGTTTGAACACACTTAAGAAATATATTGAGAGCCTCCAAAAGAAAAAGAAAAACCATAGTCTCCTTAGCAAGTTGAAGAACTTCAAATCTTCATTGATCTCAAAAAGTCTTAGTGGTGCATCAAGGCAAGGATTCATGGCGTGGTGTTCATCGTGGTTCTACTAGCATGAGACAGCAGTGAGTTATGGGGTATGCGAGCACAGTTCGACTTCAACTTAGATTCATGAGATTCGAATTGGTACAGTTGTAAGTATTCTTGTAAACTGTTCGATTGTTGATAATGCTTGGAACTTGGGTTGGACTAGGTCCCGTGGTTTTTTCCCGATTTGGGTTTCCACCCTAAAATCGTGAGTCTACAGTGTGATTGCTTTATGTTTTATGCATGTGATTCTATTAGTGTGTGATTGATTAGATAGTTTAATCAAGAGTAACCAAACGCGCTTCCAAGTGATTGTAAATCCAAGTAGGTCAAAAATTTCAATTGGTATCAGAGTAGGACACTTAAAACTAATTTTTATTTTTCAAAGAGTGAGGTCCTGATAATCTGATTACATAGATTTACCACGCGAAGGCGGCTCTACCACTAGACCTCCATTATTTGATGGAACCAACTATGTCTACTAGAAAGTTCGCATGAAAGCTTTTCTTAAATCTATAGATGAAAGAGTATGGTTGTCAGTTGCTTATGGCTGGAGTCCCCTCACGACTACAAGTATATCTGCTACTACCCCTTATGTTACATCTGTTACAATTAAAGATCCAAAAGATTGGGATTTAGTTGATTACGTAAATAGCAATTGGAACAATAAGAGTATCAATGCTATCTTTAATGCTCTCTCACCTATTGAATTCAGACGTGTGTCAACATGTGAGATTGCTAACGAAGCATGGGATATACTTGAAGTGACACATGAGGGAACTACTATTGTGAAAATTTCTAAACTTCAGCAATTAACAACCAACTTTGAAAACTTGAGAATGGAAGACAATGAGACCTTTGATCAATTTTATGCAAAACTAAATGACATTGTCAACTCAAGTTTTAACCTTGGCAAAAGGATCTCTTCTTCAAAAATTATTCGAAAAATTTTGAGATCTTTACCCGATAGATTCCAAGCCAAGGTTACTGTTATAGAAGAAAGTAGAGATGTTGATTCTATAAAAGTAGAGGAGTTGGTTGGTTCTTCACAAACTTATGAGGCTAATCTACATCATCCTAAAAATAATAAAGACCTTTCTTTTAAAACTATTAGAAAAGACGTAGATGATACTTCTGATGATAATTCCAAAATAGGTCAAGGGGAGATAGACTTTATTGTCAAAAAATTTAGAAAAATTTTCAAAAATAAGAAGGCCCAATCTCTTAGTTTTGAGAAAATTAAAGAGGAAAAATTTGATAAGAAAAGTCTGGAAAGAATCCCGAAAAAGTGGAGGGAAATAGTCTAAAAAATCGCTATGTTTAGAATGTTATGGGTATGGTCACTTTGCATAAGAGTGTCCAAATAGACTAAAAATAAAGGCAAAAGGGTTTACTATAACTTGGGATGATTCTAATCCTAAGGATGACATTGAGCTAGAGACCGAGCCAGATTTAGGTAACTTTACTGCTTTTGCTGCATCTGTACATGATAATACATCTCCTATCTTGCCTGAAACTGGTAGTTTAGATGAGTCAAATGATTCTGCTAAATTTGATGAAATTAAATCTGATGCTAATGAGAAGAGTCATCTTCAACATGCCTATGATCAGTTGTACTCACTATATTTTAAATTGACCAAAGTTAATGGTAAACTTGGTCTCAAATTGAAAAATGTGTTAGAAGAAGTCGAGACACTGAAAAAGGAGGCTGTTGAAGCACAAACTCTTATCAATCAACTGAAAACACATCGAGCAACGTTTTCTGTTATACTAATTGCTCTTGAAAAGGAACATCATTTGTGTACTGAAATTAAAAAGGTACTTGAAGAGAAGGTTACAAAACATGAAGCTTCTAGTGCTAAAGCTAATGATGTTTTCAAGAAGTTGAATGAAGGTTCAAATAAGATTGATGAAATCTGGAATGCCCAGAGGTGCACAACTGACATGATCGGAATTGAATATTCTAATCAAGTGTCATCTTCAAAGCAAAAGCCCAAAGTTGGTAAGCCTCAAACATCATCATCTAAAGGTAACAATATGTATGTTCCTCCTACGAATGGTTATGATAGTTATTATGAGTCTTATCCTTCCTATACCACAAAATTTGTTCCCACTTGTTACTATTGTGGTATTAGAGGACACATTAGATCATTTTGTCATAAGTTGCATGGACTACCTTGTAATTATGTTCAGACTCAATCTAGAAGATAAGTTAGACCACAACATAACAATGAGTTTGTGCATAATAGATTTGATGTGTTTGGATGGAATTCTCATGGTCAAAATCTTGGGTTTAAAGGACCACCACAACAAAGGAAAGCTCAATGGAACAAGAAAAGAATGAATGTGAACCGAAATTCCAAAACTTCACTAAGATCTCACCCTAAGCTCCATGTGATTAATGATACTCCTAAGCATAGGACAATTTGGATAAGAAAAGTAGATTTAGATACTCTTAATACCCTTAGAAAATTTGTAGGGTTGACCTTCTTGAATGAGGTTTAAATTTGTCATAGCCTAGGATGTGCATTTTGATTATTTTTTTCTATAGCTATGATCTCTCTTGTATTTTTATTTGATTTATTTAAAATTTAAAGAAAAACAAAAAAGATTTTTGATTATCTTAATTATCTTTGGTATTCTTTGACTTATGGATCTATTTTCATATCTTGTACTTAAAATATTGATTGTGATCTTTTATGTCTTGATTGGCTTTGGGGCTACCCTTTGAATTAGCTTCATGACTGATAGTTTTAATGACAATCTTCATGGTTATGGGTATCACAATATATGCACGAGCGCTGAGTCTCATATGTGGTATGATGCAACTGAGATAATGCTAGGTTCTACACTCTCAATTGTTTGAGATTCTCTCATGTTGGACTGACCTATGGTTAGACATGCACAATGCTGATAGTATCTCTCTCTCTCTCTCTCTCTCTCTCTCTCTCTCTCTCTCTGTTGTATATTGACTAGTGTCAAATTATTTATGAAAGTTTCTATGGACATAACATGCATCCTTTGGGTCTAGTCATAGAAAATGCAACTTTGTTTGTCAAACAAAATCTGTTGGGCATGTGTGAAAGCCACTGTGGACGTAATATGCACCCTTCGGGCTAGTCATAGAAAGGGCTACCATGCTTTCAAACAAGAAAACTGAAAAAAAAAAATGGTGTTGTGATTGAGGGGAGTAAGTACTAGGCATATTCTTACTTTCTAATTGAATGCTAACTGGTCTGCTTTCTAGTGTTCATTGAATTTCATAACTTTTAGTGAGGATACATTGAGCTATTTCTTCATGCATCTTATCTTCTATGAGCATTTGGCACTTCACACAATGCACTGATATTCCCCAACTTCATGAATTTATGTTATTTCATGGCAATTGGCTTGATTAGTTGATTTATATTGGATGCTTCAATGTTTGTTGAGTGTTTAGATCTCTTTCAATATTGTTGTATAAGGTTGTTGAATATTTTCTTGTTATTGAATATCACTAATAATTGATGATCTTGTTTTTATTTTTATTTTTGGAGACATTGATCTTTTTGTTATTTCTTTTTGTTGTTTGTCAATTCATGACAAAAAGGGGGAGAAATATGAGTTTGCCTGTATTAAGGGAGAGAGAATATCATTTTTGGAAAAAACATGTTTAGGGGAGTTAGGGAGGAGATGTGATTTCATATACCTTGTGACATGTACTTTTTATTATTTTATGCCATACATGCATTTCATAGATTTATATGTTCGAGTTTTGTATAGAGATAGGTATCAAGTACTAGTTACATGATTTTTACAATACGGGTTAGGCATTGTAATCGTGGCTATTTTTTTGTAACCCTTTGATTAGTGTGTTTTGTCACGGAATTGCCAAAGGGGGAGATTGTTAGGATTTTTATTTTCTTGGCAAATTTCGTGAACAAAATCTTTGAAGCATCTCTTAAATTGTTCTTTCATGTAAATGAGTTTAATAGGGTTGGGTGTTCAAACAAATGCTAATGAGTGTCTAAAATGACTCATAGAAGTAATTTGATAGTAATTCAATTTTGAGTTGTAATCATGTCCCAAGTATGTGTTTGAGTGAATTAGAAGCTCGAGTACAAGTTGCTGAAGCTGTAGTACAAGTCTATAAAGCATGCAGAGCTAAAACTTTTGAAGGTCATATCTCAATGCTCAGATCTCCCTTTCGGTTTCATAATATATCGAATTCATATAACTTGTCGAGATCTATAAGAATATAAAAGACTTGAGGGGATCTAGAGTTCATTATCTTCTCGCCACCGTCTTGCCCCAACTAGAAATGATGATTTTGGCTAGTAACTATTGCTAAGGTCTCGCCGAGCTCTCACTTCAGCAAAAATTGAAAATTCAGGACAGTATCCATCGCTACCTTCTTGCTAAGCTCTCACTCCAGCGAGATCGCAAAGGCAACTTATTGTTATTTCTCGCTCAGGTCTTACTCCAGTGAACTCTTACAAGAATTTTAAGTTATTTCTCCTATTTGGATTCAAAGAGCTCCAATGCCTATTTATACTTGAAGGATGGGTCTTCTACGGTTTGAACACACTTAAGAAATATATTGAGAGCCTCCAAAAGAAAAAGAAAAACCCTAGAGTCTCCTTAGCAAGTTAAAGAACTTTAAATCTTCAATGATCTCAAAAAGTATTAGTGGTGCATCAAGGCAAGGATTCATAGCGTGGTGTTCGTCGTGGTTTAAGCACGAGAGAGTAGTGAGTTGCGAGGTATGCAAGTAAGGTTTAACTTTAACTTAAATTCGTAGGATTTGGATTGGTACAGTTGTAAGTATTCTTGTAAACTTTTCGATTGTTGATAGTGCTTGGAATTTAGGCTGGACTAGGTCCGTGGTTTTTTCCAGATTTGGATTTCCATGCTAAAATCGTGTGTCTACAATGTGATTACTTTACGTTTCATGCATGCGATTCTATTAGTGTGTGATTGATTAGATAGTTTAATCAAGAATAACCAAGCGCGCTTCCAAGTGAATGTAAATCCAAGTAGATTGGAAATTTCAAACCCCTAGTCGATAAGTGGTGTCTCGTGAGGGTTTCTAGTGATGATACCTGTAAGCACCCTATTTTTAACCTCTCGATAATCTCTAGCCCGACCAAATTCACATTCAAACGGGCACAAACACTTCCAAGCCCAAATCGGCTTTCCAAGCTCAATCTAGTCAATAAATCGTTTCGCAGGCCCACCAAACCCAATAGAGGCAAAACGCCCAAAATACCCTTCGAGTATTAGTTGGTCCAATTCTAGTTGACACGTCTTCTTGAAGACGATAAGTTCTTATTTCAACCTCAATTCCAACTCCAAATTTCAGTCCCAATCAATCAAATTCAATCTGACACGTCTCTTAAGAAAGTTAATCCCTCATATGGTTAGTCCATCCAGTACGACACGTTTACTGAGAAAGTACAAAATCCCTCAAAATGATAAGTCCCTTCAAATCTGTCGATCGAGACAAAACCTAAGTTCCCGAGATGGCAGAGTGGTTCACTTCTAGGGCCTGCTAGCATGCCAATGTAGAATATCCAGTATCCGGCACTTGATTAGGAAAGTACCTAAGGCTCCAAGACGATAACACCATTCAGTAGCTTCTCGAGTGTTACGTCCCAATTTTTTGCACTTGAGAAAAATGCGTACAAGTGGGAAAAACACGGTACTCTCTCGTTAAAATTCATCCTCCTAGAAGGACAAGTGCGACTAGATTTGAAATAGAAATTGATTTGATTAAGGGCTTTTGAAAAATGTTTGGAGTCACCACCTAACTTGATTAAGGTGAGTTAAGTTACCTAAAACTAAGTGCAATCCGAAGACTAAACTTAGGGTTTTTAAAAAGGTTTTAAAAACTTCCTCAAGAGAGGGTTTTTAAGAAAATAGGTTGTTTGGAAACCTTTGAAAATATTTAAACCCTTTTTGAAAATAACTCCATTTTGGTATTTGAAAACAGTGATCTAGGTTCGTAGGTTGGTTATGTGTAGGGAAGACGCACTAAGCCATCACCCTACCCTGCTCTTGCGGTACCTACATATCTATATCATCATAGGTTCATTCATTAGAATCTTTGATTAATAAAGGTCCAATACTATCCACTTTAGAAAAGAAACTTTATGGAAGAAATTTGTTATAATGCATGACATGCAAGTGCAAGAAAAAGGTTTTGATTTTGAAAATAGATTTAAGAAGAAAGATTGGATTATTGAAAGAAAGGTTTAGAAATTTGGAATTGGAGATTTGAAAATAGATTTTAGAATTAGAAACTTAAAATAGATTATAGAATTGAAGATTTGAAAAAGGTTGTGACTACACCCATGAGGGTTGCTTACGTATCCCTTTTTATGAATTAAGTAAGACATAGTTCAGACAAAAGTCCAATTGAAAATAGACACTTCTAGATTTTTGAAAAGTTTGATTTGAAAAGAGTTTGATACTTTGAAATTGGACTTTGAATTGACTTTGATTTGAAAAGATTGAATTTGGAATAAAAATTTAGACTTGATTTAGAAAGATTAAGATTTGAAAACATTTTGACTTGAATCGAAATTGGAAAACTATCTTGGGTTTAGAAAGAAGTTTTAGAAAAGAGTTGAAACTCCCAAACTTGAGATTAAGGTTGAACTAGGGCTTAGGTATCCTAGGGTTTAGGTAACCTAAGATTGGAATATGTAATTGAATTAAGAAGGTTTGATTTAAACTTGAGAGACTTGATTTTAGAAAGTTGAATCTAGGAGACTTAGAGTTAGGAAAGATGAGATTTAAGAGAGATTTGAAAAGGATTTGGTTTGATTTTAGAAACACTTGACTTGGAATGATTTGGAAAAGATTTGACTTGAATGTTGGACTTGAAAGAGTTTAGAAAGTTAGGTTTAGGAAATATTGGATTTTAGAAATCTTTGAACTATGAAAGTTTCAAAATAGGAAAGTTTCATTTTAGGAAAGTGCCAAATTAGGAAATATTTGAATTAAGGAAGTTTCATTTTAGGAAAGTTTTGATTTTGGAAGGATTTCAATTCAGGAAAGTGTTGATTTTATGAAAGATTTGAATTTAGAAGAGATTTGATTTAGAAAGTATTGATTTTAGAAAGATTTGAACTTGGGAAAGATTTAAAATTTAGAAAGTATTGAAAAGTTGACATTTAGAAAGTTGAGATTTGGAAAAGTTTGAAATTAAGGAAGATTGAAATTAGAAAATGTTTGAATTAAGAAAGATTTGATTCCTATTTTCTAAAATAGAAGATTAGAATTTTATTTTCTAAAATAGATGATTTGATTTCGTTTCTAAAATTAGAGGATTTGATCTAGTTTCCTAAATTAGAAGATTAGATTTGATATGGAATTGGAAAGGTTTAGTTTTGGAAATCAAGGATTTTGGAAGTCTATGACTTTATGTAGAAAAAGAGATTTTAAAAATCTAGGATTTGATGTAGAAGATAGCTTTAGAAACCTATGATTTGAAGCAAAAGGGGGAGTCATGTTTTTAGCAAAGAGAACTAGGGTTTCCTAACCACGAAATCTAGGGCTTAACTTGGACTCTAAGAAAAAGAGTTTTTGGAAAGTGGATCTTTTGAAAAGAGTTTCTAGGAAGGAAGTTTGAAGAGAGTTTTTAGAAAGTGAATTTTTGAATAGACCTTTTTGGAAAGGAGTTTGAAAAGCAAATTTGGAAAGGGGTTTTGAATATAAACTTTTGAAAACCTTTTGAATATCTCACTTTCTTAAAACAATTCTAACCATGTAAGGATTAGAATCATTCTAGGGTTGTGGTTTTGAAAACAACATAGATTTAAAATATGGACCCATATGATCACATTGAATATCATACTTTCCTAAAACAATCTTAATTATGGAATGGCTAGAATCATCTTAAAATTGTGGTTTTGACAAAAAAATGATTTAGGATTTACACCCAAAATATGGACCTTGACGGTTATAGTAAATATAATACTTTCTTAAAACAACCCTAACCATGGAGTGGCTAAAATCACTTTAAGGTTGTGATTTTGAAAAAGAGATTTTGAATGCAAGTTCGAAAGATGTTTTTGTTGCAAGTTTTGAAAACCACTTTGAAAATAAGTTTTGAAGGGATGTATGAATATAATATGCATAATGCAAGAAAGGTTGTGAACATTTAAGGTTAGGCTTCATCACATAATCGAGGGGGCCAAATCCACACGGTCTGAGGTTGAACTAGGAGAAAGTCCCCGACATGGTGACTTTCAACAGTCCTTTCTATGCATGAATCGAGGAGTCCCTTGTTTCAAGCATGCAAGAATAGGAGGTAGAAGATGGAGAATTAAAATAGAAGAAAACCCAAGAAGGTTAGAAGGAATAAGAGAGGCGGGAATTACAGAAACGTAAATCGAAAACCTACCTTGTCTTTTTCTTGCTTTATTTGCTTTGCTTTACTTGATTTTTGATAGCTTCCAAGTTGCAGCACTTTGAGTTTTCAATGGAGGCTTTAGAGGCTTGTGTTTAAGTGTATAGAGTGTATGGATGCTAGGGTTTAAGTGTATGGAGGCTAGGGTTTGAAGAGACTAGAGAGAGTTAGTGTTTGGAGAGACTTCGAGCTCTGTATTTTGAAAAACATAATTTTTAGACTGAGTTTATAGACCCTTTTCACACAGGGGGAGGGTCTGTATTTATAGACACAAGAATAGCCTAGTGGTGCCAGGCTAATCTTTGGCTTGTAATGGTGCCACCCACTTAGGAAAGTTTTAGGGTGGCAAGAAATGTATCTTTTGACCCTTGATATGCAAGACAAAAGATTTGGGCACCTATACTAGTGACTACCATGTAATTTTTTGCTTGGCTCCACTAGGAGTGACTCCGAAAGATCTGAGAATGTTCTGGAAGGCCGAGAATGAACTGAAATATCAAAAATGTCTAGAAACCCTTGAAATAGTGTCCTAGGAATAACGGACTTGAAAAATAATGTTAGGATTGTTGAAATGGTCAATCGAGCCATTAGGGGCAAAACAGTCTACTGAACAGTGAAAACACCAGAATGAACTCGAAGCAACCTATGAGAGGACTTAAAGATTGGAAACACTATTGAGAGTTTTCGGTTTGATACCCAGAGCCGGTGTTGTTGGAAAATGTGATTGGCTTAGTAGGGGCAAAACGGTCATTTTAACGGATGGTTTCAGAATTAGTCTAGAATCGATTGGAAGGTATTTGAACATGCTAGATTGTCTTTGGGACAATCTTGGAAATGTGGACTTACCACTCTGAGGACTTAGGTACTTTCTCAAGAAGCATACCGGAAAGGGCCTAAGGCGCAGTTTGGTCATTTTTCACCAGAGTGGGCTAGCAGGCACTGGTGTTAACCAGGGTTTTGAGTGTTTCTGTCACTCTGATGGTGTGTGGTGAGTTGGTTTTCAAAGGTCTCTCATCTTTTGGTAAATGTGCAACAGCCAAGAGGCAAGTTCGGTCCCATGACAAATGGGGTTTGTTGGCAATTCCCAGTGTCAACCTATTTGCGAGTGTTTCTATCATTCTGATGGTTGCGATGTTTGTGAGTGTTTCCACCACTCTGACGGTGTGCGCTCATTTCGGAGGCTGCCTAATCTTGGGAAGATTTTAGATGGATTTATCGTCTGAGGAATCAACGTTCTCGAAAGATGTGTCGGATAACAGACATTCTACATTAGCTGGCTAGCAGGTGCTAAAGGCGAACCGTTCTATTATCTCGGGGACTTGGGTTCCATCTCGGTTGATGGGTTTGAAGAGACTTACTGGTTCGAGGAATTTTCTTAGAGAACATGCCAGACTAGAGGGACTTACTACTTGAGGGATTAACTTTTTCAAAAGGCGTGCTGGATTGAATTTGATTTGGAATTGGATTTGAAATTGGATTTGAGATTGAAATAAGGACTTACCGTCTTTAGGATGATGTGCCAATTGGAATTGGACCTGGCAATGCCACATGGGCATTTTGGTTGTTTTGTCTCTGTTGGACTCGATGAGCCTGTGAATTGATTGATTGATTAGATTGAGTCTGGAAAATTGATTTGGACTCGAATGTGTCTGTGTTGGTTTGAATATGAGTCCTAACGGACTAGAGATTGCTAAGTAGGTAAAAATGGGGTGCTTACAACTGCCCCTCTTTTTTTATCTTTGCTTGTCAAAGACAAAAAATGATAAAGTAAGAGTCTCATGTTGACCGTGAGGTGATCGAAGGGATGGACTTTGGGGATTTTTGAAAACTAGAACTTGAAAATAGAAATTAGGCCTAAGGGGGCATTTAAAATTGGGTTTTTACGAGAAAAAGGGCAAAGCGGCACGAATTTTGACATTGGCGCCACTCCTAGTTTAAAATAACCTAGCAGTGGCGCAAGATTCTAGAGTAAAAACCAACAAAATTCAGATTTGAACCCTGCTGTTCATGAGGCTTTGAGAGAGAGTTTGTGAAGGATTTCAAGTGTTAAGCCGTCTACATTGAAGGAGTGAGTTTAGGGAATATCGGAGAAGTGCCAAAAGTGGTCACCGTTACTGGAATAGTCGCCGGAGAAGAACATTTCGCTGAAGAACTTTAAGATGTGAGTTTTTTTGTTTTGTGTTAATTTTGATGTATAGAACTCCGTTTGAGTCATGTAAATAGTCAAAACTAATGCTTTGATGTGTTTTGAACACTCTGGTGGAGTTATTTTTACGTTTTCATGTTTTTTTGATTGAATTTGGGTAATTTTAGATGATTATGTAAAGAGGGTTTTTACAGAAATTGGGGATTTGCTCCTACAGCTTTGGGTATTGAGTTTTTCAGCTAGATTTTTATATTATTTGCCTTAGAAAATTGTGTTTAACAGCCGTATGCAATTTCGTGATTTTCTGAGAACTTTTTGATTTTCTAATTTTTTTAAAAATAAAAAAATAGTTAGAAAATATGATAAATTAAGAAAAATGAAGAAAATAATGAAAATATTTGAATTTAACCTTTAGAAAAATATGATAATATTTTAGAAAATATTTGAAGTGGTTTTGTAAAAATTTTGTGATAATTTTGAAAGCGATTAGATTTCTGAAAACTAGAACATGTCTTTGAAAATTTAAAAATCTTGAAAATGTGCACAAATTCTTTCATATGTGTTGGTATTATGTGATTGTGACATTTTGAAGTGCATTATTTGTGTCTTGTTGTAGTGTTGTGGGCGTTGTAAGGACTATTTATAGGCAGGACTTTGCCAAAATTTTTA
This sequence comes from Euryodendron excelsum, assembly GCA_033060915.1. NCBI lineage: Eukaryota > Viridiplantae > Streptophyta > Magnoliopsida > Ericales > Pentaphylacaceae > Euryodendron > Euryodendron excelsum. Next base: position 22,779,560 of record CM065387.1, read on the forward strand.
AAAATTAAGAAAATAGTCAGAAATTTTTTGAAATGAAATCTTTTTGAAGGGAAAAGATATAAAACCTTTAAGCGTGGGGCCTTTTTGGCAAAGAAGGCCCTAAGAAACTCGGGAAGGCCTAAAACTATTGGAAGAAAAGCTTTAAGAAAAAAATTTGAAAAATGAAATTTTGAATAAAAACTTTTGGAGGAACATTTAGAAAATTTTTTGAAAATAGATTTTGAAATTGGAAACCTTGGAATGTGATAAGAATTTTTAGAGGATTAAAAACTTGAGAATGTTTTAGATTTGATTTGGAAGAAGACTTTTGAAGGAAAAAGCTTTCAGAAGAACTTAATTGGAATAGAAATCTTTTTGAGGAAGAAACTTGAGGTGCACTTTAATTGAAAATTTTTGAGATTTAATTTGCAATGAACTTTTGATTTTGAATTAGAAACTATTTTGATTTGAAACTTAGACAAAACATGTAAAAAATTCGCTTTGACTTGAAATTGACAAAATATTTAAAAAATTCATTTTGACTCAAAATTGAAAATCTTTTGAAAGCAAAATGTATAGAAAATTCACTTTGGCTTGAAACTAGAAGATTTTTTAAAGACAAAATTTGTAGGAAATTCATTTTGACTTGAAATTTAATTTTTGAAGACAAGATGCGTAGAAAATTCATCTTGATTTGAGATTGAACATCTTTTGAAAGCAAAATATATAGGAAATTTATTTTGACTCGAAACTTGACTTTTAAAATCAAAACATGTAGGAAATTTATTTTGACTTAACATTTGCAATTTTTTTCACTTTATATCTCTTACATTACCATATGTCGACGTTCTTACCTTGATTGGCTTTTAGGATGATTGATGTGGGCGATGATGGTTCGGAGAGGAGGCGTCGATCTGGGAAGGGTCCCTGCACAAATTCTGCCGGTAGTTTCAGCTACTCTAGAGGTAGTCGTAGATCAGCTGGCCGAACATCATCTAGCTAGACTGGGAGGGGGAGTATGCCTCCAGTCAACCCTTTCCCTCTAGTCGAGCAGGCCTTTGAGGGAGATATAGATGCAGAGGAGGACGTACCAGGTCTTGGCGACTATGTGATTGGTTATGGGAGGGCCTCCTTTAGACACAGGCAGACAGATGCTGACTTGGGAGATTTGGAGATACTAGATATTCCTCCATTAGGAGACCTCGCCTATGCCCCAGTGTCTATTGTCGATAACACTTGCCTCCTCCCCAGGTACATGCATCATTCAAAGAGGCCATCCATCTGGTTTTCAATACTATGCAGCGGGCCGCTCCGTCTAATCGTGCCATCTTGGCGAAGATTGAGTTTGGAGCATTTATGGGATTATAGGCTATTCGCCTGAATAGACATTTGGTGCTGGCCTTGATTGAGAGGTGGTTTGGTGAGATGGGTACTTTCCACTTTGTGGGCGTCGAGTTGGGTCCTACTCCATTGGATTGGGTCATCATTATGGGGCTTTCTTTTGTCAGTCGACAGATCACCCTATAGTTAGTCAGCAAGGCCGATGCATGTGCTTTGTTGGACTTGCCACCTTCTAAGTGTTTTGCTTTTCCAGTTTCTTAGTTTAGTTAGGACGAGAGTACCTTTGCTGTTGAGGCAAGATATCATGAGGTGACGACTTGTTTTGTACATCATTTTCAGTTGCTTCTGTAACAACAAGTCGCTCGTCCCTTTTCGATTAGTGAGCATAATAGCCATTCTAGGAGCTTTATTTGAGCTTGACTAGGGATCTTTTTCCTTTGGCTACTTCTTTCGATCCATGCGAGTCCGGACGACTTCCCACTGGAGTAACATGACTGGTTTTTGGCCCTTTCTTGTCTGGTAGAGCTATGAGTACTTGTTGGTTCGCTGTCCCGAGATTATAGAGGCTGATCTTTATCCCCGGGCCTTGAGGTGAGCTCACAATCGAGTGGCCTAGCAATTTGAGATCACTAACTTTGTGACGATACGGGCGAACTTAGAGTTGATCGAGGCGAGGGATGTGACTTGGCGGCCCTTTGTCAGATCAATTTATTACGAGGCAGTGAGGTATCTGGTCCCGGTGTCCTTATCAAGGATTTTCTTTCTTAGCAATGATTTTTGGGAGTCTTATCTGGGAGATCGACATTGACGCCAGTTTCATGAGGAGTTCTGGTCAGCAGGGGATCCACCTGAGTATATGTTTGGAGCTTTGGTTAAAGAAGTTTTTATTCCATATTAGGAGCGTCAGCCAGGTGCTAGTTTTATGCTCCTCTAGAGACTGATTATGCCACACATTTTGGGGCTCATTCTGTTGGTGCCTTTACTGAATTTGAGGTGGTAGTCAGTGGGTATGCCGTTGGCCAGGAGGTGGTTGACTTGTGGCGTCGAGCTGGATGATATGTACCCCAGGCTAAGTTCATTGCTGTGAGGGATTAGAGGGACCGGTACTAGATTGAAAGGGACCAGTTCTTGGTGGAGAGGGATCATTTCCAGACCGAGGTAGCTACTTTGACCGCCTGGTTGGCTTAGATGAGAGGTAATGGGGTATGTTGTCCTTTCTTTCTCCTTCCTCCTATTTTGGAGTTGTTTAGTTATTCATTCACTTTTGCTGATTTCAACTTTTCTTTCTTGTAGGATGCTGGTGCTTCCAGTAGCCATCCACCTCCTCTAGAGCCAGGTTTTGGAGACTTCGACCTGGACATTGACTGTGATCTTTGATGAGTGCCCTTTGCTATATACTCAGATTCTCTTCTGCATTCTATCCTAGAGATGTATTTAATTTCATTATTAGACAGTTTATTTTTTAAATTTTGCATAGAATGGATATTTAGGATTCAGATAGTTAGATGTATGTATTAATGTATGGACAGGAAGGGATATTTATGATTTACACAGCTAGGTATATGGACAGATGCATGTACAGGGATAATGATGATGTTTATTTATTACAGAAGATGATATTAAACTGCTTTGGTGACTTTTGTCTCTATAGGGATCTATGTCCTATGTATGCAAAGCTTATGCCAAAATTTTATCAAAATACATTCACATGATAGGGATGCAACAGTTAATAAAATGAATGGAGCGCTATCAAACTATACATCCTTGAAATGGCAACTCCTCCCTGGTCAGGGGCTTGGTCTCCCTTTTGGTTTGACCTTACCTTGACTGGATGATAATATTTTGTACCTTTCTTATCCTTTCGACCAACTCCGACTTTCTACCTTAGGTTAGTGTATGGGATTATTTGGCTTGAACTCTTAACTCTTGGGGCTTTGACAACTACTTACCTGACCTTTGGCAGAGCGATGAGCAGCCAGTCTTTTAATCTGAGGAGATTTTGTAGTAGGACCGTAATGTAGGCTAAGTTATGGGTTTTTAAAACAACGGGATATGCGAGCTCAAATTTGATGTTGCTATCAGTAGAGTTTAGATCCAAACCATCCTCGTTTGGTCCTCCGGTGGGGTTTGGTCCTCTAGTGTCCTTCTTTAGCTTCGGTAACATGTCTAGCTCATTTAGATCAAGCAATTCGTTTTCAATCAGAGTGGACTTTAATAGGGTTGTAACGTAGGCCATGGTTTCGGGTTTAACAAGAAAAGGTAAAGGCTCGAACCTATAGCTTCTATTGGGCTTTTTTATCATCTAGGATCACCTTTGGATTTTCCTTCTTGCCTGTACTATATATTTCTTAGAATGCCATGAAATGAATCTTTTTCTTTTTTGGCTTTTATTATATCCTTTTCAAGATGGTACAAAATGGCTCTTTTCAGGCCTTTTCCTAGATATGCTTCTGTTTTTTTTTTTTTTGGCTTCTTGCCCCTTGACAATTCTTTCCCTTGTTTTCCTTTTTCCTCCATTTCTTTTTTTCTCCCTTTTTTTTTATGAGACAAACACTTTTACAACTTCATTCTATCAGAGCATTTCAATTTAACCCATTGTGGGCAGTGATTCTTAGGTCAAAGTTTTTCTTGAAAAGAAAAGTAACTGGCTTAACAGGTTTGATAAAGGTTGCTTTTGACTATAAGGGAAGTGAAGTGAGGGCCCCTTTTCATGTTGAACCAGATTGCTTGATCCATAGAGCCTTCATATTGCTTCAGCTTGATGGAAGATGAATGACATGCCTTGTAGAGTTCTTAGTTATCTGTCTACCCCAGTGTGGGGGGGAATGGCCTTGAATCAGATTTGACAAGAAATCTTCGTTTTCTGCGAAACATTAGTGGGTTAAGCAAAAAGGGAGTATGAACATTTATTATTATTATTTTTTTTTGGGAAAATGAAAGATGACTCCTCTCTCTTTTGATAGTCTAGCCACGCATTGCTTAACTTTAGTGTCTTGTAAGTGCCGCTTTTAGATAGTTTCCTCACTCATCCTCATCCTCTCTCTTTTCGAAAATTTGATCCTTCGGCGAGTGGTTAGCTTATACTATCATACCCTTTAAGTCAGGTCCTCCATAAGATAGACCATACCCTTTGTGTAGGAAACATTCACCATTCACAAGAAAAATATGAGATAAGATAACAACAATTGAACGAAAAAACTATCATTTTATTATTACAATGACAAGCATAAAGTTCTTTTAGAAGAAGTGGAAATGTAAACATCAATTTAAAGAAAAATATAAAGAGATAGAAAGAAAGAGGGTGAAAACACCCCTCTCTTGTATGCTGTTAGACGAGAATCCCTCTCAGTATGGTTTTGGGACGATGCCCACATTTCCGACACTGCATTCATGATTGCAATCTCTGGCCAAGGCAAGGTAGGCAAAGGCTTCTTCTAGGGCTCTGGGTGTGTTGGCGGTGACGGTGCAGTTATCAATTTTATTGACTCCCTTATCGTCCTTGGCGGCTTTTTCGGGTTCTTCCTTAAATAGGGTGGCGAGCTCGCCTCCTTCCAGCTCGAATGGCTCTATTGGCTCTTTTGGCTCTTCTAGCTCCCAACGCATGTCTTCATAATCAAACTCAGTCACAGGCCATTGATTCTCCAATAAGTGGCGTTTGGCCGTAACATACCTAAGGTGTAAAAATTTATCACCCCAACCATCAATGGCCATATCTTCGGCAGGGTCCTCGTTCGCGGGTATAGGCTCTTCGATCAGCTAGTCTAACAAATAGGACACCTCATTAGGGTTATAGAGGTAAATCGGGCATAGCGGAAATTCCTCCTCCCAATCGCTTTCTTTGTTAGTCTCCCAGTCCCCATCATAATCTTCGACCATGATGTTGACTCCACACCTTGATTTTGATGATAACTAAACCTTGTGTTAGTTTACTAATGAATTTAATTAGTATTCAGATCAATGAGAAAATATATTTTACACCTAAAGTTTAATGAATGTCAAAATGGATGCATAACAACTCAAGGATCGAGCAATGCACATATCACCTATTCAAATATCATACCAAAGATGTGAATTTGAAGAGATTGAAAGTGCTCAAAAGACACAATAAAGTTGATATAAATTCGAAGAGATTGAAGGTGTTCAAAAGAAGAATTTGTCGTGTTTGCAAAGATTCTATGAAGAATCCAAGAAAAGTTTTTGAAGAAAAACAAAATGAATTCAATCCAAATTGAATTGAAGACTTTATTGAATAACCACATTGGATTGAAGGTTTTGAAAAATCACTATACCCCAAAGAGAAGATTCCTTGAAGATCTTAAAGTGTTTTTTTAAGCTAAGCTTGATCAAGGAAAGCATAAAAGAAATTTTTTGGGTGATGTGTCGACACATGGATTTGATGTGTTGATACATGAGAACAACAGAGACCAATGCTTGAAGAATGGATGATCAAGTGTCGACACATGGATTTGATGTGTCGACACATGGAGACAGAGAATAAATACTGGAGAATGCAAGCTTGATGTGTTGACACATGAAGTCAGCTGCTGACACTTGAGGACTAACGACTATATTTTTAAACGTTATCAAGGTTTGAACTCGTATTAAATGGGCCCTCAACTACCTCTAACGAGTAAAATCAATTCAGGGCCTTATATACAAGCCTCCAAATGCATTTATGGACAAGAGATACAAGATTATTCCATCCTTTGATCATCAAGGGTTGACAATTTCTTACATTTACTAAAAATTCTCTATGCCTTCAAGAGTTGACATTTAGTGAGCTATTCAGTTCCTATCTACTCTTCATAGAGAGTGTGTACTTCAATTGTATATCTCTTATACACTTGTGAGTTAGAGTTTGAGTGTTCTCTAGTGAAAGAAAAAACACTTGTAAGTTTGAGAGAGCTTGGATAAAACTATTGTAGCATTGAAGCTTAGGTATAAGCTTTAAGGAGAGTGAGTTAGGCACTTCAACTAGCCTCTACTTTGTAATTGGACATTACATAGTGGAAAAAGACTTCAAGGGAATTTTGGGGTGAGGACATAAACCACAAGTTGTGGTTGAATCTCGGTAATTCTTGGTGTCTCTTTTTGTGTGTTGTTTTCATTTCTTGCTTGATTATATTACATTGCATACACTTGAGTTACAGTAACATTCATTAAATTAGTTTTAATCTATGTTGATTGCAATTAGTTTTTAAAAACCCAATTCATCCCCTCCTCTCGGGTTACCTTTTGGGCCAACTCATGATCTTATCCAACTTCCCCTCATCTTCTATTTCCTCTAGTATCACATTGATTGTGTGATCCCGCAGAGAGTTTGTGGTCACATTGGTGGTAGGAGTACGGTTCACCGGTTGTAGGTCAATGGTCTTGTTGTCAATCAAGTTTTGGATTTTATGTTTGAGAGTGTCATACCCTAGGTTGCCCGAATGATACTCATAGGTGAGGGCACCATTAAATTTTCGAGGTAGGGGACTTGGTAATGGATGGGCCGGTATGGGTTTTAGGATATTGTTCTTTAGGAGGCTATGATAGGTTTCGGTTTGGGTGAAGGCTAAGGTATCAAAATTACAGAAGCGTCAGGCCAGCCTATTAAAGTTAGGTCGTGCCCCAATAGGGCCAAAGTTGGGTGCTTGGGCAGGCATGTTTAGAGTGGGCATGGGTAAGATAGGGTGAGACTGAAGTGGGGGATGGTATTAGGGTGGTTGAATGGGCAAGATAACAGATACCTCACTTTTCTTCTTGATCACACCCCTCACAGTAGCCACTTTCTTGGCTATGTTGGTAGAGCTTTCTCTGATTTTTGCATATAGGTCAGTGATCCTTCCCGTCTTAAGACTATTTTCTACCATTTCCCCTTGCATGATGAGCTTGGAGAAGCTTTTCTCTACGCTAGTGCAGTGTTTCTCATAGTATATGCCTTGGAAAGTGTGTATGAACAACTACATATACTCCTTTTTTTTTCTAACGAGGGATTGACTTGCGTAGCTACTTCTCTCCACCTAAGAGCGTAACTTTTGAAGTTATCTTTTTCTCCTTTACTCATGGTCATCAAGGACCACCAGTTAGAGGTGAGGTTTATGTTGTGGCGGTATTAGGCTTTAAATGCATTGACTAGCTTGATCCAGGTTGTGATCTTCCTCAAGTCGAGACGGGCAAACCATTGCAAGGCAAATCCAGTGAGACTGTGCTGGAATAATTGCATGAGGAGCTTTGAATCGTTGCCATAACCACTCAATGTCCTAGCATATAGGCGAAGGAGGGGAATAGGATTACCAGTGCCATCATACTTTTGAAAGTTAGGCATTCTGAACTTGGTAGGTCTCGGATGTCCGGGAAGAAACATAACTCGTCATAAGATGCAAGCCCAAAAGAGTCATGGCTGTGAAGGCTTCGTAGTGAGTCCTCTAACCCTTGAATTTTCAGACTAAGAGGGTCGATGAAAGTTCTTTTCACAACATGCGAGAGCAGTATGGTTTCCTTTTCTTCAGTATTGGCCCCTTTGGGATCCTCCTTGTTTTTTCCCATAACATCAAATTGTAGCACAACCCTTGGGTTAGCAGGTTTGGGGTCCTTGGGAAAAACATTGGATAATGACGAGGCCAGAGCAGCTTTCTTTATGGCCATGGACGGGATGAGCTTGAACATATCATCGATCTTGGTTCTCATTTCATTGACTTCTTCATGAAAGACAGTGGATGACTCGTCAGAATTGGCAGCAATTAGTACAGCTCCTTGTTGGGTAATGATGGGGTCTTTACGTGGATGTCGGTCTTTCTTAGGAGCAATGATGGCTTTCAATGGTGTGGTTTCTATAAAAGAAAAAGAAAGAAAAAAGAAATAAGGACATAAGCCACAAATTAGTCTTTAGTATTTAGAGAGCTTTATGCAATGCATGCCCTAGAGATGTCCCTTATTAAAAGGGAGGCTAGATATGATGTCTTTGGCTTGCTTTCTTGGAGATAGGGGGTTGCCCTTGCATGCAGATACCTTACCGCGAGTGAGAACATACATTTATTCATTCATTCATTTATTCGTGCATGAAAAATAAAGAAGTACATTGAACTTTGGAGTTTAATACAACAGAATTGAAATACATTTTAATAGGGGGGGAGGGAATAATTTCATTGAGACTTTCACCTATCTACTTTTACATTTGAGATCCTAAACTATTCTTGAGTTTTTGGATTCGTCTTCTTTGAACAGGATGTTGAGGATGTTGTTGAGAGACCTTATTTGAGAGACCTTGTTTGTCTTCTTGGCAACCCTAACTTCGTGAGCATAGAGAGATTGGGGCTCCTCTTATGAAATGACTTAAAATGCATGCCATGAGTCCTTAGGGTAACATGGGAACTCTTAGGATTTCAGGTAGGTCTAATGCAAGGGAGAGTGAACTTCATCTCACTCTCTTTGGGTTGATTATATGCATGAAGGTGCAGTGACTTGAGTTACTTTAGAACTCTTATCTTGACATAGAATATTGAATGCATGAATATGGATGCATGGAGTAGAGAGAGAGAGAATGCAATTGTAAAGTAAACATGGATGCATGAGCAGTTATACAGGCATTATAACAACATGAATTATAACAACAGGAATAGACATGCTTAAAGGAAAGTAAAGGAGTCGCCCTTTCCTCCATAGTTTTGAAATTGACGTGCGTGTCTTAAATCCTGCACAGGTTCGGCTATGCATGAGTTCTACATGAGCATGAGGTAGAGGGTTTACTAATGCTTCTTAAGAAGGCTCGGTTTCTAGATCTTTAAACCTAGGCCCACTCCCCGAGGTGGTGCCATTATTGGTTGGTGATTCGAGCGGGGGAACCATCAAGAGGCCGTAGGCGAAGAAACTGACACAGCATCTTGCTCACAACCAATGTACCGTTCCCCCTTCTAACTAGAAGGGACATATTCGGGTAGAGAATGCAAGTATGCAAATGCTTGTGCACAATGCAGTGTGTGTTTAAAATTTTGAAAAGAGGAAGAAAGGGCCCCCATAACTTCCATCCATCCAGTCCATTCTATACATTCATGGCATACATTGTAGTTAATATAACATGAAATAAATATGTGAACAAATGTTCACCTACAAAAATAATGATGCAAAAGTTAGTACTTGAATGATAAACTTAATACAAGATTGAATAATCGAATGTAATTGAATGCAAGCAATGACATGTTTTTGAAAACAGCTTTGAAAATTTTGATATTGAAAATTTTGAAGTGGATACAATTGGACAAATTAATTAAAGACTGTAGATGAGTGAGGGTGAAGAGATATGACAATGGGTCTAACCCTCTAAGCGTCCTCAGTGGAGTTGCTAGCTGTCGCGTCCTGATTTTTGACACTCAAGGAAAATACACACAAGTGGAAAAAACATGGTACTCTCTACTTATAACTCATCCTCTTAAAAGGATGACTGCGGCTAGGTTTGAAATAGAAATTGATTTGATTAAGGATTTTTTGAAAAAAGTTTGGAGTCACCACCTAACTTGATTAAGGTGAGTTAAGTCACCTAAAACTTAGTGCAATCAAAAGATTAAACTTAGGGTTTTTGAAAAGGTTTTGAAAACTTCCTCAAGAGAGGGTTTTTAAGAAAATAGGTTGTTTGGAAACCTTTGAAAATATTTAAGCCCTTTTTAAAAATAACTCCATTTTGGTATTTGAAAACAATGATATAGGTTTGGAGGTTGCTTACGTGTAGGGAAGACACATTAAGCCATCACCCTACCCCACCCTTACGATACCTACTTGTCTATTCACCCTAGGTTCACTCATTAGAATCTTTGATTAATAAAGGTCCAATACTATCCACTTTAGAAAAAAAACTTCATGGAAGAAATTTGATATGATGTGTGACATGAAAGTGCAAGAAAAATATTTTGATTTTAAAAATAGATTTAAGAATAAAGATTTGATTATTAAAAGAAAGGTTTTAGAAATTTGGAATTGGAGATTTGAAAATAGATTTTAGAATTAGAAACTTGAAATAGATTATAGAATTGAAAATTTGAAAAAGGTTGTGACCGCATCCATGAGGGTTGCCTTTACGAATCAGGTAAGTCATAGTTCGAACAGTAGTCCGATTGAAATAGACACTTTTAGGTTTTTCAAAATTTTGATTTGAAAAGAGTTTGATACTTTGAAATTGGACTTTAACTTGACATTGATTTGAAACGATTGAATTTGGAAGAAAAACATAGACTTGAATTGGAAAGATTGAGATTTGAAAATATTTTAACTTGAATCAAAATTGGAAAACCATCTTGGGTTTGGAAAATAGTTTTAGAAAAGAGTTGAAACTCCCTAACTTGGGATTATGGTTAAACTAGAGTTTAGGTATCCGAGAGTTTAGGTAACCTAAGATTGGAATATGTAATTGAATTAAGAAGGTTTGATTTAAACTTAAGAGGCTTGATTTTAGAAAGCTGAATCTAGGAGACTTAGAGTTAGGAAAGATGAGATTTAGGAGAGACTTGAAAAGGATTTGGTTTGATTTTAGAAGCACTTGACTTGAAATGATTTGAAAAAGATTCGACTTGAATCTTTGACTAGAAAGAGTTTAGAAAGTTAGGTTTAGGAAAGATTAAATTTTAGAAATCTATGAATTAAGAAAGTTTCAAAATAGGAAAGTTTCATTTTAGGAAAGTGCCAAATTAGGAAAGATTTGAATTAAGGATATTTCATTTTAGGAAAGTTTTGATTTTGAAAATATTTCAATTTAGGAAAGTGTTGATTTTAGGAAAGACTTGAATTTATAAGAGATTTGAATTTAGAAAGTATAGATTTTAGAAAGATTTGAACTTTGGAAAGATTTAAAATTTAGAAAGTATTGAAAAGTTAAGATTTAGAAATTTGAGATTCGAAAAGGTTTGAAATTAAGGAAGATTGGAATTAAAAAATGTTTGAATTAAGAAAGATTTGATTCCTATTTCCTAAAATAGAATATTAGAATTTTATTTCCAAAAATAGATGATTTGATTTCATTTCTAAAATTAGAGGATTTGATCTAGTTTCCTAAATTAGAAGATTAGATTTGACATGGAATTAGAAAGGTTAAGTTTTGAAAATCTAGGATTTTGGAAGTCTATGACTTTATGTGGAAAAAAAGATTTTGGAAATCTAGGATTTGATATAGAAGATAGCTTTGAAAACCTAAGATTTGAAGCAAAAGGGAAAGTCATGTTTTTAGGAAAGAGAACTAGGGTTTCCTAACAATGAAATCTAGGGCATAACTTGGACTCTAAGAAAAAGAGTTTTAGGAAAGTGAATCTTTTGAAAAGAGTTTCTAGGAAGGAAGTTTAAAGAGAGTTTTTAGAAAGTGGATTTTTGCAGAGAGCTTTTTAGAAAGGAGTTTGAAAAGAAAATTTGGAAAGGAGTTTTGGATATAGACTTTTGAAAACCTTTTGAACATCTCACTTTCCTAAAACAATTCTAACCATGTAAGGATTAGAACCATTCTAGGGTTGTGGTTTTGAAAACAACATGGATTTGAAATATGGACCAATATGATTACATTGAATATCATACTTTCCTAAAACAATCCTAACCATGGAATGACTAGAATCATCTTAAAATTATGGTTTTAATGAAAAAACAATTTAGGATTTACACCAAAAATAAGGACCTTGACGGTTATAGTGAATATATCACTTTCTTAAAACAACCCTAACCATGGAGTGGCTAGAATCACTTTAAGGTTGTGATTTTGAGAACAAGTTTTGAAAAAGAGATTTTGAATGCAAGTTTGAAAGATGATTTTGATTCAAGTTTTGAAAACCACTTTGAAAACAAGTTTTGAAGGGATGTATGAATATGATACGTATAATACAAGAATGGTTGTGAACATTCAGGGTTAGGCTTCACCACATAATCAAGGGGGCTGAATCCATATGGTCTACGGTTGAACTAAGAGAGAGCCCCTGACACGATGACTTTCAACAGTCCTTCCTAAGCATGAATCGGGGAGTCCCTTATTTCAAGCATGCAAGTAGAGGAAATAGAAGATGGGGGATTAAAATAGAAGAAAACTCAAGTGAGTTAGAAGGAAGAAGAGAGAGGGGGGAATTACAGAAACGTAAATTGAAAACCTACCTTGTCTTCTTCTTGCTTTTCTTACTTTATTTGCTTTGCTTTACTTGATCCTTGAGAGCTTTCAAGTTGCACCACTTTGAGTCTTCTATGGAGGCTTTGGAGACTAGTGTTTAAGTGTATAGAGTGTATGGGTGTTAGGGTTTAAGTGTATGCAAGCTAGGGTTTGAAGAGACTGGAGAGAGCTAGGGTTTGGAGAGATTTTGAGCTCTGTATTTCGAAAAATAGAGTTTTTGGACTAATTTTGCGGACCGTTTTCATGCAGGGGGAGGGTCTGTATTTATAAACACAAGAATAACCTAGCGCCTGTTGCAGTGGCGTTAAGGTAAAAATCCAATTGGCGCCACTAGGAGTGGCACTAGCTACTTAGGAAAGTTTTAAGGGCGGAAAGAAACATATGTTTCGATCCTTGATACCCAAGGCAAAAGATTTGGGCGCCTATACTAGTGACCACCATGTAATTTTTGGCTTGACTCTACTAGGAGTGACTCTACAAGGTCCGAGAATGTTCCAGAAGGCTGGGAATGATCTGAAAGGTTGAAAATGGGTAGAAACTTTTGAAATAGTGTCTTGGGGGTAACGGACTTGAAAAATAATATCGGGATTGCTAAAATGGTTGACTGTGCCATTAGGGGCTAAACGGTCCACTAAACTGAGAAAACACCAAAATGGACTTTGAGAAACCCGTGAGAAGACTAGAAGATTGGAAACACTATTGAGAGTGTTCCGAAGAGTTTCTAGTTTGATACCTAGTATTGGTGTGGTTGGAAAAGGCAACCAGCCCGCTGGGGGCAAAACTGTCATTTTGATCGAATGGTTTCGGAATTGGTCCAGTTCTGACTGGAAGGCATTTGAACATGCCGGATGATCTTTGGGACAATCTTAGAAAGGTGGACTTATTGCTCTGATGACTAAAGTACTTTCTCGAGAAGCATGCCAAAAAGGAACCAAGGGACAGCTTGGTCATTTTTCACCAGAGTGGCTAGCAGGCACTAGTGTTGACCCAGGTTTTGAGTGTTTCCATCACTCTAACGGTGTGTGGAGAGTTGGTTTCTAACAGTATCTCATACTTTGGTAAACGTGCCACAGCCAAAAGGCGAGTTCGGTCCTGTGACATAGGGGGTTTGTTGGCAATTCCCAATGTCGACCTGTTTGCGAGTGTTTCTGCCACTTTGATGGTTGAGATGTTTACGAATATTTCTGCCATTCTGATGGTATGCGCTCAATTCAGAGACTGTTTGATCTTGGGAAGCTGCTAGATGGACTTATCTTCTGAGGAATCAACTTTCTTGAAAGACTTGCCAGATAACAGATATTCGACATTGCGGGCTTGTTAGTGCTAAAGGTGAACCATTCTACCATCTCAGGGATTTGGGTTTCATCCCGATCGATGGGTTTGAAGGGACTTAACGTTTTGAGGAATTTTCTCAAAGAAGATGCCGAACTAGAGGGACTTACCGTTTGAAATTGGATTTGAAATTAAAATAGAGGGGCTTACCGTCTTTAGGAAGACATGCCAATTGGAATTGGACCGGGCAATGCCACAAGGGCATCTTGGTCATTTTGCCTCTGTTGGGCTCGGTGAGCTCGCGAAGCGATTGATTGATTAGATTTAGTTTGAAAAATTGATTTGGACTCAAATATGTCTGTGTCGATTTGAATATGAGTCCGGACGGATCGGAGATTGTTGAGCGGGCAAAAATGGGGTGTTTCCACCAAGACCAGGCAGTCTTTGGAATGAATGCACATTATCGGAATGATGGAAGCACTCACAAACATCGCAATCGTTAGAGTGGTAGAAACATTCTAAAATAGGTCGACATTGGTAATTGCCAAAAAAATCCCGGTGTCACAAGACCAAACACGCCTCTTGGCCGTGACATGTTTATTGAAGGACGGGATTCCTTTGAAAACTAACTCGTCACACACCGTCAGAGTGACAAAAACACTCAAAACTCGGGTCAACACCAGTGCCTACTAACCCATTCTAGTGAAAAATAACCAAACTGCCCTTTGGGCCCTTTCAGTATGCATCTCGAGAAAGTATCTAAGTCCTCAGAATGGTAAGTCCACCCTTCCAAGATTGTCCCAAAGACAATGGAGGATGTTTAAGTGCCTTCCAGTCACTTTCAGACTGATTTCGAGAATGTTTGGTCAAAATGACTATTTTGTCCCTAGGCAGCTGATTGTCTCCGGGAACCACACCGGCTCTGTGTGTCAAATAGGTTACCTCCCGAGGATACTTCTCATAGTATTCCCAACCTTCCAACACCTTTCTGGATCATTCCGAGTCTATTCCGGTAAGCCTAGTGCAAAATAACCGTTTTGCCCCTAGTGGGCCGGTCATCTTTTCCAACCATATCGGCTCTGGGTATCAAATCGAAAATCCCTTGGAACATTCTCGATAGTGTTTCCAACCTTTAAGCATTTTCATGGGTCACTTTGAGTCCATTCTGGTGTTTCCTCGGTTTAGATGACCATTTTGCTCTTAGTAGGCCGGTCACCCTTTTCAATTGTTTTGGCACTGGTTCTCAAGCCATTTACCTTTAGGATATTCTTTTAGAGGTTCCTGTCCATCCTCGGCCTTCCAGATCATTTTTGGACTTTTTGGAGTCACTTTTAGTGGAGCTAAGTAAAACATTGCATGGTTGTCACTAGGATAGGCGTTCAAATCTTTTGCCTTACATCCCAAAGGTCAAAAGATACGTTTCTTACCGCCTTAAAACTTTTCTAAGTTGTTGGCACTACTAATAGTGGTGCCAAGCCAATAAATGGCCTGGCACCACTGCACCAAGCTTTAAAAAGCATTAGCGCCACTAAAATAGACGCCAGTTTTTGTTTGGTTTGCCTATGATTATAGACCCTCCTCCTACATAAAGTGGTCTACAAACTCAGTGCAGCAACTCTGCTTCACTGAAAACAGAGCTCGAATTCCCTTAAAACCCTAATTCTTCTAAGCCTCCTCAAATCCTAGCCTCTATACACTCAAACCTTAGCTTTCATATACTCTATACACTCAAATACAAACCTCCAAACATCCATTGAAGACCAAGTGCTGCATCTTCAAAGCTCTCAAGATGAAGTAAACAAAATAATCAAATAAAAAAGAAGATAAGGTAGGCTTTTGATTTAGATTATGTAATCCTCCTCTCTCTTCTCTCTCCTAACCCACTTGGGTTCTTTTCTATTTTAATCCTCATCTTCTACCTCCTTTTCTTGCATTCTTGAAATAAGGGATCTCTCAGTTTATGCCTAGGGAGAGTTGTTGAAAGTCACCGTGTTAGGGGCTTTCTTCAAGTTCAACCTAAGACGGTATGAGTTCGGCCCCCATTGATTATGTGGTGAAACCTAACCTTGTATATTTACGTTCTTATAGCATTGTGATTGTCATGTTCAAGCATTGCATTCAAAATTGTGTTTAAAGTTGTTTTCAAACTCACATCAAAATTTTTTTTTAAAACTTGCATTCAAAGCCTCCATCTTTCAAACTTGTTTTCAAAATTACAATCCTAAGATGATTCTAGCCATTCCATGGTTAGGGTCATTTTAGAAAAGTATTATAATCAATGTGACCATTAAGGTCCAAATTTAAGTTCAAGTCCTAAATTGTTTTTATCAAAATTACAATTCTAAGATGATTCTAGCCATTCTATGGTTAGGGTTGTTTTAGGAAAGTGTTATAGTCAATGTGATCATTAAGATCTATATTTAAAACCCAAGTTATTGTTAAAATCACAACCTTAGAAATGTTCTAATATTTTTATGGTTAGAATTATTTTAGGAAAGTGAGATATTCAAGAGATTTGCAAAATTTCCTATTCAAACATCTTTCTAAATAATTTTGCAAATCTACTTCCTAAAAATTCTTTCCAAAACCTCTTTGTCTTGAAGTCTAAGTCAAGCTCTAGGGTCCATGTTTAGAAAACCCTAGTTTTCTCACATAAAATCGTAGCTTTCTGTTTTAACTCGAAACTCCTTTTTTTTTTTTTTCCACCAAATCATAGATTTTCAAATTCAAGATTTTTAAAACTCAATATTTTCAATTCTATGTCAAATAAAATCTTCTAATTTAGAAAACCAAATCAAATCTTCTAATTTAGGAAACCAAATCAAATCCTCTAATTTCAGAAACAAAATCAAATTATCTATTTTTTGAAATAAAATCCAATTTTCTACTTTAGGAAATAGAAGTCAAATCTTTACTAATATCAAACCTTTCCAAATTATGACTTTCTAAATTTCAAACTTGCAAATCTTTCCTAATTCAAATATTTCTAAATTCAAAATCTTTTCAAAATCAACATTTTCCTATAAAGGAAACTTTCTTAAAATGGAACTTTCCTGATTCAAAACTTTCCTAAAATAGAACTTTCCTAATTTGAAACTTTTTTAAAATCCAACTTTTTAAAGTCCAACCATTCTATTTTAAGTACATGTTTCAACCTTAGATTGCGTAAATCATTGGAGACCAAAACTCTAGTTCAACCTTAACCCTAAAATTAGGAAGCTTCAACTCGTTTCTAAACCAAGATGGTTTTCAAACTCCAATCTAGGTAAGATGATTTCAAAGCTCAACTCAATTTTTCCAAATCAAGTCCAAGTTCAATTTCAAATCATCAATTTCAATTTCAAATCAAAGTTAATTCCATGTTTGATTTTAAGTCAAAGTCAATTTTAAATCAAAGTTCAAAATTCAATTTCCAATCTTTCAATCAAAGTTCAATTCAAAGTCTTTTCAAATCAAATTTTTCAAAGACCCAAATTGTCTATTTTCAATAGGACCCCGAGTTTGAACTATGACTGACTTGATTCCTAACAAAGGGATACATAGGCAACCTTCGTGGGTGTAGTCACAATTTTTTTTAAGTTTCGAATTTTCACAACCTTTTTCAAACTTCAAATCCTCTCCCCAAATATATTTTCAAAATCAAATCTTTTTTCTTGCATATGCATATCATGCATCATATAATTCTTTTCAAAGTGGATAATATTAGATATTTGTTAATTGGAGATTCTCAATGAGTGAACCTATGGTGAATAGACATGTAGGTATTACAAGGGCGAGATAGGGTGATAGCCTAGTACATCTTTCCTATACGTAACCAACCTCCAAACCTAGAATTACTGTTTTCGTAAGATAAAAAATGGAGTTATTTTCGAAAAGAGGCTTTAATCTTTCCAAAGTTAGGTGGGGAGTCAAAAAATGGAAGTTTTCCAAAACCTTTTCAAAATTCTTGAGTTTAATCTTTGGATTGTACTTAGTTTTAGGCAACCTAACTCATCTTAATAAAGTTAGGTGGGCGACTTCAAATCTTTTCCAAAAGCCCTTATTCAAGTCAATTTTTAATACAAACCTAGTCGCACCCGCCCTTCTAGGAGGATGAGTTTTAACGAGAAAGTACTGTCTTTTTCCCACTGTGTTTTTTTGAGTGCGAAAAATTGGGGCACGACAATACCTGTAAACATCCCTTTATGAATTACAATTACAAATAAGAATAAGGAGAACATGCATAATCCAACTCAAGTAAATATTAGATGTCACTCCTAACTCCTAACAAATGCAAAAGTATGCAATAATACATACAAAGGAGAGGTTCAAGTGTGTGGGTGAAGAATCTTGCTATATAACTCAAGTGAACAACACTTATGCATCCCAAACCTTTAAGCCTTGATTCAACACCTCATTGGTCATTGTCGCGCTCAGATTTTTCGCACTCGAGGAATACTCACCCAAGCGGAAAAAATACTGTACTCTCTCGTTAGAACTCACCCTCCTAAAAGAATGAGTGCGACTAGGTTTGAATTGAAAACATGTTTGAATAAAGGGCTTTTGAAAAATATTCGGAGTCGCCACCTAACTTGATTAAGGTGAGTTAGGTCACCTAAAAACTAAGAATAATCCGAAGACTACACTTAGGGTTTTTGAAAAAGGCTTTTAAAAATATCTCCTGAAGAGAGGGTTTTTAAGGAAAACGGGTTGTTTGGCAACCTTTGGAAAACATTTAGCCCTTTTTGAAAAATGACTTCTTTTTGGTCTTTCGAAAACAGTGCTCTAGGTTCAGAGGTTGGTTACGTGTAGGGAAGACGCACTAAGCTATCACCCTACCCCGCCCTTTCGGTACCTACATGTCAATCTACCTTAGACTCACCTATGAGAGTCTTCGACTAACTATAGTTCAACCCTATTCACTTTGAAAAACAATGCTTATAAATTAACATGATGCATGATATGCAAGTGCAAAATAAGAGAATTGAAAAATAGATTTGGAAAGAGATTGAAAAGAATTTGATTTGATTTGAAAATAGATTTGAAGAGATAGAATTGAAATTGGAAAGTTTGAAGAATTGAAAATAGAAATTTGAAATTGGAATTTTGAAAATAGATTAGAATTTGAGATTTGGAAAAATTTTGAAAACCGCACCCATGAGGGTGGAATTGAAAGTTTGAAAAATGTTGTGACCGCACCTATGAAGGTTGCCTACGTATCCCTTTAGGGGAATCAGGTCAGTCGTAGTTCGGACAAGAGTCTGATTGAAAATAGAAGAGTAGATTGAAGAAGGAAATTGAATTTGATTTGAAATTAGAAGAAGAGATTGGAAATTGGGATTGAGAGGATTGGACTTGCTTTGGAAAGATTGATTTTGGAAAGACTTGGCTTTAGAAAGATGGAGGTTTAGGAAACCTAGACTTAGGAAAGGTATGGGACCTAGGAAAGACTTGAGATTAAGAAAGATTGGATTGGATTGGAATGGAATGTTGGACTGGAAAGATTTGAAAAGATTGGATTTTAGGAAATGTTCGAATTAGGAAAATGTTATTTTTGGAAAGTTTTATTTTTGGAAAGTTTCAAATTAAGAAAGTTTTGAATTAGGAAAGTTTTAGATTAGGAAATTTTTGAAATTAAGAAAGTTTTGAAATTAGGAAAGTTTTAAATTTAAGAAAGTTTAGAAGTTGGAAAGTTTTGAAAATTGGAAAGTTTTGAATTTAGAAAGTTTTGAAATAGGGAAGTTTTGAAAGTATGAAAGTTTCGTTTTAGGAAAGGTTTGAAAAAGGAAAGTTTTCAATTTAGGAAATGTTTGAATTAAGAAAGTTTCAACTTAAGAAAGTCCTAAATTAAGAAATTTTTGATTTTAGAAAAGTCTTAGATTTGGAAAGATTTGAAATTTAAGAGAGTTTAGAATTTAGAAAGATTTGGGTTTAGAAAGATTTAAGTTAAGAAAGTTTTAAATTTAGAAAGTTTTGAATTTGGAAAGATTTGAAATTTAGGAAGTTTAAGATTTAGAAAGTTTTAGAGTTTTAGAAAATCTTGAAATTAGAAAAAGTTTGAGTTTAAGAAAGGTTTGAAAACTTAGATTTGAAAAGTTAAGATTTGAAAAGAGAGTAGAATTAGGAAAGTGTTGGATTAGGAAAGATTTGAAAATTGAGTTTTTAAAATTTAGGAAAGATTTTTATATTCAAGTTTTGGAAACTTAAGGTTTAGGAAAGTGGAAGTTTAGGAAAGATTTGGATTTTGAAATTTAAGGAAAGATTTAAAGTTTAGGTTTAGGAAACTTATGGTTTAGGAAGGAATTGAATTAAGAAAGGTTTGGATTAGGAAGGGATTGGATTTGGTTTCTAAAAACAAGGGTTTGATTTTGTTTCCAAAAACGGAGGATAGTATCTAGTTTCCTAAACGGGGAGATCGGATTTGGTTTCCTAAAGCAAAGGTTTGATTTTGTTTCCTAAAGGGAAGATTTGACTTGGCAAGGATTTAGAAAAGGAGATTCTAGAAACCCTAGATTTGGAAAATTCTAGTTTCGACGTAGAAAATAGATTTTTGAAAACAAGGATAGTTTTGATGTAGAAAACAAAAGATTTTGGAAACCTAGGTTGAGGGCAAAGTTTGAAAATCATATTTTTGGAAAGAAAAATTAGGGTTTCCTAATTGTGGGTTCTAGGGCTTGACTTGGACTCTAAAGAAAGAGTTTTTGGAAAACGCATTTTTAAAAACGAAGGTTTTCTAGAAGGGAATCCTAGGGAGGAGTTTTTTGGGAAAGCATGTTTTTGGAAACCTAGAGTTTAAAAAGAAAATCGTATAGGGGAATTTCTAGAAGGAAGATTCCGGGAGGAGAGTTTTTAGAAAGATTTTTAGAGAGTGCTTTTAGAAAGTGAATTTTGAGGAAAGAAAGTTTTGGAAAGGAGTTGAAAAAGAGAGTTTTGAAAAAGAGATTTTGAAAGGGAGTTTTTGAAATCAATTTTGAAGAGGGGAGTTTTAGGAAAGTATGTTGAAAAAGAGATTTTTTAGGAAGAGATTTTTAAAGAGAGTTTTTAGAAGGTGTAAAAACATCTCACTTTCCTAAAGCAATTCTAACCATAAGAAGGCTAGAACCACTTTAGGAAAGCGGTTTTGAAAACAACAAGATTTGAAAATATAGACCAAAAGGTCACTTTTAATGGAACACTTTCCTAAAGCAACCCTAGCCATGGAAAGGCTAGAATCACCCTAGGATTATGATTTTGAAAACATGTTTTTGAAAAAGAGCTTTGGATGCAATTTTGAAAACAAGGTTGAAAACGATTTTTGAAAACAACTTTTTGAAAACAAATTTTGGAAGATGCAAGACTATGATATGCACAATGCAATTTGGGGTCGTGAACATACAAGGTTAAGGCTTCACCAGATAATCAAGGGGGCTGGACCCACGTGGTCTTTGGTTAGGCTAGAAGAAAGCCCCCGACACGGCGACTCTCCAATAGCCCAATCCTACACATGGACCGGGAATCCCCTTGTTTCAAGCATGCAAAGAAAGGGCGGGAAAGAGATGGGGGATTAAAATAGAGAAAACCCAAGTGGGTTGGAGAGAGAAGAGAGAGGGGGGAAGTGTAGAAAATTAAATAGGGAGCCTACCTTGTATCTTGTTTATTTTGCGGGCCGTGTAGTCTTCGATCTTCGGTCTTCGATCTTGATCTTCACCTTCAGTCTTCAAGGATTGTCTTCAAGCTTTGGATGGCTGCTCTTCAAGTCTTCAGAGAGTGGTTGAAGGCTAGTGTATGAGTGTATGGGGGAGTGTATGAGTGTATAGGAGAGTGTATGAGTGTATAGAAGGCTAGGGTTTGTGTATAGTGGCTAGGGTTTGGGAAAACCTAGGGAGGCTAGGGTTTTGGAGGTGCTCGAGCTCTGTATATCGAAATATGAGATTCTTAGGTTAAGTTTGCAGACCCTTTTCACGTTGAACGAGGCTCTGTATTTATAGAGGGAAGACAAACCTGGCGCCTGTTGCAGTGGCGCTAGGCTATTTTTTGGCTTGGCGCCATTACTAGTGGCGCCAGCCATTTAGGAAACAATTAAGGTCGGCAGGCAACGTATCTTTGACTAGATTTGGGCGCCTATACTAGTGACTACCATGTAAACTTTAGCCTGGCTTCACTAGGAGTGACTCCGGAAAGTCCGGGAATGATTTGAAGAAGCCGAGGATGACCCGGAAGGCCGGAAGGGAGCAGGAACACTTAAAATAGTGTCCTGGAGGTATTTGACTTGAAAAGTGAGGATAAGATGTGTCAGAAAGATTGACCGAGCCTTTAGGGGCAAAACGGTCAACCGGACCGGAAAACTGCCGGGACAGACTCAAACTGTCCCGGAAGAAGACTTGGGATCTGGAAACATTATTTAGAATGTTTCTAGAGATTGCCGGTTTGATTCCCAGAGCCGGCGTGGTCGGAAATGGAGACCGGCCTACCAGGGGCAAAACGGTCATTTTGTACCGGGTTTGTCGGAACTGACTCGGAATGATCCGGAAAGGTAAAGGAAGGTTGAGAACACTATAAAAAGTATTCTCAGGACATTACCGGTTTGATACCCAGAGCCGGTGTGGTCGAAGAAGGAGACCGGCCCTCTAGGGGCAAAACGGTCATTTTGTACCAGGTTTGCCGGAACTGACTCGGAATGATCCAGAAAGGTAAAGGAAGGTTGAGAACACTATAAAAAGTATTCTCGGGACCTTACCGGTTTGATACCCAGAGCCAGTGTGGTCGAAGAAGGAGACCGACCCTCTAGGGGCGAAACGGTCATTTTGTACCGGGTTTGCCGGAACTAACTCGGAATGATCCGGAAAGGTAAAGGAAGGTTGAGAACACTATACAAAGTATTCTCGGGACCTTACCGGTTTGATACCCAGAGCCGGTGTGGTTCCCGAGGCATTCGGATGCTTAGGGGCAAAATGGTCATCTTGACCGAAAAGTCTCGGAAAAGGTCCTAAGGGTAGTCTGGTCATTTTTCACCGGAGTGAGCTAACAGACACGGGTGTTGACCTAGGTTTTGAGTGTTTCTGCCACTCTAACGGTATGAGTAATTCCGCTACTCGGACGGGGTTGATGATTTGTGAGTATTTCCGCTACTCGGACGGGGTTAAGTATTTGGGAGTATTTCCGCTACTGGACGGGGTTGATGATTCGTGAGTATTTCCGCTACTCGGACGGGGTTGATGATTTGTGAGTATTTCCGCTACTCGGACGGGTTTGATGATTTGTGAGTATTTTCGCTACTCGGACGGGTTTGATGATTTGTGAGTATTTCCGCTACTCTAACGGTTCTGTGAGTATTTCCGCTACTCTAACGGTTGAGTGAGTAGTTATTCTACTCAGACCGTCTCGAGGAATAAACTGTCTCGAGAGAGGGATTGGAAAGGGGTCTTACCGTCTCCCAAGAGACGTGCCTGGATTGGAACCGTCTCGAGGAATAAACTGTCTCGAGAGACGGGTTGGAAAGGGGTCTTACCATCTCTGAAGAGACGTGCCTGGGTTTTGAGTGTTTTCGCCACTCTAACGGTTTTGTGAGTAGTTTTGCTACTCGGACCGTCTCGAGGAATAAACTGTCTCGAGAGAGGGATTGGAATTGGAATTGGAAGAAGAAAGGACAATGCCCCTAAGGGCATTTTGGTCATTTTGCCTCTATTTGGGCCTGACAGGCCCGCGAAGCGATGGAAAGACGGAATTTGGACCTAGAGAATTGGTTTCGATTGGAATATGCCCAAAATGACTTGAAAACAAGTCTGGACGGAGTGTAGACTGCCGAGCGGTCAAAAATGGGGTGCTTACAGTCATACACGCAAATAAACACCCACATGGCTTTTACAATGGTATGCTTATCAAAAGAGTAAATGTAAATGAGAGCAAAAGAACACACTAATTATAAAAACAAAAAAGATTTAAGTGTATCAACCAAACATAGTTTCGTGAAAGGAAAATCACAGTTCAGCATTGATTTAAAGAAGTTGACAAATGAGGACTTATACTCTACTGAAATGTCCAATCATCCACAACTTGAATCAACTAGGCTTTTCTAAGGTAAATAGGTGGTTTAGGTCAAACCATGTATGATCAAAGCATGAAATGATGAATGATTAAACAATTCCCAACTCTTTTCTTTTTGATTTCATAACACTTTTCTCAACATGTTGCTATTTTCTTCACTTCATTTTCAACTTTGCAATATCTCTTTCTTTCTTTCTTTCTTTTTTCTTTTCTATCTCCTATTTTTTTTTATTATTTCTTTCTTGCTTTCTTTTTTTGATTGCTCCTTTTTTTATTTGACATTTTCAAACTTCACAAAATGCTCTTTTTTCTTTTTTAAACTTTCCCCACCAATCTCTTTCTTTGCTTCCCATCAGTCTCTCTTTTTTTTTTTTTTTTCTTTTTTTCAATAATGGGGCATTTTTAACCCACCCAAACTTGCACAACAATCAAGAGGAAGAAAGGTATCAAAGGAAGCAATAAACTCTCATATAAAACTCATGGTTTGCAAGAATATAAGGAGCCTAGAATCATGTCCAAAGCACACAACCATAGACCTTAATAGAGTATAAGTGTCAACATCTTAATCAATATTCATTTCATGAACCAAATGCTAGCATAATGAAGCTACTGAAGAAAATGAGGGTGAAGAATTAATCCTTGAGTAAATGTATTCGCTCCAAAAGATGATAAATGTTCTAAAGCTCACAAGGTAAAATTCTACTAATGTAAGGATGAAAATGCAAAAGATAGTAACAAATGATATTATAAAGCATGATTATGTACAATGATGTAATCCCCTCTACTAATGCATGAATGATGCAACATCATAATGTGTTACGTGTAAACATTGAATTAAGACAAACTTGAGTCAAAATATATGCATAAACTCCTATATTCTAATATCAAATTGCACTTTCACAAATGTTGTTATGGTACCTTGGAAATAGAGAATCAACACATTCACCATGAATAAAATAGGAGACATCATAAATAATATATGGGAAAATGTGCTAGAACAATGAAATGAATGATACAAAGACTATATAGTACTCAAATCTGTAGCAAATAGTACAAGTGATCATAAGATATTAATGTTATATCACACCTATCTATAGTGCATACGCATAACACAAAAAATTCTGATATGATTAGCATAGCCTAATCTACGTGATTAGAATCATACCTTCAAGATCTCTCTTGTTCGATTTTGAATAACAAGTAATAGCAACAAACAAAAATCAACTGCTTGAACTCAACATTCGGAATTCTGCTGTATTCGTCGTATATGCCTTACTTTAGAAAGAATGGGCTCGCAGCTGCTATGGTTTCTCTTGCTCACAAGAATATGTATCTCTCAATTATGAGCAAGTGTCTTCCTAGCAGCTTGTACAATACGTATATATAGAGGCTATAGCAGGGACCATAAGATTAGTATAACTAGGGCTTCTTACACAAATAAGAATTCATAATCCAACTAGAATTAATCTTTATTTACTTAAATTATAATTCATACTACTAATGAATTATAATTGCACTCCCTGTCATACTAGGAATAATATTTCGAGCTCCATATTATTAAATGTTTATTTATCTCCCCACGTTAAGATTACAAATACCAGTCTATTAAATTAAATTACTGATAATTAAATTTAATAGACTTATTTAATTCCTTGAGACCTTCCACTTAACTTATTTGATATGTCGGATTTATAATCCACCTGCAGGGTTTGACATAATCAAAACTTATAAGCTTCTCAAGGGGGTATCATTAATCCCTATACCAGGACATAGATTCCATCAATAATTAATATTCACCATACACGTAATGTTATTGTCCAACTCATTGAGTTTATTGACCCACAAAGAATCTCATTTTTTCGTAAATCAAAATAATAAACACTACATGCACTTTTTTATTTATTATATTAAGATTAATAGTATAAGCACTCATAGTAATCATGAAGTATTAATTGTTTTATATAGTTAGTATAAAAACAATTACTTCAACACGGTCCTGTTCAATACACACAAAGTGTACAGTGCAAGGAGTTGGAAATATACCGTTCTTCATAGTCAAGATAGACTTATTAAAACCTTGTGCTATAGTTCTACTGATGGTCTATCCAGCTTCATCTAAGACTATGAACGATAAGCTTATATTCCATAAGAATCGATGATCTGATCTTCCATGTGTAAGCCGTACTCTATACACTAAATCATCTATTATATAGAATAAGAGACACACATGCATAATTATTAAATAAATAACTTAATCCAAACATTGCTCACACAAATTCTCATTAAAATGAAACAACTAATTTATTAATAAATACTAAAGTCATTACACAAAGCATGTCTTTTAGTATAAATCCCTAGCAGATATAATTCATACATAAGAGATATATAATGACAGATATACAATAAAGCTCAAAATAAACCTCCACTATATCAAAACAGAGTTGTAGATACAACATGAGATGAAACAAAATGAAATGCATGTACAACATGTATCTAAACACTAAGCCCTAATAGTCATCATCGTCATCTAGAGGTAGGGGTTGATGAGTGAGATGTCGAACAATCTCCTAGAGGAACCTAGAGTGCTCCTGCTAAGCCTAATGAATCCCAGTCATTGAGTAATGAGAGCTCTAATAGTTGCATCCTGAGTATCTTAGCTGCTAAAGCTGCCTGCCACTCAATACGAGCAGTCTGCTGAGCTACTAAAGCCAGTTGAATACTAGCAATATGCTCTTGAATCTGAGCTAAAGCTTGAGAATGCAACTACAACAGCTAACTCTGCTGCTATAGAAGTTCCTAAAAAGAAGGCCTACACTACTTCGGAGGTGTCTGCTGATGAGCCTGCTAAGGTGGAACCTGAGTTGGTAGGGGATGCTATGCCTTCTGAACTCTCCTCTGAATGCCCTCAAGCTGTCCTTCTACTTTGTGCTAAGATGATAGGTCAATGGGCCCATTAAGAGATGTGATAATCACATCTGCCTGAGGGCAAACTCTTTCTTACCGAATAACCAATATGACGAAACATCCAAATGGGATGCTCGCTTGTGTCATGGAAAGGGTAGTACAGAGCTAAAAACATCAACTAAGGTAGGTCAATCAACCTCCCCATTCCTATGGCCCACAGAAGTTGAGCTCGGTGCCGACTACACTTAAAGACCCGACTGCTAGGAAAAAGCGAACAACATGAGAAATAAAACTAAGGCCTATAGCGAACAATAAGTGCTTTTTTAAGCACTTACAATGTCTCCCATCTTTCGCCTTGAACACAAACCTTAGCCACAACAGTCTCGTGATGAGGAGCCCCCTCTCCTAAATAATGGAACTAGGGCTCCTTTACCCTCGGTAACTCAAAGAACACAGTAAATGTGGCTAGTGTGATCACTACCTCATAACCCCTAACCCATGATTGGATTATCTCATACCCCTGAGTGTCTGAGGAGTAAGAGATGTTGGCCATGAATTTAGTAACCAGTGTGAAACCACACTAACCTCTGAACTTGGCCAACCTAAGCCATTGCCTCTAGGTGAACACATCTAACCACCAATAGGGGTTGTTTCTATACTACATGAGAGTCCATAACCTCTTTAGCACAACCCCCGTTTGACTCCATAACTCCTCAAAAGTGGTATGGGCCTCGAGTCCAATGAACCGTGTCTCATCATAAGGCGGCGGCTAGGGTTGGCCCTGACCCTTACCTCTGCCAGCCTGACCTCTATCTGGCTGACCTCTAGCTAGTACAATGGCCCTCTACCTAGGGCCTGACCTCTACGCGCCATAAAATATGACTCTATAATCTACTAAGGCAGCCTAACCCTCTAACAACTAAAAATAATCAATGAATAAAGACAGGCCTCAAGGAATACTTAGGGATAGTTGCAAATGCGAAGCTCGAAAGGTCGAGACTTTGGCTGGTCGCGGGCAGGGCTTTGTCGCTCCTCAGAAGCTCTCTGCCTCTCAAAATCGCTCAAAACAGAGCATTCAAATGCTTAGAATGAGAGTTCAGATGCATTTATATAGAAACTTGATCAGTGTTCGAACGCTCATTAAAACCGTTCGAATGCCCGTCGCGACCATTAGCAGACTTGAGCTCCATTCGAATGGGATAGCTGTCCCATTTGAACGTTGCGCAAGCCTTCGAACGCTCAGTAATAAATGCACATTGAACACCCAACTGTTGCTGACGTGGCTGTTCGTATGCTGGTCAGTGCGTTCGAATAGCTGTGCGAATGAAAATCTGATCTGTTTGAATGCTTGTATGAATGAAGGTTTACCCCATTCGAACGGTGATGCTATTTTTTCAAGAACAGTACAAGCCTACCAAAAATGATAAAAACATAGGAAAACATACAAAAATAAAAACAACAACCTATCCTAGATGGTGTCCCCCCTACTTAAACAATATAATGTCCCTATTGCATGCAGGTAAAAAGGGAAAATGCAATACAAGAATGAAGAAGATGAGGGAGAGCGCCCCCCCACCAAAAACTAGGACGAAACTAACATGCAAATAAAACTAGCAAAACTACTCCTAAGCTACATGGAATTACTTGCATCAATCAATCAATTAAAAATTGGTGGATCGATGAGATCCACACAATCTATCTCACTACAAAAGGCCTCAAAGTACGGTTTCAACTGTTGGCCATTCATATTGAAGGAAGTCCCATTGGTAGAGTTTTGAACTTCCACCGCCCCATTTGGGAACACTTTCTTAACTTGGTAAGGCCCCGAACATTTGCTCCTAAGCTTGCTCAGAAATAGATGCCATCTCAAATCATAGAGCAACACTTTTTGGCCACCCATAAATGATTTCTGAACGATATGTTGGTTGTGAAAAATTTTCATTTGAGCCTTTGAGAGTTTAGCATTCTTGTATGTGTCATTCTAAGCTCCTCAAGCTCGTTGAGTTGGAGCTTTTTATGGGTTCCCACATCATCAATATTGGTGTTGCATTGGCGTATTACCTAGTAAGCTTTATGATCGATTTCCACCAAAAGGTGGCAAACCTTTCCAAAAACTAGCCAATAGGGTGAAGCATTAAGAACCGTCTTGTACGCTATACGGTATGCCTATAGATCATCAGCCAATCTAAGTGACTAATCCTTTCTATTAGGATTGACTGTCTTCTCTAGAATGCACTTTATCTCTCGGTTGACCAATTCACAGTACAAGAAATGTCATCTTTAGCAACCAAAAATTTTGTCACTAAAAGTAACAAATTCATCGCTTTAAGTTTTTGGCGACGATTTCCACTTCATTGTCAGATTGTCGCCATACACCTGTCACTAAAAAGGTTTGGCGATGAGTTAGAGTTTTGTCGCTAAAAAGTACCCTTCCGTGACAAAATTTATTGTCGCTAAAATTGTTACTTTTCGAGAAATCCATCGCTAATATATTATCTTCCATAACAACATCATGCGTCACAAAAGGTAAAAACTAAGGGTGACTAATAAAATTCGTCGCTAAATGTAATTAGTACATTTTTATGTGATTCGTTCAGCAACTAAAAATCATCGGCAAGGTCTTCAGATTTGTAAGCAACTAACTATATATTTAGTTGCCAAAAGTGAATTTTTTTTAAATCCAAAAAAATACATTGGACATGATTCTTTTCTTGTACATACACATACAACTCTAAATTCATTCACAACCTGTGCATTCATTAATATGTTCCATTTTGCTAACAATATATAAATCAAACACATTAAATTGAAGTCCAAAATTAATACCTAATATTTAAAAAAAAACATATCCAAATTTAACAAAACATTTTTGAATTCGATACAAAATCTTGAGTCAAGCTATGAACATCCA
Source organism: Euryodendron excelsum (assembly GCA_033060915.1). Classification (NCBI taxonomy): domain Eukaryota; kingdom Viridiplantae; phylum Streptophyta; class Magnoliopsida; order Ericales; family Pentaphylacaceae; genus Euryodendron; species Euryodendron excelsum. The sequence continues at coordinate 22,809,079 of CM065387.1, forward strand.
AATTTAGAACAAATTCATCTTCGTTGATGCCCAAATTCCTCTTCATTGATGCCCAAATCAACTCAAGTACCTTCAAGAAATAATCATCTTCCCTCGTCAGAAATTACAGCATCGTTGTGTGTGCCAGCTGACTAGTTTGCTGATGTCAAGAGAAATGGTCAGTCACAATATGTTCGAAAGAGCAAGCTGAAACCACAAAACTTGGAGCAATTCATGCACACGAGACAGATCAAAGACTTTGGTTTACCTTGCATACACTCAATACAAAGCATCTAGGTGGGTGTTAAGAGTAATTTGAAACCCAATCCCCAAGAAGTTGAGCTATAGTTTGTTCTCTTCCCAATGGAGCATATTGCCAAAATGTTTGTTCCTTAGATTAGATAGACCACAAGAAGTCCATTCACGTACAAGATTCTTTTACTTACCACAAATATGAGGGCCTGAGTAATTTATCTATAGTTCATGCTTATGCAAGTCACAGGCAGATCAAAATGAGAAGGAATTCAGGAGAACAACAATATTTTGCAGGCAAAATGCACGTCATCCAATTTGGCATTTATCTTTAGTTGTCATACACTAGTGCTACTTTTAATTGTCAAATGCCCATTTAGTAACGCTGTCAGTTTTTATTTTTTATTATGTATTTTTTGTAGTTTGGTGATAGGCATTTGTAGGTTATCATTGTGCCAATACTACCGAAACAATGTTTTAGAAATAGAGAATATACTCATTTTAGTGTTTTTCGTTTTCTTTTTCCGAATTTTGTAAACAACTAAAAACAAAAAAAATAAAACAAAAAATGTTTTTGTTTTTTTTTCACAAAAACAAAAATGTTACCAAACAAATTTTGGTTTTGAAACTCTTTGTTAGGTGATTAATTTCTATATAGGCAAGTGATCAATTTCTTTAGGCTTGTCCCTAGAATGTTATCACCTTCCAGAGATAACATACTGCTCAGTATTTCTACCTCTACAATAGCCATGGTTGTGGAGCATTCCCACAACAATCTATAGATCATACGTAATCTTGGAGTATTTAAAGCAATAATTTTCAAACTAAGAAAAAAATCATATCTAAAGGTGTGAACCCGACGGTGTCCAGATTCCCTGAACCTTAGTGGACCTTCAGCATAAGTTTCACATAGCTCCATGTGATTGAAATAGTTGGCAAGATAAGCACCTTATTGAGCAGCCACCTAAAATATTACATGATGATAATGGAGAATATGAGGTCGTAGAACAATATCAATACAAATTAATTAACTTGAGTTCATCTATGTTGTTGCTAGAAGATTTTTCGTTTGTGTATCCACTTTAGAAAGAGTTGCTTTGAACATTTCAATATCACTGCCTTCGTATTGGGCATTTTCTTGATAATTCTTTAGTAAGTTTTTAATTGCTTCTTCTTCAAATAAATCTCCACTAGGGATACCTTTCACAAATTTCATTAATGATATCTTTAAAATAAGCCACAGTTAGGTACCGATTTGATTCTTGTTTGCCTCAATAAATATGGCCATAATGTCTCAGGACTTAGCACATTGTAGTGCTAAACCTGACCAAACACTATTCAGCCTTTACCTATATTACTCACAGTGAGTAGAACAACCTCTATGTAAAAAATTATTTCATATATATCTTCTTTTCTTGACTAATTTCTTTTTATTGATACAGAAAAGGACAGGTAGGAGCTTGATTGTGATTTTCTATTCTATCACCCAATTCATGCATTCACCGTTAGTCCAATTGCCATTATAAAAATTGTCAGATTCTATTTGAAAATACAAATTGGTAGAATAATAATGGGACATCACAACGGTCAGGACATAAACAAAATGAGTCTATAATAAGAACCTGAGAGCTTTATCAACACACCGGATTTGTTAAAAACATATGCTCTGTTTAATGCTTCCCTGCTCAAGAGGCTTCAAAATCCAATAAAATAAACAAAAAAATCATTCCATTCCCCTACGCATAAAGCACAAAATCAAGTTAACCATATTATTTAAAAACATTGAAAAGCTTTAATGGACTTTAAAAGTGACGGATTTTCATGGCATCCATAATCTAATATTCTTCACATAATGTAAGTTCCTCATTTTTGCACGCTCAGTAATCTCAGCCCGATCGAACTCACAGTCAAACCACTACAAACATATTCAAGCCCAAACCGACTTTCCAAATTCAATCCAGTTAATCAACCACTTCGTGGACCCGCTTGGCCTAATAGAGGCAAAATAACCAAAATGTCTTTTAAGGCATTGCTCGGTCCAATTCTAGTCGGCACGTCTTCTTAGAGATGGTAAGTCCATATTTCAACCTCAATTATAGTTCTAATTCCAATTCAGACCAGTCAAACTCAATTTGGCACGTCTTTTGAAAAAGTTAATCCCTTAGACGGTAAGACCATCCAGCACGACATGTTTACCGAGAAGTGCAAAGTCCATTAGAACCATAAGTCCATTCACACCCATCGACCGGGATGGAACCCAAGTCCCTGAGAGGTAGAGCGGTTCATTTCAAAAGCCTACCAGCTCGCCAATATAGAATGGTCGCTATTCGATACATCTTTTGAGAAAGTTAATCCCTCAGACACTAAGACCATCCAATAACTTTTCGAGATCAGGCAGTCTCCGGAATGAACACACATCATCATAGTGATGAAAACACTCACAAACATCACAACTGTTAGAGTGATGGAAACACTTATAAACAGGTCTACATCGAGAATGCCAGAAAACCCCTATTGTTAGTCCAGGTGGCAACCCAAGAGGGGGGTTGAATTTGGTTAAAACAATAATTCAACAAATAATTTAAGATTTAAAGAGTCTAGCTAAATGTTCAAACAAATATTAATCAACCAATAATAGGTTACAAATAAATACAAGCAATTCAAACTATAAAGTAAAGAAGATAGAGAGAAAAGAATAAAACTCTAAGATTTATCATGGTTCGACTTCAATTCTAAAGTCTACGTCCACTCCCTAAGACTCCTTCCTTGATATTTTTCTCCGCTATATCTAAACCGTAAATTAAGCCACTAGTCCTTTAACCCAGGTGCTAGTCCTCCTTTATAGCTAGTTTTTTTTTCCACAGATGCTAGTCATACTCCTCCAACTAGTTTTTACATAGGTGCTAGTCTCATCCAATCAAGTGATCCCTCACTCAAACGAGTTTTTATATAGATGCTAGTTACATCTAACCCCTAGCTATTTTTTCTAGCTATTTTCTCCCTTACAAAAAGAAAGAACAAGACTACAACCACTCTTGCTTATAAATAAATTCTCTCAAAGAATCGATATACTAATGAAACTCTTAAAACATTATAAGATAAAAGACAATTAAGCTTTCAAAAACTTTGTAGGATGACTATCACTTTGATGTACAATCTCTTATTGTTCTTGTTCTTATCTTTTGTTCCTCAAGTGTATCGATATTTATAGATAAAAAATGATGTTTGATTTATAACTTTAAATCTATTTATAGTCGTTGGAGAGCATTGAAGACATTTCTTCTCATTGAGCTACTTGCTGCCAGTCATATTTTTGAATTTATGATCAGATAGCTTCACTTTCACCTCAATTTTCTCCTTGAAAACATTAAATTTGAAAATGAGTCTAAGATAAACATTGTAGACATGAAAGTTAGCTTTTCATAACCACAAGAATCAGGTCAATCCAATAGTTAGATCAAAAGTTATGATCAAATTACTTAAGCTGTCTCTCAGATGACATATTTGAATATTTTCACAGTTATGTCAACTTATATTAGCTTTTTCATATAGCAAACGTTCAATTTTGAAAATATCCATAAGATACAAAATGTATATATGGACCTCATCTTTTCAAATCCTCAAGAATCAAAGTATTTGAAGATCAGAATCAAAAGATATGAGTGAAATACTTAAACTATCTCCCAACTGCCATGTTTGAGTTTCTGCTGCACTAAGTCTTCTTTCACGTTGTGTTTACCCAAATAACATTTGAATTTAAAAATTAATGTAACATATCAAATGTATATATGAATGTTAGCTTTTTATAACTTCAAAAATCAGATCATTTGGACTTTTAGATCAAAAGATATGGTCAAATAATCATGACTATCTCTAAGCTCTCATACTTTGAATTTCTAATCTAATAAGTCACCTTCCAGCTCATTTTCATTCAAGAAAACATCCTTTTCATGAAAACTTTATAAACACTGTAATTATATATTTGAGTCTTCTTTCTAGTATCATAAGAATTAGAATAATCCAATGGTTGGATCAAAAGATATGGGTAAAAAATTAAGGCTGTATCATAGGATATAGTTTCATTGAATTTTCAACCTTAGAAGAAAATTATGTCCTCTAATTTTCATCATTGAATTAAGTTTCCTTAAAATATTATTCTTAAGGATCTAGATATAACTTTTCAAGTCTTAATAACTCTTTCAAGTGTTTCATAATTTTGTAAAAGTTTATTACACCAACTAGACCAAGGAATAAAAGTATTAAATATATTTAATCAAGAAAATATTTATAAATTAAAGTAAGTTATCATTAAAACCATATATAAAATTTCATATGAATAAACTTAGGGCTAACAAACTCCCCATTTTTAATGATGACAACTTTTGATTGATTTACCTCATAAAATTACTTCAAGTAAAATAAATATTTTCATAAATATTTTAAGTTCAATGAAGAAGTAATAAAATAAAGAGATTTATAATCCAAACTTGTAAGCACCATATTTTTGCCAGCTCAACAATCTCCGGCCTGATCAGACTCATATTCAAACCGACATTGATACATTCAAGCCCAGACCAACTTTCTAGATTCAATCCAGTCAATTAACCACTTCGTGGGTTTGCCAGGCCCAATAGAAGCAAAACGACCAAAATACCCTTAGAATATCATTTGGTCCAATTCCAATTGGCACGTTTTCTTAAAGATGGTAAGTCTATATTTCAACCTCAATTCCAATTTCATTTCCAGTCCAGGTCAATTAAACTCAGTCGCCCTTCTTTCGAGAAAGTTGATCTCTCAGATGGTAAATTCATCTAGCATGGCATGTTTATCGAGAAAACTCCTTCGAAATGGTAAGTCCCTTCACACCCATTAGCCGGGATGGAACCCAAGTTTCTGAGATGGTAGAGTGTTTTACTTCTGGCACATGCAAGCCCATCAATGTAGAATATCCACTATCCAGCATGTTGATAAGGAAAGTACCTAAGGCCCCGAGATGATAAGACCATCCAGCAACTTCCTAAGATTAAGCAGTCTCGGGAATAAACGCGCACTATTGTAAGCACCCCATTTTTGCCTGTTCGGTAATCTCTGGCCCGTCTGAACATATATTCAAACCAATAGAGACACATTCAAGTCTAAATCAATTTTTCAGACTCAATCTAATCAATCAATCGCTTTGTGGGCCCACTGGGCCCAATAAATGCAAAATGACCAAAATACCCTTGTGCCATTGCTCAGTCGAATTCCAATTGGTATGTCTTCCTATATACGGTAAGTCCCTATTTTAATCTCAAATCTAATTTCAAATCCAATTCCAGTTCAAATCAAATTCGGCATGCCTTTCAAGAAAGTTGATCCCTCAAGCGGTAAGTCCATCAAGTTTGATACGTTTATCGAGAAAGCTCCTTAGAATGGTAAGTCCCTTTAAACTTGTTGACCGGGACGGAACCTAAGTCCCTGAGATGGTAGAACAATTCACCTTTGGCACCTACTAGCCCGCTAATATAGAATGTTCGTTATTCAGCATATCTTTTGAGAAAGTTGATTCCTCAGACGATAAGTCCATCTAGCAGCTTCTCGAGATCAGGTAGTCTCCAGAATGAATGCACATCGTCAGAGTGGCAGAAACACTCACAAACATCGCGATCGTCAGAGTGGCAGAAACACTTGCAAAAAGGTTGATATTAGGAATTGCCAACAAAACCCCTATGTCAAGGGATCAAAACTCACCTCTTGGTCGTGGCACGTATACCAAAGGACGAGATACCTTTAGAAACTGACTCGTTACACATCGTTAGAGTGGTAAAAACACTTAAAACCTAGGTTAACACCAGTACATGCTAGCCCACTTTGGGAAAAAATGACCAAATTGCCCTTTAGGTCTTTTTTGGCATGCTTCTTGAGAAAGTACCTAAGTCATCAGAGCGGTAAGTCCACCCTTCCAAGATCGTCCCAAAAATGATCCGGTATGTTCAAGTGCCTTCCAGTAAGTTCCGGACTAATTTCGGGACCATCTAGTCAAAATAACCATTTTGCCGCTAGGCATCCGATTGCCTCTAGGAACCACACCGGCTCTGGTTATCAAATCGGTTACCTGCCAAGAATGCTTCTAATAGTATCCTCAAGCTTCTAACACTCTTCTAGCTCTCTTCGAGTCCATTCCAGTAAGACCAGTACAAAATGACTATTTTGCCCCTGGTGGGCCGATCACCTTTTACAACCACACTAGCTCTGGGTATTAAAACGGTAATCCCTCAAAACATTCTAGTTAGTGTTTCCAATATTCGGGCCTTTTCATGGGACATTCCAAGTCCATTTCCGTGGTTTTTCAGTCTAGTTGACTGTTTTGCCCCTAGTGGCTCGGTTAACCATTTTAACAATCCTGATATGGTTTTTCAAGTGCATTACCCCTGAGACACTATTTTAAGGGTTTCTATTCATTTTTGGCCTTCCAAATCATTCTTGGCCTCCTGGAACATTCCCAAACCTTCTAGTGCTACTCCTAGTGAAGCCAAGCTAAAAATTGCATAGTAGTCACTAGTACAGGCACCCAAATCGTTTGCCTTGCGTATAAAGGGTCGAAAGATACGTTTCTTACCGGCCTAAAGATGGCTTGGCGCCACTCCTAGTGGCGCTAATAGGTTTTTTTCCTTGGTGGCACTGCAACAAGCGTTAGGCTGTTTTTATGTCTATAAATATAGACCCTCCCCTTGCGTGAAAAGGGTCTACAAACTCAGTCCCAAAACTCTTCTTTTCAAAATACAGAGCTCAAAATCTTTCCAAACCCTAGCCTTTATACACTTAAACCCTAACAGTCATACACTCTATACACTTAAACACAAGTCTCCAAAGCCTCTATTGAAGACTCAAAGTGCTGCAACTTGGAAGCTCTCAAGGATTAAGTAAAGTAAAGCAAACAAAGTAAGTAAAGTACGAAGAAGACAAGGTAGGTTTTTTATTTATGTTTACGCACTTCCCCCCTCTCTTTTTTCTCTCTTAATCTACTTAGGTTTTCTTCTACTTTAATCCCTATCTTCTACCTCCTCTTCTTACATGCTTGAAACAAGGGATTTCCCCATTCATGCATAGGAAGAACCGTTGAAAGTCACTGTGTCGGGGGCTATCTTCTAGTTCTACCTTAGACCGCATGGGTTCGACCCCCTTAAATATGTGGTGAAGCCTAACCTTGTATGTTCACGACCTTACTTGCATTATGCATATCATACATCCATTCAAAATTGTTTTTCAAAAGTTGTTTTCAAACTTGTATCAAAACTCACTTTCAAAACTTAAATTCAAAATTTTGTTTTCAAAATCACAATCTTAAAGTAATTCTAGCCATTCTATGGTTAGGGTTGTTTTAGGAAAGTGTTATGTTTATTGTGACCATCAAGGTCCATATTTTGGGTGTAAATCCTAAATTGTTTTTCATCAAAACCACAATCTTATGAGGATTCTAACTATTCCATGGTTAGGGTTGTTTTAGGAAACTGTAATATTCAATATGACCATATTGGTCCATATTTCAAATCCATGTTGTTTTTAAAACTACCAACTTAGAATGGTTCTAATATTTTCATAGTTAGAATAGTTTTAGGAAAGTGAGACATTCAAAAGGTTTTTAAAAGTCCATATTCTCCTTGCAAAAACTCTCTTTCTAAAAACTTCCTTCAAAAACCTCTTTTCTAAAACTCTCCCCAAAAGATTCATTTTCCAAAATTTTTTTTTCTTAGAGTCCAAGTCAAGCCCTAGATTCGATGGTTAGGAAATTCTAGTTTTCTCACATAAAATCATAGGTTTCCAAAATTATTTTCTACATAATACCATAGGTTTCCAAAGCTATTTTCTACATCAAATCTTAGACTTCCAAAATCTCTTTTTCTACACCAAATCATAGATTTCCAAATTCAAGATTTTCAAAACTCAACTTTTCCAATTTTAGGTCAAATCTAATTTTATAATTTAGGAAACCAAATCAAATACTCCAATTTTGGAAACAAAATCAAATCATCTATTTTTGAAAATAAAATCCAATCTTTTACTTTAGAAAATAGGAATAAAATCTTTTTAATTCAAACCTTTCCTAATTCCAACATTTCCTAATTTCAAACCTTTCTAAATTTTAATTTTTTCAAATTCTAAAACCTTCCAAATTCAAATATTTTCTAACATGAAACTTCCTTAAATTCAAATCTTTCCTAATTCGAAAACTTTCCTAATTTGACACTTTCATAAAATGGAACTTTCCTATTTTGAAACTTCCTTAATTCAAAGCTTTCCAATATCCAATCTTTCCTAAATCTTAACTTTCTAAATTTTTCCAAATCAAATAATCAAGTCAATTATTTTATAACTATTCCAAGTAAAGTGTTTCTAAATTAAATCAAATCTTTCTTAAGTCCAACTTTCCTAGTTCGAAACTTTCCTTAATCAAACCTCTCAAGTCTAAATCAAATCTTTCCAATCCAATTACATGTTCCAATCCCAGGATACCTAAACCCTGGTTCAACCCTAATCCTAAATTAGGAAGCTTCAACTCTTTCAAAAACTTTTCTAAAACTATTTTCGAGACCAAGATAGTTTTTCAAACTTGAAGATGTTTTTCGAATCTCAATCTTTCCAAATCAAGTCTAAGTTCTTCTTCCAAGTTCAATATTTTCAAATCAAAATCAATTTCAAAATCCTCAAGTTTTATTTCAATTCAAAGTCAATTCCAAGTTCAATTTCCAATATTCTATTCAAAGTTCAAATCAAGCTCTTTTCTAATCAAATCCTTTCAAATCAAACTTTTCAAAAACCTAAAAGTGTCTAGTTTTAATCGGACTCTTGTCCGAACTACAACTGACCTGATTCCCAACAAAGGGATACGTAGGCAACCCTTATGGGTACGGTCACAACATTTTACAAATCTCTAATTTTCATAACCTTTTTCAAATTTCTAATTCTATAATCTATTTCAAGTTTTAATTCTAAAATCTATTTTCAAATCTCCAATTCCATAATCTACTTCCAACTTCTAAACCTTTTTTCAAATTTTAAATCTAGTCTTTTCAAATCTATTTTCTAAAATCAAATGTTTTTCTTACACTTGCATATCATGTATCATGTCAAACTTCTTTTGAAAAGTGGATATAGTTGGACATTTATTAGACAAAGGTTCTAAATGAGTGAACATATGGTGAATAGACATGTAGATAAAACAAGGGCGGGATAGGGTAATAGCCTAGCGCATCTTCCTTATATGTAACCAACCTCCGAACTTAGAATCACTATTTTTAAAGACCAAAATGTAGTTATTTTTCAAAAAATGGCTTAAATATTTCCAAAGGTTGCCAAACAAGTTGAGAAAGTTTTTCAAAACCCTCTATTGAGGAAGTTTTTCAAAACTTTTTTCAAAAACTCTAAGTTTAATCTTCGGATTGCACTTAGTTTTAGGTGGCCTAACTCACCTTAACAAAATTGGGTGGTGATTCTAAATCTTTTCCAAAAGTCCTTAATCAAATCAATTTTCAATTCAAACCTAGTCGCACTCGTCCTTTAAGGAGGATGATTTTTAAGGAGAGAGTACTTTATTTTTTTTTCACTTGTGCGTATTTTCTTTGAGTGCAAAAAATCGGGGCGCGATAGTTGGCGACTCCTTTGGGGACGCTTAAAGGGTTAGACCATTGTCATGTCCTTTCACCCTTCACTCATCTAGAATCTTTGATTAACTTATCCAATTCTATCCACTTCAAATTTTCAAAATCAAGCTTTTCAAAGTTGTTTTCAAAAACATGTCATAACATGCATTTAATTACATTCAATCATTCTATCTTGCATTAAGTTTGTCATTCAAGTATTGATTTTTTGCATCTTTATTTTTGTAGGTGAACCTTTGTTCACATTTTTATTTTATGTCATATTAACTACCATGTATGTCATGAATGTGTGGAATGGATAGGATGAATGTGAGTTGTTGGGCCATTTCCTCTGTTTTTCAAAATTTCACACGCACACTGCATTGTGCACTAACATTTGCATACTTGCATTCTTTACCTAAATATGTCCCTTCTAGTTAGAAGAGAGAATAGTATATTGGTTGTGGGCAAGATGCTGTATCAGTTTCTTAGCCTACGGCCTCTTGATGGTTCCCCCGCTCGGATAACCAACCAATAATGGCACCACCTCAAGGAGTGGGTCTAGGTTTAAAGATCTGGGAACCGAGCCTTCTTAGGAAGCATTAGTAAACCCTCAACCTCATGCTTATATATAAATCATAATAGCTGAACCTCGGTCAAATTTAAGACACACACATCGATTTCAAAACCACGAACAAAAGGGCGATTGCTTTACTTTCCTTTAAGCTTGTCTATTCCTGTTGTTATAATGCTTGTATTCCTGCTATTATAATGCTTATATAACTGCTCATATTTAGTTTACAATTGCATTCTCTCTCTCTTTCTACTCTTTGCATCCATCTTCATGCATTCAATATTTCATATCAAGATAAGAGTTCTAAAGTAACTCAAGTCACTGCATCTTCATGCATATGATCAACCCAAAGAGAGTGACACCAAGTTCACTCTCCCTTACATTAAACCTTCCTGAAATCCTAAGGGTTCCCATGTAACCCTAAGGACTTATTGCATGCACTTCAAGTCATTCCATAAGAGGGGCCCCAATCCCTCTATGCTTACGAAGATAGGATTGCCTAGAAAATAAGAGGCAATCAAACAATAAGGTCTCTCAATGACCTCCTCAACATCAAGCTCAAAAAAAGCAAATCTGAAGACTCAAGAGTAGTTTATGATCTCAAATGTAAAAGTAAATAGGCGGAAGTCCCAAGGAAATTGTTCCCTCTCCCCCTATTAAAATGTATTTCAATTCTATTGTATTTGAACTCCAAAGTTCAATGTACTTTTTTGTTTTTCATGAATGAATGAATGAATGAATGAATGAATGTTCCCACTTAACGGTAAAGTATCTGTATACAGAGGCAAACCGTTATCTCTAAAAATTGAGCCAAATCCATCATGATTAGTCTCCCTCTTAAGAAGGGAAACCCCCAAGCATGCATTGCATAAAGCTTTTCAAATGTCATAAATTAACTTGTAGCTTGTGTCCTTATTTTTCTTTTCTTTCTTTTTCTTTTACAGAAATTACACCATAGAAAGTCATTATTGCTCCTAAGAAAGACTGGCATTCACCTAGAGATCCTATCATTACCTGATAAAGAGCTACATTAATGGCTACCAATCTTGATGAGTTATCCTCCGTCTCTCGAGAAGAAGTCAATGAAATGAGAACCAAGATCGATGAGATATTCAAGCTCATATAGTCCATGGCCATGAAGGAAGTTGTTCTGGTCCCGTCATCGTCCACTATTTTTTTCAAAGACTCCGAACCTGCTAACCCAAGGGTTGTGCTACAATCCGATGTTATACGGAAGAACAAGGAGGATCCCAAAGGGGCCAATACTGAAAAAGAGGAAACCATACTGCTCTTGCCTGCTATGAAAAGAACCTCCCTCGACCCTCTCAGTCTAAAAATTCAAGGGTTGGAGGACTCGCTGCGAAGTGTCCACGGCCATGATTCTTTTGGGCTTGGATTCTATGACGAGTTATGCTTTTTCCCAAACCATCCAAGACCTGACAAGTTCAAAATGCTTGACTTTCAGAAATATGATGGCACCGGTAACCCTATTGCCCACCTTCGCCTATATGCTTGGGCATTGAGTGGTCATGGCGATGATCCAAAGCTTATCATGCAATTGTTCCAACATAGTCTCATGGGATCTGCTTTGCAATGGTTTGCTCGACTTGACTTAAGGAAGATCACAACTTGGATCGAGCTAGTCAATGCGTTCAAAGCCCAATACAGCCACAATATCGACCTTACCTCTGATTGGTGGTCCCTAATGACCATGAGTAAATTAGAAAAGGAGAATTTCAAGAGCTACGCCCTTAGGTGGAGAGAAGTAGCTGCACAAGTCATTCCCTTGCTAGAAAAAAAGGAGTATATACAGTTGTTCGTACACAATTTTCAAGGCATATACTATGAGAAACTCTGCACCAGTGTAGGGAACAGCTTCTTCGAGCTCATCATGCAAGAGTAAATGATAGAAAATGGTCTCAAGATGGGGAGGATTACTGACCCTTATGCAAAAACCAGAGAAAGCTCTACCAACATAGCAAAGAAGGTGGCTATTGCAAGGGGAGTGAACAAGAAAGAAAGTGAGGTATCTGCTATCTTACCCATTCAATCACCCCAATATCGTCCTCCACTTCAGTCTCACCCTATCCTGCCCATACCCATTCTAAACATGCCTGCCCAAGCACCCAACTTTGGCCGTGCTGGGGCACGACCTAACTTTAATAGGCCGGCCTGACGCTTTCGTAACTTTGATGCCTTGGCCTGCACCCAAACCGAAGCCTACCATAACCTCCTGAAGAACAATATCCTAAAACCCATACCAGCCCATCCATTACCAAGCCCTCTACCTCCAACATTTAACGGCGCCCTCACTTGTGAATATCATTCGGGTGGCAAAGGACATGACACCGAAAGCTGCTTCTCCCTCAAACATAAAATCCAAGACTTGATAGACAATAAGACCATTGACCTACAACCGGTGAACCCTACTCCTATCCCCAATGTGACCACAAACTCTTTATCGAACTACACAGTTAATTTAAGACTAGAAGAAATAAAAGATAAGGAGGAGTTAGATGAGGTCATGGTCGAAGATTACGAAGGGGATCAAGAGATTGATGAAGTGAGTGATTAGGAAGAGGAATTCCTGTCGTGCCTAATCTATCTCTACAACCCTTATGAAGTGTTGGATTCATCAGACTAGCCGATTTAGGAGCCAACACTTGTGAAAGAGGACCTTACTAAAGACATGGCTGTTAATCGGTGGGGTGACGAGTTTTTACACCCTAGGTATGCTGAAGCCGAGTGCCACCTATTGGAAAACCCCTGGCCTATATCTGAGTTTAACTATGAAGACATAGGTTGCGAGCAAGAAAAGCCAAAAGCACTGGTAGAGCCGTTCGAGCTGGAGGGAGGTGAGTTAGCCACCTTGTTCATGGAAGAACCAAAAAAGGCCGCCAAGGACAGCAAGGAGGTCAATAAAGCTGACAATAGTACTGTCACTATCAATGCACCTAGAGCCCTATAAGAAGTCTTTGCATGCCTTGCCTTAGCTGGAGATCGCAATCATGGGTGAAGTGTCGAAAATGTGGGCATCGTCCCAAAACCATACTAAGAGAGATTCTTCTTCAAAAGTGTATAAGAGAGGGGTGCCCACTTTTTTTCTATCCCTTTTATTTTGTATCTTTAAATTAATGTCTGCATTTCCATTCTGCTAGAGAACCCTATGCTTTTCATTGAAAGAATAAAATGATAGTTTTCATTCAATTACTATTAGCTTATATTTTTATTATGAATAATGAATGCTTCTTACACTAGGGGTATGGTCTATCTTATGAAGGACCTGACTTGAAGGGTATGATAGCATGAGTTAACCATTCACCAAATGATCAACTTTTCGAAAAGAGAGAGGATAAAGATGAGTGAGAAAGTCACCCAAAAGTAGCACTTACAAGACATCGAAGCTAAGCGATGTGTGGCTAGACGATCAAAAGGAAGAGGAGCCATCTTTAATTTTCCCACAAAAAAAAAGAAAAGAGAATACTCCTTTGCTCAACCCACTAGTGTCTCATAGAAAGTTTGGATTTCTTTTGAACCCTGATCCAAGACCATCCCCCCATACTGGGGTAGACAGATAACTAAGAACTCCACAAAGAATGTGCTCATCATTCATCAAGCTGAAGCGACATGAAGGCTGTATGGATCAAGCAATCTAGTTAGAAATGAAGAGGGACTCTCATTTCATTTCCCATACAGTCAAAAGCAACCATTGTCAAGCATATTGAGTCATTTACTTTTCTTTTAAGAAAAACCCCAACCTAGGGATCACCGCCCACAATGGGTTAGGATGAAACTCTAAGGAAAAGATCTGATAGAAAAGAGTTGTAGAAGTATTTGTCTCATAAAAAAAAAAAAAAGAGAAGAAAAGGAAGAAAAAGGAAAGCAAAGAGAAAGAGTTGCTAATTACGCTTCAAAAAGTGTAATTATAAGGCCTTAATTAGTACTTTGTTAACATTAGTTTATGATTATATACCTTTTGGTTATATTTTGATATTAAATGAGTTTATTATACTTTATGTAGATTTTGAACTTAAATAGAATGATTTCGAATGCAATTTAATCATATGTTTCGAGAGGTTGCTATCAAGGTACAAACTGCTGAAGCTGTGATACAAGCTACTGATGCACGCACAACTGAAACTTTGGAAGCCCATATCTCGCGAACCAGAAAGGCTATTTAGGTCCATAATATCTCGATGTTATATAACATTTTGAGACCTACAACGTTCGTGAAGGGACCTAGCCCATTTGAACACTTGGTGGGAACCGTCTGTATGACTGACGACAGAATTTATAGATTAACTCGCTTTTTAGTTAGAGGGAGATTAGGAAGTAGTAGAATATACTTAGGAGTTTTAATTTTTGAAGGAGAAGAAGAATTCTAGGGTTTTTCTAGGGTTTTGGAAGGAGGAATCATCCAATCCTTGGAGCCTACGAATCTTTCCATCTTTCAAGGGAGATCATTTTATCTTCAGTTTTCTTTCTTGTTCTTATTGTCAATTCTAGATTACATTTCTTTAATGCATCGTTTAATTTGTTTAATTATTATTTCCATTCTTGCAATCTTTATAATGTTTTTTAGTAGCTAAATCTGTTCTTGGTATGGGTTGAGAAGGTAACTAGGTTATAGGTAGAGATTCAAGATAGTTATTTATTTTCTAAGATTTCAAGATCTTGGATCAAGATTCATTTTCTTGCCCATGAATATCTTCGAAAACAATAGTCTTAATCTAATCTAGCATGTATGTATAGATTGATTTGTAAGCAGGGATACGTATACCTAGAATTTCTGATAAGGATATTGAATATAATTGCATATATATTCCTATCAAGAGTATTTTAGAAATCTATTATTCTTGATTAAGCTTCAAACATACCTTGTAGATAGGTTTATAAACTGGGACAGGTATGAATGGGACCCTGGTATGAACACTAGCAAATAATTGAATATCAACTCGAAGAGGGTAATCGAATCTCTAGTTTCTTTAATTAAAACTATCTTGGGAACCTACTTGTAGGCCTATTACTGGATCAAACCCTACCAAAACCTTTTTATATTATTTGAATACATTCCTAAACTTAGTTAGTTTTATTGTTTGATAACTTAGATCAACCATCTCCAACAATTAATTTTCTTTTATTTTCTTTTTGGAAGCTTTCCTGCAATTTTAATTGATTTTAAGCTCGTTATTATTTTGTTGCTCTAATTGCAGACCTTACCCATAGAGCTTATTCTTTAATTTTCCTGTGGATCGACTTCAGACTTACCGAGATATTATTACTACATTGCAATCGCATATTGGTGGATATAAAGTGCACTATTCACGAGCGTTCAGTTGCTAAGGGGCAAGAGGCAAAAAAAAAAAAAAAAAGAGCATTTCTAAGAAAAGGCCAGAAGAGAGTCATTTTCTGCCATCTTGAAAGACATATAGCAAAAGCCAGAAGAGAAAAGAGTCATTTCATGGCACCCTGAGAAGTATATAGTATAAGCGAGAAGGGAAATCTAAAGGTGATTCTAGGTGGTAAGGAAGCCCAATAGAAGCAATAAGTTCGAGCCTTTATCCTTTTCTTGCAAAGACCCAAAACCATGGCTTACATTACAACCCTATTAAAGTTCACTCTGATTGAAAAATAAATTGCTTGATCTAAATGAGCTAGACATGTTGCCGAAGCTAAAAAAGGATGTTAGAAGGCCAAAATCTGCCAAAAGAATAACCAAGGATGGTGTAGATCTAAACCCTAATGAAAGCGACATCAAATTTGAGCATGTATATCTTGTTGTTTCAAAACCCTATAACTTAGCCTACATTATGATCATAAGATAAAGTCTCCCTAGATTGAAAGACTAGTTGCTCACCACTTTACCAAAGGTCTGGTAAGTTGTTGCCAAAGCCCCGATAGTTAAGAGTTCAAGCCAAATGATCCAATACACTAACCCAAGGTAGAAAGTCAGAGTCGATTGTCGCGCCTAGATTTTTCGCACTCGAGGAATACACACACAAGCGGAAAAAATATTGTACTCTCTCGTTAGAACTCATCCTCCTAGAAGAATGAGTGAGACTAGGTTTGAATGGAAAATTAATTGGAATAAATGGCTTTCGGAAAACAATTTAGAGTCACTACCTAACTTGATTAAGGTGAGTTAAGTCACCTAAAAACTAAGCACAATTCGAAGACTACACTTAGGGTTTTTGAAAATGATTTTGAAAATATCTCCTCAAGAGAGGGTTTTTAAGAAAATTGATTGTTTGGCAACCTTTGGAAAATATTTAAGCTCTTTTTTGAAAATAAACTCCATTTTGGTATTTGAAAACAATGATCCTAGGTTCGGAGGTTGGTTACGTGTAGGGAAGACGCATTAAGCCATCACGCTACCCCGCGCTTGTGGTACCTGCATGTCTATTTATCCTAGATTTACCTATAAGAGTCTTCAACTAACAAATGTCCAATCATATCCACTTTAGAAAAAGAAATGTTTAAAAAGACATGATGCATGATATGTAAGTGCAAGAAAAAGAGAGTTGGAAAATAGATTTGGAAATTGATTTGATTTTAGAAAGGTGATTAAAAAAGACAAATTTGAAATTGGAAAGTTTTAGAAATTGGAAATAAAAATTTGAGAACAGTCTTTTGGAATTGGAAACTTGAAATAGATTATGGATTTGGAAACTTGTATTGGCTCACTTTTGGAGATAAGGGATTTGCCCTTGTAAGCAAATGCCTTACCGTCAAACGAGGAACTTCATCCATTCACATATTCATCCATCCATTTGCTCAGGGAAAATAAAGAAATATATTTAACTTTGGGTTTGAGATACAAAAGAATTGAAATACATTTTAATAGGGGGAGGGAAACATTTTCCTTTAGGAGTTACACCTATCTAGTTTTACGTAAGAAATCCTAAACTACTCTTGAGTTTTTGGATTCTCCTTCTTTGGATTCGATGTCAAGGAAGTCGCTGAGAAACCTTGTTGATTGATTGTCCCTTGTCTTGTTGGCAACCCTATCTTCATGAGTATAGAGGGATTGGGGCCCTTCTTATGGAATGAATTAATGCGCATGTCATGAGTTCTTAGGGTTATATGAGAACCCTTAGGGTTTGGGTAGGTTTAATTCATGGGAGAGTGAACTAGGTGTCACTCTCTTTGGGTTGATCATATGCATGATAATGCAGTGACTTAAGTTACTTGAAACTCTCGTCTTGACATGGAATACGGGATGCATGAAAATGGATGCATAGAGTATAAGGAAAAAGAATATAGTTGAAGTACAAATGCATGTATGAGCAGTTAGACAGGCATTATAACAGTAAGAATACAGTCATTACAATAATAGGAATAGACAGGTATAAATGAAAAATAAGAGCAGTCGCCCTTTCCGCCATGGTTTTGAAAACGGTGTGCATGTTTTAAATCCGGCAGAGGTTCGACTATGCAAGGTGTTTATATGAGTATGAGGTTGAGGGTTGACTAATGTGTCCTAAAAAGACTCGGTCCTTGAATTTTCAAACCTAGGCCCACTCTCCGAGGTGGTGCCATGATCAGTTGGTGATCCGAGTGGGGGAACCATCAAGAGGCCGTAGGTGAAGAAACTGACAAAGCATCTTGCCCACAACCAATATACCGTTCCCCCTTTTTAACTAGAAGGGTCATATCAGGGTAAAAATACAAATATGTAGAATGCAAGTGCACGTGCAGTGTGTGTGATTTTTGAAAGTGGAAGAAAGAGCCTAACAACTCCCATTTATCCTGTTCATCATATTCATGCATGGCAGTTAAGAAAATTTAAACAAAAAGCACACCTACAAAACAAAGATTTAAGAGTTAGTATGTGGATGGCAAACTTAATACAAGATAATATGAATGCATATTTTTGAAAACAACTTTGAAAATTTGATTTTGAAAATTGAAAGTGGATAGAAGTGGACAAGTTAATCGAAAACTTTACATGGGTGAAGGGTAAAGAGACATGACTATGGCCTAACCTTCTAAGTGTCCCTAGTGGAGTCGTTAGTTGTCGCACCCAGATTTTTTGCACTCGAGGAATACACACACAAGCGAGAAAAATACTGTACTCTCTCGTTAGAACTCATCCTCCTAGAAGAATGAGTGCGCCTAGGTTTGAATGGAAAATTGATTGGAATAAACGGCTTTTGAAAAATAATTTGGAGTCACCACCTAACTTGATTAAGGTGAATTAGGTCACCTAAAAACTAAGCACAATCCGAAGACTACACTTAGGGTTTTTGAAACACAATTTTGAAAATATCTCCTCAAGAGAGGGTTTTCAAGAAAACAGATTGTTTGGCAACCTTTGGAAAATATTTAAGCCCTTTTTTGAAAATAAACTCATTTTGGTATTTGAAAATAATGATCCTAGGTTTGGAGGTTGGTTACGTGTAGGGAAGACGCACTAAGCCATCACCCTACCCTACCCTTGCGGTACCTACATTTCTATTTACCCTAGATTCACCTATGAGAGTTTTCAACTAACAAATGTCCAATCCTATCCACTTTAGAAAAAGAAATGTTTAAAAAGACATGATGTATGATATGTAAGTGCATGAAAAAGAGAGTTGGAAAATAGATTTGGAAATAGATTTGAAAGAAATTGATTTGATTTTAGAAAGGAGATTTGAAAAGATAGATTTGAAATTGGAAAGTTTTAGAAATTGAAAATAAAAATTTGAGAACAGTCTTTTGGAATTGGAAACTTGAAATAGATTATGGAATTGGAGATTTGAAAGAAGTTGTGAAAATAGAAGCTTGAAAAAGGTTGTGGAATTAGAGATTTAAAAAAGGTTGTGACCACACCCACGAGGGTTGTCTACGTATCCTTTTGGAGAAATCAGGTCAGTCGTAGTATGGACAAGAGCCGGTAGAAAATAGAAGGTATGATTGGAAGAAAGAAATTTTGATTTGAAGAAGGATTTGATTCGAACTTAGAATAGAATATTGGAAATTGGAATTTGGAAGATTAGGGAAATATTGGATTTAGGAAAGGTTCGAATTAAGAAAGTTTAATTTTAGAAAAGTTTTGATTTAGGAAAGTTTCGAATTAGGAAAGGTTTCATCCTGAGAAAAGTTTTGGTTTAACAAAGATTTCGAATTAGGAAAGTTTCAACTTAGGAAAGTTTTGGATTTAAGAAAGTTTCATTTTAAGAAAAGTTTCGAAATAGGCAAGGTTTCGTTTTAGGAAAGTTTTGAATTTAGAATGTTTTGAAATAGAGAAGTTTTGAAAGTTAGAAAGTTTTAGATTTGGAAAGATTTGAAGTTTAGGGAAGTTTAAAATTTAGAAAGTGTTTGAGTTTTAGAAATTCTTGAAGTTAGGAAAGGTTTAAGTTTAAGAAAAATTTGAAGATTTGAATTTGGAAAGGGGTGGAACTAGGAAAGGGTTGAATTAGGAAAGATTTGAAAGCTGAAAGTTTGAGAAAAGATTTAAATGTTTAAGTTTTGGAAACTTAAGGTTTAGGAAGGTATGAGATTAGGAAAGATTTGGGTTTGGAAGGATTTGAGATTCATATTTCCTAAAACAAAGGATTGGATCTTGTTTCTAAAAGAGGTATTTTGCTTTTGTTTCCAAAAACGGAGGATGGGATCTAGTTTCCTAAACTGGAGGTTGGATTTGGTTTCCTAAAGGGAAGATTGGATTTGGCATAGATTTGGTAGGATGAAGTTTTGGAAACCCTAGATTTGGAAGACTATAATTTTGACGTATAAAAGAGGGTTTTGAAAATTTATGGTTTAGATGTAAAAAAGGAGATTTTGGAAACCTAGGTTTTAAGGCAATATTGAAAATCATGTTTTTGAGAAAGGAAATTAGGGTTTCCTAATCGTGGGGTCTAAGGCTTTACTTGGGTTCTAAGGAAGAAGATTTTGGAAAGTGAGTTTTTAGAAAGAGAGATTTTTGGAAGGAAATTCGAGAGAGGAGTTTTTAGAAAGTGAATTTGGAAGAAAGAGTTTTTAGAAGGGGATTTTTGGAAGGAGATTGTTGGAAAGAGTCTTAAGGAGCATTTCTAAAAAGTGAACTTTGAGGACAGTGTTTTGGAAATGAGTTTAAAAAGAAGTTTTGAAAAATAGATTTTTGGAGGGAGTTTTTAGAAGGCAATTTTGGAAAGGAATTTTGAAAAGGATATTGGAGAGAGTTTTTAATAAGTATGTTGGAAAAGAGATTTTTTTAGAAAGAGAGATTTGAAAAGAGAGTTTTTAGAAAATTCATAAAAATATCTCACTTTCTTAAAGCAATTCTGACCATAAGAAGGCTAGAACCACCTTAGGATAGTGGTTTTGAAAACAACAATGATTTGAAAATATGGACCATATTGGTCACTTTAATTATAACACTTTCCTAAAGTAAGCCTACCCATGGAAAGGCTAGAATCATCTTAGGATTGTGATTTTGAAAACAAGATTCAAAAAATAAGATTTTGATATAAGTTTTGAAAATAGTTTTGATACAAGCTTTTGAAAACGAATTTTGGAAGAATGCAAGATCATGATATGCACAATACAAGTTGGGGTCGTGAACATATAAGGTTAAAGGCTTCACCATATAATTAAGGGGGTTGAACCCACATGGTCTCCGGTTAGATTAAAAGAAAGCCCCTAACACGGTGACCCTCCAATAGCCTAATCCTACATATGGACCGGGAAGTCCCTTGTTTCAAGCATGCAAGAAAGGGGGGGAAGAAGATAGGGGATTAAAATAGAAGAAAACCCAAATGGTTTCAGAGAGAGAAGAGAGGGCGAAGATGTGTAAACTTAAATAGAAAGCCTACCTTGTGTCTTGTTTATTTTGCTTTGCTTTATGCGCTTTGTTTTTCTTGCTTTGTTTCAGTCTTCGTCTTATCCTCGAGAGCTTCAGTTTGCAGTATTTCAAGTCTTCAATGGATGCTTTGGAGGTTAGTGTATAAGTGTATAGGAGTGTGTATGAGTATATTGGAGGCTAGGGTTTGTGTATAAAGGCTAGGGTTTAGAAAACCTCAAGGAGACTAGGGTTTAGAAAGGCTACGAGCTCTGTATATCGAAGAATATATTTTTTAGACTGAGTTTGTGGACCTTCTTCACACTGGAGGAGGCTTTGTATTTATAGAGAGAAGAATGACCTGGCGCCTGTTGCAGTGGCGCCAGGCCAAAAATCCTTCTGGCACCACTAAGAGTGGCGCTAGCCAGTTAGGAAAGTTTTAAGGTCGGCAAGCAACGCATCTTGAGAAGATTTGGGCGCATGTACTAGTGACTACCATGTAATTTTTAGCCTGGCTTCATTAAGAGTGACTCCAAAAGGTCCACGAAGTATTTAAGGAACTGGGAATGGCCCGGAAGGCTAAAAAAGTGCAGAAACCCTTAGAATAGGGTCCTGAACGTATTAGCCTTGAAAAAAGATGACAAGAATTGTCGGAAGGGTTGACTGGGCCATTAGGGGCAAAACGGTCAATTAGGCCAGAAAGCTGCCGAATGGACTCGGAATATCTCGAAAGAAGACTTGAGATTTGGAAACATTATTTAGAATGTTCCCAAAGGCTATTGGTTTGATACTCATAGCTGGTGTGATTAGAAAAGGCAAAATTGTCATTTTGCACCGGGTCTGCCGGAATTGACTCAGAATGATTCGAAAAGATAGTGAAAGGTTGGGAATACTATAAGAAGCATTCTTGGGAGGTTACCGGTTTCATACCCAGAGCAGGTGTGGTTCTTGGGGTGCTCGGATGCCTAGGGGCAAAATGGTCATATTGACCAGAAAGTCTCGGAATTGGCTTGAAACTAACTAGAAGGCACCTAATCATGCTGGATTGATTTTAAAACAATCTTGGAAGGGTGAACTTACGGTTCTGAGGACTTAGGTATTTTCTCGAGAAACGTGTTGAAAATGACCCAGGGGTAGTTTGGTCATTTTTCACCAAAGTGGGCTAGCAGGCACTGGTGTTGACCTAGGTTTTGAGTGTTTTCGCCACTCTGATGGCGGTCTCTTGATATAGGGGTTCATTGGTAATTCCCTATATCGACCTGTTTGCGAGTATTTTCGTTACTCTGACGGTTGCGATGTTTGCGAATACTTCTGCTACTTTGACGGTTCGCGATCATTCCTAAGACGGCCTAATCTCGAGAAGCTGCTAAGGGACTTAGCGCCTGAGAAATCAACTCTCTCAAAAGGCATGCCGAAACGGACATTTCTGCATTGGCAGGCTAGCAGGCGCCAAAAGTGGACCGTTCTACCATCTAGGGGACTTAGGGTCTTATTTCGGTTGACGAGTTTGAAGGGACTTACTGTTCTGAAGAGTTTACTCAGAAACGTGCCAGACAGGATAGACTTACTGTCTCGAGGAATCAACTTTCTCGAGAGAGGGATTCAAATTGGATTGGAAAAGGGGACTTACCGTCTTCGGGAAGACGCGCCTACGGGATTGGACCGAACAATGCCCATAAGGGCATTTTGGTCATTTTGCCTCTATTTGGGCCTGGTGGGCCCGCAAAGCGATGAATCAACTGGATTAGGACTAGAATTCTAGAATATGTCTATATAGACTTAAACTCAAGTCATGATGGATTAGAGACTACCGAGTGGGCAAAAATGGGGTGCTTACATCGATCAAAAGGATGAGAAAGGTACAAAATGCTATCATCCAGAACCCTAATAGGGAAGGAGTTTCCATTTCAAGGATGTATAGTTGGATAGCACCTCATTCGTTGTATTAACTATTGCATCCCTAATATGTATATGCATTTTTATAAAAATTTTAGCATGAGCTTCGCATACATAGGACATAACTCCCTGTAGAAACAAAAGTCACCAAAACAATTTAATATCCTCTTTAGAACATCTAATGAACATATATCATCATTATCCCCGTGCATGCATCTGTCCATATACCTAGCTATGTAAATCATAAACATCCATTCTTGTCCATACATACATCTAACCATCTGAATCATAAAAATCAATTCTAAGCATAAATTATAAAATAAACTATCTAACAATGAAACTAAATACATCTCCAGGATAGAATGCAGAAGAAAATTTGAGCCTCTGGCCAGGGGCACTCATCAAAGATCAAAGTCAATGTCTAGGTTGAAGTCTCCAAAACCTAGCTCAAGTAGAGGCGGCCGAATGCTAGAAGCACTAACATCCTGCAAAGAAGGAAGAACCAAAATTAGTAAGGCAAATGAATAACTAATTAACATTAGAACAAAAAGAGGGAAAAGAAACCATACCTCGCTGCCTCCCATTTGAGCCAACCGAGCAGTTAGAGTAGCTACCTCGGTCTGGAACTGATCCCTTTCTATTTGGAACTGGTCCCTCTTAGTTTGGTACCAGTTCCTCTAATCACTTATAGCAGTGAACACGGCCTAGGGCAAGTATCCTCCTGCTTGGCGCTATAAGTCAACCACCTCTTAGTCGACGATATAAGCTCCGACCACCACCTCAAACTGAGTGAGGTGCTATAAGCACCCCATTTTTGCCTGCTCAACAATCTCTGGTCCAACTGGGCTAACTTTTACACATCACATGCATATCCAGACTCTAACCTACCTTCTAAACTTGAATTTATTCCACCAGTCACTTCCCGGGCTCATAGGGCCCATTTGAAGCTAAATGACTATTTTGCTACTAGGCATCCGAAAGCCCCGGGAACCACACCGGCTCTGGGTATCAAACCGGTAACCTTCGAAGAATGCTTCTTATAGTATTCCCGACCTTCTGATACGTTCCTAGAGCATTCCGAGTCAGTTCCGGCAAACTTGATGCAAAATGACCGTTTTGCCCCTAGCGGGCCGGTCACCTTTTCCAATCACACCGGCTCTAGGTATCAAACTGGAAGCCTCCCGATAATGCTCCTTATAGTATTCCTGGCCTTTCGTTGACTTTTTGGATAATTTCGAGTCAGTTCCGACAAACCCGATGCAAAATGACCGTTTTGCCCTTATTGGGCCGGTCGCCTTTTTCGACCACACCGGCTCTAGGTATCAAACCGGTAGCCTTTGGGAACATTCTAAATAATGTTTCAAAATCTCGAGTCTTCTTCCGGGGCATTCTGAGTCCATCTCGGTAGTTTTCCGGTCCAATTAACCGTGTTGTCCCTATTGGCCCAGTCAACCCTTCGAACACATCCTTTCAGCATCTTTCAAGTCTATTGCCTTTAAGACAATATTCTAAGGGTTCCTGTCCCTTTCCGGCCCTCTGGCTCATTCCCGGCCCTTTCAATTCATCCCTAGACTCTCCGGAGTCGCTCTTAGTGAAGCCAGGTAAAAAATTGCATGATAGTCACTAGTACAGGCGCCCAAATCTTCTAAAGATACGTTGCTTGCCGACCTTAAACATTTCCTAAATGGCTGGTGCTACTACAAGCCAAAAAATGGCTTGGCGCCACTCCTAGTGACGCCAATGTAATTTTTGGCATAGCGCCACTACAACAGGCGCCAGTGCATTCCTCTCTCTATAAATACAAAGTCTCCTCCAGTGTGAAAGAGAAAGAGAAAGAGATCTGCAAACTCAGTCTAAAAACTCTACTTTTCGATATACAGAGCTCGTAGCTTCTCTAAAGCCTAGTCTTATTAGGTTTTCCAAACCCTAGCCTCCATACACACACCCTAGACTCCTATACACTCACATATACTTTTATACACTCATACACTAGCCTCCAATGCCTCTTTTGAAGACTTGAAGGGCTGCAATCTGAAGTTTTGAATATTGAAGACAAACTCTTGAAGATTGAAGTGAAGACTCAAGCAAGACAAGCAAAGCAAAGCGCGCAAAGCTAAGCAAAATAGATAAGACACAAGGTGGGCTTTTTCTTTAAGTTTACGCATCTTCCCCATCTCTTCTCTCTCCTACCCACTTGAGTTTCCTTCTATTTTAATCCACCATCTTCTTTTCCCACTTCTTCCATGCTTGAAACAAGGGAATTCCCGGTCCATGTGTAGGATTAGGCTATTAGAGAGTTACCGTGTCGGGGGCTTTCTTTTAGTCTAACCGGAGACCACGTGGGTTCGGCCCCTTTGATTATGTGGTGAAGCCTTTAACTTTGTATGTTCACGACCCCAACTTGAATTGTGCATATCATGCTCTTGCATTCTTCCAAAATTCGTTTTCCAACTCATTTTCAAAACTTGCATTAACATCATTTTCAAACTTGCATCAAAACCTTCTTTATCAAAACTTGTTTTCAAAATCACAATCCTTGGGTGATTCTAGCCTTTTCATGGCTAGGGTTGCTTTAGGAAAATGTTACATTTAAAGTGGCTAATATGGTCCATATTTTCAAAACCTTTGTTGTTTTCAAAACCACTGTCTTAAAGTGGTTATAATCTTCTTATGGTTAGAATCGCTTTAGGAAAGCGAGGTATTTTATATACTTTCTAAAAATATATTCTCAAAAATCTCCTCTTAAAAATCTCTTTTCCAACATACTTTCTAAAAACTCTGTCCAATCTCCTTTCCAAAGTTACTTTTAAAAACTTCTTCCAAAAATCTATTTTTCAAAAACTCCTTTTCAACTCCTTTCCAAAACACTATCTTCAAATTTCCTTTCCTAAAAACACCCCCTAGGTTTTCTTTTTAGAAAACTCTCTTCCTAAATCTCTTTCCTAAAAACTCTTTCCTAAAAACTTCTTCCAAAGTCCTCTTTCTAAAACTCCTCTCAAATTCATTTCTTAAAAACTCCTCTCTAAAAGCTCCTTCCAAAATATTCTTTCTAGAAACTCCTCTCTAGGATTTCCTTTCCAAAAATCTCTCTTTCTAAAAATTCACTTTCTAAAAATCTCTTTTCTTAGAGTCTAAGTTAAGCCCTGGAGCCAACAATTAGGAAACCTTAGTTTTTCTTCCCAAAAACATGATTTTCAACCTTGCCTTAAAACCTAGATTTCCAAAACCTCTTATTTTCTACATCAAAACTATATATATATATATATATTTCCAAAACCTCTTCTTTATGTCAAAACTATAGTCTTCTAAATCTAGGGTTTTTAAAACTCTACCTTTCAAATCCTTACTAAATCCAATCTCCCATTTAGGAAACTAGATCTTATACTCTTTTTTAGAAACAAAATCCAATCCCTTATTTTAGGAAATAGGAATCTCGATCCTTCCTAATCTAAATCTTTCCTAATTCAACTATTTTCTAATTTCTTACCTTCCTAAACCATAAGTTTCCTAAACCTAAACTTCTAAATCTTTCCTTAAACTTTAAGTTTTTAACTCTTTCCTAATTTCTATCCCTTTCCAAATCTTAACTCTCCAAATCTAAGTTTTCAAACCTTTCTTAAACTCAAAATCTATCCTAATTTCAAGAATTTCTAAAACTCAAATTTTGAATATTTCTAAAATTCTAAACTTCCCTAAACTTCCAATCTTTCCAAATCTAAGATTTTCTAAATTCAAAACTTTGCTAATTTCAAAACCTTTTCTAATTTCAAACTTTCCTAATTCGAAAATTTTCCTAAAATAACACTTTCCTAAATTGAAACTTTCCTAAAACGAAACTTTCCAAAAATGACACTTTCTTATTTTGAAACTTTCCTAAATCGGACCTTTCCTAATTCGAACCCTTCCTAAATTTCAACTTCCTTAATCTTCCAAGTCTAACCTTCGGGTCAAATCTTTCCTAATCTCAAGTCCAAATCCTATCTTCCTAAGTCTAGGTTTTCTAAAACCAAGCTTTTTAAAATTGAATCTTTTCAAATCTTTTAATCAAAATCTCTTTATTCCGATTATATCTTCTATTTTCAATTGGACTTTTGTCCGAACTACGACTGACCTGATTCCTTCAAAAAGATATGTAGATAACCCTCATGGGTGTGGTCACAACCTTTTTCAAATCTCCAATTCCACAATTTTCTTCAAGCTTTTATTCCCTAATCTGTTCCAAGTTTCTATTTCCAAATCTCTATTTCCAATTTCCAAAACTTTTCAATTTCAAATCTATCTTTTCAAATCTCTTTCTAAAAACAAATCAATTTCTTTTCAAGTCATTTTCTTTCCAAATCTATTTTCCAACTTTCTTTTACTGCACTTGCATGTATCATGTTAAATTTCTTTTTAAACATTTCTTTTTTAAAGTGGATAAGATTAAACATTTGTTAGTTAAAGACTCTCATAGGTAAATTTAGGGTAAATAGACATATAGGTACCGCAAGGGCGGGGTAGGGTGATGGCTTAGTGCGTCTTCCCTACATGTAACCAACCTCCGAACCTAGATCACTGTTTTCGAAAGACCAAAATGGAGTTTATTTTCAAAAAAGGGCTTAAATATATTACAAAGGTTGCCAAACAACCTGTTTTCCTAAAACCCTCTCTTGAGGAAGTATTTTCAAAATCATTTTAAAAAACCCTAAGTGTAGTTTTCGAATTGTGTTTAGTTTTTAGGTGACCTAACTCACCTTAATCAAGTTAGGTGGTGACTCCAAATGTTTTCCAAAAGCCTTTTATTCTAATCTATTTTTAATTCAAACATAGTTGCACTCATATAAACAAATGGATCCATCGAAGTAGCAGAAAAAAAAAACTTCAAGAGAATCCCTCACAAGAAAAATGACAACCATAAGGATTAGCAAAAATAACTTCCCTTTGCGTTAATGGCATATAGAACCTTAGTCAGATTCTCTACTGGGGCATCGTCATTCTCCTTAGTCTAAAGTAATGAGGCAATCCTACTAGTTGAAGTAGAAATCCCCTCTCTCCGAGTCCTTATGGAAATTCAACTCACCAAAGTAAACTGGATTAAAGACCGGCATAAGCAACTTTAACTCCTAGATGAAAAGAGAATGATAACCATCTACCACGCCAAATGTTGTCAAAGATGTATCGCTAGATCCTTCAACATGCAAGTTAAGCCTTGCCAGTTCAAGGAAGGATATCTCAAAAGAATACTTCAAATCCAGTGGAAAGCTAAAGAGACAAACGGAGAAATCTCCCCGGCACTCATCAACTCAAGTTTTGGTAAAGCACTACTACGTGTAATGAAAAACTCTGACAGAGCAGTGATAGTAATGACTAAAATGAACAATGGCCCTAAATTCCTCTACCATACAGTTAAAAGCATCCCATTGCAAAGCCCATTTGAGTTGATTATGCTCCTTTGAAAAGCCCAACTTGGTGATCACCGTCCACAATGTGTCAAAGCAAAGTAAAAAGGAAAAAAGGGAAATAGAGAGTGAATATAGGTTTACGAAATGATCAAAAGAGAAAGCAAAAGAAAGGAAATCCTAAACTCTCCATTGCTTAAAAGAAGAGAATCAACACTAAGGTAGAGAAAACATTAACCTTCATAGAAATGATAAAAGATAATGATAAGTAGCATAACCTTGTCAACACAGTAAAAACCCAAAAGGACGCTGTGGGTAAAAAAGTGAAGTTATGGAAAGATACAAAGATTGTTGACCTGGAAAAAGTTCATAAGAACACCATGGTGTAAAAGTAACAGATCTAGGATTATAAAAAGCCCCGCCGGGGGGGGGGGGGGGGGGGAACAAAGGTCGAGTAGCAATAAGAGAGAAAGTCTAGCTGTCCAAAGGTGATCATAGGTCTTAAAAAGCCAAATAAAAAAAAAAAGTTTTGAGCCTTTACTCCTTCCTTTCAAATATCTCATAACTAAGCTTATATTACATTCCAAAAACAAAGACCTTTTTGATTATTCATTGCTATCATTGCTCTTCAAAGGAAGATGATTATACTAGAAAATGCTCTATCCGACAAAAATTCCAACTCAACCTTAGGCTCAATATCAAAAACAACATCAACAGTCTTCAGTTAAAGCAGCAGCTACATTAATCAACAGCAGTCTCCAGCTTCAATCATTCCTTCAATCATAAACACTAAACACTCTGTTCTCGTTCAACAAAAAGTCGTCCTTATCAGCATCAATGAGAGAAATCAAGAGAAAAAGTATGGCTTGAGGACATAATGAAAACCCTTTGGGGCACTATGGGTAAAAGAGTAGGGTCATGGGAAGATACAAAACTACCAACGTAGTGAAAATGGTAGTGCAAAAATGGCAGAACCAGCATCCATGAAAACCCACAAGGGCACAGGTGGCAAAAATGGTATTTCTTTTAAAAAGGTTTGGGGGGGGGGGGGGGGGGGCGCTTGGAGTCAATTCTCACGATCAGCTGTCTAAGCAGCCACAACAGGACGGCCTCAGTGAAACAACAAAATCTCACATCTCAATAATGGGTTAAGATATGCCAAGCTGTGGAAAGGCTACACGAGTAACAAATTTCTAAACTCAGCATGAGAAAACAATTAGCATGAGTGTCATAAGTCATTTATTAAGATTAGTCTATTACATCTTCATAGTGTTGACAAAATACTAAGATAGGTACAAGTGCAAGTGGCAACTCCCTAAGCTTTCTCAAGTCGCAAGGTGTCTTTAAGCCCAACATCCTGATGCGCAACCCGACAAGGACCAATATCCAACTATCCGGAGTATTCAACCACCCAAAGCATCCAGCTATTCAAAACATCTAGCAATCCAGAACATCTAATCATCCATAAATATCCAGCTATCCAGAGCATCCAGTTATCCATAGTATAACCCAACTGGGGCAAGTCAAAAGCCAAAAACCTTCAACACAGCTCAACTCACAGGAAGTCCATTTTAACAAATCGTATCTGCTAGTCATCATCAAAGTGATTCTCTAACTCCATAAGGTTACCTCTACACACTACATAACTTAGTGATCCCAACGTCTCAGTCTTCCGATCTCCAACACTTTACCAGATTTTTTTATAGATCAACTTGGGGCAACAGATTTCAACTCAGGTAGCAAGTCAGCAGAGCTCCTAGATAAAAGCCTAAACTATCTACAACTATCATGGATAATAGATTAAACTATCTGTGTTGCTCTTAAATTGCTCCTCTCAGCCAATGGAGTTGGCCCCAACAGCCTGAGCTATGATCCTACCCTCCATAACCGATAAGAAACAGAGAATAGGACAATGTCTCACCGTGCACCTCACATTCAAATCAAATCGTTCAATCAAATTCAAGTCAAAGCATCCAAAGATGTTCGACTTTTCAAATACCTCAAACCTTTTAGAAACCAACTTAAGATGCTCATTTTTAGAGAAGAAAAATCCCTCTAAAGAAATGTCAACAAGAATCTTATCATGCCTAGCAAAATTAGAATTCAATAGTCAAGCCAACATCATGCATTCCAACCTTAAGAGATCCCGACCAATGTCCTTTCCTTCAAACCCCAAGACAAAAGAATCACAAACATGAAGTAGTGTCCCGTGGCGTCTCGTGCTCAAGGCACAATTACAACTCCTACCAAACTCAAGTAAAAATCTTTCCAAAGTGAAGGCTCTTGCTTGCTTTTTCAAAATTAAAAAATGTCATCAAATCCAAAAGCTTTAAAAAAAAACTTTCAAAATTCAAGTTTCAAGTCTCGAGTCAAAACGAATTCTCTAGATGTTTTGTTTCCAAAAGTTTCTATCCTTGCGTGAAAATGCATTTTCTACACATTTTGCCCAAGTCTCAAGTCAAAACGAATTTCCTATACGTTTTGCTTCCGGAAATTTCCAATCTTGACACAAAATGAATTTCCTACACATTTTGTCCAAGTTTCAAGTCAAAAAGAATTTTCTACACGTTCTGCTATACAAAATGAATTTCCTACACATTTTGTTCAATTTTCAAGTCAAAACAAAATTTTTATACATTTTGCTACACAAAATGAATTTCCTACACATTTTGTTTAAGTTTCAAGTCAAAACGATTTTTCTACATGTTTTGCTACACAAAATAAATTTCATGTCGAAACAAATTTTCTACACGTTTTTCTTCACAAAACAAATTTTCTATACATTTTGTCCACGTCCCAATTCATTTGGCATTCAAACATTTTCCTTCAAAAAGTTTATTTCAAATCACTCTCGATTTTTTAACTTTTCCTTCCAAAAATTTGTTTCAAATCAATCAAGGTTTTCTAAACTTTCTCCTTAAAAAAGTTTGTTTTAAATTAATCAAGGTTTTCTAAACTTTCTCATGAAAAAAGTTTGTTTCAAATCTAATTCAAGGTTTTCTAAAACTTTTTCCTTTAAAAAGTTTCAATTCCAGGTTTTTCAAAACTTCTCTTTCAAAAGGTTCAATTAAACTCATGGTTTCTCGGGTTTTTCCCTTCAAAAGCGCTATTTCAAAAACAAATTCCAGTTTCCCAAGCTTTCCCCTTCAAAAGCCCCGTTTCAAATTAAGTTTCAAGGTTTTTAAAGTCCAAGATCAAATTCAAATTTTTATCTTAAAACATTTTTGAGTTTTCCAAACTTTTCCTTAAAAAGTTTTACTTCAAAACTCAAACTCCAACTTTTAAATCTCAACTATTCCAGTTCCTCTGGTTACTTGCAGTCAACATGAGACCCTTACTCTATCATTTTCTGTGTTCGACAAGCAAAGACAGAAAAAGAGGCCCGCTCGACAATCTCTGGCCCCACCAGACTCACTTTCAAATACCATAACACATTCAAACACAAATCACCCTTTCGAACTCTAGTTCAGTCAAGTGGTTGCTTCTTGGGCCCATCGGACCCATTTGAAACCAAATGACCAAAATGCCCTTAAGACATCATCTAGTCCAATTCAATTTGACACGCTCTTTGAAAAGATACTTAAGTCCTCAGAGTGACAAGTACACCCCATTGAAGACTGTCCCACACAATTTGGCTTGCTTAGAATGCCGTTCGCACCAATTTAAGAGCTATTTTGAGGGTTTTTGGTCAAAATGACCATTTTACCCTTGTGCGCCCCAATCGCCCTCATCAACCATACTAGCTCTGGGTATCAAACTGGTAAATCTCTAAGGGCATTCCCATGAGTATCCTCAATCTCCAAAATCCCTTTCTAGTCAATTTCGAACTCGTTCTAGTATTTCCCAGTTAAAATGACCATTTTACTCCTGGTAGGCCGGCTAATATTTTAACCATGCCAACTCTGAATATTAAATTGGAAACCCCTTGAGCGCTCTTGGGTGCCTTTATCTCTTTTTAGTTGGGGTCCATAGCTTGCCAGCTTTCCACATCAAACTGGAGCCACTCACAATAAAGCTAGGCCAAAAAATGGCTTGGTGCCACTAGAAGTGGCACCTAGATCTTTGTCTTGTAGCCCAAGCTGAATCAAATCTTCAAAATCATTATCATATAAGGGTGGAGCCGCTCCTAGTGGTGCCTAGCCAAAAATTGGCCTAGCACCACTAGTAGTGGTGCCTAGCCAGCCAATTTTTGGCTAGGCACCACTATTAGTGGCACCACCTCCTCCAAATTTTTGTCTATAAATACAGACCACCCCCCAACATATTCTAGGTTTGAAAAAACACAACAAAGCTCTGCCAAACTCTCTGCAGCCCCCAAAATTTTCAAAAACCCTAGTTCTCTCAAAAGGCATAAGCTCCTTTCAGCCCTAAACACTGAAACCCTAGCTTCCTCTCTCCATTAAAGATCAAATCCAGTCCTTGAAAGCTCATGAAGGCCATTGCAAGGTTCAAACAAGTCCTCCATTGATGCATTCGAGCTAATAACAAGATAAGGTAAGGTTTCTTTAAGTTTATGATCTCCCCTTCTCTCTCTTTTCCCTCTTAGTCCACTTAGGATATTCTCTCTTTTTATCCCTATCTTCTACCCTCTCTTCTTGCATGCTTGAAACAAGAGGACCATAGGCCCATGCCTAGGGGAAGCTTTGGAGAGATCATCATGTCGGGGGTTTTCTTTTAGCCTAACCAATCATGGAATGGTACTGAAGCCCCTTGCGATGTGGTAAAGCCTTCAACATAGTATGTTTATGTCCCTATTACATTATAATTGTTATGTTCATGCATTGTTCATTACCATCATGTTTTCAAAAGCCACCTTCAAAAATGTGTTCCAAAACTATGCCCCAAAATTGCTTTCAAAACTATTTTCAAACTTGTTTTCCAAGAAATCACAAGCCCTAAGGCGTTTCTAGCCTTTTCTTAGTTAGGGTTTCTTTAGAAAAGTGACATATTCAAAGTGACCACCAAGTTCCACACTAGGGTTTCGAACTCTAGCTTGTTTTCAAGATCACACCTCAAAGTGATTCCAGCCTTTTGATGGTTAAGATCGTTTTAGAAAAGTGGAATATACAAAAAGGCTTGCAAGAGCCACATTAGGGTTTCAAACCCTAACCATTCTTTTCCAAAACCTAGTTGTTTTAATCTCTTCCAAATCTCAATTTCAAGTGTTTTCCAAAAGTGAGTGCAAGTGTTGTTATCTTGAAGCCAAGGTCAAAACCCTAGAAACTTATGTCCTAGAAAAGCCTACCTTTATCACTAACCTTCATTCTTTCATTCATTGCATCAAAACGTTTTTTCAAATCATACCTTTTCTGAGTCAAATCCATCTTATTTTGAGCCAAATCAAATCTTCTATTTTTGGAAACAAATCAAATATTCTCTTTTTGGAAACAAATCAAATCTCTCTAATTTTGAAAACAAAATTCAATCTTCTATTTTTGGAAACAAAATCAAATCAATCTATTTTTGAAAATAATCCAAATCTTTCCAAAAGTCAAACCTTTCATTTCTCAAGAAGATTTCATTTTTCAAAACTTTCCTGAAATAAAACTTTCCTTTTTCAAAATTTCCTAAAATAAAACTTTCATTTTTCGAAACTTTCTTAAAAAAAAAACTTTCCTTTTTTAAAACTTTCAAAAAATGAAACTTTCCTTTTTCAACTAAAAATCATGCATTTACATATTGCATCAAGTCAAATTTTTTTACTTCAAGATCATTCCTAAACCATAGGTTGCTTACATCCTAAGTCACTTCTAACCCTAGGTTGTATAACCTTAGGTCAATCAAACCCTAGAAGGCTTAACCCCAAGTCCATCAGACTGTAAGTTGACCTAACCCTGAGTCAAACTAACCCTAGGTTACCTTAACCCTAGTTTGCTTAGCCAAGGTTAGATAGCTTCAAGATTCTATCTCTGGGACCCTTTTTCCAACCTGGGCGCAAACCCAAAAAGGTTTCCAAAAGCTCTTTCAAGCTTCTCTCACTCCATACCAGCTACACACTTACTATCTTTCAAAAAATTACTTTAGAAAATGATTTCAAAAACTCACAACCCTAAGGTGATCCTAACCTTTCCTTAGTTAAGGTTTCCTAAGGAAAGTGATACATCAAATGAAATCGACAAGTTCATTTTAGGGTTGTCAAACCCTAAACATTTCTCAAAAAACCTTTTTCAAAAACTGTTTTCAAATATCACATTCTTGAAACAACCCTAGGCCTTCTACAGCTAGGGTTGTCCAAGAGCAAGTGAGATATTCGAATAAGGAAAGTTTCTAGCCCGCCCCTCTTTCTAAAAATGTTTTCTACAACTCATGGTCTTGAAGGAGTTTAGTTCTTACATAATTAACCTCTTAGAGATAATGAAACATCAACATACCATTCTTAAGGTACATAAAAACTATTTTCAAAAATCTTTTGAAGACAAGTTCACAAGAACTTTTACAAGTCAAAACCCCACCTTTAAAAACCTTCAAGTTCTGTTTCTAAAATCACTGCAACATCTACTTTCAAATCAAAACTCTACTGAGTTCGAGTTTCAAAACATTCCAAGGCTCCCACGAGCCTCCTTTCAATCGGACTCTTATTCAAACTACGATTGACCTGAGTTTCGTCAAACAAGATACGTAGGTAACCTTCATAGATGGATGTAAGCACTCCATTTTTAACCGCTCGGCGGTCTCCACTCCGTCCAAACTTGTGTTCAAATCATTGCGGGCATGCTCCAATCCAAATTAACTTTCTAAGTCTAATCCCGTCAATCCATTGCTTTGCGGGCCCGCCAAGCCCAAATAGAGGCAAAATGACCAAAATGCCCTTAGGGGGATTGTCCTTTCTAATTCTAACAGGCACGTCTTTCCGAAGACGGTAAGTCCCATTTCTAAAATTCCAAATCAGGCACGTCTTTCCGAAGACGATAAGTCCCATTTCTAAAATTCCAAATCAGGCACGTCTTTCCGAAGACGGTAAGTCCCCTTTCCAATTCCAAATTAGGCGCGTCTTTCCGAAGATGATAAGTCCCCTTTCCGATTCCAAATCAAGCACGTCTTTCCGAAGACGGTAAGCCCCCTTTCCAATCTTATCAAGCACGTCTTTCCGAAGACGGTAAGTCCCCTTTTCAAATCCAAATCAGGCGTGCCTTTCTGAAGACAGTAAGTCCCCTTTCCAAGTCCAATTCCAAATCCAATCCCTCTCTCGAGACAGTTGATTCCTCGAGACGGTCCGGCACACTTTTCGAAGAAAATCTCTTCAAAACGATAAGTCCCTTTAAACCTGTCGACCAGGACGAGACCCCAAGGCTCTTAGACGGTAGAACGGTCCACCTTTGGCACCTGCTAGCCTGCTAATGCAGAAATGTCTATTTAGGCACGCCTTTCGAGAAATTTAATTCTCATGTGCTAAGTCCCTTTAGCAGCTTCTCGAGATTAGGCAGTCTTGGGAATGATCGCGAACCGTCAGAGTAGTGGAAATACTCGCAAACAGGTCGATATAGGGAATTGCTAACAAACCCTTGTATCACATGACCGCCATCAGAGTGGCGGAAACACTCAAAACCCAGGTCAACACCAGTGCCTGCTAGCCCACTTCGGTAAAAAATGACCAAACTGTCCCTAAGGCCATTTTTCGGCATGTTTATTGAGAACACATTTGAAACCTCAGAATGGTAAGTCCAACCTTCCAAGATTGTCTTAAAGGCAATTTGGCATGATTAGGTGCCTTCTAGTTAGTTTCGGGCCAATTCTGAGACCTTCCGGTCAAGATGACTATTTTGCCCCTAGGCATTCGAATGCCCGGGAACCACACCGGCCCTGGGTATCAAACCGGTAGCCTCCCGAGAATGCTTCTTATAGTGTTCTCAACCTTTCTTTGTCTTTCCGGATCATTCCGAGTCAATTCCGGCAAACCCGATGCAAAATGACCGTTTTGCCCTTGGATGGCCGGTCACCTTTTCTGACCACATTGGCTCTGGGTATCAAACCGGCAACCTTTGGGAACATTCTGAATAATGTTTCCAAATCTCGAGCCTTTTTTCGGGACATTCTGGGTTCGCCCCGTCAGCTTTCCAGCCCGGTTGACCGTTTTGCCCCTAACGGCCTGGTTAATCCTTCCGAGACATCCTATTCTCATTTTTTCAAGTCAAATACCTCTGGGACATTATTTTAAGTGTTCCTGCCCTTTTTCGGCTATCCTGGCCAATCCCACTCACTTAAATCCTTTCCGGACTTTCTAGAGTCACTCCTAGTGAAGCCAGGCTAAAAATTGTATGGTAGTTACTAGTACAGGCACCCAAATCTTCCAAAGATACGTTGCTTGCCGATTTACAAACTTTCCTAATTGGTTGGTGCCACTAGTAGTGGCGCCAAGCCAAGAAATGGCCTGGCGCCACTCCTAGTGGCGCCAAGAGGAATTTTGGCCTGGCGCCACTGCAACAGGCGCCAGGTCTATCCCACTTCTATAAATACAGAGCCTCTTCTAGCGTGAAAGAGGTCCGTAAACTCCCTAAACCCTAATATTTGATATACAGAGCTCGACCACTCCCTAAACCCTAGCTTCTCTAGGTTTTCCGAACCTTAGTCACCATACGCCAAACCTTAGTCTCCTATACACTCATACACACTCCTGTACACTTATACACTAGCCACCAACCCTCCATTGGAGACTTGGATTGATGCAACTCGAATCTCTCGAAGACCAAGACGAAGCTCTCGAAGACTGAAGCGAAGACCAAAGAAAAAGCAAGAAAGCAAGGCGTCCAAAGCAAAGTGAAATAAACAAGGCATACGGTAGGTTTTCTCTTTAAATTTCTGCACTTCCCCCTCTCTCTTCTCTCTCCTAACCCACTTGGGTTTTCTCTATTTTAATCCTCCATCTCTTTCCCCCCCTTTCTTTGCATGCTTGAAACAAAGGGATTCCTGGTCCATGTGTAGGATTGGACAATTGGAGGGTCACCATGTCGAGGGCTTTCTTTTAGTCTAACCGGAGACCACGTGGGTTTAGCCCCCTTGATTATGTGGTGAAGCCTTAACCTTGTATGTTCACGACTCCAAATTTGCATTGTGCATATCATGATTCTTGCGTTATTCCAAAAGTAGTTTTCAAAATCATTTTAAAACTTATTTTCAAAATTGTATCAAAATCTTATTTTTCAAAACTTGTTTTTAAAATCAAAATCCTAGGGTGATTCTAGCCTTTGCATGGCTAGGGTTGCTTTAGGAAAGTGCTATATTTAAAGTGACCAACATGATCCATATTTTTAGCTCCTTATTGTTTTCAAAACCACTCTATTAAAGTGATTCTAGCCTTCTTATGGTTAGGATCGCGTTAGGAAAGTGAGACGTTTTTATACTTTCCAAAAACTCTCTTTTCAAAAATCTCTTCCTAAAAATTTCTATCTCAACATGCTTTCCAAAAGCTCTTCTTTCCAAAATTGTTTTCAAAAAACTCTCTCCCAAAAATCTATTTTTCAAAACTCCCTTTTTACACTCCTTTCCAAAACACTCACCTAAATTCACTTTCCTAAAAACCCTTTCCAAAAAGATTCTTCCAAAGCCTATTTCCAAAAACTCTCTCTTTTTAAAATTCACATTCTAGAAACTCCTCCCTAGGATTGCCTTCCAAAAATTTGTTTCCAAAGAACATACTTTCCAAAAAATTCTTTTCTTAGAGCCTAAGTCAAGCCCTAGAGCCAACAATTAGAAAACCCTAATTTTCTTTCCAAAAACGTGATTTTCAACCTTGCCCCAAACCTAGGTTTCCAAAACATCTTGTTTTCTACATCAAAGCTATAAATATTTCCAAAACCTCCCTTTCTATGTCAAAATCATAAGTTTCCAAAACCTATTTTTTACGTCAAAACTATACACTTACAAATCTAGGGTTTCTAAGAACTTCCTCTTCCAAATCCTAACCAAATCCCATCTTCCCTTTAGGAGACCAAATCCAATCTCCTGTTTAGGAAACTCGATCCAATCCTCCATTTTTGGAAAGAAAATCAAAATTTCTCTTTTAGAAACAAAATCCAATCCTTTCCTAGTCTAAATCTTTCCTAATTCAACTCCTTCTAAATCTTCTACTTTCCTAAATCTTAAGTTTCCAAAACTTGAACATAAAAATCTTTCCTAAATTCTAAATTTCAATTTTCAAATCTTTCCTAATTCAACATCTTCCAAATTCTACCCCTTTTCAAATCTTAACTTTCCAAATCTAGGTTTTCAAATCTTTCCTAATCTTAAGATTTTCTAAAATTCAAACTCTAAAACTTCCTAAATCTTAAACTTTCTAAATTTCAAATCTTTCCAAATTCAAAACTTTCTTAAGTTAAATTCTTCTAAACTTCCAAATTTTCGAAGTTCTAAACTTTCCTAAACTTCAAATCTTTCTAAATCTAAAACTTTCTAAACTCAAAACTTTATTATTTTCAAAACTTCCCTATTTCAAAACATTCCAAATTTAAAACTTTCAAAACTTTCGTAAAACGAAACCTTTCTTAATTCAAAACTTTCCTAAAATGAAATTTCTTAATTCGAAACCTTTCCTAAACCAAAACTTTCCTAAAATGGAGCTTTGCTAAAACGAAATTTTCCTATTTTGAAACTTCCCTAATTCACATTTTTCCTAAATTCAATCTTTCCTAATCGTCCAAACCCTTCCAAGTCGAGTCAAATCTTTCTTAAATCTCTAGTCTTTCCTAAGTCTAGGTGTCCTAAACCTCAATCTTTCCAAAACCAATCTTTTCAAATCTTCCAATCAAAGTTCAATCTCTCAATCTTCCAATCCAATTTCCAATTCACTCTCTTTCTTCCAATCGCATCTTCTATTTTCAATCGGACTCTTGTTCGAACTACAACTGGCCTGATTTCTCCAAAACGATACGTAGGCAACCCTTATGGGTGTGGTCACAACCTTTTTCAAATCTCTAATTCCAAAACATTTTTCAAATTTTAATTCTACAACTTCTTTCAAATCTCCAATTCAACAATCTTCTTCAAGTTTCCAATTCTATGTTCTACTTCCAATTTTCAATTCCAAATCTCAATTTCCAAATTCTAAAACTTTCCAATTTCAAATCTATCTTTTCAAATCTTTTCTAAAATCAAATAAATTTCTTTTCAAAATCTATTTTCAAATCAAACCTTCCTCTTGCATCTTCATATCATGCATCATGTCTTTTTCAAACATTCTTTTTCTAGGTGGATAGCATCGAACAATAGTTAGCTGAATACTCTCATAGGTGAATCTAGGGTAGATTGACATGTCGGTACCGAAAGGGCGGAGTAGGGTGATGGCTTAGTGCGTCTTCCCTGCACGTAACCAACCTCCAAACCTAGACCACTGTTTTCG
This sequence comes from Euryodendron excelsum, assembly GCA_033060915.1. Taxonomy (NCBI): domain Eukaryota; kingdom Viridiplantae; phylum Streptophyta; class Magnoliopsida; order Ericales; family Pentaphylacaceae; genus Euryodendron; species Euryodendron excelsum. Next base: position 22,848,851 of record CM065387.1, read on the forward strand.
AAAGACCAAAAACGGAGTTATTTTTCAAAAACGGCTAAATGTTTTCTAAGGGTTGCCAAACAACCTGTTTTCTTAAAAACCCTCTCCTGAGGAGATATTTTCACAACCTTTTTCCAAAAACCCTAAGTATAGTCTTCAGATTATTCTTAGTTTTTAGGTGACCTAACTCACCTTAATCAAGTTAGGTGGTGACTCCAAATCTTTTCTAAAAGCCCTTTATTTAAATCTATTTTCAATTCAAACCTAGTCGTACTCATTCTTCTAGAAGGGTGAGTTCTAACGAAAGAGTACAGTATTTTTCTTGATTGTGTGTATTCCTCGAGTGCGAAAAATTTGGGTGCGATAGCTGGCGACTCCGCTGGGGACACTTAGAGGGTTAGGCCGTAGTCATGTTTTTTTACCCTTCACCCATGTAGATTCTTCAATGAACTTGTTCAATCCTATTCACTTTAAATTTTCAAAACCAAATTTTTAAAATTGTTTTCAAAAGGGATGCATTTGTTCATATTATCTTGTATTAAGTTTGTCATCCGCATACTAACTCTTGCATTTTTGTTTTGTAGGTACACATTTTGTTTAAATTTTATTAACTACCATGCATGAATGTGATGAATAGGATGAATGGGAGTTGTTGGGCTCTTTCCTGTGCTTTCAAAAATCACAAACACACTGACCGTGCACTTGCATTCTATATACTTGCATTATTACTCTGATATGTCCTTTCTAGTTAGAAAGGGGGAACGGTATATTGGTTGTGGGCAAGATGCTATCTCAGTTTCTTCGCCTACGACCTCTTGATGGTTCCCCCACTCGGATCACCAACCGATCATGGCACCACCTCGGGGAGTGGGCCTAGGTTTGAAGATCCGGGGACTGAGCCTTTTTAGGACGCATTAGTCAACCCTCAATCTCATGCTCATATAGACACCATGCATAGTCGAACCTCTGTCGGATTTAAGACACGCGCACTGTTTTCCAAAACCATGGAGGAAAGGGCGATTGCTCTTATTTTCATTTATACCTGTTTATTTCTGTTGTTATAATACCTGTATTCTTACTGTTATAATGACTGTCTAACTGCTCATGTATACATGTTTACCTTGCTATTGTATTCTCTCTCGTTATACTCTTTGCATATCCATGTTCATGCATTCAATATCCCATGCCAAGACAAGAGTTCCAAGCAACTCAAGTCACGGCATTCTCATGCATATGATCAAACCATTGAGAGTGACACCAAAGTCACTCTTCCTTGCATTAAACCTACCAAAATCCTAAGGGTTCCCATATAACCCTAAGGACTCATTGCATGTATCCCAATCCATTCCACAAGAGGAGCCCCAATCCCTCTATGCTCACAGAGATAGGATTGCCAAGAAGACAAGGGGGCAATCGATCAACAAGGTCTCTCAGTGATCTCCTCGACATCAAATCCAATGAAGGCGAATCCGAAGACTCAAGAGTAGTTTAGGTTTTACCTTTGTAAAACTAGATAGGTGGAAGTCCCAAAGAAAATGTTCCCCTTCCCCCTGTTGAAATGTATTTTAATTCCTTTGTATATTAAACCCAAAATTCAATGTACTTTGCTACTTTTATGAATGAACGCATGGAATGCTGAAGGTTCCTACTTGACAAGTAAGATATCTGCATACAGGGGCAAATTTTCTATCTCCAAAAGTGGGCCCATACATCATGATTAGTTTCCCTCCTAAAGAGGGGCACCCTAGGGCATGCATTGCATAGAATTCTCCAAGAACCGAACTTTAATTTGTAACTGTTGTCTTTATTGTTATACGTAATGAATACTAGTCCAACATCTTCTGTAATAGTGAAGGCCATGGTTCATAAGTTTCAGGAGAACATGCCGTTGGAAAGCAGGAATGTTAGCAGAGATACCCTGCACAACCCATTTGCCATAATCACAGAAGGGACAACTCATACCCTAGAGGAGCCTGAATACCAAGACCATTCCTTCCTAACCATGTAATCTCACCAACCCAATATGAACCTAACCTTAGAAACCTCACCTAATCCCCCTCATCATTACCTTATTCTTACTCCATTGGTTTAGATCTGAACCTGTGATCGTTATGGCTAGGTCTGAACCTCAAACCAACATCAAGGAGTTGTGCGATCGAAGCCACCCTTAGCCTTGCCAAAGAAGCCAATTGTGCCTACCACCTTACCCGTCCTCACCAACCCCTCACTTATGGTAATCCCTTTACCCATAAATCCAAGGATAACTCTTCCCATTATAACCCAACTGCCAATACTCAATCTTCGTAGCGTCCCATGGAATTACCCACCTGATAGGGGCACCGGAGAGCCCATAACAGAAATAGGAGGGATGACTCGGTCAGGGCGCCTCTACACCTTTGTTGAAGTAGAAAGAAAAGGAAAGGGAAGGATAAGGAAGGAGAATGCTCCAACCAACCGACAGATCAAGAGATGTCAGAATTCACCAAAGCTCTGGGAAAGGTCGACTACAACATCATGGAACAACTTAGAAAAGGCCCAGCCCAAATTTCATTGTTGGGTTTGTTGCTCACTTCTGAAGTACACCGGGATGCTCTGATGAGAATCCTCAAGGATGCTCATGTGCCGGAGAGTTTCACGCCAGATAACCTACATAACATGGTGAGCCTCATCATAGCCCCAAACGTCATTAGCTTCTCCGATGGCGAGATTCCTGCTGATGGAACCGGCCATACCCGGGCTCTGCATATCGCTGTAAGAGCAAGAGGAAAAGTGGTGGCCAAAGTGTTAATAGATAATGGGTCGGCTTTGAATGTGTGCTCGTATTCTACCCTAGAAGGGCTGGGAATGGATCAAACTTACTTGAAAAATAGTGGTATGATCATTCATGCCTTTGACGGTTCTCGGAGGGAAGCTATAGGGGAAATTGAAATGCTTGTTGAGATAGGACCAATAACCTTCACAATTAAGTTCCAAGTCTTGCACATTCCGGCTGTCTACAATTTGCTGTTAGGAAGGCCCTAGATTCATTCGGCGGGTGCAGTTCCGTCTAGCCTTCATCAGAAAGTCAAGTTCATCGTGGGATCCAAGCTAATCACTATTTTCGCTGAAAAAGAGTTTGTTGTATACAAAGCTGATATCGTTGCATCTGACATTGAATTGCCCTCCTGCTTTCAGTCGTTCGAATATATCACTGTTGTACAGAAAAAAGATCAAGTGGAGCCGAAATATTCCCGGAACTCCGAGATGATAGTGTGGTACTTTAAAGCAAATGGTTTTCATTCGGGCAAAGGCTTAGGGAGATATTTACAAGGAAGACCTGAAGTCATAGAAATACCGTTGGCTGAACCCACCTTTGGGTTGAGATATGAACCCACAAGAAAGGAGAAAATAGAAGCAGCGTAGAAGAAGAGGGCTGATAGGAAAGCTATCATGGAACTCTCAGATCGATTCAAGTAGTTGGACATGGGGAAAGGAATGTCTACATTAAATAAGAAGAAGAGAGGAGTCCAAGAAGAAGCGCTCGTCATGACAGCCAACATTGGAATAACTCAAGAGGGATCCATTTGAGCGATGCTGCCTGGCAAAAATTTGCATAATTGGGCCAGCAAAGACATCATCCGTGCTCACAAGTTTCGGTACACAAGCTCACTAGAGCCAGATCCTGGAGCCATAAACAAACTTTGTCCTTTAAATTTACTTATCTTAACTTTTTAAAATCAAGTTATTAATGAAAAAAAAATGCTCAATTCTTGTTTGATTCATTGCACACTATTTTTCATGCCAGGGACTCTTGTATCCGAGGTCTTACTCAGTAAATCTAGAGAATGCCAATCCTGATAAATGATGACTTAAACACTGAGTTTGATTACCAACAACTAGGAATTGAAGAAGACGTAAATTATTTAGAGGAGGTGCCAGAGGAAATTTTGGAACAAATAGAAAGACATGGGAATTGTAATACCCCAAACATTGAGGAAACGAAAGCCGTTAATTTGGGGAATGAAGGGGATCCAAAAGAACTTAGAATCGGTACAGGCCTAGATCAATGGCAGCGCAAAGAATTACTGGAACTATTGTGTGCTTACTTGGACGTTTTCGCGTGGTCCTATCAAGATATGCCCGGGCTGGATGAATCCATTGTTGAACATAGATTACCCCTGGACCCGCAGATGAAACCCTTTAATCAAAAATTAAGAAGATTGAAGCCCGAATGGAGCCTGAAGATCAAGGAAGAAGTGATTAAACAGCTCCAAGCAGGATTCCTGCAAGTAGTAGAGTATCCACAATGGCTGGCTAATATTGTCCCGGTACCCAAGAAAGATGGTAAGGTGCGGATGTGTGTTGACTTTCAGGACCTCAACAGGGCCAGTCCAAAGGACGATTTTCCTCTCCCACACATAGACTTGCTTGTTGACAACACGGCTGGGCAAGAAATGTTTTCCTTCATGAACGGTTTTTCAGGATATAATCAGATCAAGCTGGCTGAAGAGGATCGGGAGAAGACTACTTTCATTACCCCCTGGAGAGTATACTGTTATAAAGTCATGCCATTCGAACTTCGCAATGCAGGGGCAACCTACCAAAAAGCCATGGTAACCTTATTCCATGACATGATGCATCAGGAAGTAGAAATTTATGTGGATGACATGATCGTCAACTCTAAATAGCGGAAAGACCACTTGTTCAACCTACGAAAGGTGTTTGACCGCCTCCGTAAGTATCAGCTTAAGCTAGTACTGCCAAATGCACGTTCGGAGTATCTTCAGGGAAGCTGCTGGGGTTTATAATCAATGAAAAGGGGATAGAGGTTGATCCTGCCAAAGTTAAGTCCATCGTTGAAATGCCAGCGCCAAAAGGGGAAAAGGAGGTTCTATCGTTTATAGGAAAATTAAACTTTATCAGCAGATTCATCGCCCAAATGACCCACCTGTGTGAACCTATTTTCAAGCTCCTTAAGAAAGACGTTCCAAAATAGTGGGATGATAACTGTCAAATAGTTTTTGAGAAAATTAAAGAGTATCTGCGGAATCCTCCTGTTCTAGTGGCACCAACCCCGGGACGTCCTTTGTTTATATACATGTCAGTGTTAGATACTTCCATGGGATGTGTTTTGGGACAACATGATGGAATGGGAAGAAAAGAGCAAGCCATTTACTACCTCAGTAAGAAATTCCTGCCATATGAAACAAAGTATTCGGATCTCGAGAAAACTTGCTACGCATTAGCCTGGGCAGTTCACAGGCTTCGACATTACATGCTCTATCATACCACCTTCCTCATCTCTCAAATGGATCCCCTCAAGTATATATTCGAGAAACCAACCCTGTCCAGTAGAATTGCCCGAAGGCACATGATCTTGTCAGAATTTGACATCGTGTTCACTACCTGTAAAGCAGTCAAGGGGTAGGTGATAGCTGATTATCTGGCCGAGAACCCTATTGATGATTATTAATCCATGGAACCCCAATTTCCCGATGAAAATATACTATGTGTTGATGACGCATCTGAAGAGCAAGCAGGAGCCAGGTGGAAGATGTATTTCGACAGGGCTGCTAACAAAAAGGGAGCTGGCATTGGGGTAGTAGTAGCGTCAAGAATAGGCAGTCATTATCTTATCGTGGTTAAGCTACAATTGGAACTCTGCACTAATAACATCGCCGAATATGAGGCTTGCATCCTGGGATTAAGATTGGCATTAGAAATGAAGATTGATGAATTAGTTGTTTTCGGCGATTCAGATCTGGTTATTCAGCAATCCAAGGATGTATACCAAACTCAAGATGCCAAACTTTCCCCGTATCATCAACAGGTCAAAGATTTGTGTCAGTTATTCAGAAGCGTGGATTTTCATCACGTACCCCCAGCAGAGAACAGTTTTGCCGATGCCTTAGCTACGTTAGCTGTAGCAATCAAGGTCAACAAGGGCATTGAAATACCACCTCTACAGATCTTTACCAGGGATATCCCTTCCTATTGCTTGCACACAACTATTGAACCCAACGAGAAGCCATGGTTTTATGACATTCAGAGGTACATCCAAGCTAAGACGTTCCCCAATGTAGCATCACAACGAGATAGGAAGACCATTTGTCGTTTAGCGGGACATTATTTCATAGCTGGAAATGAGTTTTTCAGAAGATCATGGTTCGGACCTCTAAGATGCGTCAATGCCGTCGAAGCCAAAGTTATCATGGAAGAAGTGCACGAAGGAGTTTGTGGTCCCCAGATGAATGGCCACACACTTGCAAAGAAGATTCTCTGGACAGGATATTACTAGTCAACAATGGAGTCAGATTGTATTAGATACGTTCTTCAGTGTCACAGGTGCTAGATACATGGGGATAAGATTAAAGCACCGCCAACTGAGCTCCATTCCATGTCAGCCTCACGGCTTTTTTCTATGTTGGGGATAGATATGATTGGCCCTATCACTCCTAAAGCTTCTAACGGCCACCACTTTATCCTTGTCGCCATTGATTATTTCACTAAATGGGTGGAAGCCGTTTCCTATGTTCATGTCACCAAGAGAGTCGTGGAGAGGTTCATAAAAAATCATATCATTTGCCGGTATGGGATTCCAGAGTCACTTATTACTGACAATGCTTCCAATCTAAACAACGAGTTGATGTCAAAGCTATGCCAAACATTTCGCATTATGCACCGGAATTCGGTCATTTACCGGCCTCAGATGAATGGAGCAGTGGAAGTAGCCAACAAGAACATTAAGAGAATACTCCGGAAGATGATTGACAATTACAGAGATTGGCATAAGAAACTTCCTTTTGCATTGATGGCTTACCGAACCACTATGAGGGTCTCCACTGGAAGTACCCCCTTCGAGCTGGTGTATGGCACCAAGGCAGTCATCCCCGTCGAGATTGAGATTCCTTCCCTAAGGATCTTAACAGAAACCAAATTGGATGAAGCAGAATGGATCAACGACCGGCATGCCCAGCTCTGCCTGTTAGATGAGAAATGGCTAGCCGCGGTTCATCACGCTCAATGTTATAGAAGACAAATGGCCAGGGCGTTTGATAAGAAGGTATGGCCTCGATCATTCCAACTGGGAGATTTGGTCATCAAAAAGGTGTTCCCCCATCAAGAGGCAGTGCATGGGAAATTTGCTCCAAACTATGAAGGGCCATTTGTGATAAAAAAAAATTAAAAAAAAAGGTCCTGTCTGGAGGAGCTCTTGTTTTGGAGGAAATGGATGGCTAAGAATTCCCTAGTCCATTGAATTCAAATGCTGTCAAACAATACTACATATGATTCTGAAAGTTAGACCTTTGGTTTCAGTGAAGAAGCAATAAAATCTACTCTCCTCATTCTCCACCAATCAATAGGGTAGTGTTTTAGTGGTAAAGCTCTATGGACTAAACAATCTATTTCCAAGATGACGAGAGGCCCTCGTTTCATTTCCTATACAATTAAAATGTACATATATATATAAACTTTGTCAAACCCTTAGAGCCGGTTACTTTTCTTCAAGAAGATTCCCCAACAAAGTGATCATGCTAAGTTAAAGTAGAGGCACTGGAGATATGCATACAAAAAAAAAAAAAAAAAACTCTTGAAGTATTACCTTAAGTTCGCACAAACATGGTTATTAACATCGTTAGTTAAAAAAAAAAAAAAAAAAGGTGTGATGAAATACCCAAAGAAAGATGGGAATATGCAGAAAAAGTGCTGTTAAATAAAAAATCATTGACGGTGATCACTAGTAGAATGGTAGGTTTGAGCCTTTTCCTTTTCTTTCAAAAGTAAAAAACTCACACCACAAACCCTAAAAGTCCTCTCAGATTAGAGTTAAATTGATTAGTCCAAATGAGCTTACTAAAATATGCCATTGGCTAGAGGATGGTGCAAGTTGGGTTTAGGAGCTTTTCAACAGAAACCAAAGACTAAGCTGAGGAGAGAGAGAAAGAGAGAAGAGAGAAAAATTAAGCGCGTTCCCGAGGATGCGGTGAAAACCCGAAAGGGCGCCGTAGGTAAAAAGGTAGGGTTGTGGCAAGATATAAAACTGTCGACCCTGGCGAAAACCTACAAAGGCGCCTTGGTGCAAAAAATGATAGAGCTGGGACTGGTAAAAACCCTCACGGGCACTAGTAGTAAAAATAGCAACAAAAAAAGGGCGCGGGGGGGGGGGGGGAAGAGATTTAGATGTAAGAAATAAATCAAGTTACAGCATTCCCCAAAAGTTAATGTATGAAAGCAACAGTGTGAAAGTCAGAAGGTGTCTCGAAAGGTATTCTCCAGCTTAGCCTAGTTAAGGTTAAAGGAAGCAGGGGTTCTTTCCGTGGGATAATCAGTTAGTCAGAGAATCAAACAAAAAGGGAGTTATCTTTCATTGAGTTGCAATTTTTCATTTAACTTTCCTCAAGTTTATTATTATACTAACCATACAGGGAAAACCATATCAAAAGTACGGGAGGCCATGAGTTCATAAGACAAAAAGGAGTACAATACTAAACAAAGTATGTTTTTCTACAAATGCAAAAATCAGTAAATCTAAGAGCGAGGGGCAAAAAGATATCGCTCCCCGTCATCTTCAAAGGGGGAATCAGCGATGCAAGGATCCACTACCTCGCCAACCACAAGAGGAGCACTCGAAGAAGTATCAGCTATAGAAGACCCAGGCCGGCCTCGCTCGTAGTCCGCACATATGGCCAGAAGCATGTCCTTCTCTTGGGTAAGGGATTCCACAGTCTCCAGCAAGGACTGACTATCCATCACATTACCCTTTAGGGAAGTGGAACTGCCTAGAATGCCTTGTGACCGCCTACGTACCCTCGCAACACTCAAAGGTGGGTCATCATGTGTCGATCTGGCTACTGCTAGCTGCATCTCCAGTGAAGCTACCTCAGCATCTCTCATCCTCAACCGGTCATGCAAATCCGTACCAGTCGGTGGTTCTCCCGCCTGTGACAATGCCCCTGAACAATCATAGCAGTCAAGAAGTCAGTATACCCTACGGGAGGTAAAGGAGTCTTAATGAGAAGATCCCTAAGTCTACTAGGACCCAGCACGTAGCGTCGAAGCCAATAGTGATAGGCCTCAATTGCAAGGGGGATGACAGAGAACGGACCATCGTCGTCAACATGAGGAAGCAAAGATCTCCATGTATCCATAACTCTCTCCACCAATGCTCCTGGGAATGACGCCTTGAAGAAAAGAGTGAACTCGGCTGTAGATGCTGAAAAAGGGATATCCTGACTCCTACCAAGCTGTCGTAGAACTCGAATCCCGAAGAAAGGGGCAATGCCCCGCAGGCCTGCTAGGGGCACGAAGGCTCTCCTAGAAGGCCAAACTCTCAAGCAATACCTAACAACCAGTCCTGAATACCACCTGACTGTGCCTGACCTCATGCTCTGGAGGTAGTCAGCCTAAGATGCAACAGTCTGCAGAAATCTTCCCTCATCTGCTATGATGCCCTGAGATCTCGCCAAGAAGTGTATATGGTGAAGCTCGGGATACCATGTATGCTAGAATAAAGGAGTAACAAACAAGTGCCCAATCGCCTAGAGTTGGAAGAGAGTAGTGCATCCCCGAAAACGAGCGTCAATGGTCCACTAGAATCTCGTAAGACTCACAAAGGTCTCCCCTACAATCATGGGTGTATAGGAATGCCCCTTACGAATCAAGGCCAGTAATGCACATAGTCAACAGTCAACAAAATCATCTCCTCGAGGGAATACCGAGTAGTTCAGTAGAAGCAGGGCCAAAGCGACCACGCGTGAAATAGACCAATCCTGGGAAGTGTGCCAATCACTTGAGTGGGCTCGCATACCCGTGGGAAACTCAAAGCGAGAAAGGAGGAACTCTGCTAAAACATAAGGAAACTGGGGCAAAGAAGAAGATGAAAGAACTACGTGTCTGAGTCCGAGCTAGGACGAGACCACTGTAATACAACCATCTGGAAAAAGGGGTCCCACAATGTCGGCAGAAACATCTTGAAAACCAAGAAGAAACCCATACTCGTGAGGGGTAGTAGTAAGCTAGCACTCCCCAAAGCGGAAAAGAGATAAGTCAGGCTGCTAGAAGGGAATCACTGCCTCCATGAGCTCAGGAATAAGCCGCACTAATAGAAGTGAAGCCACCTGACTAAAGGACCGACGAAAGATATCCTGCTCATCTGGAGGGTAATTGTCGTGCCAAGCCCTCAGTTGACTCAAAACTGCATCTACCATCCTGAAAAGGTAAGCCAAGATAAGAGGTGTTAATACACCATACATGCAATTCAAATAATAATAAAATAAAAACTAACACAAAAAATAATAATAAAAAAAAGATCTCAAATGATAAGTCAAAATAAATTTCCTACCTCTTTCAATTTTCCAACTTCAAAGTCAAATCTCAAGGGTTTTCTGTCTTTTTCCTTCAAAAAGATTTTATTTCTAAACCTTTTCTAACTCTTTCTCTAATTTCTAAAAATTTCGGTAGAGTTTTGTTTAAAAATGGTCCCTACAACACCTATGACATCAGCATGAAACACAAAACGTGCACTTTTCAACGTTATAATCATATAACATCAGCACATGTGCACACTTGTCAATTTTTCAAAATTTTCAAAACACATGTTTTATTTTTTCAATAAATCAATGGTTTTAAAAAAATGTCTTAAAATTCCTCCTCAAAATCATTTCAAATATTTTCTAAAATATTCCTACATTTTTCAAAATTCCAAACTCTAAAAATTTCATCAATTTCCTGAGTTTTCCCATTTTCCCAAATCTCTAAGTATTTTTCTATTTTTTAAAAAATCAAAAATTCACTGAGTTTTTAAAAAATCACAAAACTTCACACGATTGATAAACACATTTTTCGAAGACACACTGCATAAAAATCTAGCCAGAAAACCTAATGCCCAAGCCTGTGGGAACAAACACCCAATCTCTGCAGAAAACCCTCTTCACATAATCATGTAAAATCACTCAAATTCAATCAAACAACCATTGAAATGAAAAAACATCATCACCATAGGTTCAAAACATATCAAAACATTAATTTCCACTATTCATATGGTTCAAACGAAATTCTACACATCAAAATCAACAAAAATTTGAAAAACTCACTTTTTGAAGTTTTCCGGCGAAATCTTCTCTTCCGACGACTTTTTCGGCAACGTGGTCTCCTTCCGGCAATCACCGATGGTCTCCAAGAGATGCCCCTTCAATGTCCAAGTCAGTTTCTTCGCAATGTTTCTCGGATTTGCAAAAACTCCCTCAAATACCGCAACTGTTCGAACTAGAAAATTTTTTGATTTTGTTCCCAAGCTTGGCACCACTAGCAGAGGCGCCAAATTTCTTCTGCCAAAGGCGCCACTCCTAGTGGCGCCAGTTTCCAATTCTGGGCAGCCTTGCCCTTTTCCCGCCAAAACTCGTTTTCAAAGCCCTTTTGGGCCGAATACCTATTTCCAAACCCCCGTTTTCCAAATTCGTCCCTCCAACCGCCTCACGGTCAACATGAGGCTCTTACTTTATCGTTTTCTGTCTTTGACAAGCAAAGACAGAAAAAGTGAGGCAGCTGTAAGCACCCCATTTTTGACCGCTCGGTGGTCTCCACTCCGTCTAGACTTGTGTTCAAGTCATTATGGGCATGTTCCAATCCTAATTAACTTTCTAAATCTAATCTCGTCTATCCATCGCTTCGCGGGCCCGCAAGGCCCAAATAGAGGCAAAATGACCTAAATGCCCTTAGGGGGATTGTCCTTTCTAATTCCAACAGGCACGTCTTTTTGAAGACGGTAAGTCCCTTTTCCAATTCCAAATTAGGCGCGTCTTTCCGAAGACGGTAAGTCCCCTTTCCAATCTTATCAGGCACGTCTTTCTGAAGATGGTAAGTCCCCTTTCCAAGTCCAATTCCAATTCCAGTCCCTCTCTCGAGATAGTTGATTCATCGAGATGGTTTGGCACGTTTTTTGAAGAAAATCTCTTCAAAATGGTAAGTCCCTTTAAACCTGTCGACAGGGACGAGACCCCAAGTCCCCTAGATGGTAGAACGGTCCAGGTTGGCACCTGCTAGCCCGCCAATGCAGAAATGTCCGTTTAGGCACGCTTTTCGAGAAATTTGATTCTCAAGTACTAAGTCTCTTTAGCAGCTTTCCGAGATCAGGCAGTCTTGGGAATGATCGCGAACCATCGGAGTAGTGGAAATACTGGCAAACAGGTCGATATAGGGAATTGCCAACAATCCGCTGTATCATGTGATCACCGTCAGAGTGGCAAAAACACTCAAAATCCTCCTTAACGCCAGTGCCTGCTAGCTCACTTCGGTGAAAAATTACCAAACTACCCCTAGGGCCATTTTTCGGCACATTTCTTGAGAACACATTTGAATCCTCAGAACGGTAAGTCCAACCTTCCAAGATTGTCTTAAAGGCAATCTGGCATGATTAGGTGCCTTTTAGTTAGTTTTGGGCCAATTTCAAGACCTTCCGATCAAGATGACCATTTTGCCCCAAGGCATTCGAATGCCCCGGGAACCACACTGGCCCTAGGTATCAAACCGGTAGCCTCCCAAGAATGCTTCTTATAGTGTTCTCAACCTTTTCTTTATCTTTCCGGATCATTCTGAGTTAGTTCTGGCAAACCCGATGCAAAATGACCGTTTTGCCCCTGGAGGGCCGGTCACCTTTTCCGACCACGCCGGCTTTGGGTATCAAGCCGGCAACCTTTGGAAACATTCTGAATAGTGTTTCCAAATCTCGAGTCATTTTTCGGGACATTCTGGGTCCGTCCCGTTAGCTTTTCGACCCGGTTGACCGTTTTGACCCTAACGGCTCGGTCAATCCTTCCGACACATCCTATCCACATTTTTTCAAGTCAAATTCCTCTGTGACACTGTTCTAAGTGTTCCTGCCCTTTTCCGGCTCTTTTGGGCCAATCTCGATCACTTAAATCCTTCTCGAACTTTCCAAAGTCACTCTTAGTGAAGCCAGGCTAAAAATTGCATGGTAGTCACTAGTACAGGCGCCCAAATCTTCCAAAGATACGTTGCTTGCCGACTTATGAACTTTCCTAATTGGCTGGCGCCACTACAAGCCAAGAAATGCCCTAGCACCACTCCTAGTGGCGCCAAGAGGAATTTTGGCATGGCGCCACTGCAACAGGCGCCAAGTCTATCCCACCTCTATAAATACAAAGCCTATTCCAGCATGAAAGAGGTCAGCAAACTCAGTCTAAAAATCCTAATATTCGATATACAGAGCTCGAACACTCCCTAAACCCTAGCTTCTCTAGGTTTTCCAAACCCTAGTCACCATACACCAAACCCTAGCCTCCTATACACTCATACACACTCCTGTACACTTACACACTAGCTTCCAACCCTCCGTTGGAGACTTGGATTGCTGCAACTCGAAGCTCTCGAAGACCAAGATGAAGCTCTCAAAGACTGAAGCGAAGACCGAAGAAAAAGCAAGAAAACAAGGCGTGCATAGCAAAGTGAAATAAACAAGGCATATGGTAGGTTTTCTCTTTAAATTTCTGCACTTCCCCCCTCTCTCTTCTCTCCCCTAACCCACTTGGGTTTTCTCTATTTTAATCCCCCATCTCTTTCCCCCCTTTCTTTGCATGCTTAAAATAAGGGGATTCCCGATCCATGTGTAGGATTGGACTATTGGAGGGTCATCGTGTCGGGGGCTTTCTTTTAGTCTGACCGGAGACCACGTGGGTTTAGCCCCCTTGATTATGTGGTGAAGCCTTAACCTTGTATGTTCACAACCCCAAATTTGCATTGTGCATATCATGATTCTTGTGTTCTTCCAAAAGTCGTTTTCAAAATCGTTTTCAAACTTGTTTTCAAAATTGTATCAAAATCTTCTTTTTCAAAACTTGTTTTCAAGATCACAATCCTAGGGTGATTCTAGCCTTTCCATGGCTAGGGTTGCTTTAGGAAAGTGCTATATTTAAAGTAACAAACATGGTCCATATTTTCAGATCCTTGTTGTTTTCAAAACCACTTTCTTAAAGTGATTCTAGCCTTCCTATGGTTAAGATCGCTTTAGAAAAGTGAGACATTTTTATACTTTCTAAAAACTCTCTTTTCAAAAATCTCTTCCTAAAAATTTCTATCTCAACGTGCTTTCCAAAAGCTCTTCTTTCCAAAATTGTTTTCTAAAAACTCTCTCCCAAAAATTTATTTTTCAAAACTCCCTTTTACACTCCTTTCCAAAACACTCTCCTAAATTCACTTTCCTAAAAACCCTTTTCAAAAAGCTTCTTCCAATGTCTATTTCCAAAAACTCTCTCTTTTCAAAATTCACTTTCTAGAAACTCCTCCCTAGGATTGCCTTCCAAAAATTTGTTTCCAAAGAACACACTTTCCAAAAAACTTCTTTCCTTAGAGTCTAAGTCAAGCCGTAGAGCCAACAATTAGGAAACCCTAATTTTCTTTCTAAAAACGTGATTTTCAACCTTGCCCCAAACCTAGGTTTTCAAAACCTCTTGTTTTCTACATTGAAACTATACATATTTCCAAAACCTCCCTTTCTATGTCAAAATCATAAGTTTCCAAAACCTATTTTCTATGTCAAAACTATACACTTCCAAATCTAGGGTTTCTAAAAACTTTCTCTTCCAAATCCTAACAAAATCCCATCTTCCCTTTAAGAAACCAAATCCAATCTCCCGTTTAGGAAACTCGATCTAATCCTCCGTTTTTGGAAACAAAATCAAATTTTCTCTTTTAGAAACAAAATCCAATCTTTTCCTAATTCAACTCCTAAATCTTCTACTTTCCTAAATCTTAAGTTTCCAAAACTTGAACATAAAAATCTTTCCTAAATTCTAAATTTCAATTTTCAAATCTTTCCTAATTCAACATTTTCCTAATTCTACCCCTTTTCAAATCTTAACTTTCCAAATCTAGGTTTTCAAATCTTTCCTAAACTCAAACCTTTTCTAATCTCAAGATTTTCTAAAATTCAAACTTCAGAACTTTCTAAATCTTAAACTTTCTAAATTTCAAATATTTTCAAATTCAAAGTTTTCAAAATTCAAAACTTTCTTAAGTTAAATTCTTCTAAACTTCCAAATTTTTTAAGTTCTAAACTTTCCTAAACTTCAAATCTTTCTAAATCTAAAACTTTTTAAACTCAAAACTTTCTTATTTTCAAAACTTCCCTATTTCAAAACATTCCAAATTTAAAACTTTCAAAACTTTCTTAAAACGAAACCTTTCTTAATTCAAAACTTTCCTAAAATGAAACTTTCTTAATTCGAAACCTTTCCTAAACCAAAACTTTCCTAAAATGGAGCTTTCCTAAAACAAAACTTTCCTATTTTGAAACTTCCCTAAGTTGCATCTTTCCTAAATCTAATCTTTCCTAATTGTCCAAACCCTTCTAAGTCGAGTCAAATCTTTCTTAAACCTCTAGTCTTTCCTAAGTCTAGGTGTCCTAAACCTCAATCTTTCCAAAACCAATCTTTTCAAATCTTCCAATCAAAGTTCAATCTCTCAATCTTCCAATCCAATTTCCAATTCACTCTCTTTCTTCCAATCATATCTTCTATTTTCAATCGGACTCTTGTCCGAACTACGATTGACCTGATTCCTCTAAAAGGACACGTAGGCAACCCTCACGGGTGCGGTCACAACCTTTTTCAAATATCTAATTCCACAATATCTTTGAAATTCTAATTCTAAAACTTCTTTCAAATCTCCAATTCAACAATCTTCTTCAGGTTTCCAATTTTATGTTCTGTTTCTAATTTCCAATTCCAAATCTCAATTTTCAAATTCTAAAACTTTTCAATTTCAAATCTATCTTTTCAAATCTTTTCTAAAATCAAATAAATTTCTTTTCAAAATCTATTTTCAAATCAAACCTTCCTCTTGCATCTGTATAGTATACATCATGTCTTTTTCAAACATTTTTTTTCAAAGTGGATAGGATTGAACAATAGTTAGCTGAAGACTCTCATAGGTGAATCTAGGGTAGATTGACATGTAGGTATCGAAAGGGCGGGGTAGGGTGATGGCTTAGTGCATCTTCCCTGCACGTAAACAACCTTCGAACCTAGATCACTGTTTTCGAAAGACCAAAAACGGAGTTATGTTTCAAAAAGTGCTAAATGTTTTCCAAAGGTTGCCAAACAACCTATTTTCTTAAAAACCCTCTCTTGAGGAGATATTTTCACAACCTTTTTCCAAAAACCCTAAGTGTAGTCTTCGAATTATTTTTAGTTTTTAGGTGACCTAACTCACCTTAATCAAGTTAGGTGGCGACTACAAATCTTTTCTAAAAGCCCTTTATTTAAATCTATTTTCAATTTAAACCCAGTCGCACTCATTCTTCTAGGAGGGTGAGTTCTAACGAGAGAGTACAATATTTTTCCTGCTTGTGTGTATTCCTCGAGCATGAAAAATCTGGACGCAACAATGGACATTTAGGAACTAAAGATTCAAGTAAGTGAATATAGGGTGATAAGACATGTAGGTACCGCATGGGTAGGCTAGGGTGATAGTTTTCAGTCATCTTCCCTATACGTAACCAACCTCTGAACCTAGAATCACTGATTTAATACCAAAAAGGAGTCATTTTCTAAAAAGGCTTAAGCATTCTCCAAAAGTTGCCAACCAATTTGTTTTCCCAAGAACCCTCTATTGAGAAAGTTTTCCAAAATCTTTTCAAAAACCCTAAGTTTAGTCTTTAGGCTTTACTTAGTTTTCGATGATATAACACACCTTTAACTATGTTAGGTAGTGACTCCAAACCTTTTTCCAAAAAGCTCTTTATCAAATCAATTTCAAGTTCAAACCCCGTCAAACTCGTCCTCATAGGAGGGTGAGTTCTAACACACAGAGTATCAGGTGTTGCTCGAGTCATGACCCAGATTGAGTGCTGAAAATCGGGATGCGATAATGTAAGACATTCATTATAATTGTATGCTTCTACAATTGAACCTTCTGGACGTGCTTTATTCTGTACATAAAGTTTAAGTTTGCATAGATACCTTTTGACATACTAAATCAACTTTATATAAGAATGATAGAAGACTTGGAAGTAAATATAATGTAGATGGATAGCTAACCTTTCGATTCCATACATCGATCAGTAATGTATTGGCCTACTAAGTTTTGCTTCATATGGTAGGTGAACTACTAAATGCACCATAACATCAAAGAAGGCTGGTGGGAATATCATCTCCAACTTACAAAGTATTAAAACAATGTCCTTTTACAGTCTTTGTAGTGCTTCCAATTCTAAGGTCTTAGAACATAAATCCTTAACGAAATTGCTCAAGTTAATTCTAAACAAACATCCTTCCGTAAGCATCTGCGTATTGTAATAGGAAGTAGCCATTGAAGGCGTTTCTCTTTATGCCACCTTACATCCACAGATGTCTTCTTCAACATAAACAACCATTAGAGTCTGGGTTTGAGAGGAAAGTACCGCAATACTTTTTAAGGAACTTTTTTACCTTTGCTTGGATCAAATTTCAATCTAGATTCTTGGCAAGTTAGATTAGGGCAATGTTCAAAACGTTCATACTCCTTCCAAAATAGTACACAATCATTAGGACATGCATGTATGGTGATATACTTGAGGCCTAATGATAGGACTTGGGCAGTGTTTGACCAGTAGGAAGTGCATCCTTTAATAGCTTCACCAACATATTAAATGACTTGTTAGTCCATTGATTAATTGTCCTAAGATGAAGTAACTTCACAGGAAATGACAACTTTGAGTACTTCTCATAACTCGGGTGAATTGCTCCTTAAGATGGTTGTATAATAAGTTCATGTGAGAGAACGGGTGTCGCAATTGAAGTATAATTTTGGAAGTACTGGAGTCAATTTCTTCGAAGACCAAGGCAAATATAGGCTACGAACACTTAGAGAACACTAAAGTAACTTGATTTAAATTGCAACTAAGTAAATTGAATATAAGCAAAAGAGACCAAAAATATGTTTGATGAAGAGGTTTGTGGTATTAATCTACTATTGAAATGAATTAAAACTAGTTTGAAAACAATTAAGGAAAGGTCTTGGGTTCAATTGGTCTAATCGCCCAATTTCTACAAGTAATCAATGAAGTTTTATAACTCAAATTAAAGATCTCTTCATGAATCTTTGATTCAGAAGATTTTGACTATAGATTTTAGGAATTCATTGTCAATTGGCCTTATAATTTGTTTTATATTGAAGATTCAAAGATTCATACCATCAATTTGTGCAAACCCAATACCAATTCAAGGATTGTGCATTGAGGTTATCAAACTTAGTTAAGAACCTTGCTTTTCTTAAGGATCTAAGACTCAATTAATAAGAATTAAAGAAATTAGAATTTAAGCTTTGAATATCTAATTAACTCCATTGAAGACTTGAAAATCTTAAGTGATCTTCTTAATTGAACCCAAAAGAGAGATTAGCTAATCATCACCGTTGCAAAATACTGAAAGCATTAACGAGACAATGAAGAATTGAAATGCAAATTATATTAAATCTAGCTATTACAATGGAAATTGAAAACTTTCTCTCTCTAAAACTACTCCTACAACAATTAAAATGAAGAATTACAATAAAATTTAGAGTTTCTCTAACTAAAACTACTCCTACAAACCCTAAAAACTCTAAAAATAAGATGAGATAAGTTGAAATCCCCAAATTTGGACCAAAAAGGGTCTTAAATAAGCCGAAAAATAACAAAGTTGTGCAAACCGTTAGCTAGGAGTTTGAACACCTAACTAACCCATTGCACACCTTATTCAAATGCTAAAAATCAGCCTCCAAAGTTTGCCATTCCATGTGACTGTTCGAATGGCCAATGAAGGTGTTCGAACAGTTGACCATTTAGATGGCCATTTGAACGAAGGCCGAAAAAGTGTAGAAACCCTTAGAATAGGGACCCGAACGTATTAGCCTTGAAAAAGGATGACAAGAATTGTCAGAAGGGTTGACCGGGCCATTTAGGGCAAAATGGTCAATCGGGCCGGAAAGCTGCCGGATGGACTCGGAATATCCCGAAAGAAGACTTGAGATTTGGAAGCATTATTTAGAATGTTCCCAAAGGCTATCAGTTTGATATGTAGAGCTGGTGTGGTCAGAAAAGACAAAATTGCCATTTTGCACCAGGTCTGCCGGAATTGACTCGGAATGATCTAGAAAGATAATGAAAGGTCGGGAATACTATAAGAAGCATTCCTAGGAGATTACTAGTTTGATATCTAGAGCCAGTGTGGTTCCCGGGGTGCTCGGATGCCTAGGGGCAAAATGGTCATCTTGACTGAAAAGTCTCGGAATTGGCCCGAAACTGACTAGAAGGCACTTAATCATGCCGGATTGCTTTTAAGACAATCTTAGAAGATTGGACTTACCATTCTGAGGACTTAGGTATTTTCTTGAGAAACGTGTCGAAAATGGCCCTAGGGGTAGTTTGGTAATTTTTCACTGAAGTGGGCTAGCAAGCACTGGTGTTGACCTAGGTTTTGAGTGTTTCTGCCACTCTGACGGCGGTCTCTTGATACAGGGGTTCATTGGTAATTCCCTATATCGACCTGTTTGCGAGTATTTTCGCTACTCTGACGGTTGTGATGTTTGCGAGTACTTCCGCTACTTTGACGGTTCACGATCATTCTTGAGACGGCCTGATCTCGGGAAGCTGCTGAGGGACTTAGCGCTTGAGAAATCAACTCTCTCGGAAGGCATACTTAAACGAACATTTCTGCATTGGCGGGCTAGCAGGCGCCAAAGGTGGATCGTTCTACCATCTAGGGAACTTGGGGTCTCATCCCGGTCGACGGGTTTGAAGGGACTTACCGTTCCGAAGAGTTTACTCGAAACGTGCCGGACAGGATATACTTACTATCTCGAGGAATCAACTTTTTCAAGAGACGGATTGAAATTGGACTGGAAAAAAGGATTACCGTCTTCGGGAAGACACGCCTACGGGAAGACACGCCTACGGGATTGGACCGAACAATGCCCACAAGGGCATTTTGGTCATTTTGCCTTTATTTGGGCCTGGTGGGCCCGCGAAGCGATGAATCGACTGGATTAGGACTAAAATTCTAGAATATGTCCATATTGACTTAAACTCTAGTCATGACGGACTGGAGACTGCCGAGCGGGTAAAAATGAGGTGCTTACATCGATCAAAAGGATGAGAAAGGTACAAAATGCTATCATCCATCTAAATCATAAAAATCAATTCTATGCAAAAATTATAAAATAAACTATCTAACAATGAAACTAAATACATCTCCAAGATAGAATGCAGAAGAAAATCTGAGCCTCTGGCCAGGGGCACTCATCAAAGATCAAAGTTAATGTCTAGGTCGAAGACTCCAAAACCTGGCTCAGGTAGAGGCGGCCGAATGCTAGAAGCACTAACATCCTGCAAAGAAAAAAGAACCAAAATTAGTAAGGCAAATGAATAACTAAGCAACGTTAGAACAAAGAAAGGGAAAAGAAACCATACCTCGCTGCCTCCCATCTGAGCCAACCGAGCGATTAGAGTAGCTACCTCGGCCTGCAACTGATCCCTTTCCATCTGGAACTGGTCCTTCTTAGTTTGGTACCTGTTCCTCTAATCACTTACAGTAATGAACATGGCCTGGGGCACGTATCCTCCTGCTTGGCGTTATAAGTCAACCACCTCTTAGCCAACGACGTAAGCTTTGACCACCACCTCAAATTGAGTGAAGGTGCTGTAAGCACCCCATTTTTGTCCGCTCGGCAATCTCTGGTCCAACTGGGCTCGCTTTTACATATCACACGCATATCCAAACTCTAACCTACCTTCTAAACATGAATTTATTCCACCAGTCGCTTCTCGGGCCCATAGGGTCCACTTGAAGCTAAATGACTATTTTGCCCCTAGGCATCCGAAAGCCCCAGGAACCACACCGGCTCTGGGTATCAAACTGGTAACCTCCTGAGAATGCTTCTTATAGTATTCCTGACCTTCTGATACGTTCCTAGAGCATTCCGAGTCAGTTCCAGCAAACTTGACGCAAAATGATCGTTTTGCCCTGGCAGGCCAGTCACCTTACCAACTCTGTGTACCGAACCGGTAGCCTCCCGAAAATGCTCCTTATAGTATTCCTGGGCTTTCGTTGACTTTCTAGATCATTCCAAGTCAGTTCCGGCAAACCCAATGCAAAATGACTGTTTTGCCCTTGGTGGGCCGGTCGCCTTTTGCAACCACACCGGCTCTGGGTATCAAACCAGTAGCCTTTAGGAACATTCTAAATAATGTTTCAAAATCTCAAGTCTTCTTCCAAGGCATTCTGAGTCCATCTCGGTAGTTTTCCGGTCCAATTAACCGTTTTGCCCCAAATGGCCCGATCAACCCTTCAAACACATCCTTTCAGCATCTTTCAAGTCTATTGCCTTCAAGACAATATTCTAAGGGTTCCTGTCCATTTCCCGCAATCTGGGTCATTCCCGGCCCCTTCAATTCATCCCCAGACTCTCCATAGTCACTCTTAGTGAAGCTAGGCTAAAAATTGCATGGTAGTCACTAGTATAGGCATCCAAATCTTCTACAGATACGTTGCTTGCCGTCCTTAAACATTTCCTAAATGGCTAGCACCACTACAAGCCAAAAAATGGCCTGACACCACTCCTAGTGACGCCAGTGTAATTTTTGGCCTAGCGCCACTGCAACAAGCGCCAGTGCATTCCTCTCTTTATAAATACAGAGCCTCCTCTAGCGTGAAAGAGAAAGAGATCCGCAAACTCAGTCTAAAAACCCTACTTTTCGATATACAGAGCTCATAGCTCCTCTAAACCCTAGTCTTCTTAGGTTTTCCAAACCCTAGCCTTCATATACAAACCCTAGCCTCCTATACACTCACATACACTTTTATACACTCATACACTAGCCTCCAAAGCCTCCTTTGAAACTTGAAGGGCTGTAATCTGAAGCTTTGAAGATTGAAGACAAACTTTTGAAAATTGAAGTGAAGACCGAAGCAAGACAAGCATAGCAAAGCGCACAAAGCAAAGCAAAATAGACAAGACACAATGTGGGCTTTCTCTTTAAGTTTACGTATCTTCCCCATCTCTTCTCTCTCCTAACTCACTTGGGTTTTCTTCTATTTTAATCCCCCATCTTCTTCTCCCCCCTTCTTGCATGCTTGAAACAAGGGAATTCTCGGTCCATGTGTAGGATTAGGCTATTTGAGAGTCATCATGTCGAGGGCTTTCTTTTAGTCCAACTGGAGACCACATGGGTTCGGCCCTCTTGATTATGTGGTCAAAACCTTTAACCTTATATGTTCACAACCCCAACTTGCATTCTGCATATCTTGCTCTTGCATTCTACCAAAATTCGTTTTTGAACTCATTTTCAAAACTTGCGTTAACATCATTTTCAAACTTACATCAAAACCTTCATTTTCAAAACTTGTTTTCAAAATCACAATCCTAAGGTGATTCTAGCTTTTTCATGGCTAGGGTTGCTTTAGGAAAGTATTACATTTAAATGGCTAATATGGTCCATATTTTCAAAACCTTTGTTGTTTTCAAAACCACTATCTCAAAGTGGTTCTAATCTTCTTATGGTTAGAATCGCTTTAGGAAAGTGAAGTATTTTTTATACTTTCTAAAAATCTATTCTCAAAAATCTCCTCTTAAAAATCTATTTTCCAACATGCTTTCTAAAAACTCTATCCAATCTCCTTTCCAAAGTTATTTTTAAAAACTCCCTCCAAAAATTTATTTTTCAAAAAACTCCTTTTCAACTTCTTTCCAAAACACTCTCTTCAAATTTCCTTTCCTAAAAACACCCCCTAGGTTTCTTTCTTAGAAAAATCTCTCCCTAAATCTTTTTCCTAAAAACTAATTCCAGAGTCCTCTTTCTAAAACTCCTCTCAAATTCACTTTCTAAAAACTCCTCTCTAAAAGCTCTTTCCAAAATCTTCTTTCTAGAAACTCCTCTCTAGAATTTCCTTTCCAAAAATCTCTCTTTCTAAAAATTCACTTTCTAAAAATCCCTTTTCTTAGAGTCCAAGTTAAGCCCTAGAACCAACAATTAGGAAACCCTTGTTTTTCTTCCCAAAAACATAATTTTTAACCTTGCCTTAAAACCTAGGTTTCCAAAACCTCTTATTTTCTACATCAAAACTATATATATATATATATATTTCCAAAACCTCTTATGTATGCCAAAACTATAGTATTCCAAATCTAGGGTTTCTAAAACTCTACCTTTCAAATCCTTACCAAATCCAATCTCCCATTTAGGAAACTAGATCCTATCCTCCTTTTTGGAAACAAAATCTAATTCCTTGTTTTAGGAAATAGGAATCTCGATCCTTCCTAATCTAAATCTTTCCTAATTCAACTCTTTCCTAACTTCTTACCTTCCTAAACCACAAGTTTCCTAAACCTAAACTTCTAAATCTTTCCTTAAACTTTAAGCTTTCAACTCCTTCCTAATTTTTATCCCTTTCCAAATCTTAACTTTGCAAATCTAAGTTTTCAAACCTTTCTTAAACTCAAACCTGTCCTAATTTCAAGAATTTTTAAAACTCAAACTTTGAATCTTTCTAAAATTCTAAACTTCCCTAAACTTCCTATCTTTCCAAAATCTAAGATTTTCTAAATTCAAAACTTTGCTAATTTCAAAACCTTTCATAATTTCAAAACTTTCCTAAAATAACACTTTCCTAAATTGAAATTTTCCTAAAACGAAACTTTGCAAAAATGACACTTTCCTATTTTGAAACTTTCCTAAATTGGACCTTTCCTAATTCGAACCCTTCCTAAATTCTAACTTCCTTAATCTTCCAAGTCCAACCTTCGGGTCAAATCTTTCTTAATCTCAAGTCCAAATCCTATCTTCCTAAGTCTAGGTTTTCTAAAACCAAGCTTTCCAAAATTGAATCTTTTCAAATCTTCTAATCAAAGTCTCTTTCTTCCAATCATACCTTCTATTTTCAATCAGACTCTTGTCCGAACTACGACTAACCTGATTCCTCCAAAAGGATACGTAGGCAACCCTCATGGGTGCGGTCACAACCTTTTTCAAATCTCTAATTCCACAACTTCTTTCAAATCTCCATTTCCACAATTTTCTTCCAGCTTCTATTCCCTAATCTGTTCCAACTTTCTATTTCCAAATCTCTATTTCCAATTTCGAAAACTTTCCAATTTCGATTCCATCATTTCAAATCTCTTTCTAAAAACAAATCAATTTCTTTTCAAATCATTTTCTTTCCAAATCTATTTTCCAACTTTCTTTTATTGCATTTGCATATCCTGCATCATGTTAAATTTCTTTTTGAACATTTCTTTTCTAAAGTGGATAGGATTGAACATTTGTTAGTTGAAGACTCTTATTGGTGAATTTAGGGTAAATAGACATGTAGGTACCGCAAGAGCGGGGTAAGGTGATGGCTTAGTGCGTCTTTCCTACACGTTACCAACCTCCGAACCTAGATCACTGTTTTTTGAGAGACCAAAATGGAGTTTATTTTCAAAAAAGGGCTTAAATGTTTTTCAAAGGTTGCCAAACAACCTGTTTTCCTAAAAACCCTTTCTTGAGGAAGTATTTTCCAAATCGTTTTAAAAAACCCTAAGTTTAGTTTTCGAATTGTGCTTAGTTTTTAGGTAACCTAACTCACCTTAATCAAGTTAGGTGATGACTCCAAATGTTTTCCAAAAGCCCTTTATTCAAATCTATTTTCAATTCAAACATAGTCGTACTCATTCTTCTAGGAGAATGAGTTCTAATGAGAGATTACAATGTTTTTCCCGTTTGTGTGTGTATTTCTCAAATGCGAAAAATCTGGGCGCGACAGCTGGTGACTCCACTGGGGACACTTAGAGGGTTAGGTCGTAGTCATGTCTCTTTACCCTTCACCCAAGTAGAGTCTTCAATTAACTTGTTCAATCCTATTCACTTTAAATTTTCAAAACCAAAATTTCAAAATTGTTTTCAAAAAACATGCATTTATTCACAATATCTTGTATTAAGTTTTCCATTCACATACTAACTCTTGCATCTTTGTTTTGTAGGTGCACTTTTGTTTGCAATCTTGTGTTATTAACTGTCATGCATGAATGTGATGAACAGGATGGATGGGAGTTGTTGGGCTCTTTCCTCCGCCTTCAAAAATCACATACACACTGCATGTGCACCTGCATTCTGCATACTTGCATTATTACCCTGATATGACCTTTCTAGTTAGAAAGCGGGAACAGTATATTGGTTGTGGGCAAGATGTTGTGTCAGTTTCTTCACCTATGGCCTCTTAATGGTTCCCCCACTCGGATCACCAACCTATCATGGCACAACTTTGGGGAGTGGGCTTAGGTTTGAAGATCTGGGGACCGAGCCTTTTTAGGACGCATTAGTCAACCCTCAACCTCATGCTCATATAGACATCATGCATAGCCAAACCTCTGCTAGATTTAAGACACGCGCACTGTTTTCCAAAACCATGGAGGAAAGGGCGACTGCTCTTATTTTCATTTATACTTGTCTATTCCTATTGTTATAATGACTGTCTAACTGCTCATGCATGCACGTCTATCCTTCTATTGCATTCTCTCTCCTTATACTCTTTGCATATCCATGTTCATGCATTTAATATCACATGTCAAGACGAGAGTTCCAAGTAACTCAAGACACTGCATTCTCATGCATATGATCAACCCAAAGAGAGTGACACCTAGTTCACTCTCCCTTGCATTAAACCTACCTAAACCCTAAGGGTTCCCATGTAACCCTAAAGACTCACGGCATACATATCAATCCATTCCATAAGAGGGGCCCCAATCCCTCTATGCTCACGGAGATAGGGTTATCAAGAAGACAAGGGGTAATCGATCAACAAGGTCTCTCAGCGACCTCCTCGACATTGAATCCAAGGAAGGTAAATCCGAAGACTCAAGAGTAGTTTAGGACTTCTTTTGTTAAATTAGATAGGTGGAACCCCCAAAGGACAATGTTCCCCCTCCCCCTATTAAAATGTATTTCATTTTTTTGTATCTTAAACCCAAAGTTAAATGTATTTTCTTTATTTTCGCGAATGAATGGATGGATGAATGCATGACTGGCTGAAGGTTGCCGCTTGATGGTAAAGTATCTGTATACAGGGACAAATCCCCTATCTCCAAAAGTGTGCCGAACACATCATGATTACTTTCCCTCTCGAGTAGGGGCATCCTTAGGGCATGGATTGCATGGAATTTTTGAAAAACCAAAAACTAACTTGCGATTTATGTCGTTATTTTTCTACTTCCTTCTATTTCTTTCATAGAAATTACCCTACATTGAGTCAAAAGTGCTCCCAAGAAAGTCAACATCCACCTAAGGATCCCATTGTCACTCGGCCAAGAGTATCACTTATGGCTGCCAATCCTGAGGAGTCAACCCAAGTCTTTCGAGAAGAGGTCAATGAAATGAGGGGTAAGATTGATGACATGTTTAAGCTTGTCCAAACCTTGGCCATAAAGGATACTACTACAGTCCCATCGTCATCCATGACTTCATCTAAGGACCCTGAACCCGCCAACCCTAGGATCGTGCTTCAATCTGACAATGTTGGGAAAAACAAGGAAGATGCCAAAGGGATAAACACTAAAGAATAGGAAACTATGTTACTTTCACATGCCGTACAGAGGACTTCCCTAGATCCTCTCAGTTTGAAAATCCTAGGCTTAGAGGATTCACTGCGAAGTCTCTATGGCTATGATAGTTATGGGTCTACTTCCTACAATAAGCTCTGCTTCTTTCCAAATCACCCGAGACCTGCTAAGTTCAAAATGCCCAACTTCCAGAGGTATGACGGCACTGGTGACCCTATCGCTCATTTTCGCCTATATGCCAGGGCACTGAGTGGTTATGGTAACGATCCGAAACTCCTCTTGCAACTGTTCCAACATAGACTCACTGGGTCTGCTTTGCAGTGGTTTGCCTGTCTAGACCTAAGGAGGATCACCACCTGGATTGAGCTGGTCAACGCATTTAAAGCCCAATATCGCCACAACATAGACCTCACTTCTGACCGTTGGTACTTGATGGCAATGAGTAAAGGAGAGAAAGAAAACTTCAAAAGCTATGCCCTTAGATGGAGAGAAGCAGCAGCACAAGTCAATCCCCTTTTAGAAGATAAAGAATATATTCAATTGTTCGTACATACCTTCTCAGGCATATATTACAAAAAGCTCTGCAGGAGTGTTGGGAGAAACTTTTCTGAGCTTATCATGCAAGGGGAGATGATAAAAAATGACCTAAAAACTGAAAGGATCATTGACCCCTATGCTAAAGAAGTTTTTGCAAGCTTAGCAAGGAAGGTACCCACATCATCGGAAATGGGCCAAAAGGAGGGAGAAGTGTCTGCCATCTTGTCTGCTCAACCACCGCAATGTCACCCCAAATACCAATCTCAGACCCCCGTGGCTACTTAAGCACCTACTCCCGGGCCTAACACAGCCCAACAACATCTCAACCCCAACAAGATCGCCTGCCGACCTCGCGGCTTTTCCCTTCTAAATTGCACCCAAACAAAAGCTTATCATGACCTCTTACAAGCCAACCTTCTGACCCCCATACCCGCTCCACCATTACCAAATCCTTTACCCCCTACTTTCGACCCGACCCTTGTTTATGAGTACCATTCTGGAAGACAAAGGCATGACATGGAGCATTGTCTCTTCTTGAAGCATAAGATATAAGATTTGATCAACGCTAGAGTCATCGCCACCTAGGGGAGGAACCACGCGATGAAGCATAGAAGAAATTGGTGTGATTCCGGGACCTCTCTGAAGGGTTTTTCCAAAGTGCAATGAAAAGGGAAGTTTCGACAAAATTCGTCTATTTTCTTTTCATCTCTCTATTTCTCGTATATCTTCTTTAAATAAACATTGCATGCCATGTAATCGTATTTCTAAATGAAAATAGGTAGTTCCCAGTTTATCCCCTTTGCCTCATAATCTTGTTGATGATTGTTACATTTCAGGATTCTTTCTCATTCAATAATGACTTGACTTGAAGGGTAGGATAGCATGGGCAACCCATTTAAAAAGGGTTAAAACCTTCGAGAGACAAAGAGAAAAGGAGAGATAGGAGGAAGACAGTCTCAACAGAGAGGTGTGGAGTTTATTGACAAGGCGGCACTCGCGTGATATCCTGGCTAAGCGATGGGCAGCCGAGTCTCTAAAATGATGAGAAGCCATTGTTCTACTTATCCCAAATTAACACTATCCTTTGCTCAGCCCACTAGAGTCGTACATAATTTCTTTTCAGATATCCCCAAACCAAGAACCATCCCCCACATTGGGGTAAGCACTGAATAATTGATTTGGTAGAACATGTAGGGGTTCATTGGTCAAAACACATCATCCCTAGGAATTTTGTCTAAATTTTTCAGAAAGGCTTTATGCACTACGCAATTCAATTTGAAATGATTAGAGGCCCTCAATTCTACTACCATACACAAAAATATTCCCTTTGGTTAACCCACTAGTGTCTCGTAGAAAGCAAAAAAAATTTTTTGTCAACCCCGATCTGAAACCATTCCCCTCACACTGGGGCAGACAGGTAGCAAAAGATCTGGTAGAGAATGTTATCGACCGTTAAGCTGAAGTAACGTGAAGGCCCTATAGATCAAGAAATCTAATTTAAACGGAAGGGAGGTTCTCATTTCACTTCCCATACAGTTAAAAGCAACCTTTGTCGAACCTATTGAGTCGTTTACCTTTCTTTTCCAGAAAACACCCCAACCTAGGGATTACCGTCCACAATGAGTTAAATCGAAATGCAAAGGAAGGGATTTAAGAGAAAGAAGTTGTAGAAATGTTCATCTCGTCAGAAGCAACAAGAAAGGAAAAGAAAAAAAAAGAGAAGCATATCAGAAGAAAGACTGGAAAATAATCATTTTGTGTTATATCGAAAAGCATATAAAACCGGAAGTCAGAGAAAAGAGGAAAAAAAAGGGACAAATGTCAGATTTAAAAGGTCAAAAGTTATGGGAAAGTTCAACTCCTCTTGTAAAAGAGGAAATTCAAAGGTGATCCTAGGTAACAAAGCCACCAAGTAGAAATACTAGGTTTGAGCCTTTACCCTTTCTTTTAAAAACTCAAAAACCATAGCCTACATTACAACCCTACTAAAGTCCTCCCCGATCAAAAATGGATTGCTTGATCTAGATGAGCCAGACGTGTTGCAGAAGCTAAAGGGGGAAATTAGGGGACCAAACCCTACTGTAGGACAAACTAAGGATGGTGTAGATCTAAACCCTACTGGAACAACATCAAATTTGAGCCTTTATATCCCGTTCATTCATAAACCCCTTAACCTAGCCTAAGTTACGGTGCAAATTAAAGTCCTCTCTGATCAAAGAAAATTGATTAGTCCAAATAAGCTAAAACAACACCAAGACAAGTAGGATGAGAAAGGAGAACCGAGAAGGAATGCCGGGGCAATCTCATGCTCCAAAGTGTGCCTAGATGGTTTTGGTTTAAACAACCTACTAAAAGAAGATCGTTGAGCCTAAATATCCCTTCGCTTCGTTTCTTACAACCCCTAAACCTAGCCTATATTTCGATTTTAAAAAAAGTCTTCTCGGATTAAAAGCTTAGCTGTTTATCGCTCTGCAAAGGGCATGCGAGTTGTCGCTCAAGCCATGGTGGCATTTTAGAGATCTGAGAGAGAAAACCAAGTGAGATCAGAAAAACTCCAAACAGTAACCCTGAGAACATAGGGATAGAATAGCAAACCGAAATGTCAAGATCCTTGGAGAATGGTGCAAATGCTATCACACCCTGATGAGAATGGGACAAAACTAAATAGCGCAAAATCCTGGAAAGGAAACAGAATCCTGAAAGTATGGGCCCTGGGGCAATCCTGGGACATTCTTTGTAAATAGCTTATATACATGTATTACTAATGCATCCATGACATGTATAACCTGTACATCCATTTGGATTCCTGTGTAGTTTGCATCTATTCATGCATTCAACTGCATTCCTGTATGAACTTATTCATTTGTAAGGAAATAGGTCATGTATTTAATTCAATTTTTACATAATTTTGTGCTTTTATCTCCAAAAAAAAAAATTGGGGGACATTGCATTTAATTCCATTCATGTATGCGCATTATCCAAAAGTATAACATGCATTCAATTCTACTTCTGTGTGAACCTGTGTATTCATAAAAAAATAAATCATGCCTTTAATTCCATGTGCAATTATCATAAAAAATAAAAAAAATGATGCCCCCTACTAGGGCATTTTTAAATTGTTTTTGTACAAAACTCGCTCTATGCCTTTCTCTCTCTCCCAAATAGGAAATAAGAAACAAGATAAAGTACAAAATAGAGCTAAAAAGCCATCCTGCGACCAAGTAATCTCAGACATCTCCAACATTGGCATACACCTCAGGAAGTTCAAACTTCCCTAGCAGACAAAAAGCAAGGAATGGGGCAATGACCCACCCTCGACCTCCCCAATCAACCTTGGACTTCCCTAGAGGAGCAGTGTTTTGCCAGACGAAGTGCCGGTTCAAGGAATATTAGTAATCAACCTTGGACTTCCCCAGAAGGGCAGCGTTTCGCCAAACAGAGTGCTGGTTCAAGAGGTATCAGAAGTCAACCTTGGACTTCCCCGGAGGAGCAGCATTTTGCCAGACGGAGTGCCGATTCAAGAAATATCAAACATCAACCTTGGACATCCCCAGAGGAGCAGCATTTCACCAAACGAAGTGCTAGTTCAAGAGGTATCAGAAGTCAACCATGGACTTCCCAAGATGAGCAACGTTTCGCTAGACGAAGTGTCGGTTCAAGAGATATCAGATGTTAATCTTGGATTTCCCCAGAGGAGCAATGTTTCGCCAAACGGAGTCCTAGTTCAAGAAGCGTCCAGTCCCTCAGAGGAGTAGTATTTCGCCAGACGGAGTGCTGGTTTAAGAAGCGTCAATTCCCCTAGAGGAGCATTGTTCTACCGGATGGAGCGCCAGTTCAAGGGGCATTAATTCCCCCAGAGGAGTATCATTTTACCAGATAAAATGCCAATCATCGACCAGCTACTCGAGGTAACTGTTCTTTGGATTCCTATTTTTCCAAGTCCCACCGATCGCCTTGCGGTCAACATGGGACTCTTATTTTATCGTTTTCTGTCTTCGACAAGTGAAGACAGAAAAAGAGGGGCAACTGTAAGCACCCTATTTTTGCCCGCTCGGCAATCTCTGGTCCAAATGGGCTCACTTCTCCACATCACATGCATATCCAGACTCTAACCTACCTCCTAAAGTTGACTTTATTCCACCAGTCGCTTCCCGGGCCCATAGGGCCAACTTGAAGCTAAATGACTAGTTTGCCCCTAGGCATCCGAAAGCCCCAAGAACCACACTGGCTCTCGGTATCAAACTGGTAACCTCTCGAGAATGCTTCTTATAGTATTCCCGACCTTCTGGTATGTTCCTAGAGCATTCCGAGTCATTTCCGGTAAACTTGAAGCAAAATGACCGTTTTGCCCCTGGCGGGCCGGTCGCCTTTTCTAACCACACCGGCTCTGAGTATCATACTGGTAGCCTCTTGGGAATGCTCCTTATAGTATTCTTGGCCTTTCGTTGACTTTCTGGACCATTCCGAGTTAGTTTCGGCAAACCCGGTGCAAAATGACCGTTTTGCCCTTGGTGGGCCGGTCACCCTTTTCGACCACATCAGCTCTGGGTATCATACCGGTAGCCTTTAGGAACATTCTCAATATTGTTTCCAAATCTTGAGTCTTCTTTTGGGGCATTCTGAGTCCATCCTGGTAGTTTTTCTGTCCAATTGACCGTTTTGCCCCTAATGGCCCGTTTAACCCTTCAAACACATCATTTCAGCATCTTTCAAGTCTATTGCCTTCGAGACAATATTCTAAGGGTTCCTATCCCTTTCCGGCCATCTGGGTCATTCCTGGCCCCTTCAATTCATCCCCAGGCTCTCCGAAGTTACTCTTAGTGAAGCCAGGCTAAAAATTGAATGGTAGTAACTAGTACATGCGCCCAAATCCTCTAAAGATATGTTGCTTGCCAACCTTAAATGTTTCCTAAATGGCTGGTGCCACTACTAGTGGCGCCAGGCCAAAAAATGGCCTAGCACCAGTATAATTTTTGGCCTGGCGCCACTGCAACAGGTGCTAGTGCATTCCTCTCTCTATAAACACAGAGCCTCCCCCAGTGTGAAAGAAGTCCGCAAACTCAGTCTAAAAATCCTTTTTTCTTGATATACAGAGCTTGTAGCTTCTCTAAACCCTAGTCTTCTTAGGTTTTCCAAACCCTAGCCTCTATATACAAACTCTAGCCTCCTATATACTCACATACACTTCTACACACATATACACTAGCCTCCAAAGCCTCCTTTGAAGACTTAAAGGGCTGCAATCTGAAGTTTTGAAGATTGAAGACAAACTCTTGAAGATTGAAGCGAAGACCGAAGCAAGACAAGCAAAGCAAAGTGCGCAAAGCTAAGCAAAATAGACAAGAGACAAGGTAGGCTTTCTCTTTAAGTTTACGCATCTTCCCCTCTCTTCTCTCTCCTAACCCACTTGGGTTTTCTTCTATTTTAATCCCCCATCTTCTTCCCGCCCTTCTTGCATGCTTGAAACAAGGAAATTCCCGATCCATGTGTAGGATTAGGCTATTGGAGAGTCACCGTGCCGGGGGCTTTCTTTTAGACTAACTGGAGACCACGTGGGTTCAACCCCCTTGATTATGTGGTGAAGCCTTTAACCTTGTATGTTTACGACCCCAACTTGCATTGTGCATATCATGATCTTGTATTCTTCTAAAATTCATTTTTAAACTCATTTTCAAAACTTGCATTAACATCGTTTTCAAACTTGCCTCAAAACCTTCTTTTTCAAAACTTGTTTTCAAAATCACAATCCTAGAGTGATTCTAGCCTTTTCATGGCTAGGGTTGCTTCAGGAAAGTGTTACATTTAAAGTGGCTAATATGATCCATATTTTCAAAACCTTTGTTATTTTCAAAACCACTATCTTAAAGTGGTTCTAATCTTCTTATGGTTAGAATCGCTTTAGGAAAGTGAGGTATTTTATATATACTTTTTAAAAATCTCTTCTCAAAAATCTCCTCTTAAAAATCTCTTTTCCAACATGCTTTCTAAAAAGTTTCACCAATCTCCTTTCCAAAGTTATTTTCAAAAACTCCCTCCAAAAATCTATTTTTCAAAAAACTCATTTTCAACTACTTTCCAAATTACTCTCTTCAAATTTCCTTTCTTCAAAACACTCCCTAGGTTTCCTTCTTAGAAAACTCTCTCCCTAAATCTCTTTCCAAAAAACTCTTTCCTAAAAACTAATTCCAAAGTCCTCTTTCTAAAACTCCTCTCAAATTCACTTTCTAAAAACTCCTCTCTAAAAGCTCCTTCCAAAATCTTCTTTCTAGAAACTCCTCTCTAGGATTTCCTTTCCAAAAATCTCTCTTTCTAAAAATTCACTTTCTAAAAATCCCTTTTCTTAGAGTCCAAGTTAAGCCCTAGAGCCAACAATTAGGAAACCCTAGTTTTTCTTCCGAAAAACATGATTTTCAACCTTGCCTTAAAACCTAAGTTTCCAAAACCTCTTGTTTTCTACATCAAAACTATTTATATATATATTTTCAAAACCTCTTCTTTAAGTCAAAACTATAGTCTTCCAAATCTAGGGTTTCTAAAACTCTACCTTTCAAATCCCTACCAAATCCAATCTCCCATTTAGGAAACTAGATCCTATTCTCCTTTTTAGAAACAAAATCCAATCCCTTGTTTTAGGAAATAGGTATCTCGATCCTTCCTAATCTAAATCTTTCCTAATTCAACTCTTTCCTAATCTCTTACCTTCCTAAACCATAAGTTTCCTAAACCTAAACTTCTAAATCTTTCCTTAAACTTTAAGTTTTCAACTCCTTCCTAATTTCTATCCCTTTCCAAATCTTAACTTTGCAAATCTGAGTTTTCAAACCTTTCTTAAAATCAAACCTATTCTAATTTCAAGAATTTTTAAAACTCAAACTTTGAATCTTTCTAAAAATCTAAACTTACCTAAACTTCCAGTCTTTCCAAATCTAAGATTTTCTAAATTCAAAACTTTGCTAATTTGAAAACCTTTCATAATTTCAAAACTTTCCTAAAATAACACTTTCCAAAAATGACACTTTCCTATTTTGAAACTTTCCTAAATTAGACATTTCCTAATTCGAACCCTTCCTAAATTCAAAATTCCTTAATCTTCCAAGTCCAACCTTCGAGTCAAATCTTTCTTAATCTCAAGTCCAAATCCTATCTTCCTAAGTCTAGGTTTTCTAAAACCAAGCTTTCCAAAATCGAATCTTTTCAAATCTTCTAATCAAAGTCTCTTTCTTCCAATCATACCTTCTATTTTCAATCGGACTCTTGTCCAAACTACGACTGACCTGATTCCTCCAGAAGGATACGTAGGTAACCCTCATGGGTACGGTCACAACCTTTTTCAAATCTCTAATTTCGCAACTTCTTTCAAATCTTCAATTCCATAACTTTCTTCAAGCTTCTATTCCCTAATTTGTTCCAAGTTTGTATTTTCAAATCTCTATTTCCAATTTCAATTCTATATTTTCAAATTTCTTTCTAAAAACAAATCAATTTTTTTTCAAATCATTTTCTTTCCAAATCTATTTTCTAACGAGAGAGTACAGTGTTTTTCCTGCTTGTGTGTGCATTCCTCGAGTGCAAAAAATCTGGCACAACAGTTGGTGACTCCACTGGGGACACTTAAAGGGTTTGGCCGTAGTCATGTCTCTTTACCCTTCACCCATGTAGAGTCTTCAATGAACTTGTTCAATCCTATTCACTTTAAATTTTCAAAACCAAAATTTCAAAATTGTTTTCAAAATACATGCATTTATTCATAATATCTTGTATTAAGTTTGCCATTCACATACTAACTCTTGCATCTTTGTTTTGTAGGTGCATTTTTGTTTGCAATATTGTGTTATTAACTGTCATGCATGAATGTGATGAACAAATTGGATGGGAGTTGTTGGGCACTTTCCTCCGCTTTCAAAAATCACACACACACTGTATGTGCACCTGCATTCTGCATACTTGCATTATTACCCTGATATGACCTTTCTAGTTAGAAAGGAGGAACGGTATATTGGTTGTGGGCAAGATGCTGTGTTAGTTTCTTCGCCTACAGCCTCTTGATGGTTCCCCCACTCAGATCACCAACCTATCATGGCACCACCTCTGGGTGTGGGCTTAGGTTTGAAGATCCGGAAACCGAGCCTTTTTAGGACGCATTAGTCAACCCTCAACCTCATGCTCATATAGACACCAGGCATAGCCAAACCTTTGCCAGATTTAAGACACGCGCACCGTTTTCTAAAACCATGGAGGAAAGGGCCACTGCTCTTATTTTCATTTATACCTATCTATTCCTGTTGTTATAATGACTGTCTAACTGCTCATGCATGCACATTTACCCTTCTATTGTATTCTCTCCCCTTATACTCTTTGCATATCCATGTTCATGCATTTAATATCACATGTCAAGATGAGAGTTCCAAGTAACTCAAGACACTGCATTCTCATGCATATGATCAACCCAAAGAGAGTGACACCTAGTTCACTCTCCCTTGCATTAAACCTACCAAAACCCTAAGGATTCCTATGTAACCCTAAGGACTCACGGCATGCACATCAATCCATTCCATAAGAGGGGCCCCAATCCCTCTATGCTCATGGAGATAGGGTTGTCAAGAAGATAAGGGGTAATCGATCAACAAGGTCTCTCAGCGACCTCCTCAACATGGAACCCAAGGAAGGCAAATCCGAAGACTCAAGAGTAGTTTAGAACTTCTTATGTAAAATTAGATAGGTGGAACCCCTAAAGGACAATGTTTCCCCTCCCCCTATTAAAATGTATTTCATTTCTTTTGTATCTTCAACCCAAAGTTAAATGTATTTTCTTTATTTTTCGCGAATGAATGGATGGATGAATGCATGACTAGCCGAAGGTTCCCGCTTGATGGTAAAATATCTACATACAGGGGCAAATCCCCTATCTCCAAAAGTGTACTGAACACATCATGATTACTTTCCCTCTCGAGTATGGGCATCCTGAGGGCATGGATTGCATAGAATTTTTGAAAAACCAAAAACTAACTTGCGATTTATGTCATTATTTTTCTACTTCCTTCTGTTTCTTTCATAGAAATTACCCTACATTAAGTCAAAATTGCTCCCAAGAAAAGTCAACATCCACCTAGGGATCCCATTGTCACTCGGCCAAAAGCATCACTTATGGCTGCCAATCCTGAGGAGTCACCCCAAGTCTTTTGAGAAGAGGTCAACAAAATGAGGGGTAAGATTAATGAGATGTTTAAGCTTGTCCAAACCTTGGCCATAAAGGATACTACTGCAATCCCATCGTCATCCATGACTTCATCTAAGGACCCTGAACCTGCCAACCCGAGAATCATGCTTCAATCTGACAATGCTGGGAGGAACAAGGAAGATGCCAAAGGGATCAACACTGAAGAACAGGAAACTATGTCAGATTTAGAAGGTCAAAAGTTACGGGAAAGTTCAACTCTTCTTGTAAAAAAGGAAATTCAAAGTTTATCCTTGATAACAAAGCCACCAAGTAGAAAAACTAGGTTTGAGCCTTTACCCTTTCTTGTAAAAACCCAAAAACCATAGCCTACATTACAGCCCTGCTAAAGTCCTCCCCGATCGAAAAAGGATTGCTTGATCTAGATGAGCCAGACTTGTTACCGAAGCTAAAGTGGGAAATTAGGAGACCAAGCCCTATTGGAGGATAAACCAAGGATGGTGTGGATCTAAACCCTACTGGAAACAAGATCAAATTTGAGCCTACATATCTCGTTCATTCATAAACCCCCTAACCTAGCCTACGTTACGGTCCAAATTAAAGTCCTCTCTGATCAAAGAAAATTGCTTAGTGCAAATAAGCCTAAACAATACCAAGACAAGTAATATGAGAAAGGAGAACCAAGAAGGAATGCCGGGGCAATCTCATGCTCCAAAGTGTGCCTAGATAGTTTTGGTTTAACAACCCACTAAAAGAAGATCGTTGAGCCTAAATATCCATTCGTTTCTTACAACCCCTAAACCCAACCTATATTACGGTCCGAAAAGAAGTCTTCTCGGATTAAGAGCTTAGCTGTTTATCGCTCTGCAAAGGGCATGCGAGTTGTCGCTCAAGCCATGGTGGCATTTTGGAGATCTGAGAGAGAAAACCAAGTGAGATCAGAAAAACCCCAAACAGTAACCCTTAGAAACTAAGGATAGAATAGCAAACCGAAAGGTCAAGATCCTTGGAGAATGATGCAAATGCTATCACACCCTAATGAGAATGGGACAAAACTAAATAGGGCAGAATCCTGGAAAGGAAACAGAATCTTGAAAGTATGAGCCCTAAGGCAATCCTGGGACATTATTTGTATGTAGTTTATATACATGTAGTATTAATGCATCCATGACATGTATAACCTGTACATCCATTTAGATTCCTGTGTAGTTTGCATCTATTCATGCATTCAACTACATTCTTGTGTGAACTTGTTCATTTGTAAGGAAGTAGGTCATGCATTTAATTCAATTTTTACATAAGTTTGTGCATTTATCACCAAAAAAAAAAAATGGGGGACATTGCATTTAATTCTATTCATGTATGCGCATTATCCAAAAGCATAACAAGCATTCAATTCTACTTCTGTGTGAACCTGTGCATTCATAAAAAATAAACCATACATTTAATCCCATGTGCAATCATTATAAAAAATTTAAAAAATAAAAAAAAAATGATGCCCCTTCCAGGGCATTTCTAAATAGTTTTTGTACAAAGCCCACTTTATGTCTTTCTCTCTCTCCCAAATAGGAAATAAGGAGCAAGGTAAAGTACAAAATGGAGCTAAAAAGCCATCCTGTGATCAAGTAACCTCAGACATCTCCAACATTGGCATACACCTCAAGAAGTTCAGACTTACCTATCCGATGAAAAGCAAGGAATGGGGCATTGGCCCACCCTCGACCTCCGCAATCAACCTTGGACTTTCCCAGAGAAGCAGCGTTTCGCTAGACAAAGTGCCGGTTTAAGGAATATCAGCAATCAACCTTGGACTTCCCCAGAGGAGGAGCGTTTCGCCAGACGGAGTGCTGGTTCAAGAGGTATCAGAAGTCAACCTTGGACTTCCCCAGAGGAGCAGCGTTTTGCTAGACAGAGTGCCGGTTCAAGAACTATCAGACATCAACCTTGGACATCCCCAGAGGAGCAGCATTTCACTAGACGAAGTGCCGGTTTAAGAGGTATCAGAAGTCAACCTTGGATTTCCCCAGAGGAGCAACGTTTCGCCAGATGAAGTGTCGGTTCAAGAGATATCAGATGTTAATTTTGGATTTCCCCAGAGGAGCAATGTTTCGCCAGACGGAGTGGTAGTTCAAGAAGCGTCCAGTCCCTCGGAGGAGCAGTATTTCGCCAAACAGAGTGCTGGTTCAAGAAGTGTCAATTCCCCCAGAGGAGCATTGTTCTGTCGGGTGGAGTGCCAGTTCAAGGGGCATTAATTCCCCCAGAGGAGTATCATTTTACCAGATAAAATGCCAATCATTGACCAGTTACTCGAGGTAATTGTTCTTTGGATTCCTATTTTTCCAAGTCCCACTGATCGCCTCGTGGTCAACATAGTACTCTTACTTTATCGTTTTCTGTCTTCGACAAGCGAAGACAGAAAAAGAGGGGCAGCTATAAGCACCCCATTTTTGCCCGCTCAGCAATCTATGGTCCAACTGGGCTCACTTTTACACATCACATGCATATCCAAACTCTAACTTACCTTCTAAGCTTGAATTTATTCCACCAATCACTTCCCGGGCCCGTAGGGCCCTTTTGAAGCTAAATGACTATTTTGCCCCTAGGCATCCGAGAGTCCCGGGAACCACACCGACTCTGGGTATCAAACTGGTAACCTCCCAAGAATGCTTCTTATAGTATTCCCGACCTCCCAGTACGTTCCTAGAGCATTCTGAGTCAGTTCCGGTAAACTTGAAGCAAAATGACCGTTTTGCCCCTGGCAGGCCGATCGCCTTTTTCCAACCACACCGGCTCTAGGTATCAAAATGGTAGCCTCCCGGTAATGCTCCTTAAAGTATTCCTGGCCTTTCATTGACTTTCTGGATCATTCCGAGTCTGTTCCGACAAACCCGATGCAAAATGACCATTTTGCCCTTGGTGTGCCAGTCGCCTTTTTCAACTACATCGGCTCTGGTTATAAAACCGGTAGCCTTTGGGAACATTCTAAATAATTTTTCCAAATCTCGAGTCTTCTTCTGGGGCATTCTGAGTGCATCTCGGTAGTTTTCTAGTCCAATTAACCGTTTTGCCCCTAATGGCCCGGTGAACCCTTCAAACATATCCTTTCAGCATCTTTCAAGTCTATTGCCTCTGAGACAATATTCTAAGGCTTCTTGTCCCTTTCCAGTCCTCCGGGTCATTCTCAGCCCCTTCAATTCATCACCGGATTCTCCGGAGTCACACTTAGTGAAGCTAGGCTAAAAATTGCATGGTAGTTACTAGTACAGGCGCTCAAATCTTCTAAAGATACATTGCTTGCCAACCTTAAACATTTCCTAAATCGCTGGTGCCACTAGTAGTGGCACCAAGCCAAAAAAAGGCCTAGCGCCATTCTTAGTGGTGCCAGTGTAATTTTTGGTCAGGCGCCATTGCAACAAGCGCTAATGCATTCCTCTCTCTATAAATACAGAGCCTCCTTCAGCGTGAAAGAGGTTGGCAAACTCATTCTAAAAATCCTACTTTTTGATATACAGAGCTCGTAGCTTCTCGAAACCCTAATCTTCTTAGGTTTTCCAAACCCTAGCCTCCTATACACTCACATACACTTCTATACACTCATACACTAGCCTCCAAAGCCTCCATTGAAGACTTAAAGGGCTGCAATATGAAGCTTTGAATATTGAAGACAAACTCTTGAAGATTAAAGTAAAGACCGAAGCAAGACAAGCAAAGCAAAGCGCGTAAAGCTAAGCAAAATAGACAAGACACAAGGTAGGCTTTCTCGTTAAGTTTACGCATCTTCCCCCTTTCTTCTCTCTCCTAACCCACTTGAGTTTTCTTCTATTGTAATCCCCCATCTTCTTCCCCCCCCCCCCCTTCTTGCATGCTTAAAACAAGGGAATTCT
This sequence comes from Euryodendron excelsum, assembly GCA_033060915.1. Taxonomy (NCBI): domain Eukaryota; kingdom Viridiplantae; phylum Streptophyta; class Magnoliopsida; order Ericales; family Pentaphylacaceae; genus Euryodendron; species Euryodendron excelsum. The sequence continues at coordinate 22,888,970 of CM065387.1, forward strand.
CAGTTCATGTGTAGGATTAGGCTATTGGAGAGTCACCGTGTCGGGGGCTTTCTTTTAGTCTAACCGAAAACCACGTGGGTTCGGCCCCCTTAATTATGTGGTGAAGCCTTTAACCTTGTATGTTCACAACCCAACTGGTATTGTGCATATCATGATCTTGCATTCTTCCAAAATTCATTTTCAAACTCATTTTCAAAACTTGCATTAACATCGTTTTGAAACTTGCATCAAAACCTTCTTTTTCAAAACTTGTTTTGAAAATCACAATCCTTGGGTGATTCTAGCCTTCTCATGGCTAGAGTTGCTTTAGGAAAGTGTTATATTTAATGTGGCTAATATGGTCTATATTTTCAAAACCTTTGTTGTTTTCAAAACCACTATCTTAAAGTGATTCTAATCTTGTTATGGTTAGAATCGCTTTAGGAAAGTGAGGTATTTTATATACTTTCCAAAAATCTCTTCTCAAAAATCTCGTCTTTAAAATCTCTTTTCCAACATGCTTTCTAAAAAGTCTCTCCAATCTCCTTTCCAAAGTTATTTTCAAAAATTCCCTCTAAAAATCTATTTTTCAAAAAACTCCTTTTTAACTCCTTTGCAAAATACTCTCTTCAAATTTTCTTTCCTAAAAATACTCCCTAGGTTTCCTTCTTAGAAAACTTTCTCCCTAAATCTCTTTCCTAAATACTCTTTCCTAAAAACTTCTTCCAAAGTTCTCTTTCTAAAACTCGTCCCAAATTCACTTTCTAAAAACTCCTCTCTAAAAGCTCCTTCCAAAATCTTCTTTCTAGAAACTCCTCTCTAGGATTTCCTTTCCAAACATCTCTCTTTCTAAAAATTCACTTTCTAAAAATCCCTTTTCTTATAGTCCAAGTTAAGCCCTAGAGCCAACAATTAGGAAACCCTAGTTTTTCTTCCGAAAAACATGATTTTCAACATTGCCTTAAAACCTTGGTTTCCAAAACCTCTTATTTTCTACATTAAAACTATTTATATTTCCAAAACCTCTTCTTTACGTCAAAACTATAGTCTTCCAAATCTAGGGTTTCTAAAACTCTACCTTTCAAATCCCTACCAAATCCAATCTCCCATTTAGAAAACTAGATCATATTCTCCTTTTTAGAAACAAAATCCAATCCCTTGTTTTAGGAAATAGGTATCTTGATCCTTCCTAATGTAAATCTTTCCTAATTCAACTCTTTCCTAATCTCTTACCTTCCTAAACCATAAGTTTCCTAAACCTAAACTTCTAAATCTTTCCTTAAACTTTAAGCTTTCAACTCCTTTCTAATTTCTATCCCTTTCCAAATCTTAACTTTGCAAATCTAAGTTTTCAAACCTTTCTTAAACTCAAACCTGTCCTAATTTCAAGAATTTCTAAAACTCGCACTTTGAATCTTTCTAAAATTTAAAACTTCCATAAACTTCCAATCTTTCCAAATCTAAGATTTTCCAAATTCAAAACTTTGCTAATTTCAAAACCTTTCCTAATTTCAAAACTTTCCTAATTCGAAAACTTTCCTAAAATAACATTTTCCTAAATTGAAACTTTCCTAAAATGAAACTTTCCAAAAATGACACTTTCCTATTTTGAAACTTTTCTAAATCGGACCTTTCCTAATTCAAACCCTTCCTAAATTCAAACTTCCTTAATCTTCCAAGTCCAACCTTCGGGTCAAATCTTTCTTAATCTCAAGTCCAAATCCTATCTTCCTAAATCTAGGTTTTCTAAAACCAAGCTTTCCAAAATCAAATCTTTTCAAATTTTCTAATCAAAGTCTCTTTCTTCCAATCATACCTTCTATTTTTAAATCAGACTCTTGTTCGAACTACGACTGACATGATTCCTCCAGAAGGATACGTAGGCAACCCTCATGGGTATGGTCACAACCTTTTTCAAATCTCTAATTCCGCAACTTCTTTCAAATCTCCAATTCCATAACTTTCTTCAAGCTTCTATTCCCTAATCTGTTCCAAGTTTCTATTTCCAAATCTCTATTTCCAATTTCAATTCTATCTTTTCAAATCTCTTTCTAAAAACAAATCAATTTCTTTTCAAATCATTTTCTTTCCAAATCTATTTTCCAACTTTCTTTTCTTGCACTTGCATATCATGCATCATGTTAAATTTCTTTTTAAACATTTCTTTGTTAAAGTGGATAGGATTGAACATTTGTTAGTTGAAGACTCTCATAGGTGAATTTAGAATAAATAGACATGTAGGTACCGCAAGGGCGGGGTAGGGTGATGGCTTAGTGCATCTTTCTTACACGTAACTAACCTCCAAACCTAGATCACTATTTTCAAAAGACCAAAATGGAGTTTATTTTCAAAAAAGGGCTTAAATGTTTTTCAAAGGTTGCAAAACAACTTATTTTCTTAAAAACCCTCTCTTGAGGAAGTATTTTCAAAATCATTTTAAAAAACCCTAAGTGTAGTTTTCGAATTATGCTTATTTTTTAGGTGACCTAACTCACCTTAATCAAGTTAGGTGGCGACTCTAAACGTTTTCCAAAAGCCCTTTATTCAAATCTATTTTCAATTCAAACATAGTCGCACTCATTCTTCTAGGAGGATGAGTTCTAACGAGAGAGTACAATGTTTTTCCCGCTTGTGTGTGTATTCCTCGAGTGCAAAAAGTCTGGGCACGACAGGTGTTAACAGAATGAGCTCCAAAATATACGGTATAGTCAGTCTTTGGAGGAAGTAGAAAACCAGCACCCAGCTGACGCTTCCGGTATGGAATAGGGACTCCCTTAACCAAGGCTCTGAACATATAATTTGGCAGATCCTCTGCTGACTGGAACTCCTCATGAAACTAAGGCCAATGTTAGTTTCCTAGATAGGACTCCCAAAACTCATCACCAAGAAAGGAAATCCTCGATAAGGACATTGGGACCAAATACCTCACTGCCTCATAATGAACCGATCCGACAAAGAGCCACCAAGTCACATCCCTCGCCTCGGTCAGCTCCAAGTTTGCCCATATCATCACAAAGTCAGTGATCTTAGATCATTAGGCCACCCGGTCGCGAGCCCACCTCAAGGCTCGGGGACAAAGATTAGTCTGTACAACCTCAGGATGGCAGACTAGCAAGTACTCGTAGCTCCACTAGACTAAAAAGGGCCAAAAACCAGTCACGCTACCCCAGCGAGATGTGGTCCAGACTCGCATGGATTGAAGGAAGCAGCCAAAGAAAAAAAGACTCCAGACTAGCTTAGATAAAGCTCCCAGATCTGCTACCATGCTTACCAATTGAAAGGGAGGATCGACTTGTTATTGTTACAGAAACAGCTAAAAATGATGTACAAAAAAAGTCGTTGCCTTAGGATATCTCGCTGTGTGGGTGGTGGCTCAACAGCAAAGGTACTTTCGTCCCAACTAAGCCAAGAAACTAGAAAAGCATAACTCTTAAGAGGTGGCAGTTCAACAAAGCACATGCATCGGCCCTGCTGATTGGCTATAGGGTGACCTGTCGACCGACAAAAAAAAGCCCCGTAATGGTGGCCTAATCCAATGGAGTAGGAACCAGCTCGAAGCCTATAAAGTGGAAAGTACCCATTTCACCAAACCACCTCTCAATCAAGGCCAGCACTAAATATCTTTTTAAGCAGTTAGCCTGTAATCCTATAAATGCTCCAAACCCGATCTTTGCCAAGAAGGCACGATAAGATGGAGTTGCCCTCTGCATGGTGCTGAAAACAAGATGGACGACCCCTCTGAAAGATGTATATACCTGGGGAGGAGGCAAGTGCTGTTGAGAGTATGCTGGGATGATAGGCTAAATCCCCCAGTGGGGGAATATCTGTTATCTCCAAGTCACCAAGATCTACATCCATTTGCTTGTGTCTAGTGGAATCCCGCTTGTAACCTGTCGCCTAATCTCCGAGGCCTGGCACCTCATCCTTAGCATCCATCTCCTCCTTAAAGGCTGGCTCAACTGAAGGGAAGGGGTCGACTGGAGATCTACTCCCCTTGGCGCCCTTGCTAGAAGATGCCAGCCTAACAGATTTCTAACTACCTCGAGAACAACTGGAGCTGCCCACCGAATTAGTATGAGCCCCCTTCCCAGAACGACGTCTCTTCTCAGGACCGTTGTCACCTGTGACTGCCATCCTGAAAGCCAAGTCAAGGTAAGGACGTCAATATATGGTAAGTACAGTTAAAAAAAAAAAAAAAGGTAGCAAAAGAAAGAATTTCAAGTTTCAAGTCAAAAATGAATTTCCTACACATTTTGTCTTCAAAAGTTAAGTTTCAAGTCAAAATGAATTTCTTATACATTTTGCTTTCAAAAGATTTTCAAATTTTGAGTCAAAATGAATTTCCTTCACATTTTATCTTCAAAAATTTCCAAGTTTCAAGTCAAAGCAGATTTTCTACATGTTTTGTCCATGTTTCAAATCAAAATAATTTCTAATTCAAAATCAAAAGCTCATTTCGACAAAACAAATCTCAAAAATTTCAATCAAAGTCCATCTCAAGTTTTTCCTCAAAAAGCTTTCTACTCCAATCAAGTATCATGGTTTTCTAAAACTTTTCGCTTCAAAAAAATTAATTCACAAAAATTCTCAAGTTTTCAATCCTCCAAAATCTTTATCAATTCTCAAGTTTTCCCAAATTCAAAATCTATTTTCAAAATCTTCTAAAATATTTCCTTCAAAAGTTTTTATTCAAAATTTTTTTCCTAAAGTCTTCATTTCGATCGTTCTATTCTAGGCCTCTCCAAGTTTTTCAGGGCATTCTCTGCCAAAAAGGCCCTAAACTCAAAGATTTTACCTCTTTTTCCTTCAAAAAGCTTTCTTTCCAAAATTTTGAACTCTTTTTTCATCTCAAAACTTGTCCTCCCGAGTTTTTCGAGACCTTCTCTGCCCAAAAAGGCCTCACCCTCAAAGGTTTCATATCCTTTAACTTTAAAAAGATTTCATTTCAAAATTTTTCTAGCCCTTTTCTTAATTTTGAAAAAAAATTTTGGTAGAGTTCTGTTTAAAAATGGTCCCTACAACACTCACAACACTATAACAAGACACAAATAGTGCACTTCACAATATCACAAACACATAATATCAACACGTATAAAATAGTTTGTGCACATTCCTAAGATTTTCAAATTTTTAAACACATGTTCCATTTTCTAAAATTCAAGGATTTTCAAGATTGTCGCAAAATTTTTTCAAAACCACTTCAAATATTTTCTAAAATATTCTCATTTTTTTTCTAAAGGTTAAATTCAAATATTTCTATTATTTTCTTAATTTATCTTGTTTTCTAATTTTCAAAAATTCAAAATTTCAAAAAGTTTTCAAAAGACTACAAAATTACATATGGCTGTCAAACACATTTTTCTAAGGCAAATGGTATAAAAATCTAGTCGAAAAGCTTAATACCTAAAGCTGTAAGAGCAAATCCCCTATTTTTGTAGAAACTCTCTCTATATAATCATCCAAAATTACCCAAATTCAATCGAACAAGCGTCAAATTGCAAAAATAACTTCACCAAAGTGTTCAAAATGATCAAAGCATCAGTTTTGACTATTTACACAACTCAAAAAAAGTTTTATATATCAAGATCAACACAAAACAAAAAACTCACCTATTGGAATTCAGCAAAAGCTTCTTCTCCGGCAACTATTTTGGCGATGGTGACTTTTTCCGGAAACCCTCCGAGGTCCCTAAAAATCACTCCCCCAATGCCTTGGTCTCTCTTCTTGTAGAAGCCCCGAAAGAAGCTCTCTACTCTTCCAAAACTGCAAACTTCGAATCAGAAGTTTTGCTAGTTTTATCCTCAGGTCTAGCACCACTACTAGTGACGCCACGTCTAAAATCCCGGTAGCTTTGCCCTTTCTCCTGCCAAAACCCGATTTCAAATGCCCATTTAGGTCTGATATCCATTTTCAAACTCTAGTTTTTAAAAATTTCTAAAGTCTGTTCCTCTGATCACTGTGCGGTTAATATGGGACTCTTACTTTATCATTTTCTGCCTTTGACAAGCAAAGAAAGAAAAAGAAGGGTACTTATAAGATTTGAATCCATTCGGCTTATATTGAAACCAACACATATACATTCAAGTCCAAATCAATTTTTCAAACTCAATCCAAGCAATCAATTGCTTCACGGGCCCACCGGGTCCAATAGAGGCAAAATGACCAAAATGCCCTTGTAGCATTGCTTAGTCAAATTCCAATTAGCACGTCTTCCTAGAGACGGTAAGTCCCTATTTCAATCTCAAATCCAATTTCAAATCCAATTCCAATCCAAATCAAATTCGGCATGCCTTTTAAGAAAGTTGATCTCTCAGGTAGTAAGTCCATCCAGTCCGGCATGTTTACCGAAAAAGCTCCTCAGAATGGTAAGTCCCTTCAAACCTGTCGACTAGGGTGGAACCCAGGTCCCCAAGATGGTAGAAGAGTTCACCTTTGGCGCCTGCTAGCCCGCCAACGTAGAACATCTATTATTTGACACATCTTTCAAGAAAGTTGATTCCTCAAACGATAAGTCCATTTAGCAGCTTCCCGAGATTAGACAGTCTCCACATTGAACGCACACCGTCAGAGTGGCAGAAACCCTCGCAAACATCATGACCATTAGAACGGCGGAAACACTTGCAAAGAGGTCGACATTGGGAATTGCCAACAAAACCCCCATGTCAACGGGATTGAAACTCGCCTCTTGGCTATGGCACGTTTACCAAATGACGAGATACCTTTGAAAACTAACTTGTTATACACCCTCAAAGTGGTGGAAATACTCAAAACTCGGGTCAACACCAGTGCCTGCTAGCCCACTCCAGTGAAAAATGACTAAGTTACCCCTTGGGCCTTTTCTGACACGTTTCTTGAGAAAGTACCTAAGTCCTCAGAATAGTAAGTTCACCCTTCCAAGATCATTCCAAAGATGATCCGATATGTTCAAATGCTTTCCAGTCGATTCTGGACTAATTCTGAGATCATCTAGTCAAAATGACCATTTTGCCCCTATGCATCCGATTGCCTCTAAGAACCACGCCGGCTCTAGGTATCAAACCGGTTACCTTCTAATAATGTTTCTAATAATATTCTCAACCTTCTAGCACTTTTTGGATCCTTCCGAGTCCATTCCAGCAAGACTAGTACAAAATGACCGTTTTGCCCCTAGTGAGCCAATCGCCTTTTACAACTACACCGGTTATGGGTATCAAACCAAAAATCCCTCAAAACATTCTAGTTAGTGTTTCCATTGTTTAGGCCTTTTCATGGGACATTCGAAGTCCATTCTGATGGTTTTCCGTTCTAGTTGACCGTTTTGCCTACAGTGGCTCGGTCAACTATTTTAACAATCCTAATATGGTTTCTCAAGTCTGTTACCCCCAAGACACTATTTCAAGGGTTTCTATCCACTTTCAGCCTCTCGGATCATTCCCGGCCTCCTGAAACATTCCCAAACCTTCCAGAGTAACTCCTAGTGAAGCCAAGCCAAAAATTGCATGGTAGTCACTAGTACAAGCGCCCAAATCTTTTGTCTTTGCGTATCAAGAGTTGAAAGATATGTTTTTCTTACTGCCTTAAAGACTTTCCTAAGTGGCGGGTGGTACCAAGCCAAAAAATGGCCTAGCACCACTCCTAATGGCACCAGTAGGTTTTTTGCCCTAGCGCTACTGCAATAGGCGCTAGTTTGTTTTTGTATCTATAAATACAGACCCTCCTGTTGTGTGAAAAGGGTCCGCAAACTCAGTTTAAAAAGTCTACTATTTGAAATATAAAGCTCGATGTCTTTTCAAACCCTAGCCCTTTCTGGTCTCCTCAAACTCTTGCCTTCATACACTTAAACCCTAACATCCATACACTCTATACACTTAAACACAAGCCTCCAAAGCCTCCATTGAAGAATCAAAGTACTATAACTTTTAAGTTCTCAAGGATCAAGTAAAACAAAGCAAACAAAGTAAGTAAAGCACAAAAAGGACGAGGTAGGCTTTCGATTTATGTTTACATACTTCCCCCTTCTCTCTTCTATCTCCTAACACACTTGAGTTTTCTTCTATTTCAATCCCCATCTTCTATCTCCTCTTCTTGCATATTTGAAACAAGGGATTCCCCGTTTCATACCTAGGAAGAACTGTTGAAAGTTACCGTGTCGGGGGCTTTCTTCTAGTTCAACCTTAGATCGTGATTCGACCCCGTTGATTATGTGGTGAAGCCTACCCTTATATGTTCACGACCTTACATGCATTATGCATATCATACATCCATCCAAAATTGTTTTTCAAAAGTTATTTTTCAAACTTGCATCAAAACACTCTTTCAAAACTTGCATTCAAAATCTTGTTTTCAAAATCCCAATCTTAAAGTAATTCTAGCCATTCTATGGTTAAGGTTGTTTTAGGAAAGTGTTATATTTTTTGTGACTATCAAGATCCATATTTTGGGTGTAAACCCTAAATTATTTTTCATCAAAACCACAATTTTAAGATGATTCTAGCTATTCCATAGTTAGGGTTGTTTTAGGAAAGTGTGGTATTCAATGTAACCATATTGGTCCATATTTAAAATCCATGTTGTTTTTAAAACTACCAACTTAGAATGGTTCTAATCTTTTCATGGTTAGAATCGTTTTAGGAAAGTGAGACATTCAAATGGTTTCCAAAAGTCAATATTCAAGCTCTTTTCCAAATTGCATTCCAAACTTCCTTCTAAAAACTCTTTTTAAACTTCCTTGTAAGGCTGACAAAGTAAACCCATAACCATCAACCCGTCTAATTATAACCATGTTAAATGGGTTTGGGTTCAATAATTATCATAAATAGGTTATTATTGGGGTAAGTACGAAATACTTATATATAAATGGGTCTAAATGGGTTTACCTACCAGACCCATTATACACCCACTGAATATAAACCTAAACATATCCATTTGGCAACATGAACCCCCCAATGGGCCCAATCCTATTTGCCTATTTGGTAATCAAAATTCTTCAATTTCTCTATCCTCTTCGAAGTTGGCTTTTGCAGCAAACCCAGCTACTCCATCAACAAACCCAGATTCTGTACTAACCTAGTTGTGGTTTTCGTGACCGGAGGTGCGAAATCATTCACCCAGTCTCTCTCATTCTATGTTATAACCTATTTCGAGAAGTTTCTGTCGATTTTAATGAACACCCACCTCATTTCCTCTTTGATTTGTACCACCACAGCATCAGAGGTAACATTTTATGGTTTACATCCTCCTTCTATGTCATTTATTCGATTTGTACCACCACAGCACTGGAGGTAACATTCACCCAGTCTTGTTTGTAAATCCATGGCTGCTTTTGTCTCTTATTGCACATGTTGGTTTTTCTATGTGAAAACTTTTCTTAGTGAAGCAATATTTTCAGTTGTTTAATTCCGGGTGCAATTTTTGAATTCATGTTTTGCCAAAAGTACTTTGTATAGTGCAGTCATTAGTGGAGTACATGTGAAAGAATTAAAGGCACTAAAGTCTAGATTGGGAAAATTTTGGGGCTGAGGAAGTTAAGATCGTAAGCTAAATATGTTCCTGCTACTGTATGATTATTGGTTATTAAAATAATATGATCTTAACTTGGTTTAAAATGAATGGTATGTCCAATGGTTAATACTTATTATTTTTCTTTTCTTCATCATAGTGCTTGATATGAACGCCTTTCTTTTTCTTTTTTCTGCATCTAAAATGTTTAATTTGTGTCTACCACCAAATTGGATATCAGAGTTGGTTAATGCTTTTATTATGGTCCAAGAGCTTTTGTTGGATTTAGGCATGGCTTAAGGGATAACCTCTTTGGACTATGAGGTTGAATAATAAATGTTCACAGCCCTTGTGTTCCCAATGGAAAAAGCAAAAAGGAAAATAGAGGAAGAAGAAGAAGCAAGGAAGAAAGATAAATGAAAAGAAGAAGAAAAAAGAAAAAAAAGTCCACATGTCTAATTATCCAAGCTGGACATTGAGAGATTTAAACTGGGAACATTTCATTGTAATGATCTGTTGTTGACTTTTCATTATGGTAATATGGTCCAAGGTTCATAATAAAGTAAAATAGAGCACTGCAAACAATGTTACTGGACAAATCCATGGCTGCTTATTTATTTATGCTACACAGCCAGATATAGGACTTGAAAGGGTGAGATTGTCACAAATGTGTTAGGGGTTTGCAACCAAAGTATGAATTTCATATATTTCTTACCTTGTTGGGAAGGGTCGACTGCTAATGCCAGGGTACTTCGAGATGCAATTACTAGGAGGAATGGTTTGAAGAGTCCAATTAGTAAGTGGTAAATAAAATTTTTATAAGAACATACAACATTCAGATTTTGGTAAACTACGGTATCTTGTGGACAACAACCAAGTATTTTGGGACTAGTTTGAGATTAGGTTACAGCACATGATTCAAAATTCGTAAAGAATCAATAATAAGTGAAACCAAAATGGATATTTGTCTTAGGGATAAAGCCAACTTTCTACAAACACCTTTAAAGACAAAGTTGAAAGTGTAGATTGCCAAAGAACATAAAGATAAATTATTTACCCTCAACTCCTAAGAGAATACCTTACTACTTTTATTTTGTCTCTACTTTGAATTTATCTAATCTCTTCAAGGCACCATAAAACTAACTTAATTTCAGTTTAAAAAATAAAGTTACATTATCTTATTGTCTATTGAATTTCTTATTTATGACTTATTTTCATTTATCTCTTAATTTTTATTTTAAGGTAATTGTTTAACAAAATCCTAAGTAGTTTAAATATGCTTAACTTGTGATAAGGGTGTAGGATGGAGGAAACTAGTGAGGATCATGTGGAGCAAAGTTCATCTGCTACTTTAAAATGTGGTAGAAGGTCCACTTCTATAGTATGGGATGAATTTCTAAAGTTACCTCTTAGTGTTGATAAGAGACAAAGAGCTAAGTGTAGTAAATGTGAGCAAGTGTACATTGTAGATTTAAAATCAGGCACCTCAAATTTGCTATGTCATATTAGTGTTTGTCCTAAACGGGAATCCCATGATCCCCATTATTCTACTGAATTTGATCAAGACATGTACCATGAGAAAGTAGCCATGGAAATAATTAGGCACAACTACCCTTTTATGTTTGTGAAAAATGAAGGAATTAGGGAGTTGCATTGTTTTTTAAATCCAAATGTAAGATCCATCACAAGAAACACTACAAAGTCTGATGTCTTAAAGGTGTATGGAAGAGAGAAAGAGAAATTGAAATATGTGTTGGAATCAATTTCAAGTAAAATATGCTTGACGTCAAACTTATGGTCCTCCCTTACAACTGACGGATATTTGGCTCTTACAGCTCATTATGTTGATGAGAATTGGGTTTTGCAAAAAAGATCTTGAATTTTCGTCATGTGCTGCTTCCACATAATGGTCCAATTTTAGCTGAAAGAGTAATTCCTTTGCTAAAAGAGTGGGACATTGATAAAAAGGTTTTTAGCCTCACGTTGGACAATGCATCATGTAATGACGGGCTAGTGGACGTCTTGAAGCGTCATCTCTCTTTGACTATCACATTGTTATGCCATGGTGAACTCTTTCATGTATGTTGTGGTGGTGCGCATGTCTTGAATTTAATTGTACAAGCAGGATTGAAAGTAATTGATGCTCCTATATTTAATATTTGAGAGAGTGTAAAGTATTTTAGAGATTCAGAAGGGAGAAAAATCAAGTTTGCAAAATGCATCTCTCAACTCTCTTCGAACTATAGTAAAAAAGTTAGACAAGATGTCCCTACAAGATGGAACTCAACGTATCTCATGCTTAAATCAGTCCTTATGCATCGTCGTGCATTTTGTTAGTTGCAGTTGATTGATACAAATTTTAAACCATGCCCATCAGAAGAGGAGTGGTATAGGGTAGAACGAATAGCCGGGTTTTTAAAACCTTTTTATGATATTACCACTCTTTTCTTGGGATCTAAGTACCCAACAACAAACTTGTACTTTCATGGGGTGTGAACGATACAATTACTTATTGAGAAAGAGATGCAAAACCCAGATACTGTGATTAGCTCCATAACGATAAAGATGAAAGGAAAATTTTATAAGTATTGGGAGTGTTATAGTATGGTGTTATATTTTGTTGTAGTACTAGATCCACCTTATAAGCTACAATTTATGGAATTTTGTTTTAAAAGCTTAATCATGTTGTCGTGCCCCAATTTTTTGCACCCGAAAAAGACAAGTGAGAAAAACACAGTGCTCTCTTGTTAGAACTCATCCTCCTAGAAGAATGAGTACGACTAAATTTGAATGGAAAATTGATTTTGATTAAGCGCTTTTGAAAAAAGTTTGGAGTTACCACCTAACTTGACTAAGGTGAGTTAGGTCACCTAAAATTAAGCATAATTTGAAAATTACACTTAGGGTTTTTGAAAACGATTTTTGAAAACACTTCCTCAAGAGAGGGTTTCTAAGAAAAGAGGTTATTTGGCATCTTTGAAAATTTTAAGCCCTTTTTCGAAAATAACTCCATTTGGTCTTTGAAAACAGTGATCTAGGTTCGGAGGTTGGTTACGTGTAGGGAAGATGCACTAAGCCATCACCCTACCCCGCCTTTGCGGTACCTACATGTCTATTCACCCTAGGTTCACTCATTAGAGTCTTTGATTAATAATGCCCAAACTATCCACTCTACAAAAGAATTTTGAAAAGATGTTTAACATGATGCATGATATGCAAGTGTAAGAAAAAAAAAGACTTTGATTTTGAAAAAAGAAAAGAAAATTTGAATTGATTTGAAATGGATTTGATTTGAAATTGGAATGGATTTGAAAAGATAGATTTGATTTTGAAAGAAAATTTTGAAAATAGAGATTTGAAAATAGATTCTTAGAATTGGAAGTTTGAAAAGTTATGGAATTAGAAACTTAAGAAAAACTATGAGATTGGAAGTTTAAAAAAGATTATAGAATTGGAGATTTGAAAAAAAGTTATGGATTTGGAAACTTCAAAGAAGTTATGACCACACCCATGAGGGTTGCCTATGTATCCTTTTTTAGGAATCAAATCAATCGTAGTTCATACAAGAGTCCAATAGAAAATTTGGTTTGAAAAAAGAGATTTGATTTGAACTTAGAATGGAGGATTTGAAATTGGAATTTGGAATTGAAAATATTGGACTTTGATTTGGAAAGATAGAATTGGGAAGAAGAACCTAGATTTGTTTTGGAAAGATTGAGATTTAGGAAACCTAGACTTAGGAAAGATGAAACTTAAGAAAGATTTGAGGTTTACGAAAGATTGGACTTGACTTAGAAGGGTTTTAGAAAAGATTTGACTCAAATGTTGGACTTGGAAGATTTGGAAAGATTGGATTTAGGAAAGGTTTGAATTAGGAAAGTTCCGTTTTAGAAAAGTTTGAATTTAGGAAAGTTTCAGTTTAGGACAGATTTTGTTTTAGGGAAGTTTCATTTTAGGAAATGTTCATTTTAGGAAAGCTAAGAAATAGGAAAGATTTGAACTTAGGAAAGGTTTTGAAATTGGAAAGTTTTAAATTTAGAAAGGTTTGAAATTTAGAAAAGTTAACTTTTAAGAAAAAGTTTATTTTGGAAAATGTTCAAATTTGGAAAGTTAGGATTAAGAAAGATTTAGGCTTTGAATAGACTTAGATTTTGGAAAGGTTTGGAATTTAAAAAGTTTTAACTAAAGAAAGTTTCGAATTTGGAAAGTTTAGAATTTTAGAAAGTTTAGAATTCTATAAAGATTCAAAATTTTAAGTTTTTTTTTAGAAATACTTAAGTTTAAGAAAGATTTGAAAATTTAGATTTGGAAAGTTAAGATTTGGAAATGTATGGAATTTAGGAAATATTGGAATTGGGAAGATCAAGAAGCTTAAAGTTTAAAGGTAAGATTTGAAAGTTTAGGTTTTGAAAACTTAGGATTTAGGAACGTATAAGATTAGGAAGGGTTGAATTAAGAGAGGTTGAAATTAAGGAAAGGTTTGGATTTTATTTCTAACAAGAGATGATTTATTTTGTTTTCAAAAACGGAGGATTGGATCTGGTTTCCTAAATGAGATATTAGATTTGGTTTCCTAAAGGAAAGATTAGACTTGGTTTCCTAAAGAGAAGATTGGATTTGGTTTGGAATTTGAAGGTGAAATTTTGGAAACCCTAGATTTGGAGAGCTATGATTTGATGTAGAAAATAGGTTTTGGAAATTGATGTTTTTGATGTAAAAAGGGAGGTTTTGAGGCCAAAATAGGAAATTGGAAATTATGTTTTAGGAAAGAAAATTACGGTCTCCTAACCATGGCTCTAGGGTTTAACTTGGACTCCAAGAAAAGAGATTTTGGGAAGTGAATTTTTAGAAAGTAAGATTTTTGGAAGGAGATCTTAGAAAGGAGTTTTTAGAAAGTAAACTTGAACAAAGTTTTAGAAAAGAGATTTTGGAAAGTAAAACTTTGAGAGAGTTTTTGGAAAGAGAGGTTTGGGAAAGAAAGCTTTTTAGGAAAGGGAGTTTTGGAAAGAACTTTTGGAAACGAGACTTGGGGAGAAGTTTTGGAAAATAAATTTTTGAGGGGAGTTTTTAGAAAGTAATTTTTAGAAAGCAACTTTGAAAAAGAGATTGAAGAGAGTTTTTTAAAAAGTACATTGGAAAATAGATTTCGAAAGAGAATTTAAAAGAGATTTTGGAGAGGATTTAAAAATATGGACCACGAAAGTCCTTTTAAATGTAACACTTTCCTAAAGCAACCCTTGCTATGAAAAAGCTAGAATCACCTTAGGATTGTGATTTTGAAAATAAGTTTTGAAAAAGAAAATTTTAATGCAAGTTTTGAAAACAGTTTTGATGCAAGTTTCGAAAACAAGTTTGAAAACGAATTTTGGAGAGATGCGTGATCATGATATGCATAATGTAAGTTGGGGTCTTGAATATACAAGGTTAAAGGTTTTACCACATAATCAAGAGGGTTAAAGCCACGTGGTCTCCGATTAGACAAGAGGAAATCCCCCAACAAGGTGACCTTCAATAGCCTAATCTTACACATGGACCAGGAAGTCCCTTGTTTCAAGCATGCAAGAAAAGGGGGTTAGAAGATAGGGGATTAAAATAGAAGAAAACCCAAGTGGGTTAGGAGAGAGAAGAGTGAGGGGGGAACTGCGTAAAAGTAAAAAGAGACCCTACCTTGTGTCTTCTTTATTAGCTTTGCTTTGGTTGCTTTCTTTACTTCGATCTTTACTTTCCCTTGGGTCGGTCTTCGAGGGCTTGCCTTGATCTTCAGAAGCTTCAGAGTTGCAACACTTTAAGTCTTCAGTGGAGGCTTTGGAGGCTAGTATATGAGTGTATAGGGGTGTATGTATGCATAGGGTTTAGTGTATGGTAGCTAGGGTTTGGTGTATGGTGCTAGGGTTTGAAAAACCTAAAGGAAACTGGGGTTTGGAGAGGCTTTGAGCTCTGTATATCATGGAAAAGAGTTTTTAGGCTGAGTTTTCGAATCCTTTTCACACTGGAAAAGGCTCTGTATTTATAGATAAAGGATAGACCTAGTGCCTATTGCAGTGGTGCCAGGCAAAAAATTATATTGGCACCACTAAGAGTGGCACCAGGCCATTTTTTGGCTTGGCACCACTACTAGTGGCGCCATCCATTTAGAAAATGTTTAAGGTCGGCAAGAAACGTGTCTTCAGAAGATTTGGGCACCTATACTAGTGACTACCATGCAATTTTTAGCCTGACTTCACTAGGAGTGACTTCGAAAGGTCCAAGAATGATTTAAAGGGCCGCGAAAGGCCCAGAGGACCAAAAAGGGACATAAACCCTTAGAATAGTGTCCCGGGTAGTAGACTTGAAGAATGATGTCAATATGTGTTGGAAGGGTTGACCAGGCCATTAAGGGCAAAGCGGTCAGTTAGGCTGGGAAGCTGCCAGGATGGACTCGAAATATCCTGGAAGAAGACTCGAAGTTTGGAAAATATTATTTAGAATGTCCCAGGAGGTTACCAGTTTGATATCCAGAGCTGGTGTGGTTAGAAAAGGCAACTGGCCTGACAGGGGCAAAACTGTCATTTTGCATCAGGTTTGTCGGAACTAACTTGGAATGATATGAAAAAGTATCGGAGGGCTGGAGATACTACCAAAAGCATCCCTAAGAGGTTGTCTATTTGATACCCAGAGTCGGTATGGTTCCCGGGTCACTCTGATGCTTGGGGTTAAAATGGTCATTTTAACCGGAAAGTCTCGAAATTGGCTCGAAACTGACTAGAAGGCACCTAATTATGTTGAATCGTCTTTGGGACAATCTTGGAAGGGTGGACTTACCGTTCTGAGGATTTAGGTACTTTCTTAAGAAACGTGCCGAAAAATGGCCCTAGTGGCAATTTGGTCATTTTTCACTGGAGTGGGCTAGCAAGTACTGGTGTTTACCTGAATTTTAAGTGTTTCTGCCACTCTAACGACGATCCCGTGACACAGAGGTTTGTTGGCAATTCCCTATATCAACCTGTTTACGAATGTTTTCACCATTCTGACGGTTGTGATGTTTACAAGTACTTTTGCTACTCTGACGGTTTGCGATCATTCCAGAGACTGCCTGATCTCAGGAAGTTGCTAGGTGAACTTATCGCCTGAAAAATGAACTTTCTTGGAAGGCGTGCCAAATAACGGATATTTCTTCATTGGCAGGCTAGCAGGCATCAAAGGTGGACCGTTCTACCATCTCGAGGACTTGGGGTCTCATCCCGGTTGACAAGTTTGAAGGGACTTATCATTCCGAAGAGTTCTATCGAAAACGTGTCGGACAAGATGGACTTACCACCTTGAGAAATCAACTTTCTCGAAAGGTGTGCCGGATTTAATTAGAAGTGAAATTGGACTTGAAATTGGATTTGAGATTAAAATGAAGATTTGTTGTCTTCAAAAAGACATGCCCACTAGAATTGGACCAAATAATGCCCCAAGGGCATTTTGGTCATTTTGCCTTTATTTAGGCCCAACAGGCCCGCGAACCGATCGATTGACTAGATTATGTTTGAAAAATTGAAATATGTCCATATTAACTTGAACTCAAGTCTGGACGGACTAGAGACTGCTGAGTGGACAAAAATGGGGTGCTTACACCTGCCCTCTTTTTCTGTCTTTGCTTGTCGAAAATAGAAAACGATAGAGTAAGAGTCCCATGTTAACCGTGAGGCAGTTGGAGGGACAGACTTTGGAAATTTTCAAAAACGGGAGTTTGGAAATGGATATTGAGTTCAAAAGATCTTTGAAATTGAGTTTTTGCGGGAAAAGGGCAAAATTGCCTGGAATTGGAAGCTAGCGCCACTAACAGCGGCGCCTTTGTTAAAATTGGCTTGGCACCACTGCTAGTGGCGCTAGGCTTGGGATCAAAACCAACAAATTACTGGTTCGACGTTATCGCGAGAATTGAGAGATTTTTGAGAAATTGAAGGTCTTTGTGAGGAAATCGACTTGGACATTGCAAGAGGACTTCAGCGGGAACACAAGGGATTACCGGAAGTAGACACTGGTGTGCTGTCGTAGGCACCTAAAAATAAAACCGATACCCCAAAAAACAAATATGTAGTAGTGCAAGTAAGGATCGTTCCCACAAAGAGTGTTTAGTATCGTTTTATGCTATGTGAACAAGGATTGGAGGGTTTTTTATATAATGAAAACTATTTTAATAATCGCAGCCACGAAACAATTCAGATTAAAGTATTGAAATCAATTAAAAGAACAAACCTTGGTCTAGGTCAACATCCACCATCGGAATTTACAACTAATCATTAATGCAAGCATACCAATTCACACATTGAATATTCACCGTCGGAATTATTTTCCTATCTCTCCTTAGTTGTAATTAATCAGAAACAAGCAATCTGATTAACCATAACTATTAAACAACCCAGGAAAAGCACACAAGGTTTAATCTAGCAGTAGCCTTAAGAATTGGAGAGATCAATGAAACAAAACAACACAAGCACATGCGGTTGCATTTAATTTAGTCGAATGCCCTTCCTAAGATATAATATTTTCCAACACAGTAAATCATTAAATCTCAATTGCTTCACAAATTAGAGGAATCAAACAATTACGGATTTGATATTTAACTCAGTAGTAGATTGCAATGATTAATAAACTAGTAGGCCTCCTAGCGATTAAACAAGACAACCATGAAAATAGGCATAGAACAACATTCGATACTCAAAACATAAATCGAATAATTAAAACAAATTAGATCTCACAGTTTATTATTAATTCCGAGGTTTCTGTCTCCTTCGACCAAGATTCAAAGTTTAGTCACTTAGGGCCATGAAAACAACTCAAATAATAACCTTCAATAATAAGAAAAACGTTAACAACCCTAAAAACAAAACAGTCCTAGCTTTTATAGGCTTCTGAAAATTTGCAGCTGCGCACGACCGTTCGAACGCCCTTACCACAATTCGAACGGATCGAACTACCGTTCGAACGGTACGTCGAATGCACTTCGAATGGTAAAACATGTTCTCTAAATCTTTCAAACGCTCTTCGAAGCTGGTCTTAACGTGTATTCGTTTGACGTAGCGTTCAAACGCATCTACTACCGTTCGAACGCCTCTTCGAACGCTGTATGTATTTTTGCTCAAATTCGTCCCTTTTCAGCTAGGATCCTCTTTTTAGGCATTCCATAACACCCTAAGTCCAAATATAAAAATAGTGAGTGCCTTTAGATATCAAATAAGTATAAAAGATTAAACATTAAGGTATAAAAATATGATATTTGCATTCTCATCAGACATCGTCACCAAAAAAGTCACCGAAGGAGAAGATTTCACCGAAGAATTCCAAGAGGTGAGTTTTTGATTTTATGTTGATTTTGATGTGTAGAATTCCATTCGAATCATGTGAACAGTGAAACTTGATATTTTGATATGTTATGAACATTATGGTGAAGTTATTTTTGCATTTTGGTGCTTGTTTAGTTGAATGTGAGTGATTTTACATGATTATGTGAAGGAAGTTTCTGCAAGAATTGGGGTTTATCCCTACAGCTTTGGGCATTGAGTTTTTCGGCTAAATGTTTATACCATGTGCTTAGAAAAATGTGTTTAACAGCTGTGTGAAGTTTCGTGATTTTTTGAAGACTCAATGAATTTTTTATTTTTTGAAAAATAGAAAAATACTTGAAAAATTAAGAAAATTTAATAAATTGATGAAATTATTAGAGTTTAAAGTTTAGAAAAATTTGGGAATATTTAAGAAAACTTTTGAAATGATTTTGAGAAACTTTTTAACAACGTTGAAAACTATTGATTTATGGAAAAATAAAACAAGTTTTTTGAAAAATCTAAAAATTTGAAAAGTGTGCACAGGTGTTGATGTTATGTGATTGTATCATTGTGCGGTAAATGATTTGTGTTTTATGTTGATGTTGTGGTTGTTGTACAAACCATTTTTAAATGAAACTCTACCGAAATATTTAGAAATTCAGAAAAAGGGTTGGAAAAAATTTTGGAATAAAATCTTTTTGCAGAAAAAATATATAAAACCATTGAGAGAGGGGCCTTTTTGGCGAGAAGACCTCGAAAAACTCCGGGGCCTTAAAAACTACTAGAAGAAAAATTTAGGAAGACTTTTGAAAATGGAAATTTAAAAACAAACACATTTTGGAAGGTTTGGAATTGGATTTTGACTTAGGAAAACTCGAGACTTTGATGAGAATTTTGGAAGATTGAAAACTTAATAATTGAGTTTGGAGAAAACTTTCTGGAGGAAGAAGTTTTAGAAAACCTTGATCGGAATAGAAAAAGCTTGGGATGGATTTTGATTGGAAAATCTTGAAATTTTGATTGGAAAATCTTGAAATTTTGATTTAGAAATCATTTGCAACTTTTGGACAAGACGTGTAGAAAATTCTTTTTGACCTGACTTTTGAAGACAAAATGTTTAAACAATTCATTTTAACTTGGAAATGGAAAATCAAAGTGTATAGGACATTCATTTTGACTTGAAATTGGAATTTAAAATCAAATTATGTAAGAAATTCATTTTGATGTGGAAGTGGAATTTTAAAATCAAAATGTGTAGGAAATTTATTTTGACTTAGAAGACTGGATTTTTGAAGACATATGAAAAAAGTTTGGAATTTGACAGAAATTTTGGAATAGGAATTTTTTGTTTATTAAAACCTTGAAAATGTTTTTAAGAAGAATTTTTAGAAAAGCTGGAATATTGATTGAAATAGACACAAGATTAGAAAAGCATTAAGATGGTCTGAGGAACTCAGGGATTTGATTTTGAAGAATTTTAGATTATGACTCCAAAGAATGAATTTTTGGTAAGAAAAACATTTTAGAATTTTACTTTCTAGAATTAATTTTGAACTCTAAGGAAATTTAGAAAGTCTTTTGAAAATTGATTTTGAAAAAGAACCTTCGGAGGAAAGAGTTTTTTTATTTTTATTTTTTTTGAAAAATTTGGAGAAAAAGGTTAGGAAACCCTTTGAGAAACTGAATTTAAGAAACCTTTTGAGAGTTAAGTTTTAAAAACCTTTTGAATTGGCTAGAGTAAGATCTACTGACAATGGTGTCATCATTTTTTTTACTCTATGGTTATCCTTAGTTATTATTACCATTTTTATTTTTTCCTGCTTTTATTTCTTGTCTGCATATATCGTAAATTAACACCTCTTACCTTGGCTTACCTTTTCAGGATGGCAAATGTAAATGATGATGGTTCTAAGAGGAGACGCCGCTCTGGGAAGGCGGCCCATACAGATTCTGTCTACAGCTCCAGTTGATCCAGGGGTAGTCAGCGATCTATAGGACAAACATCTTCTAGCCAGAGCGGGCAGGGGAGTAGACCACCAGTCGACCTCTTCCCTCTGGTTGAAGCAGCTTTTGAGGTGGAGGTGGAGGTGGAGGTCAAGCCCTCGGCCTTGGAGATCAGGTGACAGGTTATAGGAGAGCCTCCATTCGGCACAAACAGACAGACGCTGAATTAGGCGACTTGGAGTTACCAGGCATTCCACCACTGGTGGACCTTGCCTATCATCCCAGCTTGTATTCTAGACAGCACCTGCCTCCTCCACGTGTTCACACAGCCTTCAGAGGGGCCATCCATTAGGTGTTTGTGACTATGTAGCGGGCCGCTCCATCTTACTGGGCTTTCTTATCCGAGATTGGGTTTAGAGCTTTCATAGGATTACAGGCTAACCGCCTGAACCGACTTCTAGTGCTGGCACTCATCGATAGGTGGTTCGGAGAGACGGGGACCTTCCATTTTGTTGTCCTTGAGTTGGGACCCACTCATTTGGATTGGGCTATCATCATAGAGCTTTCCTTTGTTGGTCAGCGGATCACCTTATAGTTAGTTAATAGAGTCGATGCATGCATTCTGCTGGACTTGCCCCCTCCTGAGCGTTCTGCTTTCCCAGTCTCCTGGCTCAGTTGGGATGACAGTACCTTTACCGTTGAGCCACCACCTGCCCGGCGAGACATCATAAGGCGGCAACTTGTTTTGTAGATCATCTTCCGCTACTTCTGCAACAACAACAAGTTGCTCGTGCCTTTTTGGTTGGTGAGCATAGTAGTTGATCTTGGGGCTTTGTCTGAGCTGGATTGGGGGTCCTTCTCCTTTGGCTACTTCCTTCGATCGATGCGGGTCCAGACATCCTCCCGTTGGGGCAGCATGATTAGTTTCTGGCCTTTTCTTGTCTGGTGGAGCTACGAGTACTTGCTTGTTCATCGCCCTGCAGTTATCGAGGATGACCTTTACCCTCGTACTTTAAGGTAGGCTCGTGACCAGGTAGCCTAGCGATCGGAGATCACTAACTTCGTGACGCTACGAGCGAACCTAGAGTTGATCGAAGTGAGGGATATGACTTGGCAACCCTTTATCGGGTCGGTTCATTATGAGACAATGTGATACTTGGTCCCGTTGTTCCTATCGAGGGCATCCTTCCTCAGCAATGATTCTTGGGAGTCCTACCTAGGGGAGCGGTACTGGCACCAGTTTCATGAAGAGTTCCGATCAGCAAGAGATCCGCCGGAGTACGTGTTTGGAGCTCTAGTGGAGGGAGTGCCTATTCCCTATTAGGAGTGCCAGCCAGGTGCCGGGTTCCTACTTCCTCCATATATGGATTATGTTGCGCACTTTGGAGCTCATTCTATAGGTGCTTTCACTCGGTTTAATGTAGTAGTTAGTGGATATGCTGTTGGCCAGGAGGTGGTTGACTTGTGGCGCCGAGCTGGAGGATATGTGCCCCAGGCTGAGTTTATAGTAGTGAAATATCAGAGGGACCAGTACTAGATGGAGCGAGATCATTACCAGGCAGAGGTAGCTTCTCTGATGGCTCGGTTAGCCTAGATGGGCGGTGGCGGGGTATGTTGACCTTTCTCTCGTTCTTCTGTTCGGTTTACCGTTGGTTAGTTATTCCTTTGCGCCGCTGACTCTAGTTCTGTCCCCTTTACAAGATACTGGCACTTCTAGTAGCTATCCACCTCCTCAAGAGCCCAGTTTCGAAGATCTTGATCTGGAGGATATCGACTTTGATATTTGACAGATGCCCCTTGTGGAGACCCTGATCTTCTTTTGCCCTTATCCTGTTGATGTGTTTCGTTTATGTTAGGCAGCTTTATTTTGTAAATTTGGTACAAAGATGGATATTTATGACTTAGATAGTTAAATGCATGAACATGCAGAGATATTTATGGTTTACACAGCTAAGTATATGATAGATGCATGTGATGGATGATGATGTTGTATATCTATTACATGAGTTGATATTAAACTGCATTGGTGACTTCTGTTTCTACAGGGAGTTATGTCCTATGTACGCAAAGCTCATGCTGATTTTTTTTTTTTTTTTTGAAAATGCATATACTAGTTACTGGAATGACGAGGGTTACTGTCAAACTCAGTATCTTTGAAATGGTAACTCCTTCCTTTCTGGTGGTCTAGCCTTTCCTCTGGCTCAACCTTACCTTGACTGGATAATAGCACTTCGTACCTTTCTCAACCCTTTGACCGCCTCCAATTCTCTATTTCAGGGTTAGTGTATAGGATTATTGGACTGAAACTCTCAACTCTCAAGGTTTTAGCAACAACTTACCTGACCTTTGGCAAAGTGATAAGCGGCCAGTTTTTTCAATCTGAGGAGACTTTACTTTAGGACCGTAATGTAGGCTGGGTTATGGGGGTTGTTGAAACAATGGGATATACAGGCTCAAATTCGATGTTGTTTTCAGTAGGGTTTAGATCAATACCATCCATAGCATCCTTCTTTAGCTTCGGTAGCATGTCGAGCTCATTTAGATTAAGCAATCCATTTTCAATCAGAGTGGACTCTAGTAGGGTTGTAATGTAGGCCATGGTTTCAGGTTTTTGCAAGAAAGGGTAAAGGCTCGAACTTATTGTTTCTATTGGGCTTCTTTGCTACCTGGGATCACCTTTAAATTTCCTCTTACTATATACTCCTCAGGGTGAAAATGACTATTTTCTTTTGACCTTTCTATATGCTTTTTGAGATAAACATTACCCTCTCCTCTTTCGGCCCTCTTATTATGCTTTTCAATATGGCACGATCATGGTTTTCTTCAGGCCTTCTTTTTTCTTTTTCTTTTTTTTTTTCTTAATGGCCTCCCGCCCCTTGGCAACTTTTTTTTTTTTTTTTTGCTTTTTTTTTCTTTTTCCTTTCTATCTCTTTTCTTTCCTTTTATAAAACAAACAATTCTACACCCCTTCTTCTTTAGACCTTTTCCTTAACAATTCAATCTAACCCATTGTGGGCTGTGATCCCTAGGTTAGGGTTTTCTTGAAAAAAAGTAAGTGGCTCGATGGATTTGACATTGTTTCTAACTATATGGGAAATGAAATGAGGGTCTCTCTTCAGTTTAAACTAGATTTCTTGATCCATGGAGTTTTCAACGCTACCCCCTGCATGATAGAGGACTGATGCCATTCATAGAGTTCTCAATTGATGTCCGCCCCGATGTGGGGGCATGGCCTTGGATCAGGGTTGACAAGGAATATTTTGCTTTCTGCGAGGCACTAGGGGTTAAGCAAAAAGAATATAAACACACTTATATATATATATATATATATGTGGAGAAATGAAAGATGGCTCCTCTTTGTAAGCACCCTATTTTTGACTGCTCAACAGTCTACCGTTTGTCCAGACTTGTATTCAAGTCAATGTGGACATATTCCCAATCTAAATCAACTTTCCAAGTCTAATCTCATCTATCCATCGCTTCGCGGGCCCACCAGGCCCAAATAGAGGCAAAATAACCAAAATGCCCTTAAGGGCTTTGTTTGGTCCAATTCCAAATCAGGCGCGTCTTTCCAAAGGTGGTAAGTCCCCTTTCCATATTCCCATAAGCACGTCTTTCCGAAAACGGTAAGTCCCCTTTCCATATTCCAATAGGCGCATCTTTCCGAAGACGGTAAGTCCCCTTTCTAATTCCAATAAGCATGTCTTTCCGAAAACGGTAAGTCCCCTTTCCAACCCCTTTTTCAATTCCAATTCCAATCCCTCTCTTAAGAAAGCTAATTCCTCGAGACGGTAAGTCTATCCAATCCGGCACATTTTTCGGAGAAAGTTTTTCTTTGGAATGGTAAGTCCCTTTAAACCTGTCGATTGGGATAAGACCCCAAGTCCCCTAGATGGTAGAACGGTCCACCTTTGGCGCTTGCTAGCCCGCCAATGCAGAAATGTCCGTTTTGACACGCCTTTCGAGAAAGTTGACTTCTCAAGCGCTAAGTCCCTTCAGCAGCTTCCCAAGATCAGGCAGTCTCGGGAATGATCGTGAACAGTCAGAGTAGCGGAAGTACTCGTAAACATCGCAACTATTAGAGCCGCGGAAATACTCGCAAACAGGTCGATATAAGGAATTGCCAACAAACCCCTATATTATGAGACCGCCGTCAGAGTGGTGGAAACACTCAAAACCTAGGTCAACACCAATGCCTGCTAATCCACTTCGGTAAAAAATGACCAAACTACCCCTAGGGTCATTTTTCGGCACGTTTCTCGAGATAATACCTAAGTCTTCAGAACGGTAAGTCCACCCTTTCAAGATTGTCTTAAAAGCAATCCAGCATGATTAGGTGCCTTTTATTCAGTTTCAGGCCAATTCCAAGGCTTTCCGGTTAAGATGACCATTTTGTCCCTAGGTATCCGAACACCCCGGGGACCACACCAGCTTTGGGTATCAAATCGGTAACCTCCTGAGAATGCTTTTATAGTATTCCCAACCTTCCTTTATCTTTCTGGATCATTCCGAGTCAGTTCCGGTAAACCCGGTGCAAAATGACTGTTTTGCCCCTGGTGGGCCGGTCGCCTTTTCCGACCACACCGGCTCTGGGTATCGAACCGGTAATCTTTGGGAACATTCTAAATAATGTTTCTAAATCTCGATTCTTCTTCTAAGACATTCTGAGTCCGTCCTAGCAGCTTCCCGGCCCAATTGAGCGTTTTGCCCCTAATGGCCTGGTCAACCCTTCCGACGAATCTTGCCATCCTTTTTCAAGTCTACTACCTCCAGGACACTGTTTTAAGTGTTCTTGTCCTTTTCAGGCCTTCCGGGCCATTCCCGGTGCCTTAAATGCTTCCCGGACCTTCCGTAGTCACTCCTAGTGAAGCCAGGCTAAAAATTGCTTGATAGTCACTAGTACAGGCGCCCAAATCTTCTCAAGATACGTTGCTTGCCGACCTTAAAACTTTTCTAACTGGCTGGCACCACTACTAGTGGCGCCAAGCTAATATTTGGCCTGGCGCCACTACAACAGGCGCTAGATCAATCTTCTCTGTATAAATGCAGAGCCTCCTCTAGCGTGAAAAAGTTCTGCAAACTCAGTCTAAAAACCCTACTTTTTGATATATAGAGCTGGTAGCCTTCCAAAACCCTAGTCTCCTTTAGGTTTTCCAAACCCTAGCTTCCATACACAAATCCTAGCCTCCTATACACACATACACTCTCATATACTCATGCACTAGCTTCCAACCCTCCATTGAAGACTTGGATTGCTGCAACTACCAAGCTTTGAATATCAAAGACAAACTCTTGAAGACTGAAGTGAAGACCGAAGCAAGACAAGCAAAGCAAAGTGCGCAAAGCTAAGCAAAATAAAGAAGACACAAGGTAGGCTTCTTATTTACGTTTACGTATCTTCCCCCCTCTCTTCTCTCTCCTAACCCACTTGGGTTTTCTTATATTTTAATCCCCTATCTTCTTCCCCCCTTTCTCGCATGCTTGAAACAAGGGAATTCCCGGTCCATGTGTATAATTAGGCTATTGGAGAGTCACCGTGTCGGAGGCTTTCTTTTAGTCTAACCGGAGACCACGTGGGTTCGGCCCCTTTGATTATGTGGTGAAGCCTTTAACCTTGTATGTTCATGACCCTAACTTGCATTATGCATATCATGATCTTGCATTCCTCCAAAATTCGTTTTCAAAACTTGCATTAACATCGTTTTTAAACTTGCATCAAAACCTTCTTTTTCAAAACTTGTTTTCAAAATCACAATCCTAAGGTGATTCTAGCCTTTCCATGATTAGGGTTGCTTTAGGAAAGTGTTACATTTAAAGTGACCAATATGGTCCATATTTTCAAAACATTATTTTCAAAACCACTATCTTAAAGTGGTTCTAACATTCTTATGGTTAGAATCACTTTAGGAAAGTGAAATATTTTGTATACTTTCTAAAAACTCTCTTTTCAAATATCTCCTTCTAAAACCCTCTCTTTCAACATACTTTCTAAAAACGCTCTCCAATCTCCTTCTTCAAATTCCTTTCCAAAATTGTTTTCTAAAAACTCCCTCCAAAAATCTATTTTTAAAACTTCCTTTTCAACTTTTTTTCAAAACACTCTCTTCAAAATTCCTTTCTTAAAAACACTCTCTAGGTTTTCTTCTTAGAAAACTCTCTCCAATCTCCTTTCCAAAATTGTTTTTGAAAAACTCCTTTCCAATAATCTTTTTCCAAAAACATCTTTCCAAAAACGCTTTCCTCAAAGTTCACTATCCAAAGACGCTCCTTATATTTCCTTCCTAAAAAACTCTTCCCAAAAATCTTTCCAAAAATTCTCTTTTCAAAACTCCCCTTCTAGAAACTCCTCTCTAGGATTTCCTTCCAAAAATCTTCTTTTTTAAAAATTCACTTTCCAAAAACTCTTTCCTTAGAGTCTAAGTTAAGCCCTAGAGCCAACAATTAGGAAACCCTAATTTTCCTCCCTAAAAACATAGTTTCCGATTCCTTATTTTGGCCTCAAAATCTAGGTTTCCAAAACCTCTTGTTTTCTACATCAAAACTATATATATTTCCAAAACCCCTTTTCTACGTCAAAACTATAGCTTTTTGAATCTAGGGTCTTTAAAACTCCATCCTTCCAAAATCATGCCAAATCCAATCTCCTCTTTAGGAAGCCAAATCCAACCTTTCCTTTAAGAAACTAGATCCAATTCTCCGTTTTTAGAAACAAAATCAAAACATCTCTTTTTAGAAACAAAATTCAATCCCTTGTTTTAGGAAATAGGAACCTCAATCATTCCAACCCAAATCTTTCCTAATTCAACTTCTTCCTAATCTAGTACCTTCCTAAACCATAAGTTTCCCAAAATTTTCAAATCTTTCATTAAACATTAAGCTTCTAAATCTTTCGTAATTCAAATCCTTTCCTAATTCCACTCTTTCCAAATCTTAACTTTCCAGATCTAACTTTTCAAATCTTTCTAAACTTTCAAACTTTCTAAATTCCAAACTTTCTAAATTTCAAATCCTTCCAAATTCAAAACTTTCTTAAGTTGAAACTTTCTAAGTTCTAAAATTTCTAACTTTCAAATCTTTCTTAAATCAAAACTTTCCTATTTCAAAACATTCCAAATTCAAAACTTTCCAATTTCAATACTTTCTTAAAACGGAAACTTTCTTAATTCAAAATATTTTCTAAATTGAAACATTCCTAAATTGAATTTTTCCTAAACCAAAGCTTTCCTAAAATGAAACTTTCCTAAAACGAAACTTTTCTAGTTTGAACCTTTCCTAATTTCAACTTTCCTAATCTTCCAAGTCCAACATTTAAGTCAAATCTTTTTGAATCTCAAGTCCTTCCTGAAACATTTCTTTCCTAAGTCAAGATTTTTTGAAACCAAGCTTTTCAAAATCAAATCTTTTCAAATCTTCTAATCAAAATCTCTTTCTTCCAATCATACCTTCTATTGGACTCTTGTCTGAACTATGACTGACCTGATTCCTCCAAAAGGATACGTAGGCAACCCTCATGGGTGCGGTCACAACCTTTTTCAAATCCCAAATTCCACAACCCTTTCCAAATTTCTATTTCCACAATTCTTTAAAATCTTTAATTCTACAATCTTTTTCAAACTTCATATTCTAAAATTCTATTTTCAAATTTCTATTTCCAAATCTTTCTTTCAAATCAAATCAAGTTATTTTCAAATCCAGTTCCAAATCTATTTTCAAACTCTCTTCTCTTGCATTTACATATCATGCATCATTCTTTTTAAACATTCTTTTTCTAAAATGGATAGGATTGGACATTTGTTAGTTGAAGACTCTCATAGGTGAATATAGGGTAAATAAACATGCAGGTACCGCAAGGGCGGGGTAGGGTGATGGCTTAGTGCGTCTTCCTTACACGTAACCAACCTCTGAGCCTAGGATCACTATTTTCAAAGACCAAAATGGAGTTTATTTTCAAAAAAAGGCTTATATATTTTCCAAAGGTTGCCAAACAACCTGTTTTCCTAAAAACCCTCTCTTGAGGAAGTATTTTCAAAAACTCTAAGTGTAGTCTTCGGATTATGCTTAGTTTTTAGGTGACCTAACTCACCTTAATCAAGTTAGGTGGCGACTCCAAATGTTTTCTAAAGCTCTTTATTCAAATTGATTTTCAATTCAAATATAGTCGCATTCATTCTTCGAGGAGGGTGAGTTCTAACGAGAGAGTATAGTGTTTTTCCCGCTTGTGTGTGTATTCCTCGAGTGCGAAAAATCTGGGTGCGACACTCTTCATTTTGATAGCCTGGCCACATATCGCTTCTTCGTGTCTTGCAAGTTTTGCCTTTAGGTAGTTTTCTCACTCATCCTTACACTCTTTCTCTTCGAAAAGCTGATTATTTGGTGAGTGGTCAACTCATGCTATCACCTCTTCAATTCGGATCATTCCATAAGATAAACCATGCCCCTTGCATAGGAAGTAGCCACCATTCACAAGAGAGAATAAGATAACAGCAATGAATAAAAGGGCTTAATCATTTTATTATATCAATGAAGAGCACATAGTTCTATTTTAAAGAAATAGAAATGCAGATATTAATTTAAGAATAAAATGTAAAGGGATAGAAAGAAAGTGAGCGAAAACACCCCTCTCTTGTACGCTTTTGACGAGACTTTTTCTAGTTAGGTTTTGAGATGATGCCTATATTTTTAACACTCCATCCACGGTTAGGATCTTCGGCCAAGGTAAGGCAAGTAGAGGTTTCTCCGGGAGCTCTAAGTGAATTGACAGTGATAATGCAGTTGTTGGCTTTCTTGACCCTTTTGCCTTCTTCTGCTAGCTCCTTAGTTTCTTCAACAAACCAGTTGGGAGCTTGTCTTCTCCCAACTTAATAGACTTAACCCAAGCTCGAGGTTTTCTGCTATGGCATCCGGCCGTGCCCCGGTGTTCCTCAAGTGTGCATAGTGGTAGGTTCTTATCACTGGGTTTGAATGGCTCCTGGTCAACCTCCTCGGCAGATTCATCTACGAGTTCATCTTTGGGGACTGGCACCTTATCAGGGTTGCACCATAACCAGGCATGACACTATTCCACATCTTCGCACTCCATTTCCTCCCCATCCTCATAATATATCCTTTGGCATGTAGCGAACCAAACCTTGTCGTTACCATACTCTGTAATGACATTGATGGTGCGGTTTGGCGGAAGGTCAGTAGTGGCATTCGAAGGAGGATTCGCTGGTCGTAAGCCGATAGTCTTGTTATCTATCAGGAAGGATTGGCATGAGCAGCTCCCCTTTTACGTTGATGGCATAAAGAACCTCAATAAGAATCTCAACTGAGGCATTGCTATTCTTCTTGGTCTAAAGCAAAGAGGCAATCTTACCAGTCGAAGTAGAAATCCCCTATCTTTGAGTCCTCAAGGAAATTCAACTCACTGAAGTAGACTAGATCAAAGATCGGTATAAATAGCTTCGTCTTTTAGGTGAAAAGAGAACGCCCATCTACCATGCCCAGTGCTATCAAAGACACATCGCCAGATCCTTCAAGAAAAAAGCCAAACCTCGCTAATTCAAGAAAGAAGATCTTGTTCTAAAAAAGATACTTCCAAGTTAGCAGAAAGCTAGAGGCAAGTTCGCCCCCAATTATGAAGGCCCATTCCTAATTCACAAGGTCATGGCAAGAGGAACATTGATCCTAGCAGAGGCGGAGGAAGAAATTTTTGATTCACTCATCAACTCAGATTAGGTAAAGCACTATTATGTGTGATAAAAAACTTTGACAGAGCAATGATAGCAATGATAAAAATGAAGAGAGGCCTTCGATTCATCTACCATACCATTAAAAGCATCTCCTTGCAAAACCGAGTTGAGCTGATTACTTTCCTTAAAAAAAACCCGACCTAGTGATTAACGCCCACAATGGGTCAAGACAAATTAAATAGGAAAAGGAAAATAAAGAGCAGATATAGGTTTAAGGAGTGCCCAAGAGAGAAAGCAGAAAAAAAAGAAGAAGAAAATCTTAAACTCTTCAATGCTTGAAATAAGAGGGTTAAAACTACAGCAGAGAGAATATTGACCTTCATAAGAATAGAAGAAAATAATCATAAATAGCATGACCTCGAGGACAAAGTAAAAACCTGAAAGGGCACTATGGGTAAAAAGGTGGAGGCATAGAAAAATACAAAAATTGTTGACTTGGTGAAAATCTATAAGAACACTATGGTGCAAAAGTAACAATTTGGGATCGTAAACATAAGAGCTGAGGTATGTTTAATCTAAAAAGGGGGGGAATAGAGAGTGAGCAGCAATAAGAGAGTGAGTATATCTGTCCAAGGTGATCATAGGGTTTAAAAAGCCAATTACAAGAAAAAACAAAATATTTTGAGCCTTTATCCCTTTCTTTCAAATATCCCATAACCACGCTCACATTACAGTAAAAAATAAAGACCTTTCGAAACTCCATCTATCTAGCAGAAATTCCAACTCAACTCTAGCCTCAATGTCAAAAGTAACATCAAGAGTTTTCAACCAATACAGCGACTTCAGACAGTAATAGATCTCATCATCAATCGTTCTTCCAAATCGAAGCACTTAATACTCATATTCTCATTTAGCAAGGAATCGTCTTCATCAACATGAACTAGAGAAATCAAGATAAAAAGCATGGCCTGAGGACATAGTAAAAACCCTCCAGGGTGCTATGGGTAAAAGAGTATGGTCATGGTAAGATTCAAAACTACCGACACAGTGAAAACCCAAAAAGGGGCGCTGACGTGCAAAAATGGTATAACCGGCATTTGTGAAAACCCATAAGGACATGGGTGGCAAAATGGTTAAATGAAAAAAAATTTCCTTTATCAAGAATCCTAGCATCAACAACAAGACAGTCTCTGTAAAGTAGAAAAACCTCTCACACCTCAACAATGGGTCAAGAGATGCCAACCTATGGGAAACATGCATTGGTAACAAATTTTTAAACTCAGTATAGCAAAGTAATGAGCACTAATATCATAAGTCATTTATTAAGATTAGTCTGTTATATCTTGATATGTGCTAAAGAGATACTAAGACATATACAAGTTCAAGGGGCACCTCCGAAAACGTTTTTCGGACTCTAAGGTGTCTCCCAACACGACATTCTGACGTCTCGGCAAGGTTCAACATCCAGCTTCCCAAGTTACAACTGACTGTGGCATGGTTAGAAGCTCAAGTCTATTCAACAAACCGCATCGATCAAACATCATCGCAACAATTTCTAACCATGCAAGGTATGCCCTTTGTACACTAAGCTTTATGGCATCTCAGCTCTCTGATCTTTGCCATTAAAGCTCTTACAAATCAATCTGGGGCAACGGACTGCAACTCAACCAATAAGTCATGCTTCTCCCAAACAAGACATTAAACTATCCATGCTTGCTCCTCAACATGAGCCAGGAATTGTCCATCAAATCAAAATGGTTTCTCAACTTTTCCTGTCAAAAGTCTATTTTCAAACTCAATGTCTTAGGTTTCTAAGCTTTTCCCCTCAAAAGTTTATTTTCAAAATCAATTCCTAAGGTTACTTAACCTTTCCTTCCGAAAGTTATTTCAAAATCAAGATCCATGGTCAGTTTCAAAATCAAATTTCAAAATTTTATTCAAAGTCAATTTTCAAAGGTTTTCTAAACTCTTCCTTCAAAATTTTTTATCAATTTCTAAATTCTGTTTAAAATCCGTTTAAAGCTTCTTTAAAATTTTTCCTCAAACAAAAAAAAAAAAACAAAAGTTTTATTCAAAATCCATTTCAAAGGCCTTCTAAATTTCTCCTTCAAAAGTTTTTATCAATTTCTAGGTTTCTTTAAATGTTTCCCTCAAAAGGTTTTTATTCAAAATCAATTCTCAAGGTTTTCTAAGCTTTTTTCTTCAAAAAGTCTTATTCGAATTTCACCATTTTCTAAATTTTATCTTCAAGAAATCTTATGCAAAATCCATTTTAAGGTTTTCTAAACTTTTCCTTCAAAAGTTTTGATCAATTTCAAAGTTTTCTAAATTCAAAATCCACTTCAAAGTTTTTTAGACTTTTTCCTTCGAAGTCTTATTCAAAATCCATTCCATAAGTTTTTCAAAAGTTTTATTCAAAATCAATTTTCAAAAGTTTCCAAAATTTTCCTTCAAAGGTTGTTGTCAATTTCTAACTTTTCTAAAACCATTTTCCCAAAACAATCTATTCGACTTCCTATTCAAGGTTTTCTAAATTTTCATTCAAAATCCATTTCAATGGTTTCCAAACTTTTGCTTCAAAATTTTTGTCAATTTCTAGATTTCTTTAAAATTTCTTCTTAAAAGTCTTATCCAAAAATCCATTTCAAGATTTTCTAAACTTTTTCTTCAAAAAAGTTTTAATTCCAAATCTTATTTAAGTTTCTCTACGCCTTCTCTGCCAAAAAGGCTTCACCTTCAATGGTTTTATCTCTTTTTCCTTCAAAAGGATTTTATTTCAAAATCTTCTAACCCTTTATTCATTTTAAAAAATTTTGGCTAAGTTTCTCGGAGTCTTCTCTGCTAAAAAGGCTCCATTCTCAATGGCTTTATCTCTTTTTTCCCTCAAAAAGATGTTATTTAAAAAAAAATAACTTCTAAGTTTTCCTTCAAAAAGTTTAATTTTAAAAATACATTTCTAAGTTTTCTAACTTCTTCTTTAAAAAATATTTCATTTTAAAATCATTTCTCTGGTTTTCCAAAAGTTTTTCCTTCAAAAAAGTTTAATCTTAAATGCATTTCTTGGGTTTTCCAAACTTTATCATTCGAAAGCTCCGTTCTCAGATGTTTCAAAGGATTTCAAACTTTCTTCTTTAAAATTTTCATTCTCAAAAATATTTCATAGGTTTCTTGAGCTTTTCCCTTCAAAATTTTTAGGTTTTCAAACTTTCACCTTAAAATGCCTATTTTCAAAATTCTAAGTTTTTAAACTTTTTTCTCAAAAGTTTCGTTCCAAGTTCCAAAGGTTTTCTAAACCCTTCTAATTCAAATCCAAATCAAGCCATTTCAGAAAGCGATTTCAAAATCATTTCAAAACAATCAACTTCAATTTCAAAATTATTTCAAAATCTAGTTTTCAAAATTCCAAATTTCAAAAATCTAGACAATCCAGTTTTCAAACTTAAAATTCAGAAGTCCAACTACTCCAGTATTCAAAACTCTTCCAATTCCAACCCCTTTGATCACCTTGCAGTCAATATAAGACTCTTACTTCATTATTTTCTGTCTTGACAAGCAAAGACTAAAAAAGATGGGCAACTGTAAGCACCCCATTATTGCCCACTCGGCAATCTCTGGCCCGAATAAGCTCATATTTAAACTAACACTGACACATTCAAGCCCAGACCGGCTTTGCAAACTTAATCCAGTCAATTAGTCACTTCGCAGGCTCGCCAAGCCTAATAAAAGTAAAATGACCAAAATGCCCTTAGAGTATCATTTGGTTCAATTCCAGTTGGCACATCTTCTTAAAGACGTTAAATTCCTATTTCAACCTCAATTCCAATTTCAATTTTAGTCCAAGTCAAACAAACTCAGTTTGGCTCATCTTTTGGGAAAGTTAATCCCTCAGACGGTAAATCCATTCAGCATGTCATGTTTACCGAGAAAACTCCTCGAAATCGTAAGTCCCTTCACACCCGTCGACCGGGATAGAACCAGAGTCCTCAAGATGGTAGAGCGGTTCACTTCTGGCATCTAGCCCACCAGTGTAGAATGTCTACTATTCAGCATATCGATCGGGAAAGTACTTAAGGACCTGAGATGATAAGACCATTGTAAGCATCCCATTTTTGCCCGCTTAGCAATCTCCGGCCTGACTGGGCTCATTTTCACACATCACATGTATATTGAGACTTTAACCCGACTTCTAAACTCCAATTTAGTCCACTAGTTGCTTCTTGAGCCCGTAGGGCCCACTTGAAGGTAAATGACCATTTTGCCCCTAGGCCTCAGAAAGCCTTGGGAACCACACCAGCTCTGGGTATCAAACCGGTAAACTCTCGGGGATGCTTCTGATAGTATCCCCGGGCTTCCGATGCATTTCTAGATCATTCCAAGTCAGTTCCGGCAAACCTAGTGTAAAATGATCATTTTGCCCCTAGTGGGCCAATCACTTTGTCCAATCGCACCGGCTCTAGGTATCAAATCGGCACACCCCTTGGAACACTCTGGATAGTGTTTCCAACCTTTAAGTTCTCTCCTAGACATTCTGAGACCTTCCGGAGTCACTCTTAGTGGAGTCAAGCTAAAAATTGCATGGTAGTCACTAGGACAGGCGCCCAAATCTTTTGCCTTGCATGCCAAGATTCAAAGATACGTTTCTTACCGCCTTAAAAGGTTCCCAAAGTGGCTAGTGGTGCCAAGCCAATATTTGGCCTAGCGCCACTCATAGTGGCGCCAATATATTTTTTGCCTTGGCTCCACTCCTAGTGGAGCTAATGTATTTTTTGGCCTAGCCCCACTAGGAGTGGCGCGAGTGTATTTTTTTAGCCGGGCACTACTACAACAAGCACTAGGTCGGTTTAAGTTGCCTATAAATATAAACCCTTCCCCCTATGTAAAAGGGTCCGCAAACACAGTCCAAAAACCCTCCTCTTCGATATACAGAGCTCGAAGTCCTTCCAAACCCTAGTTCCCTTTAGGTTCTTCAAACCCTAGTCTTCATACACTTTAACCCTAGCATACATACACCCCTACACACTTATATACTAGCCTCCAAAGCCTCCATTGAAGACTTGAAGTGCTGCAACTTCGAAGCTCCCGAATATCAAAGCAAGCTCTCGAGGGCCAACCCAAAGCAAAGCAAAGCAAAGCAAATATCGAAATAAAAAAAGCAATCATAACAAAGCAAATAAAAGAAAATACAAGGTAGGCTTCCTATTTACGTTTACGCAATTTTTTCCTCTCTCTTCTCTCTCTTACCCCACTTGAGTTTTCTTCTATTTTAATCCCCCATCTTCTTTTCCTCCTTTCTTGCATGCTTGAAACAAGGGACTCCCTGATTCATGTGTAGGAATAGGCTATTAAAAGGCACCATGTCGGGGACTTTCTTTTAGTCTAACCAAAGACCATGTGGGTTCAGCCCCCTTGATTATGTGGTGAAGCCTTTAACCTTGTATGTTCACGACCCCAACTCGCATTTTGCATATCATGATCATACATTCCTCCAAAATTCGTTTTCAAACTTGTTTTCAAAACTTACATCAAAAATTGTTTTCAAACTTGCATTAAATTTTCTTTTTCAAACATATTTTCAAAATTATAATCCTAAGCTGATTCTAGTCTTTCCATAGTTAAGATTGCTTTAGGAAAGTGTTACATTTACAGGGACCTTCATGGTCCATATTTTCAAGCCCTTGTTATTTTCAAAAATCACAATCCTAGAATGGTTCTAGCCTTCTTATGGTTAGAATCATTTTAGGAAAGTGAGATATTTTTAGAGAGTTGTAAAAGTCCATATTCAAATCCCTTTCCAATTGCTTTTCAAACTTACTTTCCAAAACCTCTTTTTAAATCCTTTCCAAAATCTCTTTTCAAGTCTACTTTCTAAAAGCTCTCTCCAATCTCTTTTTTAAAGTTGCTTTTTAAAAAAATTGCTTTCTAAATACTCCTTTCAAAAAATCTATTTTTCAAAACTTCTTTTTAAACTCCTTGCCAAAAAAATTTCTTCAAAATTCACTTTCTAAAACGTTCCTTAAGTTTTCTTTCTAAAAACTCTTTCCAAAAATTCCTTTCCAAAAACTCTTTTCAAGTTTACTTTCTAAAAAACTCCTTTCTAAGATCTCCTTCCAAAAATCTTTTTTTTCAAAAGTTCTACTTTTTAAAATCTTTTTTTTTAGAGTCCAAGTTAAACCTTAGAGCCATGGTTAGGAAACCCTAATTTTCTTTCCAAAAACATAATTTTCAATTTCCTATTTTGGCCTCAAATTTTAGGTTTTCAAATCCTATTTTCTACATTAAAATCATATATTTTCAAATCCTATTTTCTACACCAAAATTTAGGTTTTCCAAAACTTCATCTTTCCAATTCCATGTCAAATCAAATCCTCCGTTTTAGGAAACCAAGTCCAATCTCGCCATTTAGGAAACTAGATCTAATCTTCCGTTTTTGGAAACAAAAATCAAATCATCTCTTTTTTAGAAACAAAATCCAATCTTTTGTTTTAGGAAATAGGAATTCAAATCTTTCCTAAATCTAAATATTTCCTAATTCGAGCCTTTCCTAATTCCATACTTTTAAAATTTCAAATTTTCAAATCTCTCTTAAACTCAAATCTTTCGTAAACTTCAAGTGTTTCTAAAACCCAAACTTTCAAACCTTTCCTAATTTTGAACTTTCCATTCCAAATCTTTCCAAAACCCTAAACTTTCTAAATTTCAAAAATTTCTTAAATCAAACTTTTCTTAATTCAAATCTTTCCAAAAATCAACTCTTTTTTAAGTTAAAACTTTTTAAATTCAAAAATTTTCAATTTCAAAATCTTTCCTATTTTAAACTTTCCTCAAATGAAACATTCTTAATTCACAGCTTTCCTAAAATAAAACTTTCCTGAAATAAAACTTTCCTAAAATGAAACTTTCCTAAACGGAACTTTCCTATTTTGAAAATTTTCTTAATTTCAAGATTTTTTAAATTCAATCTTTCCTAGACTCCAACTCTCCATGTTTTTTAAATCAAACTTTCCAATCAAATCCTTCTTAATGTCAAGTCCTTCCTAAACCCTACCTTCCTAAGTCTAGGTTTCCTAAGTCTCAATCTTTCAAAAACAAGTCCAAGTTCTTCTTCCAAGTTCTATCTTTCCAAATCAAAGTCAATTCCAAATTTCAATTTCAAATCTTCTATTCTAAGTTCAAGTCAAATCTCTTTTCAAAAAGAAACTCTTTTCAAATTAAATCTTATCAAATCAAACTTTTCAAAAACCTCGAAGTATCTATTTTCTATCGAACTCTTGTTCGAACTACGGTTGACCTGATTCCTCAAAAGGAATACGTAGGCAACCCTCATGGGTGTGGTCATAACCTTTTTCAAGTTTCCAAACCCATAACCTTTTTCAAGTTTCTATTTCCATAACCTTTTTCAAGTTTCTATTTCCATAACCTTTTTTCAAGTCTCCAATTTCATAATTATTTTCAAACTTCCAATTCCAAAAATCAATTTTCAAATCTCTATTTTCAATTTCTAAAACTTTCTTTCAAAATCAAATCTATCGTTTCAAATCCATTCCAATTTCATATCAAATCTATTTCCAAAATCAAACCAAGTTCTTTCAAATCTATTTTCAAAATCAAAGTCTTTTCTTGTATTTGCATCTCATGCATCATGTCAATTTCTTTCTAAAAATTCTTTTTTAAAGTGGATAGTTTTAAACATTTATTAATCGAAGACTCTACTGAGTGAACCTAGGGTAAATAAACATGTAGGTACCGCAAGGGCGGGATAAGGTGATGCCTTAGTGCGTCTTCCCTACACGTAACCAACCTTCGGACTTAGGATCACTATTTTCGAAAGACCAAATGGAGTTATTTTTTTTAAAAAAAGGGCTTAAATATTTTCAAAAGTTGTCAAACAACCTGTTTTTTTTAAAGACCCTCTCTTAAGGAAGTTTTCAAAATCGTTTTCAAAAACCCTAACTGTAATCTTCGAATTATGCTTAGTTTTGGTTTTAGGTGACCTAACTTACCTTAGTTAAGTTAGGTGGTGACTCTAAACTTTTTTCAAAAGCCCTTAATCAAAATTAATTTTTAATTCAAACTTAGTCGCACTCGTCCTTTTAGGAGGATGAGTTCTAATGAAAGAGCACTGTGTTTTTCTCACTTGTCTTTTTTGGGTGCGAAAAATCAAGGCACGACAATCATCCAGTAGCTTCCCAAGATCAAGCAGTCTTTGGAATAAACGCGCACCATCAGAGTGACGGAAATACTCACAAACATCACAATTGTCAAAGTAGTGAAAACACTCGTATGACAGCAAACCTCCTATGTCATGGGATAGAACAAGCCTCCTGGCCATGACACATTTCTTGAAAGATGGGATACTTTTGGATACCAACTCATCACACATCATTAGAGTGACAGAAACACTCAAAACCTAGGTCAACACCAGTGCCTGCTAGCCCACTTCGGTGAAACATGACCAAACTGCCCCTTGGGCCCCACTAGCATGCTTCTCGAGAAAATATCTAAGTCATCAGAATGGTAAGTCTACCCTTCCAAGATTGTCCTAAAGATAATCCAGTATGTTCAAGTGCCTTTCAGTGGGTTTCGGATCAATTCCGAGACCATCCAGTCAAAGTAACCATTTTGCCGTTGGGCACTCGATTGCCTCAGGCAACGACAACGGCTTTGGGTATCAAATCAGTTATCTTCTAGGAATGATTTTAATAGTATTCCCAACCTTCTAGTACCCTTACAGATAATTTCAAGTCCATTCCAGCACACTTGGTGCGAAATGACCTTTTTGCCCTAGTGGGCTGGTCGCCTCTTCAAACCATACTGACTCTGGGTATCAAACCGAAAATCTTTCGGAGCACTCTTGATAGTATTTTCAACCTTTGAATCCTATCTTGGGTG
This sequence comes from Euryodendron excelsum, assembly GCA_033060915.1. NCBI lineage: Eukaryota > Viridiplantae > Streptophyta > Magnoliopsida > Ericales > Pentaphylacaceae > Euryodendron > Euryodendron excelsum. The sequence goes on from CM065387.1 coordinate 22,928,223, forward strand.
ACTCCGAACTAGTTTCGGTGTTTTGTTGTTCAAATGACCATTTTGCCCTTTGAGGACCAATCACCCTTTTCAACTACACTAGCTTTGGTTATCAAACCAATTACCTCCGGGACACTTTTTTAGGGGTTTTAGTCCATCCCCGACCTTCTGGATCAATCCTGGACTTTCTGAAATCACTCCTGGTGGAGCTAGGCTAAAAATTGCATGCTATTGAAAAAATATTTTGAAAAACAAGAGTGAACCCGCTCTGATACCAATTGAAAAACTGTTTTGGGAAGTGGATTAAGTTAATTGATTAACCTAAAAATTTAACTATAAGAAGAGGTCAATTATTTAGGTCTGTCAATCCTATATGCAATTCTAAAGCAATAAAGTAAAGAGACAAGGCACACAGGATTTTAGCATGGAAACCTTATCAACTAGGAAAAAAAAACTATAGTGCCACATATAGCCACTAATGTACTCAATACTATAACCTTGAACAATTACAAGAATAAACTTACAACCCAACCCGTTGATCTATAACTCTACGTTGATCCACAACTATGGTAGAAGTTTTAGACTGGCTCGCTAGACACCCACTATTCACCGTTCTCCTGTGTTATTGACGTTAACTTTTGGAATCCACCAAAGACAACATGTGTGAAGTTTGTTGTTGACCAGAAGAACATTTCAATATCTGAAAGGCACGATAAAGCTCTCTAAATAGCTAGAGAATCTCTCTTCAAGTATATATATTTTTCTCTAAGGTTTAGAGCCTTTATATAGAAGTTTGGAGTGTTTGCCAAGTCTTAGACGAAGTTTATCTCGAAGTAGGAAAGGATTCTTAAACCAACGTGGAGTAGAAACTCGATTTTTTCCAAAACTCTATTGACCGATCGAACCCTCTGGTCAAGAGTTCGAACGCCGGCTGTTCGAATGCCTTGGCACCCCGTTCAAACACTCGTCAATGACAAGTGCGTAGATATCAAAAAGTTATATGAAATTGATATATCATAGATTTCTATAGCACGTCTGGTTTGAAAGATATGACCTTTCAAAATTTCAGCACTACGTATTTCAACAACTTGTACCACAGGTTCAGTAACTTGTATTCTGACAGCATTTACTTGAAACTTATTCTAAATTGGCCCAAATACAATTCAAAATACAATTACAATTAAAGTACTTTTTTCTAAGGAAAATGGCAACACTAAAAAACCTAACAATAAGTTTTTGCAAGTTTATCGAGTTTGGTGAACAGTGCTTGGATCAAGACACCAAAGCTAGCCCAATCTTTTAGGTCTAAAGTGCAAATTTTAATGAAGCTTTTCAAATTTTTATGTTTTGTATACCCATATTCATATTTTATAGTACTATATAACTGTCTTTGATACTTTGGCTGGTGTTGTTGCTACTAATTAGTTACAACTCCAATGGCATCCGCGCTTGGTACCCACAAGATTCGTATTGTATAGTAGACATATTTATTATTTATAATAAAAATAGTTACAAATATAGCGAACTCTATTAAAATCTGCTTAGGGCAAAGCCCTTAGATAGTATTTACAAGAAAAATAAATCCTAAGCCTAATGGAATTGGAAAACAAAAAAAAATTAAGCAAAATACAAAAAATTGCCAAAACTGAAAAAATTGAGTTAAACTTAAATTTGACTACTAGATTTTAAAAGAAAATTGTAAGAAAAAACTTAGATTAAATTGGAATCATATAGACTGAGCTTCGGGCAAATCAAATCTTTCTAAAAACAGTAAAATTGCCATTTTCAAAGTTTAAATGATGGAATCCCCCCAAAAAACGATGTACATCACAACAACAATGGTGAGTCTTGTTCATTGGGCCGTTTAGGATTAATTTGGGACTTTTCGGGTTAATTAAACGACGTTGGACCACACCCAAATGTATCCCAAAGCTTCATATAGCCATGGATATGCACTCTTTATCAGTTTCTTTTCATGTTCAAGCACTTGGTAACGTTTGTGTCACCATGAGGTCCAATACAATTGTCTCATGAGCCAAAACGTTAACAAAGAGGAAAATTCATCAGCGTCCGCATGCATGAGGGATCGACCACCCTTGTTACCGCTTTTGCAAGACAAAAAATAGGAGTCTCTGTCCTAAATATGAGCCCCTTGTCTTTCCAAGTTTACAAGATAATGGAATTTGGATTCTAAATCATTGCTTTGGACCTTTCAAGCATAAATCTATGAGCTGGGTTTGAAATAACGTTTTGGGATTACTTCACTTGTGGGACATGATTTTCCTTTGATTCTTTATCTGCACAGAAGTTTCACTAGTTAAGAGATTGATAGAACACACATCAGCTTCACATTGCCCAAGCGCAACGGCAGTGACTTTGACTTGAAGGAATTTGGAGGGACACTAGAAATCCAAGCAAAGGGTCAGTGGAGGTCCAATAATCTCTAGCTTAAACATATTTTCTTTTTCTGCACAAGGACATGACCTTCACTGTTTTGTAGACAATTACATGTATGTCTGAGAGTTGAAACCTGTCTATAAAAGGACATTGTTCCCATCCTGACTTGCTCATCATATAGTGCTGAAAAGAAAATTAATTAGAAATATTATGGGCTCAACTTTGTATCTTTTCATGTTCATGCTCTTCTTACTGTCATGTTTTATTCTTCTTACGGCAACTGACTCTTCCTCTTCCACTACACAGCAACTGTGCCGCGAAGGTGAGAGCTCAGCCTTGTTGCAGTTCAAGCATACCTTTTTCATTAACAAGTTCGCTTCTAGTGCCCTTTCTGCTTATCCGAAAGTAGAATCATGGAAGCTCGAAGGCGAATATAGTGATTGCTACTCGTGGTATGGGGTCGATTGTGACAAGATCACTGGTCATGTGACTGGGCTTGATCTCAGTAGCAGCTTTCTCTACGGCTCTATCAACTCCAACAGCAGCCTCTTCAGCCTTGTTCACCTTCATAGACTTAATCTTGCTGACAATCACTTCAATTACTCTCAAATCCCGTCCAAAATTGGCCATCTTTCGAGGCTAGTGAGTCTCAATCTGTCCCACTCTTCACTTTTTGGTCAAATTCCTTCAGAAATCTCAAAACTATCCATGCTGACTTCCCTTGATCTTTCTAAGAATTATGACCCGTGGAAGTATGGAAGATTCTTGGGACTTGAAAATCTGAGTCTGAGAAACCTAGTTCAGAATTTAACCAACCTCAAAGAACTTCGTCTTGCTACTGTGCACATACCCACTGTTGTACCTGAGATCTTGGCAAATATGTCTTCTCTGACAGTTCTTGACCTGCAATATTGTGGGTTGCGTGGCGAATTCCCACAAGGCATTTTCCTGCTACCAAACCTACGGAAACTTTTTGCGAGATTAAATCTCAATCTCACCGGCTATCTGCCTGAATTTCACAGCGGTAGTCGGCTTGAGATACTGGATCTCGGTCGCATCAATTTTTCTAGTAAGGTACCGGATTCAATCGGTAACCTTGAATCCTTAAATTACCTGGATTTAGGTCAAAGCAATTTCACAGGGTCAGTTCCAGCTTCAGTTGGTAATCTGACCCAGCTCAACTTTCTGAACCTTGGCGCTAACAATTTCATCGGCCAGGTTCCTTCATCACTAGCAAACCTATCACAGATGACTTCTTTGACACTTAGGGGTAATAATTTTGACGCTGGACCGTTGTCTTTGCCACTAGGGAAGCTACCAAAACTCACTGAATTCGATTTTGGAGCCACGAACATACATGGTGAGATCCCGATGTCACTCGCAAACCTGACCCAACTTTCTCATTTGTTTCTCGGCCATAACCAAATAGTTGGTCAATTCCCATCCTGGGTTACGAACCTCATCCAATTAACTATCCTAGAAGTTAGCTTCAATCAACTTCAGGGCACGATTCCAATCTCATTCTATCAACTCAAACATCTTGAATACCTTGATCTTGCTGCAAATCATTTGAGCGGAGCCGTGGACCTAGACATTTTTCTTAAGCTCCAAAACCTGACCGTGTTGAAATTATCGACAAACAAATTAACAGTGCTCGCGAAAAACAGTGCCAATGCTACTCTTCCAAAGTTGAGTGTTATAAATTTGGGAGCATGCAAGTTAAGTGAGTTTCCTGAATTTCTGCAATTCCACGATGAATTGATTGAGCTGATGTTTGACCATAACAAAATTCATGGCCAAATACCAACATGGGTGTGGAACTCAAGCAAATAAACTATGGCGTCCGTCGACCTTAGCCACAACTTTCTTACAGGCTTTGACCAGCATCCAGCTTTCATCCCATGGCACTCTCTGCAGTGGTTGGACCTGAGTTCTAACAGGCTGCAAGGGTCACTCCCAGTTCCATCTCCCACCACCATTGTTTATAAAGTCATTGATAATTCATTGACTGGAGAAATCCCACCATCAATATGCCACTCGAGTTCTCTTCGTGCACTTGATTTGTCTAATAACAACTTGAGTGGCACAATCCCTCCATGTTTGGTCACTTCTATCGATCATCTGCTGGTGCTGAATCTAAGTCACAACAGTCTTCAAGGCAGTATTCCTCCGACATTCACCATGGATAGCAACTTGATGATGGTTAATTTAAGTGGAAAACAACTGCAGGGTGAGGTACCAAGATCATTGGCAAATTGTAGAATGCTTGAGATTCTTGTTCTTGGAAATAATCAGATTGAGGATACTTTTCCCTATTGGTTGGGAGCTCTTCCTCAGTTACAGGTTCTTGTTTTGCGATCTAACAAATTCCATGGTGTCATAGATAATCCCAAAACCATTTTCGAGTTTCCAAAGCTGCGGATTATTGACCTCTCTCACAATGGTTTCTCGGGTAATTTGCCTACGGAATACTTCCAAAACTGGAATGCAATGAAAAGGATCAAAGCAGAGAAGTTAGCATATATGCAGGCAACTGCAAGCATTGAACTGCTGATAACTGTAGGTGGCACGACATATGACATGCCATTTTCTGTGGATTACAGCTATTCAATAACAATGGCTAACAAAGACACACAAAGGTTACACAAGAAGATCCAAATTGCCTTTGTAGCTGTTGATTTGTCAAACAACAAATTCAGAGGAGAAATTTCAGAATCACTTGGAATTCTCAATCGGTTGGAGGCGCTAAATCTTTCCAACAACAATCTCAGTGGTGTCATCCCATCAGCGTTAGCAAATCTGACACAGCTGGAATCATTGGACCTTCCTCAAAACATGCTCTCTGGAGATATCCCTCAGCAATTAACCCAACTCACATTCCTGGCAGTCTTGAACATTTCCCATAGCCGTCTCACAGGCCCCATACCTCGAGGGAAGCAATTTGATACATTTGAAGACAGCGCATATGTGGGCAATTCTGGATTGTGTGGTCTCCCTCTGTCGAAGTTATGTGGAAATTCAGAAGCCTCACCACCACCTCCCCCAAGCTTTCCAGGTGATGATTCAGAGTTTCCAAGCGGTGTTGACTGGATTGTCAAATTCAAGGGATATGGAAGTGGGCTAGTAATTGGGTTGGTTATCGGGCACACTTTGACCACGAAGTATCACGAATGGTTTGTCTGGACCTTTGGAAGTGGTAAGCGATCCCAGAGAATGAAGAAAAGGAAGGTAGGAAGAAACTAACTCAATAAGCAGTATTTCATTTGCAATGTTTATCCATGGGGATGCTTTTAGCTTGTGTGAAATGGAAGTACTATATATGCTTCTGAAATGTGTAATATTTTTTTTCTTTCCTTTTAAGTGATGCCAGTTGATTCTGGTTGTAATATCATTCCATGTATTGGGGTGACGGAAAGAATAAATGTGATTTCTGCTTTTACCTTGTAGCTGAGGTGCCTAGCTTGAGTTAATCAAATTCCTAGAGTCATAAATTTACTATTGCCTATACGGGAGTGGTTTGTTTTTGCAAGTGGGTTGAGTGGACCTTTGCATTTATTTTTGACTATCGAGTGGGGATATACTTTTACTTCACCTTTGGAAGGAAGAAACACAAACAGCGACAAGGGAGAAAAGCAGGGGACGAGGAAACTGAAGTCGATTAGGGAGTGTTTCATGAAATTTTTCTGTAATTTTGGGTAGATCTTTTAGCTTTACTGAATTGTATGTACCATGCATTTGAGATCTGTTTTACGTAAATTGCTTGTATCTATTGCATTACTATATGTATTTTGTTTGGCAAAAGCAATACAATGGCTTCTTAATTTGGCTTAGAGCCGGCCAATTATGGAAGGTAAATTTAAGTCCTAGAGAGCTTTTGGTTGCCTTTGTAGGCATTGTACATGGGCCTTGAAGAGGCAAAAAAAACTTTAAGACTGTCATCTCGAATTTAACAAGAAAATAAATAAATAAAATAAAAATGAAGGGGAAAAGCTTTTTTTTTTTTTTGCTCATGTTTGGTTGGGCAAAGAAAATGAGAAATATGAAAAGACATTTCTCAAAAAAAATCATTTTTTTGTTTGATTACCCATAAAATTGGACTAGTACAAATAATTTTATTTAAATTTCCTTTTCTTTTTTCCTAATCAAATTTTAGATCCAAACCAGCGTAAAATTAGAATGTATCCATTGAAAAGAGAGGAGAGTTTATGAAAAGAGCCTTATTTGGGCTCATGTGTACGTTCTGTCATATTCTTCTATCTAATAAAATTGTGATAAAACGAACAGGAGATTTATCAACGAAGTACGGTAAAATAGAACTTCTATAGAAAACTACAACTGTGGAAGATATGATCCCAGGGAAATTCATGGACTGTTATCAACAAATTTCAGGTTCAAGTTGGGTCGAGTTAAGCTGAACTCTACTCTATTGCTAATATAAAAACCACACCCTATGCTCTGTTCCCAAATTTGCAACTGATTAAATCCTTCTAATCCGTTTTCGTCCCACTTAAACTGATAAAGTTTGGGTTGAGCTGGGTTAAACAGGCGAAAAATCTTCAAATAAATTAGTTCTCCGAAAATAAAATTAAATGCAAATAGTAAATAGTAAATGTTTTAAGTGGAAATGAAAGAACTATAGTTGATCTTGTAATTATATTGTGTATCATTAGTTGTATGATTTTGTTTTCTTATGGGTTAATTATACTTTGAATCATTACACTTTATACTAAATTTTACTTTAAGATCTTCATTTTCAATTATAATAATTAAATCATTACATTTCTAATTTGTTGCAATGTAAACATTCTACTAACTTTCGTTTAAAAAATAAACAAAAAATTAACATATAACAAGCACGCTGCATTTTAAGGGGTGAAGATGTAAAATTATAGTTTCAAAAGTCATTTGCTGGTCTTCTCTCTTTAGAACTTTGTGTGCCGTTGATGTTTGTGGATGCACAACTCTTACCCTCTTCTCTGGCAACTTATTCCATATTTTGGGGCAATTCAATATCTCAGTGGAAAAATTATTGAATGGTTTGAGAGAACTATGTGGCCTTGCTACAATATTTGACAATGCATCGAGGCTCCTACTAAATGAGATGTCAAAATATCTCACCTAAGAGACAAGATCCACAAGTATTGTGAGATGAGGAGCACAATTACGTGGTGCTTCATGAGCACTGAATAATTACTCTATCTTATGAGGCACGTATATATGTGACTCTAGTGGTCAACTCATTTTATCATTTTGTGATGAATTGAGAAAATTATCCTAGCTAGCATCATATTTTCTAGCTTTGGATCAACGAGACCAACTCCTCTAAAGTTAAGTTTTATGTCCCTTTCACCACCATATTATCTTTATTATTTTTCAAAATTGAAATCATGAGAACTTTACTAGGCTGGTAACAAAAAATTGAATTTGTTTTCATGCTTTTATGACATATCAAATAGTTTACTCAAAGCTACGTCAATCCGAAATGACCTAAGGAGAAAATCCTAGTTAATGTTTTTTTTTTTTTTTTTTTGTTTTTGGTTCCATTGGAGAGCCAAAGTCACTGAGAGAGAAAATGGTGAGTGGAACCATTACCTCATGGCATGGATGGGATAGCCATGGGCTAACTCATCCTTCTCAACTTTGAAGTTAGTTCACTGGTGCGAATCTTCAACTTCTTTAAAATTAATTCCTTTTACTCTAAAAATCAATGCACTATGTCCACAAAATCTGCCTTTAAACTCTAGTTTTTATTCTCTTCACATTGTACATTGAGGGGCTATGGTCATATCAAAAGGCATTAAAGTTTATGCCTATATAGAGAGAGTCTTTATTTAAAACCCTAATAGAAGGATAAAAAAAAATGGTTCTGAAAACTTAAAAAGTATTTTTTATTTTATCCTACATTGGGTTATTTTCTAAACAATTTTTTAAAAATAAGTTTCAAAATCAGTTTATCAATCATGATCTAAATGAAACAATTTTTGAAATTCAGTTGGCCAAAGTCAATTTTGACAACTTTTAGAAAACGAAAACAAAAATCAAGAATCAAAATTGTTATCAAATGGGTCTAAATTTAACCAAATAGTTGGACATCATGAGCTCGTCCTTGCATCTCTCTCTCTCTCTCTATATATATATATCACGGACAGATCGTTATCTTGTTTTATTTAATGATTTAGCTATGGTTTACTTCTTAGATGGGTTTTATTTTATTACATGTAATTTATTAACAACCAACTTACTTGATAGTTTTAGCTGCTAGGGAGAGGTTTCTCAATACATCCTCCTTCCTTGTAGCCGAGTATCCATCATAAATGGGCCAAAGACTTGCAGGCATTACAAACATAGTAATGTCTTACAAGTATAATTTATATAATAATTTTATACAGAATCATGTAGCGTGTTTATATTTATTCATTGAAAAACAAAAGGTTGTTATCTCTATCTCACCGAAGCCCAAAGTGTTTTCTACTCGTTTTTATCAAAAATTCCCTTTCCAAGGAAACAGAATTACATATCGACCGATCATTCATACCCGCGGCTGTCCTCCCAACAAAAACTTGCATCGGTTTGCATTCGGCCGGTTACTCTTCATCGACCATATTTAACGGTTGCCCTCACGGCTTCAACCCAGTACCGCTTATAGCCATAGGAGAACAGGACTCTTTTAGCCAAACTGGTGTTCCAGGAATTGTTGCCTTCTCTTCGCACCTTCAACCCACTACCACTCATAGCCATGGGAGCATAAAAGAGAAAAATAAAATTTTAAGGTGTCATTCTCCATTATATTGCAAGTGCCTAAGCCTTGCACAGACATCATGTTTACATAGCCATCTCACGTACTTTTACAATCACTCTTATGTTTATGTGCACGTGTGTAACTCTTGATTGTTAATCTCAAACTAGTTTTGAATGTTGCATGATGTACTCATTAATTCAATCAGTTGTGTGACTTGTGTCTGAAGTGTTTGATAAAATGTCTCACAAAGATTTTGATAGCCTTTCAGAATGATTGGACAGGCATATGCAGTACTTCAGGCCATACCAAGGTACCACTCCTCTATTATCATAGTATAATTCATTTATACTCTCTCTCTCTGGGCTTTTTAGTGGTACATGGTAGGTTCATGACGCTATTTTCTTTTTTTTTTTTTGGCTAGGAGACAAAGAGCTCATGCACTTGCAAATGCAATTGTGGTGTTTGCTTTGTAGATTGATGGACTCCTGGTCCTTTCCTATATTATCCTTTCAATTTTTATGGTAAAAATAATTTCTTAGCTCTTTAAAAGCTTTTATCCTATTGTAACCTATGATATTTGTCACTGCCTGTTATATGAAAAAAAAAAATTACTTAACTAGAAACAGAAGTTCCTATGTTGAGTTTCTCTTGGTTTATGAGGAATGTCAGAGTAATAATTTTTTAGATTTATTTAGCCTCTTGTTTTCATGCAGGTGAGATATCCCACAAGAAGAAATACTTAATGTACCAGAAATAACAATGTCCATGGTGAGTTCCTCTTGGATTATGAGTAATGCCGTTATTATTTATTCAAAATATTTTAGTCTCTATTTCATGCAGGCAATATCTCAAATAGGGGAGAATGGGTAGGTATGTTTTTCTCTCTTTCAAGCATTTACACATCTAAAACAAACCTACCAACGAAATGAAAACAATTACAATCTATTTCCAATCGTGAACTCTTTTTCCTTTTGAACTTATTAGGGGAAAAAATCCTTTTCCTTTTGACATAGAATATAGGTGATAGAGTAAAGCCAAAATTGATATATTTGTTTTATAATTGTAGTCTGGAGCGAAAAAACAAAAGCAACTGAATATGTAAAATAATAATAATAATAATAATAATAATCAATAGAAAATGGATAATCCTTTTAAAATAAGAAATTTGTTGTCTTGGTACAAAATGTATTTTCCAATTCTAATTGACTTCTCCTAATGATTATTCATTTTGTTTGGTAGGGCTTGGTGTAAAAGGGTATGGTCTTCGTGAAAAACTATCTAATGTTAAGGTCATCCTTAATGGTGGCCAGAGTGTCACAATCCTCAAGCCTGATGGGTATTTTTCATTGTATCCTACCAGCTTCATTTCATAATTAAGAATTAATTCATTATAAATTCAATTGTTGAAACGTAATGAAGCTATAAACACTTTTAATAATCAAGCAATCAGGAAAAATGTGTTAGAAATAAGTTGTACATTGTAATGGTTGTACCATTTACTACTGCTTATTTTGGTATTTCTTGGATGCCCCTTAAAATATAATCACTAATAGTAGGCAGAAGCATGCATTGATGGTCAGAATATTGTGGATGTCAAGAAACTGAGGAGAATTGGTTTTATTGTTTGCCATTGGTAAGCCAATCCATGCTTGCCTTGTCATAAATTACATGAATCAATGGCTTGTGAGACACTGGTATAATTAACACCAAACTAACCACAAAAAAGGAGAGAGTGAGAGACACAGGTTGCGGGTAGAATCAATATATTGGAGGAACTTTGAATCCATAACATACGTTTACTACCGTATTATTGCACTTTGATTTGGGTTTTTGCTATTCTAGAACATCTGTTCAGTACTTCCATCAGTTCAATGACGTAGCAGAACCTTTGTCTGTTTTCAATAAAAAATCTGAAGTTGTTCTTTGATGGTGTAGTAAAATACATTAGAACTCAGGGAAGTCTTATAATAATGTATCTCTATATGCCATTCCCACCTGATTATATATCACTATGAAATTGAAGGTTGAGAACATTGTCAACTTTTATGATATTTCTCTCTTTGAGGTGTTTTGTGAGATACATGAGTTCAGTAAAGCATTTATTGTGTATGGTTATTTGGAAAGTTATGAACATACGATGAATTAACTTAAATCCAATCATCAAATGCTACTTTCTACCAAATTGATTATCATCTCCACATATGTTGATAAGCAACCACGTGAGGCAATTGTTCTGTGCAATATTTGGAGTAATGGTGGTGCATTAGTAAAAGGAAGATGTTGCTTGCAGAGCTCCTCTCTGTTTAATGTTCTGTTTTGGTAGGAAAAAGATTGTCTATCCTTATCTATGGTCATTTCATCAACGCCATTAGACAATACAAATTATTCTTTAGACACTTTTGTTTTTTTTTTTCAGAAGTCATGGCTTGGTTGTATTGGAATTGGTCATTCGTTTCCACTTGCAGCTTGTATAGATACTCTACACGTGCATCGCACGTGCACTTTTACTAGTTAATATATAAAATTTCTTTAAACTTAGTATTTTCCTTTTAAATATGTAGTCAGTGAAGTTAAAGAGAAATGCAACTTAATTATTTATAACCTTTATGAGTAGATGATATTAGAATGTGGATTCCAAATAATTGCTTAATACATTTTTTTTATAGCAACCTAAGAGTAACCCACAAAAAGATTCAGCCTTTATGGACCCACCTTTAAAGCATAAATATGTTATCAGGGGTTCAACTCAATGTTTGGACAATTCCAATTGTGGGACTTGATTTCCTTTGGTTCTTTTGACACACATCTTATGCTGGTCTTTCCAGTTTAATTAGAAGTTTGTGGTGACAAGTACATTTGTGGACTGCACAGCCCCATTGTTCCCAACTGCTCCATCTTGAACATGCATATGCATGGGTTAACATTTGGGAGATGTGATGATCATAAAAATTGATAGAACACAGCATTGCATGTGTGATGATCATATATATATATAATACATACAATTCATTCGCATCATCTTCACATTGCCCTAGCGCAATGGCTATGGTACTTGACTTGACTTGGAAGGAATTTGGAGCGACTCCAAGATTCAAGGAGAGGGGGTGGTGGCCTGGCCTGGGGCAGCCTTCATTGTTTTGTAGACTTGATCTCCATGGTGTCACCAAGTGTATGTCTGAAAGTCGAATCCTAACTATAAAAGCACATCATTCACATGCTGGCTTGCCCATCCAAAAATTACTAAAAAAAATTGATTAGAGACATATTATGGAGTCATGTTTGTATCTTTTCATGATGTTCAAGAGCTTGCTCTTCTTATTCTCATGTTTTTACCTCATCATTACGAGGAATAACTCTTCCTCTAATTTTATGCAGCCACAGTGCAATGAAGATGAGAGCTTAGCCTTGCTGCAGTTCAAGTATGGCTTTATCATTAATAAGTTTGCTTCTGATGGCCCTTCTGCTTATCCCAAAGTGGAATCATGGACGCTCAAAGGTGAAAATCATGATTGCTGCTCATGGGATGGCGTGGAGTGTGATGAGATCACTAGTCATGTGATTGAGCTCAACCTTAGTAGTAGTTTTCTCTATGGTTCTATCAACCAACGGTAGCCTCTTCAGCCTCGTTCACCTTCAGAGGCTCAACCTTGCAGACAATGACTTCAATTACTCTAGAATCCCATCTAGAATTGGACGTCTTTCAAGGCTAACAAGTCTCAACCTATCCCATCTGGAATTGGACGTCTTTCAATGATGCATAATGAATATCACATGAGCAAATTTTTGAATCATGTAAAATTTGACAAGTTGATGGACAACGCGATTCAAGGAGTAACCGATAATATATTTCTGCTTATTTACTTCTATTTTTAAGTCACTTATTTTGGCAGATTTTTTGGTGTCTTTTTTTTTTTTTTTTTTTTGGGTAATTTTCTGTTTTTTGGTTTCCTAATTAGCTAAATGTCTTAGGTGTTAAGTTTCCTCTTTTTTTGGTTTCCTAATTAGCTAATGCCTTCGGTCTATAGTTTCTTTTTTTTCTATTACTTATTTGCCACTCTTCTTTGGCCTATATATATATATATATATATAGGCTCACTTACAATGTAATAGATAGTTTTGAGTATTGAATAAAGAGTTATTTTAGAGAATTTGTTTCTCTCTTATGTTCTTATGTTTTATTTGGATTACTAATTCACTTGTTCACGTTTATCCTTGTGTCAGCAAAGCTAATCATGGCATGTAGTGGAGCTGCAATCAAAGGTTGTGGAGGTGGTGCCTGGGCTGCTAACATTGAGGATGTATATGATCGTGATGATGCTATATGAGATGTGCATATGAAGGATCTTTTCCAATAGATGGAGTAAAGACTTTTTCAACATATTGCTATGCAGATTACTACACAGTTTGCTGCTTTGAATGTTGGACATTAACCTTGTTGAAAAGTAAAAATGGAATTGTAAACTTGACCATCTAGAAAGAACCACCATAGTTGAAGAGTACCTACCATTGTTGAATAGTACCTATCGTGGAAGAAGGAATTTGTTCATTTCACATTCTCCATTCACACTATGTATTCATACTTGACTTGTATCTATAAATAGAGGGAGCCATTTGTGGCATTGTATCAATTCAAGAAGAGGAGGAGAAGTGAGTTATAGAGAGAAATAAAGAAGAAGAGTTCTCTCTAAAATTTAGAATTGAATAAAAGAGTGATTCTTAGTTGTGTTTTACACATTTAAGTATTTATAATTCAATCATCACAAGTGGTTGAACCTTCTCCTCCGCCCAACAGTGGTATCAGAGCTAAGGAAAAGTATGCTCTGTGGTTGCCCATCGAGGGATCTTCCACATCAAAAATCCTAAGGTTCTTTTCCTCTTCTTCGACCGCCACTCTGGCCATCCTCTAACCGTCTCTCCACCTAATTTCCGACGACCTTCCAAATTCAAACTTCAAAGTACTATTTGAGATATTCAAAACCAAATGGCAAATGGGACTACGCAAGCGCTCATCTCGAAGCTCATAGAGGAGAACTATGACAACTGGTGCATCCGAATAAAAGCTCTATTAGGGGCTCAAGATCTCATGGACATCGTGGAAGATGGGTATGAGAAAGCCCAATCCAAAGAAGCCAAGACATCCATGTCGGATGCTCAGAAGACAATCCTTCGCGCTGATCAAAAGAAGGACTGCAAGGCTAAGTCCATCATCTACTAGGGCCTTGATGAGGCCACATTCAAAATCATCGCCTCTGCCAAGACGTCTAAAGAAGTTTGGGAGACTCTCCACTGAACATACAAGGGTGCTGACAAAGTAAATAGGATTCACCTCCAAACCCTACGCGGTGAATTCAAATCCCTACAAATGAAGTCTGCTGAGTCCATTACCGAGTATTATACTCATGTAATGGTAGTTGCGAACCAGCTAAGGAGGAATGGAGAGATTATCACAGACATGAGAATATGTTAGAAAAATTTGTGATCTCTGGATCCAAAATTTGACTACATAGCCGTTACTCTAGAAGAAACCAAAGATCTGGAGACCATGTCAATAGAAGAGCTTGTGGGATCGCTACAAGCCCATGACCAGAAAGTCAATAGGAGAAGTAACAACAAAGCACTAGAGCAGACCCTACAGTCAAAACTATCTTTGACTGATGGGAGATACAAGCAAAGGGGGACGTCACACCGAGGACGAGGGCGAGGGCGAGGGCGAGGTCGAGGAGCTCGTGGATCTGGATATTCTAAATCCATAGGCGAAGGTAGAGGCGGACAAACATCCACTAGAGGAGGACATAAACAACAAAACAATGTTCCAAGAGGAAGAAGACGTGGAAGAAAAGGCAGTTACAATAATCGTCAAACCATTGACAAGAGAAATATTGAGTGCTATAACTGCCATAAGTTTGGGCACTATAGCAACGAGTGTTGGTCAGGACCACCGACAGAGAAGGTTAGCGAGAAGGCTAATCTTGCAGAAGCTGAACTAGTTATCAGAGAATCGTTGATGCTGATGGCACACAGCTCAATCTAAGACCAAGATGTTTAGTACCTTGACTCTAGAGCTAGCAACCACATGATTGGCAGAAAGAACCTATTCACTGAACTTGATGAGAAAGTTCAAGGAGAGATATCATTTGGCGATCTCTCTAAAGTTCCAGTCCGAAGGAGAGGCAATGTTCTAATCAAGCGGAAGACTAGAGATCATACTTTTATCTCCAATGTCTACTATGTGCCAGACATGATGACCAACATCTTAAGCCTAGGACAGCTCGTGGAGAAAGGTTACCAGATTAGGCTTAGAAACAAGCAGATGTTGATCTCAAATGCTCGAGGGAAACTAGTCATTCGAGTCACTATGGTGAAAAATTAGATGTTCTCTCTCGCCATCCATCACGACACACCAAAGTGTCTAAGTGCATTCATCAACAATAAAGACTGGCTATGGCATCTGAGGTATGGACGCCTAAATTTTGAAAGCTTGAAGCAGTTGGGAAGTAAGAAGATGATATACAGCTTACCCAACATTTACCATCCGAATGAGATATATGAGAGCTGTGTTTTGAGTAAGTAATACAAAAACAGCTTTGGAAAGAAAGCTGACTGGAGATCTACCATGCCACTCCATCTAGTAACCACAGACATATGTGGTCCTTTGAAACCAGTTTCAAATGGACAGAATCGATAATTCCTCACCTTCACTGATGACTACATCAGGAAGACATGGGTCTATTTCTTGAAAAGAAAGTCAAGAGGCGTTTGATAGATTCAAAGAGTTCAAAGCTCTTGTGAAAAAACAGAGTAGCTACCACATCAAGTCACTCCGATCAGATCAAGGAGGAGAGTATAAGGTAGAAGTTTTTTAGGAATTCTTTAGATAACAAGGAATTCAAAATTAGTTCACACCAGCCTACACTCCCCAACTGAACGGCGTAACTAAAAGGAAGAACTGCACTATCCTTAACATGGCCAGAAGCATGTTGAAAGATAAAAATATGCCCAAAAGATTATGGGTAGAAGCAGCGTTGTGTGCAGTCTATCTGCTTAGTAAGTGTCCTACCAAGAGTCTTGCTACAAAGACACCACACGAAGCTTGGAGTACTCACAAGCCTAGCGTAAGTCATCTCAGAGTGTTTGGCTCCATAACTTACACCAAGATCCCAGAGGCAAAAAGGACAAAATTAGACGACAAAAGAGAGAAGTGTATCCTTGTTGGATACGGCGATAGAACGATAGGATATCGTATGTACAATCCCACCACCAAGAAAGTCATTTTCAGCAGGGATGACATGTTTAAAGAAAATGAATCTTGGAATTGGGACCAAATTGAAGCCTTCAGAGATGTAGAATTGACACTTGAGGAAGAAGAACCAGCACAAGCAAGAGAAGTGGTTATTGAGCCATAAGTACCTAAAGATCAGCAGACACCTCCACATGGTTTCCACTCACCACGGAGGAATGAAGCTCCATCACCAATTGAGCATGAATTTTCAGATATGAGGTTTAGAGGAGCTTGTACCCTAGCTGATTTGTATGAAAATACAAAACCGATGGAAGAGTATGTCACTCTATACTGGTTGTTACTTACCAGTGATCCAGTTAGCTTTGAGGAAGCTAATGAAGAAGAAAAATGGAGAAGAGCAATGGATGAGAAGATTCAATCCATTGAGAAGAACAAAACTTGGGAGTTAACTACTTTCCCAAAAGGTTGAAAGACCATTGGGGTGAAATGGGTCTACAAGATAAAGAGGAATGCCCAAGGAGAAGTCCAGAGATACAAGGCGAGACTTGTCGCCAAAGGCCATAAGCAGAAGGAAGAGATTGACTATGATGAAGTTTTTGCCCCAGTTGCCCGACTTGAGACCATTAGATTGTTGATTTCACTAGCTGCACAAAATAGATGGAAGATTTACCAACTAGACGTGAAATCAGCATTTTTGAATGGCTTTCTTAAAGAAGAGATCTATATTGATCAGCCACCTGGATAAGTGGGAAAAGGCCAAGAAGATAGAGTGTACAAGTTGAAGAAGGCACTCTAAGGGTTAAAGCAAGCTCCACGTGCCTGGAATATGAGGATCGATGATTATTTCTAGGCGAATGGTTTTGAGAAATGTCCATATGAGCATGCCCTATATGTGAAGATGGAGACAGGCAATAGCATGTTGATTGCTTGCTTATATGTTGATGATTTGATCTTCACCGGCAATTGTAAGCACCCCATTTTTGACCGCTTGGCAATCTACACTCCGTCCAGACTTGTTTTCAAGTCATTGTGGGCATATTCCTATCGAAATCAACTTTCTAAGTCTAATCTCATCTATCCATCGCTTCGCGGGCCCAAATAGAGGCAAAATGACCAAAATGCCATTAGGGGGCATTATCCTTTCTTTTCCAATTCCAACCCCTCTCTCGAGACAGTTGATTCCTCGAGACAGTAAATCTATTCCAATCAGGCACATCTTTTCAAAGACGGTAAGTCTCCTTTCCAATCCCTCTCTCGGGACAGTTTATTCCTCGAGACGGTTCCAATCCAGGCACGTCTTTTCGAAGATGGTACGACCCCTTTCCAATCCCCTCTCTCGAGACAGTTTATTTCTCAAGATGGTTCCAATTCAGGCACGTCTTTTCAGAGACGGTAAGACCCCTTTCCAATTCTTCTCTCGAGACAGTTTATTCCTCGAGACGGTTCCAATCCAGGCATGTCTTCTCAGAGACGATAAGTCCCCTTTCCAATCCCTCTCTCGAGACAGTTTATTCCTCGGGACGGTTCCAATCCAGGCACGTCTTTTCGAAGACGGTAAGTCCCCTTTCCCATCCCTCTTTCGAGACAGTTT
The DNA here is from genome assembly GCA_033060915.1 of Euryodendron excelsum. NCBI lineage: Eukaryota > Viridiplantae > Streptophyta > Magnoliopsida > Ericales > Pentaphylacaceae > Euryodendron > Euryodendron excelsum. The sequence continues at coordinate 22,946,169 of CM065387.1, forward strand.
ATTCCTCGAGACGGTTCGAGTAGCGAAAATACTCATAAATATCACAATCGTTAGAGTAGCGGAAATACTCACAAATAGGTCGATATAGGGAATTGCCAACAAACTCGTGTGTCGTGACAACCGCCGTCAGAGTGGCGAAAACACTCAAAACCCAGGTCAACACCAGTGTCTGTTAGCACATTTCGGTGAAAAATGACCAAACTGCCCTTTGGACCTTATCCGAGACTTTTCGGTCAAGATGACCATTTTGCCCCTAGGCATCTGAATGCCCCGGGAACCACACCGGCTCTGGGTATCAAATTGGTAACCCTCTGAGATTGCTTTTTATAGTATTCTCAATCTTTCTTTATCTTTCCAGATCATTCCGAGTCAGTTCCGGCCAACCCGGTACAAAATGACCGTTTTACCCCTGGTGGGCCGGTCTCCTTTTCCGACCACACCGGCTCTGGGTATCAAATCGGTAACCTCCCGAGAATGCTTCTTGTAGTATTCTCAGCCTTTCCTTGTCTTTCCTGGATCATTCCGAGTCAGTTCCGGCCAACCCGGTGCGAAATGACCATTTTGCCCCTGGTGGGCCGGTCACCTTTTTTGACCACGCCGGCTCTGGGAATCAAATCGGCAACCTCTGGGAACATTCTGAATAATGTTTCCAGATCCCAAGTCTTCTTCTGGGACAATCCGAGTCTGTCCTGGCAGTTTCCCTATCCAATTGACCGTTTTGCCGCTAAAGGCCCGGTTAACCTTTCCGACCCATCTTATCCTCATTTCTCAAATCAAATACCTCCAGGACACTATTTTAAGTGTTTTTGTTCTTTTTTGGCCTTCCGAGTCATTCCCAGCTCCTTCAAATCATTCCCGGACTTTTCGGAGCCATTCCTAGTGAAGCTAGGCTAAAAATTGCATGGTGTCACTAGTACAGCCGCCCAAATCTAGTCAAAGATACGTTACTTGCTGACCTTAAATATTTCCTAAATGGCTGGCGCCACTAGTAGTGGCGCCAGTGTAAATTTTGGCCTGGCGCCACTGCAACAGGCGCCAGTGTTGTCCAACCTCTATAAATACACAGCCTTCTCCAACGTGAAAAGGATCCGCAAACTCAACCTAAGAACCATATATTTTGATATACAGAGCTCGAACACTCCCTAAACCTTAGCCTCCTTAGGTTTTCCAAACCCTAGCCACCATACACAAACCCTAGCCTCATATACACTCCTATACACCCCCATACACTTATATACTAACCTTCAACCCTCCTTCGAAGACTTGAAGAGTTGCAAAATGAAGTTTGAAGATTGAAGGCGGCTTTTGAAGATTAAAGACGAAGATCAAGACGACGACCGAAGACCAAAGAAAGCAAGGCGCGCAAAATAAACAAGATACAAGGTAGGTTCTCCATTTAAATTTCCGCACTTCCCCCTCTCTCTTCTCTCTCCTAACCCACTTGGGTTTTCTCTATTTTAATCCCCCATCTCTTTCCCCCCCTTTCTTTGCATGCTTGAAACAAGGGGATTCCCGGTCCATGTGTAGGATTAGGCTATTGGAGATTCACCGTGTCGGGGGCTTTCTTCTAGTCTAACCAGAGACCACGTGGGTCCGTCCCCCTTGATTATATGGTGAAACCTTAACCTTGTATGTTCACGACCTCAAATTGCATTGTGCATATCATGATCTTGCATATTCCCAAAGTCGTTTTCAAAGTTGTTTTCAAAATCGTTTTCAAACTCGTTTTCAAAATTACATCAAAATCTCTTTTTCAAAGACTTGTTTTCAAAACCACAATCCTAGGGTGATTCTAGCCTTTCCATGGCTAGGGTTTCTTTAGGAAAGTGTTACATTTAAAGTGACCAACATGGTCCATATTTTTAACCCTTGTCGTTTTCAAAACCACTTTCTTAAAGTGGTTCTAGCCCTCTTGTGGCTAGAATCACTTTAGGAAAGTGAGACGTTTTCATACTTTCCAAAAAGCTCTCTTTTCAAAAATCCCTTCCTAAAAATCTCTTTTTCGACATACTTCCCGAAAATTCTTCTTAGTTTTCAAAAACTCTTTCCAAAAAATCTATTTTTCAAAACTCCCTTTTTCAATTCCTTTCCAAAACACTCTCTTCAAAGTCCACTTTCTAAATCTTTCCAAAAAAATCTTCCTAGAAAAACTCTCTCTAAAAATCTTTCCGAAAACTCTCTTTCCAAAATCTTTCTTCTAGAAACTCCCCTATAGGATTTTCCTTCTAAAATCTTTGTTTCCAAAAACACACTTTTCAAAAACTCCTCTCTAGGATTTTCTTCCAAAAACTTGTTTCCAAAAACGCACTTTCCAAAAATCCTCTTTCCTTAGAGCCCAAGTCAAGCCCTAGAACTCACAATTAGGAAACCCTAATTTTCTTTCCAAAAATATGATTTTCAAACTTTGCCCCAAACCTAGGCTTCCAAAACCTCTCATTTTCTACATCCAAACTATACACATTTCTAAAACCTCTTTTCTATGTCAAAACTATAACCTTTCAAATCTTAGGGTTTTTAGAACATCCCCTTTCTAAATCCTTGTCAAATCAAATCTTTCCTTTAGGAAGTCAAATCCAATCCCCCTGTTTAGGAAACTAGATCCCGTCCTCCGTTTTTGGAAACAAAGTCAAATCTTTTCTTTTAGAAACCAAATCCAATCCCTTCCTAATCCAAACCTTTCTTAATTCAATTCCTTCCTAAACCATAAGTTTCTTAAACCTAAACCTTAAATCTTTCCTTAAATTTCAAAATCCAAATCTTTCCTAATTCGAATCCTTCCTAAACTTCTCCTTTCCTAAGCCTTAAGTTTCTAAAATTTGAGCATAAAAATCTTTCCTAAATTTTAAAACTCAACTTCCACATCTTTCCTAATTCAACTCTTTCCTAATTCTACCCTCTTTTCAAATCTTAACTTTCCAAATCTAAGTTTTCAAACCTTCCCTAGATTCAAACCTTTCCTAATCTCAAGATTTTCTAAAACCCTAAAACTTTCTAAATCTTAAACTTTCTAAATTTCAAATCTGTCCAAATCCAAAGTTTTCTAAACTCAAAACTTTCTTATTTTCAAAACTTCCTTGTTTTCTAAACTTTCTCACTTTCAAAACTTTCCTATGTCAAAACATTTCAAAATTCAAAACTTTCTTAACTTAAAACTTTCTAAATTCTAAACCTTTCCTAATTCAAAACTTTCCTAAGTTGAAAATTTCTTAATTCAAAACTTTCCTAATTTCGAAACCTTCTTAATTTGAAACTTTCTTAATTCAAAACTTTCCTAATTTCGAAACCTTCTTAATTCGAAACTTTTCCAAAAATAAAACTTTCCTAATTCGAAAACTGAAACTTTCCTAAATCGGACCTTTTCCTAATTCAAACATTTCCTAAATTCAATATTTCCTAATCTCCTAAACCTTCCAACTCAAGTCGAATATTTCCTAAGTCCCTTCTCTTTTCTAAGTCTAGGTTTCCTAAACCTCCATCTTTCCAAAATAAGTCTAAATCTCACTTCCAAATTCTATCTTTTCAAATCAAGATTCAATCTTTTCTCTCACTTCCAAATTCTATCTTTTCAAATCAAGATTCAATCTTTTCAATTCCAAAATTCCAAATTCAAATTTTCAATCCTTTATTCAAAGTACAATCTCTCAATCTTCCAATTCAATCTCCTTCTTCAAATCAAATCTTGTATTTTCAATCGGACTTCGGTCCGAACTACGACTAACCTGATTCCTCCAAAGGGATACGTAGGTAACCCTCATGGGTGCAGTCACAACTCCTTTCAAAGTTCAAATTCCTCCACATTTTTCAAATTTCAAATTCCAAAATCTTTTCAAATCTCCAACCTATTTTCAAACTTCTAATTTCAAATTTCTATTTCCAAATTTCTATTTCTTGTTCCTCAAACTTTCCAATTTTAAATCTATCCAATTTCAAATCTCTTTCAAATCAAGTCAATTTCTTTTCAAATTTATTTCCAAATCTATTCTCCAATTCCCTCTTATTTTGCACTTGCATCCCATGTATCATTTCTTTTCAAACATTATTTTTCAAAGTGCATAGGATTGAATATTAATTAGTTGGAGACTCTCGTAGGTGAATCTGGGGTAGATTGACATGTAGGTACCGAAAGGGCGGGGTAGGTGATAGTTTAGTGCGTCTTCCCTACACGTAACCAACCTCCGAACCTAGATCACTGTTTTCGAAAGACCAAAAACGGAGTTATTTTCAAAAAGGGCTAAATATTTTTCAAAGGTTGCCAAACAACCCGTTTTCTTAAAAACCTCTCTAAGTGTAGTTTTCGGATTATGCTTAGTTTTTAGGTGACCTAACTCACCTTAATCAAGTTAGGTGACGACTCCGAACCTTTTTCCAAAAGCCCTTTATTCAAATCAATTTTCAACTCAAACTTAGTCGCACTCATTCTTCTAGGAGGGTGAGTTCTAACGAGAGAGTACAGCATTTTTCCCACTTGTGTGAGTATTCCTCAAGTGCGAAAAATCTGGGCACGACAGTTGGCGACTCCACTGGGGACACTTAGAGGGTTAGGCCATAATCATGTCTCTTTACCCTTCACCCATGTAGAGTCTTCAATTAACTTAGCTCAATCCTACTCACTTTAAATTTTCAAAATCAAATTTTCAAAATTGTTTTCAAAAAATATGTATTTATTCATATTATCTTGTATTATGTTTGTCATCCACCTACTAACACTTGCATCTTTATTTTGTAGGTGTGCTTTTTGCTTAAGTTTTATTAACTGCTTTACATGAATGTGAAGTACAGGATGAATGGGAGTTGTTGGGCCCTTTCCTTCACTTTTAAAAATCACACACACACTGCATGTGCACTTGCATTCTGCATACTTGCGTACCCTGATATGTCCTTTTTAGTTAGAAAGGGGGAACGTCATATTGGTTGTGGGCAAGATGCTGTGTCAGTTTCTTCGCCTACGGCCTCTTGATGGTTCCCCCGCTCGGATCACCAACCGATCATGGCACCAGCTCGGGGAGTGGGCCTAGGTTTGAAAATCCAGGGACCAAGCCTTTTTAGGACGCATTAGTCAACCCTCAACCTCATACTCATATAGACACCATGCATAGCCGAACCTCTGCTGAATTTAAGACACGAGCACCGTTTTTAAAATCACGGAGGAAAGGGCGACTGCTCTTACTTTCATTCATACTTGTCTATCCCTGCTGTTATACTGACTGTATTCATACTGTTATAATTCATATTCAACTGCTCATCATGCATGTTTATCGTGCTATTGCATTTCTCTCTCCTTATACTCTTTGTATATCCATGTTCATGCATTTAATACCCCATGTCAAGACAAGAGTTCCAAGTAACTTAAGTCACTGCATTTTCATGCATATGATCAACCCGTTGAGAGTGTACCAAAGTCACTCTCCCATGCATTAAACCTACCCAAACCCTAAGGGTTCCCACGTAACGCTAAGGGACTCATGGCATGCATATTAATCAATTCCATAAGAGGGGCCCCAATCCCTCTATGCTCACGGAGATAGGGTTGCCAAGAAAATAAGGGGCAACCAATCAACAAGGTCTCTCAGTGACCTCCTCGACGTCAAATCCAAGGAAGGCGAATTCGAAGACTCAAGAGTAGTTTAGGTTTTCCCTTTTGTAAAAGTAAATAGGTGGAAGTCCAAAGGAAAATGTTTCCCTTTCCCCCCTATTAAAATGTACTTCAATTTCTTTTGTACCTTAAACCCAAAATTTAATGTATTTCTTTACTTTTATGAATGAATGTGTGGATGACTGAAGGTTCCTGCCTAACGGTAAGGTATCTACATACAGGGGCAAATTCCCTATCTCCCAAAGTGAGCCGATACATCATTACTAGCTTCCCTCCTAAAGAGGGGCACCTTAGGACATACATTGCATAAAGTTCTCTAAAAACCAAAAATTGACTTGGGACTTGTGTTTTTGTCTTTTTCTTTCTTCTTTTTTATTTCTATTTACAGAATTTGCCTTGCACTAAGTCAACATTGCTCCCAAAAAAGTGCAACATCCACCTAGGGATCCCATTATTCCCCGGCAAAGAGCATCACTGATGGTTGCTAACCCTGAAAAATCTCCTCAGGTCTCTCGAGAGGAAGTCAACGAAATGAGGACTAAGATGGATGAGATGCCCAAACTCATTCAAACTCTGGCCATGAAAGATGCTACTGCAGTCCCGTCATCATCTATGACTTCATCCAAAGACCTTGAACCCGCTAATCCAAGAATCATGCTTCAGTCCGACAATGCTGGGAGGACTAAGGAAGATGCCAAAGGGGTCAACACTGAAGAAGAAGAGACCATATTGATTTCGCCTGCTATAAAGAAGGCCTCTCTAGATCCCCTTAGTCTGAAAATCCAAGGATTGGAAGATTCGTTGCGAAGTCTTCATGGCCACGATGCTTACGAGTTCACTTCTTATGATGAGCTCTGTTTCTTCCTTGACCACCCGAGACCTGCAAAGTTTAAAATGCCTGACTTCCAGAAGTATGACGGTACCGGTAACCCTGTTGCTCATCTTCGTCTATATGCTGGAGTGCTTAGTGGACATGGTAACGACCCGAAGCTCCTTATGCAGTTATTCCAACACAGCCTCACAGGGTCGGCTCTGCAATGGTTCGCTCGTCTAGACTTAAGGAAGATCACAACCTGGATGGAGCTAGTCAACGTGTTCAAAACCCAATACCGTCACAACATCGACCTCACTTCTGATCGATGATCCTTGATGATGATGAGCAAGGGTGAAAAGGAGAGCTTTAAAGCCTATGCCCTGAGATGGAGGGAGGCCGCTGCACAAGTAAACCCCCCGCTAGAGGAGGAGTATGTACAATTGTTTGTACATACTTTTCAAGGTATATTTTACGAGAAGCTCTGCACAGGCGTAGGAAAAAGCTTTTCTGAGCTTATCATGCAGGGAGAGATGATAGAAAATGGTCTCAAGACAGGAAGAATTACAGATCGCTATGCTAAGACTGGAGAGAATACCACCAACTTAGCCAAGAAGGTGGCTGCTACAAGGGGCACGATCCGGAAGGAAAATGAAGTGTCCGCTATTCTGCCTAGCCAACCACCCTAATACTGACCCTTGCTCCAATCACCCCGAGTCCTGCCCTTGCCCACCTTGACCATGCCTGCTCCAACCCCTAACTACGGCCTCGCTGGGGCACGACCCAACTTTAATAGACCTGCTAGACGCATCCGTACCTTCGACGCCTTAGCCTGCACCCAAACTGAGGCGTATCATAGCCTTCTGAAAAACAACATCTTGAAGCCTGTACCTGCTCGCCCGTTGCCAAGCCCTCTGCCCCCGACCTTTCATGCCGCTCTTACATGTGAATATCATTCAAGTGGCCAGGAGCATGACACCGAAAGCTACTTTACTCTCAAGCACAAGATCCAAGACCTGATCGACAATAAGACCATTGATCTGCAGCCGGTAAAACCTGCTCCCACTCCCAATGTGACTGCTAACCCTCTGCCGGATCACATCGTCAATATGATACTAGTAGAGATGGAAGGCGAGGGAGAAATCGACGAGCTCGAGGCCGAAGGTTATGAGAGCGATTGGGAGGCCGATGAAGAAAGTGACTGGAGGGAAGATCTCCCACTATGCCCAATTTATCTCTATGACCCTGATGAAGTGCCTGATGCTTTTGACTGGCCCATTGAGGAGCCAATGTTGTCGAGGGAAAAACACATCGAAAGCATAACTGCCGATGGGTGGGGTGATGAATTTCTACACTTGAAGTATGCAGCAGCTGAAAGTCACTTGTTGGAAAACTCTTGGCCCGTAACTGAGTACAACTATGAAGACATGGGTTGGAGACTAGAAGAGTCAAGAGAACGAGCAGAACCATTCGAATTGGAAGGGGGTGAGCTGGTCACCCTGTTTACAGGAGAACCCGCTGCACAGAACAAGAAGGAGGCTGACAACCGCATCAACAGTGTCAACGTTTGTGGAGCTCTAGGAGAAGCCCTTGCTTGTCTCGCCTTAGCCGAGGATCCGGGTCGCGAATGGAGCATAAAAAATGTGAGAATTATCCCAAAGCCGTACTAAAAAGGGGTTCTTTGCACAAGCGTACAAGAGAGGGGTGTTTTCACCCACTTTCTTTCTATCCCTTCACTTTCTATCTTTAAATTAATGTCTACATTTTCTTATTGCTTAAGAACTTGATGCTTTCTGTAAAAATAATAATAGTAATCAAATGACAATCTTTTATTCCATTGTTGTTGTCTTGTCTTCCCTGGGGAATGGTGACTACTTTCTACGCAAGGGGCATGGTTTATCTTTTGGAATGATCCAACTTGAAAGGATGATAGCATGAGTTAACCACTCACCAAATGATCAGCTTTTCAGAGAGAGAGGATAAGAATGAGTGAGGATACTACCTAAAGGCAGCACTTGCAGGACTCCGAAGCTAAGCGATGTGTGGTCAGTTTATCAAAATGAAGAGGAGCGATCTTTCATTTCCCCACATATAAAGAATAAATAACTAAATAAATGAACAAATGTGCTAATTTTCCCTTTGCTTAACCCTTAGTGCCTCGCGGAAAGCAAAATTTTTTTTTGTCAACCCTGATCCAAGACTGTCCTCCCCACACTAGGACAGATAATAGTTGAGAACTCTAGGAGTGGTGTCTACCTCTATCATGCTAGGATAGTGTTGAAAACTCTATGGATCAAGCAATCTAATTCACACCATGTAAAAGTCAAGTTAAGCTGAACTCTATCCCGTCGTTAATAGAAAAATAACACCATGTACTCTGCTCCCAAACTCGCAACAAATTGAATCACTCTAATACATTTTCATTTCACTTAAACTAATCAAGTTTGGGTGGGTTGGAACCAGTTAAAACGACATAAAATTTTCAAATAAAAATAACTCTCCAAAAAAAATTAACACAAATAATACAACAATAAACAAAATATAAAAGTGAGAAAGAAAAGCTAAATCCAGAAAAATAAAAAAATGTTAAATCCTAATATTAACTTATTTATACAAATGCCATATTGGAATATTAAAGTACGATAAGGTTATTTAAGAAATCTCACAGTATAAGAGGGGTAGGGTGACCTAAGCAATACCTCGCTCCAAACCCATTTCGGAGTTAATTTTTGAAAAACCTAGCCTTATCTATGACTGTCGCACCCAGATTTTTCGCACTCGAGGATTACTCACCCAAGCGGAAAAAATGCTGTACTCTCTCGTTAGAACTCACCCTCCTAGAAGAATAAGTGCGACTAGGTTTGAATTGAAAACAGGTTTGAATAAAGGGCTTTTGAAAAAGATTCGGAGTCGCCACCTAACTTGATTAAGGTGAGTTAGGTCACCTAAAAACTAAGAATAATCCGAAGACTACACTTAGGGTTTTTGAAAAACAATTTTGAAAATATCTCCTCAAGAGAGGGTTTTTTTAGGAAAATAGGTTGTTTGGCAACCTTTAGAAAACATTTAGCCCTTTTTAGAAAAATAACTCCTTTTTGGTATTTGAAAACAGTGATCTAGGTTCGGAGGTTGGTTACGTGTAGGGAAGACGCACTAAGCTATCACCCTACCCCGCCCTTTCGGTACCTACATGTCAATCTACCCTAGGTTCACCTATGAGAGTCTTCGACTAACTATAATTCAACCCTATTTACTTTGAAAAACAATGTTTGAAAAATATGATGCATGATATGCAAGTGCAATAGAAAAGAATTGAAAAATAGATTTGAAAAGAGTTTGATTTGATTTGAAAGAGATTTGAAGAAATAGAATTGAAATTGAAAGTTTGAAAATTGAAAATAGAAATTTGAAAATAGAAATTTGAAATTGAAATTTGAGATTTGAGAAGATTTTGAAAACCACACCCATGAGGGTGGAATTGAAAGTTTGAAAAGTATTGTGACCGCACCTATGAAGGTTGCCTACGTATCCCTTTGGGGGAATCAGGTCAGTCGTAGTTCGGACCGGAGTCTGATTGAAAAGAGAAGAGTGGATTTGAAGAAGGAGATTGAATTGGGAATTGAATTCGATTTGGAATTGGAAGAGGAGATTGGAAATTGAAATTGAGAAAATTGGACTTTGATTTGAAAAGATAGATTTGGACTTGTTTTGAAAAAGAGAAAGATGAAGGTTTAGGAAACCTAGACTTAGCAAAAGCTTGACTCGACTTGGAAGGTTTAGGAGATTAGGAAAGGTTGGATTTAGGAAATGTTTGAATTAAGAAATGTTCGATTTAGGAAAGTTTCGAATTAGGAAAGTTTCATTTTGGAAAGTTTTGAAATTAGGAAAGTTTGGAATTTAGGAAAGTTTTAGGTTTAGGAAAGTTTTGAAATTGGAAAGTTTCGAGTTTAGAAAGTTTTCGAAAAAGGAAAGGTTTTCAGATTAGGAAAGTTCCCAAATTAGGAAAGTTTTGAAAATCGGAAAGTTTTGAAAATTGGAAAAGTTTGAAAAAGGAAAGTTTTTAGTTTAGGAAATGTTTGATTTAAGAAAGTTTTGAGTTTAGAAAAGTCTTAGATTTGGAAAGATTTGAAGTTTAAGAAAGTTTACAATTTAGAAAGCTTTTAGGTTTAGAAAGATTTAACTTAAGAAGGTTTCAAATTTGGAAAGTTTCGAATTTGGAAAGATTTGAAATTTAAAAAGTTTAAAATTTAGAAAGTTTTAGAGTTTTAGAAAATCTTGAAATTAGGAAAGGCTTGAGTTTAGAAAAGGTTTGAAAACTTAGATTTGAAAAAGATTTTGGAAAAGGGTAGAATTAGGAAAGGGTTGAACTAAGAAAGATTTGAAAGTTATGTTTTAAAGTTTAGGAAAGATTTATATGTTCAAGTTTTTAGTAACTTAAGGTTTAAGAAACTGGAAGTTTAGGAAGGATTTGAATTAGGAAAGAGTTGGATTTTGAAAATTAAGGAAAGGTTTCAAGTTTAGGTTTAGGAAACTTATGGTTTAGGAAGGAATTGAATTAGGAAAGGTTTGGATTGGATTTGGTTTCTAAAAGAGAAAGGTTTGATTTTTGTTTCCAAAAACGGAGGATAGGATCTAGTTTCCTAAACGGGGAGATTTGATTTGGTTTCCTAAAGGGAAGATAGGATTTGGAAAGGGAGATTCTAGAAACCCTAGATTTGGAAAATTGTTGTTTTGACGTAGAAAAGAGGTTTTGAAAATATGTATAGTTTTGATATAGAAAACAAAAGATTTTGGAAACCTAGGTTTGGGGCAAAGTTTGAAAATCATGTTTTTGAAAAGAAAATTAGGGTTTCCTAATTGTGGGTTCTAGGGCTTGACTTGGGCTCTAAGGAAAGAGTTTTTAGAAAGTCCGTTTTTGGAAATGAAGGTTTTTCTAGAAGGGAATCCTAGGGAGGAATTTTCGGAAAGTGAATTTGAAGAGGGAGTTTTTGGAAAAAGATTTTAAAGAGAAGGAGTTTTGGAAAGTGTGTTTTGGAAACGTAGATTTTGGAAGGTAGATCCTAGGGGGGAATTTCTAGAAGAGAGATTTTGGAAAAGAGAGTTTTTGGAAAGATTTTTAGAGAGCGTTTTTAGAAAGTGGATTTTGGGGAGAGGATTTTGGAAAGGAGTTGAAAAAGGGGGTTTGAAAAATAGATTCTGGAAGGAGTTTTTGAAAACAATTTTGAAGAGGAAAGTTTTAGGAAAGATTTTTGAAAAAGAGATTTTTAGGAAGAGATTTTTAAAGAGTGGGAGAGTTTAGAAGGATTAAAAACATCTCACTTTCCTAAAGCAATCCTAATCATAAGAGGACTAGAACCACTTTAGGAAAGTGGTTTTGAAAACCAGGTTTGAAAATATAGACCAAAAGGTCACTTTTTATATAACACTTTCCTAAAGCAACCCCAGCCATGGAAAGGCTAGAATCACCCTAGGATTGTGATTTTGAAAACATGTTTTTGAAAAAGAGCTTTTGATGCAATTTTGAAAACAAGTTTGAAAACGATTTTTGAAAACAACTTTTTGAAAACGAATTTTGGAAGAAGCAAGACTATGATATGCACAATGCAATTTAGGGTCGTGAACATACAAGGTTAAGGCTTCACCACATAATCAAGGGGGTCGGACCCACGTGGTCTCTGGTTAGACTAGAAGAAAGCCCCCGACACGGTGACTCTCCCATAGTCCAATCCTACACATGGACCGGGAATCCCCTTGTTTCAAGCATGCAAAGAAAGAGGGGGAAAGAGATGGGGGATTAAAATAGAGAAAACCCAAGTGGGTTGGAGAGAGAAGAGAGAGGGGGGAAGTGCAGAAAATTAAAGAGAAAGCCTACCTTGTTTCTTGTTTATTTTGCGTGCCGTGCAGTCTTCGGTCTTCGGTCTTGATCTTCACCTTCAGTCTTCAAGGATTGTCTTCAAGCTTTGAATGGCTGTTCTTCAAGTCTTCAGAGAGTGGTTGAAGGCTAGTGTATGAGTGTATGGGGGAGTGTATGAGTGTATAGGAGGCTAGGGTTTGTGTATAGTGGCTAGGGTTTGGGAAAACCTAGGGAGGCTAAGGTTTTGGAGATGCTCGAGCTCTGTATATGGAAATATAGGATTTTTAGGTTAAGTTTGCAGACCCCTTTCACGTTGAACGAAGCTCTGTATTTATAGAGGGAAGACAAACCTGGCGCCTGTTGCAGTGGCGCCAGGCCAAATTATACACTAGCGCCACTAGTAGTGGCGCCAGGCCACTTTTTGGCTTGGCGCCACTAGTAGTGGCGTCAGCCATTTAGGAAACAATTAAGGTCGGCAAGGAACGTATCTTTGACTAGATTTGGGCGCCTGTACTAGTGACTACCATGCAATTTTTAGCCTGGCTTCACTAGGAGTGACTCCGGAAAGTCCGGGAATGATTTGAAGGAGCCGGGAATGACCCGAAAGGCCGAAAAGGAGCAGGAATACTCAAAATAGTGTCCTGGAGGTATTTAACTTGAAAAATGAAGATAAGGTGAGTCGGAAAGGTTGACCGGGCCTTTAGGGGCAAAACGGTCAATCGGACTAGGAAACTGTCGGGGCGAACCCGGATTGTCCCGGAAAAAGACTTGGGATCTGGAAACATTATTTAGAATATTCCCAGAGGTTGCCAGTTTGATTCCCAAGGCCGGCGTGGTCTAAAATGGAGACCGGCCCACCAGGGGCAAAACGGTCATTTTGTACTGGGTTTGCCGGAACTGACTCGGAATGGTTCGGAAAGGTAAAGGAAGGTTGAGAACACTATAAAAAGTATTCTCGGGACATTACCGGTTTGATACCCAGAGCCGGTGTGGTCGAAAAAGGAGACCGGCCCTCCAGGGGCAAAACGGTCATTTTGTACCGGGTTGGCCGGAACTAACTCGGAATGGTCCGGAAAGGTAAAGGAAGGTCGAGAACACTATAAAAAGTATTCTCGGGACATTACCAGTTTGATACCCAGAGCCGGTGTGGTCGAAAAAGGAGACCAGCCCTCTAGGGGCAAAACGGTCATTTTGTACCGGGTTGGCCGGAACTAACTCGGAATGGTCCGGAAAGGTAAAGGAAGGTCGAGAACACTATAAAAAGTATTCTCAGGACATTACCAGTTTGATACCCAGAGCCGGTGTGGTTCCCGGGGCATCTGGATGCCTAGGGCAAAATGGTCATCTTGACCGAAAAGTCTCGAAAAAGGTCCTAAGGGTAGTCTAGTCATTTTTCACCGAAGTGAGCTAACAAACATGGGTGTTGACCTAGGTTTTGAGTGTTTCCGGCACTCGGACGGGGTTGAGTATTTTCGCTACTTGGACAGGGTTGATTATTTCCGCTACTCGGACGGGGTTGAAGATTTGAGAGTATTTTCGCTACTCTAACGGTTCTGTGAGTATTTTCGCTACTCTAACGGTTCTGTGAGTATTTCCGCTACTCTAACGGTTCAGTATTTCCGCTACTCTAACGGTTATGTGAGTATTTCCGTTACTCTAACGGTTGAGTATTTCCGCTACTCTAACGGTTGAGTATTTCCGCTACTCTAATGGCTCTGTGAGTATTTCCGCTACTCTAGCGGTTGAGTATTTCCGCTACTCGGACGGCTTTGTGAGTATTTCCACTACTCTAACAGTTGTGTGAGTAGTTTTGCTACTCGGACCGTCTCGAGGAATAAACTGTCTCGAGAAAGGGATTGGAAAGGGGTCTTACCGTCTCCGAAGAGACGTGCCTGGATTGGAACCGTCTTGAGGAATAAACTGTCTCGTGAGAGGGATTGAAAAGGGGTCTGACCGACTCCGAAGAGACATGCCTGGGTTTTGAGTGTTTCCGCCACTCTAACGGTGTGAGTGTTTCCGCCACTCTAATGGCTTTGTGAGTGTTTCCGCCACTCTGACGGTTTTGTGAGTGTTTCCGCCACTCTGACGGTTTTGTGAGTAGTTTTGCTACTCAGACCGTCTGGAGGAATAAACTGTCTCGAGAGAGGGATTGGAATTGGAATAAGAAAGGACAATGCCCCTAAGGGCATTTTGGTCATTTTGCCTCTATTTGGGCCTGACAGGCCTGCGAAGCGATGGAAAGAAGGAATTTGGACTAGAGGATTGGTTTCGATTGGAATATGTCCATAATGACTTGAAAACAAGTCTGGACGGAGTGTAGACTGCCGAGCGGTCAAAAATGGGTTGCTTATAGCTGCCCCTCTTTTTTTGTCTGTGCTTGTCAAAGACAGAAAACGATAAAAGTAAGAGTTCCAGTTGACCGCGAGGTGGTCGGAGGGACGGACACTGGAATTTTTTCGACAACGGGGATCGAAAACGGATAACAGGCCAAAAAAACCTTCGAAAACGAGTTTTGGCGGGAAAAAGGGCAAAATTGCCCAAAATTTATAACTGGCACCACTAGCAGTGGCGCCTTTGGTAAAAAAGCACTGGCGCCTCTGCTAGTGGCGCCAGGCTTAAGGTTAACAACCAGAAATTTTCTGGTTCGAATACCCACGGGATTTAAAGAGTTTTTTGTAAGTTTGTGAGGCATTGCGAGGAATCTGTCTTGGACATTGAAGGAGCACTCCTTGGGGACCACGGGTGATTGCCGGAGGGAGTCCACGTCGCCGGAAAAGTCGCCGGAAGTGAAGATTTCGCCGGAGAACTTCCAAAAGGTGAGTTTTCAAATTTTGTTGATTTTGATGTGTAGAACTTCGTTTGAATCATGTGAATAGTGGGAACTAATGTTTTGATATGTTTTGAACACTTTGGTGATGTTGTTTTTGCAATTTGATGGTTGTTTGATTGAATTTGAGTGATTATATGTAAATGTGTGAAGATGGTTTTCTGCAGAAATAGGAAATTTGTTCCTATAAGCATGGGTACTGGGTTTTCTGGCTATGTTTTTGTGCAAAGTGCCTTAGAAAAATGTGTTTGACAACCGTATGAAGTTTCGTGATTTTTTGAAAACTCGGTGAATTTTTGATTTTTTGAAAAATAGAAAAATATTTAGAAAATTAGAAAAAATTAGGAAATTCAAGAAATTGATGAAATTTTTAAAGTTTGAAATTTGGAAAAATGTAGGAATATTTTGAAAACATTTGAGGTGATTTTGAAAAATTTTTGGGAGCTTTTTGAAAACCATTGATTTATTTGAAAAATAAAACATGAGTTTTGCAAATTTTGAAAAATTGAAAAGTGTGCACTGGTGCCATTGTTATGTGATTGTGGTGTTGGAAGGTGCATATTTCGTGTTTTGTGTTGATTTCATGGGCATTGTAGGGGCCACTTTTAAACGGGACTCTGCCAAATTTTTAGAAATTATGAAAAGAGTTGGTTAAAATTTTAGAAATAAAATCTTTTTGAAGGGAAAAGGCAGAGAACCCTTGAGACGTGATTTGGAGTTGGAAAATCAAGATGTGTGAAAATTTTATTTTTGATTTGGTATTCAAAATCCTTTACTTGTTTTGTGTTATTTGTTTGTTTTATTTTACTGTTATTTAAACTGCATGGATGGTATATTAACATCACTTACCTTGGCTTACCTTTTCAGGATGGCAGATGCAGGTGATGACGGTTCTGAGAGGAGGCGCCGCTCGGGGAAGGCGGCCCAGACCGATTCTGCTGGCGGTTCTAGTCGATCTAGAGGTAGTCGACGATCCTCATCCAGCCAGAGCGGGCAGGGGAGTAGACTACCTGTCAACCCTTTTCCTCCGGTTGAGCAGGCTTTTGCTGAGGAGGTTGACGCCGAGGAGGAGGTACCAGGCCTTGGGGACCAGGTGACCGGCTATGGGAGAGCTTCTTTCAGGCATAGGCAGACAGAGGCCGACTTGGGAGATTTGCAGATACCAGATGTCCCACCTCTCGGGGATCTGGCCTATCACCCTAGTGTATATTCTAGACAGCATTTACCACCTCCGCGGGTACACACAGCTTTCCGAGGGGCTGTTCATCAGGTGTTTGTGACCATGCAGCAGGCTGCCCCATCATACCGCGCCTTCTTGGCAGAGATCGGGTTTGGCGCCTTTATGGGATTACAGGCTAACCGCCTGAACCGGCATTTGGTATTGGCATTGGTTGAGCGGTGGTTCAGAGAGACTGGGACCTTCCATTTCGTCGGCTTCGAGTTAGGCCCTACTCCTTTAGATTGGGCGATTATTACAGGACTCTCCTTTGTCGGCCAGCGGATCACCCTGCACCCGGTCAGCAGGGACGAGGCCTGTTTGCTGTTGGACTTGCCCCAGCTTGAGCGTTCTACATTCCTAGTCTCTTGGATTAGTCAGGGTGAGCGTACTTTTGCTACCGAGCCATCGCCTGCCCGGCGGGACATCATGAGACGGCGACTTGTGTTGTACATCATCTTTAGCTGCTTCTGCAACAACAACAAGTCACTCGTGCCGTGCCGTCTGGTGAGTATAGTAGCCGATCTGGGAGCTTTGTCCGAGTTGGACTGGGGGTCCTTTTCTTTTGGCTGCTTTCTTCGATCGATGCGGGTTCAGACTTCTTCTCGCTGGGGCAGCATGACTAGCTTTTGGCCTTTCCTTGTCTGGTGGAGTTACGAG
The DNA here is from genome assembly GCA_033060915.1 of Euryodendron excelsum. Lineage (NCBI taxonomy): Eukaryota > Viridiplantae > Streptophyta > Magnoliopsida > Ericales > Pentaphylacaceae > Euryodendron > Euryodendron excelsum. The sequence continues at coordinate 22,963,130 of CM065387.1, forward strand.
TACCTGCCAGTGCGTCGTCCTGTAGTTGTTGATGATGATCTCTATCCTCGCGCTTTGAGGTGGGCTCGTGACCGGGTAGCCTAGCGATCGGAGATTACTGACTTCGTGACGCTCCAGGCTAACCTGGAGTTGATTGAGGCGAGGGATGTGACCTGGTGGCCTTTCATTGGATCAGTCCATTACGAGACAGTCCGGTACTTGGTCCCGCTGTCTTTGTCGAGAGCTGCTTTTCTTAGTGATGACACCTGGGAGTCCTACCTTGGAGAGCGGCATTGGCGGCAGTTTCACGAGGAGTTTCGATCAGCAGGGGCTCTGCCAGAGTATATGTTTGGAGCCCAGGTGGCCGGAGTGCCCATCCCTTACCAGGAGCGCCAACCAGGTGCCGAGTTCTTGCTTCCTCCGGATACGGATTATGCTGCGCACTTTGGAGCCCATTCGGTTGGTGCCTTCACCCGGTTCGAGGTAGTAGTCGGTGGGTATGCTGTTGGGCAGGAGGTGGTTGACTTGTGGCGCCGGGCTGGAGGATATGTGGCCCAGGCCGAGTTTACTGCTGTGAGAGACCAGAGAGATCGGTACCAGATGGAGCGGGACCAGTACCAGGCCGAGGTAGCTTCCCTGACGGCTCGGTTATCACAGATGGGTGGTGGGGGGGTATGTTATTCTCTCTCTGCTTCTTCTTGCTCTGCTATTGCTTAGTTCCTTTTGTATGCAACTGATTTCGGCTCTGTCTTCCCTGCAGGATGGTGGTGCTTCGAGTAGTTAGGATTTTGATCCAGATGATATTGATTTTGACCTGTGATGCATGCCCCTTATGGAGACTTCGATCTTCTTTTGCCCCTTGTCCCTGAGATGTACTGATGTTAGACAGTTTTATTTTGCATAGTTTTGTATAAGGATGGATGTTTATGGTACTTAGATGCACAGGTAGATAGATATATATGATCAGAGGCATGTGATGTATGATGATGTTAGATATATATTACATGAGTTGATATTGGTGATTTCTATTTCTACAGGGAGTTATATCCTATATGTGCAAAGCTCATGCTGATTTTTTTTTTTTTAGACATATGTACAGGTTAGAAATATGTTAATAGAATGACATAGGGTGCTGTTAGACTTGTAGCCTTGGGAATGGTAACTCCCTCCTCTTCGGGGATTTTAGCCTCTCTTCTGGCTCAATCCTACCTCGATCGGATGATAGCACTTTGCACCTTACTCAACCTCTTGATCGCCCCCAACTCTTTTGTCTTAAGGTTAGTGTATAGGGTTATCGGGCTGAAACTCTCGACTCTCGGGGTCTTAGCAACAACTTACCTGACCTTTGGCAGAGCGATAAGTGGCCAGTCATTTCAATCTGAGAAGGCTTTGTTTAGGACCGTAATGTAGGCTAGGTTATGGGGTTTTAGAAACAACGGGATATGTAGGCTCAAATTCAATGTTGTTTTCAGCAGGGTTTAGATCCGCACCATCCTTGGTTGGTCTTCCACTGGGGTTTCATCCCCTGATATCCTCCTCTAGCTTTAGAAACATATTTGGCTCATTTAGATCAAACAATCCTTCTCAATCAGAGTGGACTTTAGTAGGGTTGTAATGTAGGCCATAGGTTAGGGTTTAACAAGAAAGAGTAAAGGCTCAAACCTATTTCTTCTACTGGGTTTCTTTGTAACCTAGGATCACCTTTAGATTTCCTTCTTGCTTTTGACCATATACTTCTCACGGTGAAAATGACTCTTTTCTTTCACCCTTTCCATGTGCTTTTTGAGGGAAACATGACTCCCTTCTCATTTGATCTTCTTATTATGCTTTTGAAGATGACTCGATCATGGTTTTCTTCAGGCCTTTCTTTAGATAGATTTTTTTTTTTTTTTTTGGCCTCTTGCCCCTTGGCAACTCCCTTTCTTTACCTTATCCTTTCTTTTCTTTTATGGAACGACTAATTCTTCGATCCTTTTTCTTTAGACCTTTTCCTTGGCGGTTTAATCTACCCAATGTGGGTGGTGATCTCTAGGTTGGGTTTTTTCGGGAAAAGGATAGATGGCTCAACAGGTTTGGCAAGGGGTTTCTTTTGACTGTATGAGAAATGAAATGGTGGCCTCTCTTCATTTTGAATAAGATTGCTTGATCCATAGAACCTTCATGTTACTTCACCTTGATGGTTGATGACGTTCTCTGTCAGATCTTTTGCTGCCTGACTGCCCTAGTGTGGGGGGATGGTTTCGGATCAAGGTTGACAAAAAAAAAACTTCTGCTTCCTGCGAGGCACTAGTGGTTTAAGCAAAGGGAATATTTTTGTGTATGGTAATAGAATTGAGGGCCTCTAATCATTTCAAATTGAATTACTTAGTCCATAAAGCCTTTGTACAAAATTTAGACAATATTTCTAGGGATGATGTGTTTCGGCCAGTGAATCCCTAAATATTCTATCGCATCAACTACTCTGTGCTTACCCTGGTGTGGGGGATGGTTATTGGTTTGGGGACATCTGAATAAAAATCAGTTACGGCTCTAGTGGGCTGAGCAAGGGGTAGTGTTTATTTAGGATAAATAGAATAATGGCTTCTCATCATTTTGAGGACTTGGCTGCCCATCACTTAGCTAGGATATCACGCAAGAGTCGCCTTTTCAATGAACTCTATACCTTTTTTATGAGACTATCTCTTTCCTATCTCTCACTCTCTCTTTGTCCCTCAAAGGTTTTGACCCCCTTTTTGAATGGGTTGCTTATGCTATCCTATCCTTTAAGTCGAGTCAGTACTGAATGGGAAAGAATCCTTAAAAGTAATATTCATCCACAAAAGTATAAGACAAAGGGGATAAACTAGAAACTATCCATTTTCATTTTTTTCTTTCTTTTTTTTTTTTTAAACATAATTACACGGCATGCAACATTTATTTAAAGAAAATATATGAGAACTAAAAAGGAAAAAGAAAATAGACGAATTTCATGAAAACCTCCCTTTTCTAGTGGACCTTTTGGTGAGAACCCTTAACCCTTAATAAGGTTCTGGGACTACATCAACCTCTTGGTGCTTCATTCATCAGGTGTATCAATGGAGGGCGAGTTCACGATATTTGTCATGCATTTGGAAGTTAGAGGATGCGTTGTTGCAGGTCTAACAAGACTTCGCAAATGGTGAGGTCCTTTTCTGCATGGATAGTGATTGTCTTGGCATGGCACAAGCGTAGTTGCCTAGAGGTAATGTCTTGCGGATGGATGGTTAATTATTCCTTCAAGTAGGTTCAGCCTCTTTCAATAGCCGGGCTTATCCTTGCATGATTTTGAATTGGGCATGATACTAGAGGGGTTTCTATGAGTTCGGTTGTGCTCTTTGACCTGAAAAAGAAAAGAAAAACAAAATGTAGTTAGCATGTGGAGTTGGGCGTTCTATGCAATGCATGTCCTATGGAGGTCCCTTCTTTGAGGGAGTCTAGGAATGATGACAAGTCCATTTTGGAGGTGGGGTTTTGCCCCTATTATGTAATACAATACCTCTTCGGCGTGGGCCGGTTGATGTTTCCTTATTTGGGCAATCCCACCTCTATGGACTGAGAGAGATTTGTGCCTCTCTTGAGATATAATTCTATGCGTACCATGAATCCTTAGGGTTGAGGAACCCTTAGGAATTTTGGTAGGTTGATTAACATGAGATTGGATTGCTCCTTTCTCTCTACAGTTGATTAGATGCGTGAGAATGAAATGACTTGAGTTTCTTGGAACTCTTGTCTTGGAATGGATGTGGATGCATGAGCAATAAAAGAAGTGAACATGTAAGCAATACGATGATAATAAGTGAACGATCGAGAAAACCCCCTTTCTTGTCTTGCTTTTGTCTTCGGTTCTCTTAGTACTTGAAGATGACGAGGGGGAGGATAGAAGACGAGAAACAAAAGAAAAAAAAAAGGAAGTTAGTGCCTTGATTTGAAAATTCTTATGCAATGCATGTCCTAGGGGTGCCCCTACTTGAGAGGGAAATTAAACATGATGTGTTTGCTCACTTTTGGAGATAGGGGGTTTGCCCCTGTATGCAGATACCTCACCGTCGAGCGGGAACCTTCATCCATTCATACAATCATCCATTCATTCATTCGTAGAAAAAAATAAATAAATAAAGAAGTACATTGAATTTTGGGTTTAAGATACAAAAGAATTGAAATACATTTTAATAGGAGGAGGGGGAACATTTTCCTTTGGATTTCCACCTATCTACTTTTACAAAAGGGAAAACCTAAACTACTCTTGAGTCTTCGGATTCGCCTTCTTTGGATTTGATGTTGAGGAGGTCGCTGAGAGACCTTGTTGATTGATTGCCCCTTGACTTCTTGGCAACCCTATCTCCGTGAGCATAGAGGGATTGGGGCCCCTCTTATGGAATGAATCGAGATGCATGCAATGAGTCCTTTAGGGTTACGTGGGAACCCTTAGGGTTTGGGTAGGTTTAATGCAAGGGAGAGTGACACCAACGTCACTCTCAATGGGTTGATCATATGCATGAGAATGCAGTGACTTGAGTTACTTGGAACTCTTGTCTGGACATGGGATATTGAATGCATGAACATGAATATGCAAAAAGTATAAGGAGAGAAAGTACAAGCTAAAGTAAACATGCATGCATGAACAATTAGACAGGCATTATAACAGTATAAACACAAGCATTATAACAGCAGGTATAAATTAAAGTAAGAGCAGTCGCCCTTTCCTTCGTGATTTTGAAAACGGTGCTTGTGTCCTAAATTTGGCAGAGGTTCGGCTATGCATGGTGTCTATATGAGTATGAGGTTGAGGGTTGACTAATGCGTCCTAAAAAGGCTCGGTCCCCGAATCTTCAAACCTAGGCCCACTCCCCGAGGTGGTGCCATGATCGGTTGGTGATCCGAGCGGGGGAACCATCAAGAGGCCGTAGGCGAAGAAACTGACACAACATCTTGCCCACAACCAATATACCGTTCCCCCTTTCTAACTAGAAAGGACATATCAGGGTATGCAAGTATGCAGAATGCAAGTGCACATGCAGTGTGCGTGTGATTTTTTAAAAGTGGAGGAAAAGGGCCCAACAACTCCCATTCATCCTGTACATCACATTCATGAAAAGCAATTAATAAAATTTAAACATAAAGCGCACCTACAAAACAAAGATGCAAGTGTCAGTATGTAGATGACAAACATAATACAAGATAATATGAGTAGATGCATGTTTTTTGAAAACAATTTTGAAAATTTGGTTTTGAAAATTTGAAGCGAATAGGATTGAACCAAGTTAATTGAAAACTCTACATGGGTAAAGGGTAAAGAGACATGACTAACGGCCCAACCCTCTAAGTGTCCCCAGCTGAGTCGCCAACTGTCGCGCCCAGATTTTTCGCACTCGAGGAATACTCACCCAAGCGGGAAAAATGCTGTACTCTCTTGTTAGAACTCACCCTCCTAGAAGAATGAGTGCGACTAGGTTTGAATTGAAAACAGGTTTGAATAAAGGGCTTTTGAAAAAGATTCGGAGTCGCCACCTAACTTGATTAAGGTGAGTTAGGTCACCTAAAAACTAAGAATAATCCGAAGACTACACTTAGGGTTTTTGAAAAACAATTTTGAAAATATCTCCTCAAGAGAGGGTTTTTTAGGAAAACAGGTTGTTTGGCAACCTTTAGAAAACATTTAGCCCTTTTTAGAAAAATAACTCCTTTTTGGTCTTTGAAAACAGTGATCTAGGTTCGGAGGTTGGTTACGTGTAGGGAAGACGCACTAAGCTATCACCCTACCCCGCCCTTTCGGTACCTACATGTCAATCTACCCTAGGTTCACCTATGAGAGTCTTCGACTAACTATAATTCAACCCTATTTACTTTGAAAAACAATGTTTGAAAAATATGATGCATGATATGCAAGTGCAATAGAAAAGAATTGAAAAATAGATTTGAAAAGAGTTTGATTTGATTTGAAAGAGATTTGAAGAAATAGAATTGAAATTGAAAAGTTTGAAAATTGAAAGTAGAAATTTGAAAATAGAAATTTGAAATTGAAATTTGAGATTTGAGAAGATTTTGAAAACCACACCCATGAGGGTGGAATTGAAAGTTTGAAAAGTATTGTGACCGCACCTATGAAGGTTGCCTACGTATCCCTTTGGGAGAATCAGGTCAGTCGTAGTTCGGACCGGAGTCCGATTGAAAAGAGAAGAGTGGATTTGAAGAAGGAGATTGAATTGGGAATTGAATTCGATTTGGAATTGGAAGAGGAGATTGGAAATTGAAATTGAGAAAATTGGACTTTGATTTGAAAAGATAGATTTGGACTTGTTTTGAAAAAAAGAAAGATGAAGGTTTAGGAAACCTAGACTTAGGAAAAGCTTGACTCGACTTGGAAGGTTTAGGAGATTAGGAAAGGTTGGATTTAGGAAATGTTTGAATTAGGAAATGTTCGATTTAGGAAAGTTTCGAATTTAGGAAAGTTTCATTTTTGGAAAGTTTTGAAATTAGGAAAAGTTTGAAATTTAGGAAAGTTTTAGGTTTAGGAAAGTTTTGAAATTGGAAAGTTTCGAGATTAGAAAGTTTTCGAAAAAGGAAAGGTTTTCAGATTAGGAAAGTTCCCAAATTAGGAAAGTTTTGAAAATCGGAAAGTTTTGAAAATTAGAAAAGTTTGAAAAAGGAAAGTTTTTAGTTTAGGAAATGTTTGAATTAAGAAAGTTTTGAGTTTAGAAAAGTCTTAGATTTGGAAAGATTTGAAGTTTAAGAAAGTTTACAATTTAGAAAGCTTTTAGGTTTAGAAAGATTTAACTTAAGAAGGTTTCAAATTTGGAAAGTTTTGAATTTGGAAAGATTTGAAATTTAAAAATTTTAAAATTTAGAAAGTTTTAGAGTTTTAGAAAATCTTGAAATTAGGAAAGGCTTGAGTTTAGGAAAGGTTTGAAAACTTAGATTTGAAAAAGATTCTACCCTTTTCCAAAATTTTGAATTTGGAAAAGGGTAGAATTAGGAAAGGGTTGAACTAAGAAAGATTTGAAAGTTAAGTTTTAAAGTTTAGGAAAGATTTATATGTTCAAGTTTTTAGAAACTTAAGGTTTAAGAAACTAGAAGTTTAGGAAGGATTTGAATTAGGAAAGAGTTGGATTTTGAAAATTAAGGAAAGGTTTAAAGTTTAGGTTTAGGAAACTTATGGCTTAGGAAGGAATTGAATTAGGAAAGGTTTGGATTGGATTTGGTTTCTAAAAGAGAAAGGTTTGATTTTTGTTTCCAAAAACGGAGGATAGGATCTAGTTTCCTAAATGGAGAGATTTGATTTGGTTTCCTAAAGGGAAGATAGGATTTGGAAAGGGAGATTCTAGAAACCCTAGATTTGGGAAATTGTTGTTTTGACGTAGAAAAAAGGTTTTGAAAACATGTATAGTTTTGATATAGAAAACAAAAGATTTTGGAAACCTAGGTTTGGGGCAAAGTTTGAAAATCATGTTTTTGAAAAGAAAATTAGGGTTTCCTAATTGTGGGTTCTAGAGCTTGACTTGGGCTCTAAGGAAAGAGTTTTTAGAAAGTGCGTCTTTGGAAACGAAGGTTTTTCTAGAAGGGAATCCTAGGGAGGAATTTTCGGAAAGTGAATTTGACGAGGGAGTTTTTGGAAAAAGATTTTAAAGAGAAGGAGTTTTGGAAAGTGTGTTTTTGGAAACGTAGATTTTGGAAGGTAGATCCTAGGGGGGAATTTCTAGAAGGGAGATTTTGGAAAAGAGAGTTTTTGGAAAGATTTTTAGAGAGCGTTTTTAGAAAGTGGATTTTGGGGAGAGGATTTTGGAAAGGAGTTGAAAAAGGGAGTTTGAAAAATAGATTCTAGAAGGAGTTTTTGAAAACAATTTTGAAGAGAAAAGTTTTAGGAAAGATTTTTGAAAAAGAGATTTTTAGGAAGAGATTTTTAAAGAGAGGAAGAGTTTAGAAGGATTAAAAACATCTCACTTTAATAAAGCAATCCTAGCCATAAGAGGACTAGAACCACTTTAGGAAAGTGGTTTTGAAAACCAGGTTTGAAAATATAGACCAAAAGGTCACTTTTTATATAACACTTTTCTAAAGCAACCCCAGCCATGGAAAGGCTAGAATCACCCTAGGATTGTGATTTTGAAAACATGTTTTTGAAAAAGAGCTTCTGATGCAATTTTGAAAACAAGTTTGAAAACGATTTTTGAAAATAACTTTTTGAAAATGAATTTTAGAAGATGCAAGACTATGATATGCACAATGCAATTTAGGTCGTGAACATACAAGGTTAAGGCTTCACCACATAACCAAGGGGGCCGGACCCACGTGGTCTCTAGTTAGACTAGAAGAAAGCCCCCGACACGGTGACTCTCCCATAGTCCAATCCTACACATGGACCGGGAATCCCCTTGTTTCAAGCATGCAAAGAAAGGGGGGGAAAGAGATGGGGGATTAAAATAGAGAAAACCCAAGTGGGTTGGAGAGAGAAGAGAGAGGGGGGAAGTGCAGAAAATTAAAGAGAAAGCCTACCTTGTTTCTTGTTTATTTTCCGCGCTGTGCAGTCTTCGGTCTTCGGTCTTCGGTCTTGATCTTCACCTTCAGTCTTCAAGGATTGTCTTCAAGCTTTGAATGGCTGTTCTTCAAGTCTTCAGAGAGTGGTTGAAGGCTAGTGTATGAGTGTATGGGGGAGTGTATGAGTGTATAGGAGGCTAGGGTTTGTGTATAGTGGCTAGGGTTTGGGAAAACCTAGGGAGGCTAGGGTTTTGGAGATGCTCGAGCTCTGTATATCGAAATATAGGATTTTTAGGTTAAGTTTGCAGACCCCTTTCACGTTGAACGAGACTCTGTATTTATAGAGGGAAGACAAACCTAGCGCCTGTTGCAGTGGCGCCAGGCCAAATTATACACTAGCGCCACTAGTAGTGGCGCCAGGCCACTTTTTGGCTTGGCGCCACTACTAGTGGCGCCAGCCATTTAGGAAACAATTAAGGTCAGCAAAGAACGTATCTTTGACTAGATTTGGGCGCCTGTACTAGCGACTACCATGCAATTTTTAGCCTGGCTTCATTAGGAGTGACTCCGGAAAGTCTGGGAATGATTTGAAGGAGCCGGGAATGACCCGAAAGGCCGGAAAGGAGCAGGAATACTCAAAATAGTGTCCTGGAGGTATTTGACTTGAAAAATGAAGATAAGGTGAGTCGGAAAGGTTGACCGGGCCTTTAGGGGCAAAACGGTCAATCAGACTAGGAAACTGCCGGGGCGAACCCGGATTGTCCCGGAAAAAGACTTGGGATCTGGAAACAATATTTAGAATGTTCCCAGAGGTTGCCGGTTTGATTCCCAGGGCTGGCGTGGTCGGAAATGGAGACCGGCCCACCAGGGGCAAAACGGTCATTTTGCACTGGGTTTGCCGGAACTGACTCGGAATGGTCCAGAAAGGTAAAGGAAGGTCGAGAACACTATAAAACGTGTACTCGGGACATTACCGGTTTAATACCCAGAGCCGGTGTGGTCGAAAAAGGAGACCGGCTCTCCAGGGGCAAAACGGTCATTTTATACCGGGTTGGCCAGAACTAACTCGGAATGGTCCGGAAAGGTAAAGGAAGGTTGAGAACACTATAAAAAGTATTCTCGGGACATTACCGGTTTGATACCCAGAGCCGGTGTGGTCGAAAAAGGAGATCGGCCCTCTAGGGGCAAAACGGTCATTTTGTATCGGGTTGGCCGGAACTAACTCGGAATGGTCCGGAAAGGAAAAGAAAGGTCAAGAACACTATAAAAAGTATTCTCAGGACATTACCGGTTTGATACCCAGAGCCGGTGTGGTCGAAAAAGGAGACCGGCCCTCTAGGGGCAAAACGGTCATTTTGTACCGGGTTGGCCGGAACTAACTCGGAATGGTCCGGAAAGGTAAAGGAAGGTCGAGAACACTATAAAAAGTATTCTCGGGACATTACCGGTTTGATACCCAGAGCCGGTGTGGTCAAAAAAGGAGACCGGCCTTCTAGGGGCAAAACGGTCATTTTGTACCGGGTTGGCCGGAACTAACACGGAATGGTCCGGAAAGGTAAAGGGAGGTCGAGAACACTATAAAAGTATTCTCGGGACATTACCAGTTTGATACCCAGAGCCGGTGTGGTTCCCAGGGCATCCGGATGCCTAGGGGCAAAATGGTCATCTTGACCGAAAAGTCTCGAAAAAGGTCCTAAGGGTAGTCTAGTCATTTTGCACCGAAGTGAGCTAACAAACATGGGTATTGACCTAGGTTTTGAGTGTTTCCGCCACTCGGACGGGGTTGAGTATTTCCGCTACTCGGACGGGGTTGACGATTTGAGAGTATTTCCGCTACTCTAACGGTTCTGTGAGTATGTCCGCTACTCTAACGGTTCTGTGAGTATTTCCGTTACTTTAACGGTTGAGTATTTCCGCTACTCTAACGGTTCTGTGAGTATTTCTGCTACTCTAACGGTTGAGTATTTCCGCTACTCTAACGGCTCTATGAGTATTTCTGCTACTCTAGCGGTTGAGTATTTCCGCTACTCGGATGGCTCTGTGAGTATTTCCGCTACTCTAACGGTTGTGTGAGTAGTTTTGCTACTCGGACCGTCTCGAGGAATAAACTGTCTCGAGAGAGGGATTGGAAAGGGGTCTTACTGTCTTTGAAGAGACGTGCCTGGATTGGAACCGTCTCAAGGAATAAACTGTCTCGAGAGAGGGATTGAAAAGGGGTTTTACCGACTCCGAAGAGTTGTGCCTGGGTTTTGAGTGTTTCCGTCACTCTAACGGTGTGAGTGTTTCCGCCACTCTAACGGCTTTGTGAGTGTTTCCGCCACTCTGATGGTTTTGTGAGTGTTTCCACCACTCTAACGGTTTTGTGAGTAGTTTTGCTACTTGGACCGTCTCGAGGAATAAACTGTCTCGAGAGAGGGATTGGAATTGGAATAAGAAAGGACAATGCCCCTAAGGGCATTTTGGTCATTTTGCCTCTATTTGGGCCTGACAGGCCCGCGAAACGATGGAAAGACGGAATTTGGACTAGAGGATTGGTTTCGATTGAAATATGTCCATAATGACTTGAAAACAAGTCTGGACAGAGTATAGACTGCCGAGCGGTCAAAAATGGGGTACTTACAATGACTTAGCTAAAGAATGAATATTGATACAATACTATAATATATGTGACTATGGCTAAAGAATGAGAATTGATACAACACTATAATATATGTGACTATCGCTATTTGAAATCACAACGTACGCTAATGATAAGTAAATAAACTAACCAATCACACAATTAACACACGAGACATTTACCGTGACAACTCAAACCGAAAAAAACCATGTGTCCCCTTGAACTATCCCTACTTGTATATTTTTGTTTGCACAATACGTCCACTCATATGCGAGGTACGAACATTGCATGCCCCCACCCCCTTATATAAATGTTCTTCTTGTGCATGAAAAAATAAAATTAAGTAAACAAAACCTTTGTTTTTTCACTTTTTTTGTTGGGTTGTAACACATTAGAATTAATAGAAAATCACTTTGTTATACACAACAACTTTTTTTTTGTTTTTTTTTTGGCACTGATATATCTTGGGAATATAATGAGCTTGTGTTACATGGACTAGGCAATTTAGAGGGTAGTGGGTACGTTTTTGGGTCAGATGTGACATTCTTCCTTCGAAACACTGCTTTAGCATAGAGGCATGATTAAAGAAGAATAAAGATATGGTCTATCCATTTTTTTAGAAGGAAAACTCTGTTATCATAAAATTTATATAAAAATTCATCAAATTAAAATGACGTAGGAGTGATATTTCAAAAGTAAGGAGTCAAAATTGTAACTGTTTTAACCGAAAATGAAAGAACTACAGTTAATGTAATAATTATGTTGCATATCATTAGTTGTATGATTTTGTTTTCCTATCAGTGAATTACTTCCTACTATTTTGAAAAGAAAAAAATGTCCCTTTTTTTTTTTTGGTCAGAAATCGTTTGCTAGTCTTCTCTCTTTAGAAATTTGTGTGACATTGATGTTTGTGGATGCACAACTCTTACCCTCTTCTCTGGCAACTTCATATTTTGGGGCAATTCAACATCTTAATGAAAAGTTATTGAATGGTTCTAGAACCATATGGCCTCGTTATATCATCTCACAATGCATGCAAGCTCTTACTTAGATGAGATGTCATAATATCTCACATAACAAACATAATCTACAATCACTATGAGATGAGGAGTAAAGTAATGTGGTGCTTCCCCAACATTGACTAATTACTCCATCTTATAATAAGGGATCCACATAGGCAACTCTAATGCTACCACATGTCAACATTTTGTGATGAATTGAGAAAATTATTCTAGCTAGGATCAAATTTTCTTTTTTTGGATCAACGAGACCAACTTCTCTAAAGTTAAGCTTTATGTCAATTTCACCACCATATTATCTTTATTATTTTTCAAATTTAAAATCGTGAGAATTTCACTAAGCCTGTAACCAAAAATTGTAATTTGTTTTTGAATTTTTATGATCTATATCATGAAGTTTACTTAAAGCTACCTCAGACAGAAATGACCTAAAGGGCAAATCTTAAAATTAATTTTTTTGATTAAATTACAATGACTTTTCTTAAAATATCTGATAATTACAGACTGTACGCATGTAGTTTAAAAAATAATATTGACATGCATTCGAATTTTATTATTGGTAGCAGCTTCTTCCTCCCTATAAACACAGCTAGGAACTCTGACAATAGATGCTGATGTCATCACTAAAATTTTTTAAACACCAAGTATAGCCTTATTCAAATAATAAAGAATAATGTGCTGAAGAAACGATCCATTCTTAATCTTTCAAACCAAACACCTCACCTCATCCTTACCCCCACAACCAAACACTAGTCATCAGCACCACCACCTCCAAACTGTTGATCACGACCACCACTGCCAACATGCTCACCCATCCCTCACCAGCAAAGAAATTCTCGAAAAACTCCATTCTGTTTCTAAGTGAATTAAAACCCAGCACTATTAAAGACCCAGTAGTGATGGGTTAAGGATAATGAAAGCAATGCTTTGGTGGGGTTTGGTACATGGATGAACCAATTATTGGAGCCACCATTGATGACTTCTGCGACCTGTAAGAGATTCATTCAGTGTCTAAATTTACATACATATATGTAATATGTATACACTTATGCATATATACACATACATATTCTTACATCTATAAGAGAAGAGAGGAAGGGAGTACAGAAGTACCGATGGGTTTGAATCAATGCAGTACCAATTGTTTAATGGTGTTTCTGGGTCTAGATTAGTGAACTGCGGTGCAGTGATTAATTGTTTGCTTTTTTTATTAAAAAAATTGGCCAAAGATTTCTTTTCTTCTTAACTCTTGCGGCGACGACAAATCTTCCCTTTTTAAATCATCGAAACCCATCCCCATATCTGGAAATCGTTTGGCATAACAGTGGTGTGGAGACGAAATTGACGGGCTTGGTGAGGTTGGATTTTGTTTGTATAGTTGGCCGAGAGCCTAAGGTTGACTGGGGCGTGGGTCCGTTTGGAAGTCTTGGTAATTATTGAAGTGGCTCACTCGGGCCTCCTGACTATGGAGAGGGCAAGAACCAAGGTAAGCAAGAGAGAGAGAGATTTATGAGCTTGTTCGTGGCTTATGTAATAAATGTATTCAAGCTGTCCCTCTTTGTCATAAATGAGTAGAGAGTATTTATAGTGGGTAGTGATTAACTTTATGTGTACATGTAGCGTTCACCGACTAGACATGCTTGAACCCTACCATCATGACCTGGAAAGGCCATGTCAGGGCAATGGCCGGGTGATTGGATATACAATTTGCCATGGTGTTAGGCTTTTGTCCAACCATGGTTCGCCGCATGTCTGCTGTATTAAATGTGCATCGAATCAACATTTAATGCTTAAGATATGATATTCAAGTAGATATAAGCGTGAATCCCTCTGTCTCTTAGCTGGTTAATGGGACTAGTCCCTCACCTGCTTGTGGGGCGTGCCGCTTAACGATCCCTTTGGTTCTAATCTCCATTCCACCACCCATGGAGAGGGGTCCCAAGCGAGAATGAGCTAAGTTAGGAGGTCAAGGGCTTGAGCCTATTAGATCTTGAGGCGCAGGGCCTTGTTGCACGTTAGGCATGAAGCCTGTCTCGCACGGATGCTTGTTTTGGCCGGAGCTGTGCAAGCGGAGGCCCTGGCTTAAGTGAAGCTCTTGAAGTTATTTGTACGAGGCTAATGATGGGGGCGCTAAGCCTACCGCGGGGGCATCGAGCCTATCTATCCAAACATTATTTGACCAATGCTTGACTTTGAGGTGCCTATGAGACCCACATAATTTGTCAGGTGGACAGACGAGGTGCCACGTGACGCCTGCTGATGAGAGTACATAGAAGTTTTTTGGAGAGATCTTTCATCTACTTCTTGGTGAAGGCGTCGTAATCCTCGTCAGTGGTGTCGGAGTCACTGTCAACAGAGGCAAAATAGCCAAAAGGATGCATATAAATTATAGGTGTACTTATCGTTGGACATATACAATGGTTACATATATGTTATTTATACATAATCTACACTGGTTGCGCTAGATATGATTTTGTGTGCACTTATGGTGTAGATGAGGTTAAGGTGTGTTGAAGATCATCACCTGTTAATGGCCTGGTCATGGTTGCCATGGTGAAAATCACCAAGTTTTGGTTATGGTTTAACTTGGTGTTAAGATCTGGTTCGAGATTGGTACAATGGTGATGGTCACACTGGTTGATTCTTTGACACAAACAGACAGGGACATGATGAGGATCGTGATTGTTTCAACACAGAGGTAGGAAGTCAAAATTAATTTGGGTTTTCCTTGGCTAGAAATATAGTTAAGGAAATTTGATTTTGAATAGGGGTAAATGGGTAAATGCATATTATTCGTTACTTACCGTCAGTTAGTAGCACTGATAGGGGAGGTTAGTGTTATTTCAAAAACCTAAAGAAAACTGTCTATTATTTTCAAATACCGATATCACTGTAATTTACCTTTTTTTATTTTTATTTTCATTAAGGGGCCAAAGCCATGGGAAGGAGCAAGGGTGAGTACAATCATGACCTCATGGAATGGATAAGAGTGCCACAGAATAACTCACCCTTCGCAACCCTGATGTTAATTCTCTAGTACAAGTCTTCAAATTCTTGAAATTAATTCCTTTTTACTCTAAAAAATCAATATTATTGATCCATGCAAGATCTGCCTTCAGAACTCTAGTGTATATATAGAGACAAAGTCTTTATGTAAAACTTTATAAAAGAAAAATGGGTTAATATTGTTTTTTCTTTTCTTCAGCAACCTAAAAGCAATTCACAAAAAGATCCAATCATTATGTGCACCCTAGGACTGTTAGATCCTGTTTGGAACTTGGAGAAGAGAGAGGAAGGTGTCGCGCCCTGATTTTTCTCCCCCGAAAAAGACAAGTGGGAAAAACACAGTGCTTTCTCGTTAGAACTCATACATCTAGAAGAATGAGTGCGACTAGGTTTGAATTAAAAATTTGATTTGATTAAGGGTTTTTTAAAAAAATAGGAGTCGCCACCTAACTTGGTTAAGGTGAGTTAGGTCACCTAAAACTAAGTATTAATTCAAAAATTACACTTAGGGTTTTTTAAAATACTTCCTCAAAAGAGGGTTTTTAAGAAAAGAGGTCATTTGGTAACCTTTGAAAATATTTAAGCCTTTTTTAAAAAGTAACTCTGTTTGGTGTTTCGAAAATAGTGATCCTAAGTTCGGAGGTTGGTTACATGTAGGGAAGACGCACTAAGCCATCACCCTACCCCGCCCTCGCGGTACCTACATGTCTATTCACCCTAGGTTCACCTATTAAAGTCTTTAACTAATACATGTCCAAAGCTATCCACTTTGAAAAGAATTTTTAGAAAGAAATTGACATGATGCATGATATGCAAGTGCAAAGATAAGAGTCAATTTTTAAAAAGAGATTTGAAAGGAAAATTTGATTTTGAAAGGAGATTTGAGAAAAGACTTGATTTGATTTTGAAATGGATTTGGAAAGACAGATTTGATTTGAAATTAGAAAGAAAGTTTTAAAAATTGGAAATAGAAATTTGAAAATATATTTTTGGAACTGGAAGTTTGAAAACAGTTATGGAATTGGAGATTTGGAAAAAAAGAAGAAATTATGACCGCGCCCATGAAGGTTGCCTACGTATCCCTTTTGAGGAATCAGGTCAGCCGTAGTTCGGACAAGAGTCTAATTGAAAATAGAAGGTTTGTTAAAAATAGTTTGATTTGGAAATTGAATTTGAAGATTGGTATTGGAAAACTTGGTTTTAGGAAACCTAGACTTAAGAAAGATGGGTCTTAAGAAAGACTTGAGGTTTAAGAAATATTGGACTTGACTTGGAAGGGTTTTAAAAAATATTTGACCCGAATGTTAGATTTCGAAGATTATGAAAGAAAAATGGAATTTAGGAAAGGTTCGAATTAGGAAAGTTCTATTTTAGGAAAGTTTTAAATTACGAAAGTTTCATTTTTGGAAAGTTTTAAACTTAGGAAAGATTATGAATTAGGAAAGTTTTGAATTTAAAAAGATTTGAAATTTAGGACAATTTAGTTTTAAGAAAAAGTCAATTTTGGAAATGTTCGGATTTGGAAAGCTAGGTTTGAGAAGGATCTAGATTTCGAAAAGATTTAGATTTTAGAAAGATTTAGGCTTTAGAAAAATTTGAATTTAGAAAGTTTTGAATTTAGAAAGATTTGGAATTTAGAAAATTTTGAATTTAGAAAGCTTTGAAATTTAGAAAGTTTAGAAGTTTAGAAAGATTCAAAATTTGAATATTAGAAATTCTTTGAAATTAGGAAAGGTTTGAGTTTAAGAATGATTTGAAAATTTAGATTTGGAAAGTTAAAATTTGGAAAGTTGTGAAATTAAGAAGGGTTGGAATTAGAAAAGATTTGGAAGCTTAAAGTTTAAGGAAAGATTTAAAAATTTAAGTTTTGGAAACTTAAGATTTAGGAAAGGTATGAGATTAAGAAGGATTTGGATTTAGGAAAAATTGGATTTTGTTTCTAAAAAAAAGAGATGATTTGATTTTATTTTCAAAAACGGAGGGTTGGATTTAGTTTCCTAAATGGGAGATTGGATTTGGTTTCCTAAAGGGAAGATTGGATTTGACATGGATTTGGAAGGTGAAGTTTTAGAAATCTTAGATTTGAAAATTTATGATTTGATGTAGAAAATAGGATTTGGGAACCTAGAGTTTGAAGCCAAAAATGAGGAATTGAAAATCATGTTTTTGAAAAGAAAATTAGAGTTTCCTAATTGTTAGCTCTAAGGCTTGACTTGGGCTCTAAGGTAAAGAGTTTTTGGAAAGTGAGTTTTTTGGAAAAGGAAGATTTTTGAAAAGAAATCTTAGAAAGAAATTTTTAGAAAGTAAACTTGAGAGGATGTTTAGAAAAGAAAATTTTGAAAGTAAAACTTAGAGGGAGTTTTTGGAAAGAGAGGTTTCTGGAAAGAGTTTCTAGGAAAGATTTTTTGGAGGAAATTTTTGAGAATGAGGTTTTTGGAAAGTGTTGCTAGGAAGGAAACTTAGGAAGTGTTTTTAGAAAGTGAATTTTGAAGATAGCTTTTTGGAAAGGAGTTTAAAAAGTAATTTTGAAAAATAAATTTTGAAGGGAGTTTTTAGGAAACAAATTTGGAAAGGAGATTGGAGAGAATTTTTAGAAAGTATATTGGAAAAGAGATTTTTAGAAAAAGAGATTTGAAAAGAGTTTTTGGAGAGGGATTTAAAAAGTGGTATTGGAAAGTCTATAAAAATATCTCACTTTCCTAAAACGATTCTAACCATAAGAAGTTTAGAACCATTCTAAGATAGTGGTTTTGAAAACAACAAATATTTAAAAATATGGACCATATTGGTCACTTTAAATGTAACACTTTAATAAAGCAGCCCTAACCATAGAAATGCTAAAATCACCCTAGGATTGTGATTTTGAAAACAATTTTTAAAGAAGAAAATTTTAATGCAAGTTTTGAATACGATTTTGATACAAGCTTTAAAAACAAGTTTAAAAACAAACTTTGGAAAAATGCATGATCATGATATGCACAATGCAAGTTGGGATCGTGAACATACAAGGTTAAAGGCTTCACCATATAATCAAGGGGGCTGAACCCACGTGGTCTCTGGTGAAGAAAGCAGGTGAAGTCCAATAGACTAAGAGAAAGTCCCCGATACGGTGACCTCCAATAGCCTACTCCTAAACATGGACTTGGAAGTCCTTTGTTTCAAGCATGTAAGAAAGCGGGTGAAGAAGATGAGGGATTAAAATAGAAGAAAACCCATGTGAGTTCTGAGGGAGAAGAGAGAGAGGGAGATGCGTAAACATAAATATGAAGCCTACCTTGTGTCTTCTTTTGCTTGCTTTGCTTTATTCGCCATGTTTTTCTTGCTTTGTTTCGGTCTTTACTTCAGTCTTCACCTTGATCTTCGAGTGCTTGCTTCAATCTAAGGGAGCTTCGGAGTTGCAGTACTTTAAGTCTTCAATGGAGGCAATGGAGGCTAATATATGAGTGTATAGGGGTGTATGTGAGTGTATAGGAGGCTAGGGTTTGGAAAACCTAAAGGGAACTAGGGTTTAAGGAGGCTGCGAGCTCTGTATATCGAAGAAGAGGGTTTTCAAACTGAGTTTGCAGACCCTTTTCACGCTGGAGGAGGCTCTGTATTTATAGACATAGGATAGACTTGGCACCTGTTGCAGTGGCACAATGCCAAAGATTACACTGTTGCCACTAGGAGTGGCGCCAGGCCATTTTTTGGCTTGGCGCCACTAGGCCACTTAGGAAAGTTTTAAGGTCAGCAAGCAACGAGTCTTCAGAAGATTTGGGCTCCAGTACTAGTGATTACCATGCAATTTTTAGCCTAGCTTCAGTAGGAGTGACTCCGGAAGGTCTGGGAATGATTTAGAGCGCCGGGAATGGCCCGAAGAGCCAAAAAGGGATAGGAGCCCTTAGAATAGCATCCCGGAGGTAGTAGACTTGAAAAATAATGACATGACGTATTGGAAGGGTTGACCCGGCCACTAGGGGCAAAACGGTCAACTAAACTGGAAAACTGCCGGGATGGACTCGGAATGTCCCTAAAGAAGACTTGAGGTTTGGAAACATTACTTAGAATGTCCTAGGAGGTTAGCGGTTTGATACCCAAAGCCGGTGTGGTTGGAAAAGGCGACCAGCCCACCAGGGGTAAAATGGTCATTTTACATCGGGTTTGCCAGAACTGACTCAGAATGATATGGAAAGGTATCGAAAAGTTGGGGATACTATCAAAAGCATCCCCGAGAGATTACCGATTTGATACCCAGAGCCGGTGTAGTTCTCGGGACACTCGGATGCCTAGGGGCAAAATGGTCATTTTGATCGGAGAGTCTCAGAATTGATCCAAAACTGACTAGAAGGCACTTAATCATGTTGGATTGTCTCTAGGACGACCTTCGAAGGATGGACTTATTGTTCTGAGGACTTAGGTTCTTTCTCAAGAAAAGTACCGAAAAACGGCCCCAGGGGTAGTTTGGTCATTTTTCACCGGAGTGAGCTAGCAAGCACTGGTGTTGACCTGGATTTTGAGTGTTTCTATCACTCTGACTGCGGTCCAGTGATATAGGGGTTTGTTGGCAATTCCCTATATTGACCTGTTTACGAGTGTTTCCGCCACTCTCACGGTTGCAATGTTTACGAGTACTTCCGTTACTCTGACAGTTTGCGATCATTCCTGAAACTGCTTGATCTCGAAAAGCTAGTAAATGGACTTAGCACCTGAGGAATCAACTTTCTAGGAAGGCTGCCGATACAGACATTTCTTCATTGGCGGGCTAGCAGGCACCAAAAGTGGATTGATCTACCATCTAAGGGACTTGGGGTTTCGTTCTGGTCAACTGGTTTAAAGGGACTTACCGTTCCGAAGACTTTCTTCAGAAAACGTGCTGGACAGATAGACTTACCACCTCAAGGAATCAACTTTCTCGAATGGTGTGCCGAACTAGAATTGGAATTGGATTGTAATTGGATCAGAATTGGATTTGAAGTGGAACTGGACTAGAAAAGGGGACTTATCGTCTTTGAAAAGACCCGCCCACTAGAATTGGACCAAACAATGCCTCCAAGGGCATTTTGGTTAGTTTGCCTCTATTTGGGCCCGGTGGGCCTGCAAAGCAATGGATTGACTGGATTATGTTTGAAAAATTAGAATATGTCTATATTGACTTGAACTCAAGTCTGGACGGACTGGAGACTGCCGAGCGGGCAAAAATGGGGTGCTTACAAAAAAAAAAAAGAGAAAATGAGGGAAATGTATTTTCACTTTCTTGTTTGGTTTTGCAAAGGAAATGAAAGGGAAGGTGGGGAAAGAAGAGAGAGAAAGAGAGTGAATATTTTCTTTTTCCTCCATTTCCCTTTTGCCTCCATTTCCCCTCCATTCCACTTCTCTTTCCCTTCCCTTTTTCTCCCAGTTAATATCAAACAAGGAAATGACACAAGCTTAAAATTTTTCCTTCTTTTCCCTCCCTTAAGTTCCAAACAGGCTATTAAATACTTATTCACACACCTAAAGTGCCTGATGTGGGATGTCAGTCAAAATGCAAACCCAGCCCCTAGATGTGAGCTGTAAAGCCCCAACTGCACTCACGGGCAGCCACACTGTTATTGACTGAAGTCGGACTAGGAATGCCCTACATATGCCAAACATGATGAATTTGGCTCACTTCTTGGAGATAAGGGATTTGCCCCTGTATGCAAGCACCTTACCATTAATCAGGAATCTGCTTTCATCATTTATTCATGGAAAATAAGAAAACTCATTGAACTTTAAGGTTTACAATATAAAAAGTCAAAGTACATGTTAATAGGGGGAGGGGGAACATATTTCTTCGGACTTCCACCTATCTAATTTTACATGTGAAATCCTAAACTACTCTTTGTTGACTCAAGGTTAATCCCCACGTTGATTTTGATGATAATTAAACCTTGTGTTGTTTTACTAATGCATTTACATAGTGTGAAGATTAATAGAGTTTATAATTTAGACTTAAAGGTCAATCTGAAATCTAATACATGTCAAAGTGAATGCACAACAAGCTCAGGATCTAGCAATGGACTATAAGAGTTATGAAATGAACTCTAAGAGCTATGCAATGAACCAAACAGAGCATTGACGCCTATCTCTGCTTAAAACAAATAATTTGCACTCGAAGAGATTGAAGGTGTTCAAATAAAGCTTTCATCAAGTATGTATAGACTCAATGAAGTTGTATTGCACTCAGAAAGATTGAAGACTTCTTCAGAGTGTTTACAAATCTATACATCTTATTTGTAAGTCAAAGTACCTTTACTAGTAAATGCATGTTTTCCTTTAACTAAGGTTCGGTCTTCGCCTTGATCTTCAAGTGCTTGTTTGGATCTTCAGAAACTTCAGAATTGTAGCACTTCAAGTCTTCAATGAAGGTTTTTGAGGCTAGTGTAGGAGTGTATAGGGGTGTATGTGAGTGAATAGGAGGCTAGGGTTTGGTGTATGGTGACTAGCATACTCCTAGATTATAACTTCAAATTCAAGGTAGCAGATTTTTATCTTTCTAGACTTGGCATGACCGATGATTCCCACATTTCAACAACCCCACAAGGGACCCTGGGCTATGTTGATCCTTAGTACCATCAGAATTTCTTTTGTCAGGGCATAGTCCCTTTTGTCTGTTTCAATTTCGGAAGTACCAAAAAAACATAAAAAATAGATCAAGTTGTCACTCAGAAAGATTGAAGACTTCTTCAGAGTGTACAAAAGTCAGTTGAAGATGATTTGATTTTGAAGATATTGAAAATGCTTAAAAGAATACTTTATCAAGTGTGCAAAGATCGATTCTGGATAATGTGATTGGAAGTTGCTTGAGAAGAAGATTCATATTGATTGTCTGATCTCTACATGGAATCTAAGTGAAGAATTCTTCTGAGATGTAAAGAATCAATGAAGACAATATGCATGAAGAGATTTCATCAAGCTTACAAAAGTCTCATTGAGGTGATTCCAAAGAAAAAAGAAGAATTGCTAACAAAGAGAAGAAATCAGCAATGAAAGCAATAGCTCGGTGTCGCGTCTAAATTTTTCGCACTCGAAGAATACACACACAAGCGAAAAAAATACTGTACTCTCTCGTTAGAACTTATCCTCCTAGAAGAATGAGTGCGACTAGGTTTGAATTGAAAATCGATTTAAATAAAGGGCTTTTGAAAAACATTTGGAGTCACCACCTAACTTGATTAAGGTGAGTTAGGTCACTTAAAAACTAAGCGCAATCCGAAGACTAAACTTAGGGTTTTTTAAAACGATTTTGAAAATACTACCTCAAGAGAGGGTTTTTAAGAAAATAGGTTATTTAGCAACCTTTGGAAAATAGTTAAGCCTTTTTTAGAAAAATAAACTGCATTTTGGTCTTTGAAAGCAGTGATCCTAGGTTCGGAGGTTGGTTACGTGTAGGGAAAACGCACTAAGCCATTACCCTACCCCGCCCTTGCAGTACCTACATGTCTATTTACCCTAAATTCACCTATGAGAGTCTTCAACTAACAAATGTCCAATTCTATCCACTTTAGAAAAATAATTTTTTAAAAGACATGATGTATGATATACAAGTGCAAGAAAAGAAAGTTGGAAAATAGATTTGGAAAGAAATTGATTTGATTTGAAAGATATTTGAAAAGATAGACTTGAAATTGAAAAGTTTTAGAAATTGGAAACAGAGATTTGGAATTGGAAGTTTGAAATAGAATATGGAATTGGAGATTTGAAAAAGGTTATGGAAATAGAAGCTTGAAAAATGTTGTGGAATTTGAGATTTGAAAAAGGCTGTGACCGCACCCATGAGGGTTGTTTACGTATCCTTTTTGAGGAATTAGGTCAGTTGTAGTTCGGACAAGAGTTTGATAGAAAATAAAAGGTATGATTGGAAGAAAGAGATTTTGATTAGAAGATTTGGTTTTGGAAAGCTTGGTTTTAGAAAACCTAGACTTAGGAAAGAAAGGTTTTAGGAAGGACTTGAGATTCAGAAAGATTCGACTCAAATGTTGGACTTGGAAAATTAGGAAAGTTGAAATTAGGAAAGGTTCGAATTAGGAAAGTTTCGTTTTAGGAAAATTTCATTTTAGGAAAGTTTTGGTTTAAGAAAGATTCAATTTAGAAAAGTTTTGAATTAAGAAAGGTTTCATAATAGGAAAGGTTTCGTTCTAAGAAAGTATTGAAATTGGAAAGTTTTGAATCTAGAATGTTTTGAAATAAGGAAGTTTTGAAAGTAAGAAAGTTTTGAGTTTAGTGTAAGCACCCCATTTTTGACCGCTCGGCAGTCTACACTCCGTCTAGACTTGTTTTCAAGTCATTATGGACATATTCCAATCGAAACCAATCCTCTAGTCCAAATTCCGTCTTTCCATTGCTTCGCGGGCCTGTCAGGCCCAAATAGAGGCAAAATGACCAAAATGCCCTTAGGGGCATTGTCCTTTCTTATTCCAATTCCAATCCCTCTCTCGAGACAGTTTATTCCTCGAGACGGTCCGAGTAGCAAAACTACTCACAAAACCGTCAGAGTGGCGGAAACACTCACAAAACCGTCAGAGTGGCAGAAACACTCACACCGTTAGAGTGGCAGAAACACTCAAAACCCAGGCACGTCTCTTCGGAGTCGGTAAGACCCCTTTCCAATCCCTCTCTCGAGACAGTTTATTCTTCGAGACGGTTCCAATCCAGGCACGTCTCTTCGGAGACGATAAGACTCCTTTCTAATCCCTCTCTCGAGACAGTTTATTCCTCGAGACGGTCCGAGTAGCAAAACTACTCACACAACCGTTAGAGTAGCGAAAATACTCATAGAACCGTTAGAGTAGCGGAAATACTCAACCGTTAGAGTAGCGAAAATACTCACAGAACCGTTAGAGTAGCGGAAATACTCACAGAGCCGTTAGAGTAGCGGAAATACTCTCAAATCGTCAAACCCGTTCGAGTAGCAGAAATACTCAACCTCGTCCGAGTAGCGAAAATACTCAACCCCGTCCGAGTGGCGGAAACACTCAAAACCTAGGTCAATACCCATGTTTGTTAGCTCACTTCGGTGAAAAATGACCAGACTACCCTTAGGACCTTTTTCGAGACTTTTCGGTCAATATGACCATTTTGCCCCTAGGCATCTGGATGCCCCGGGAACCACACCGGCTCTGGGTATCAAACCGGTAATGTCCCGAGAATACTTTTTATAGTGTTCTTGACCTTCCTTTACCTTTCTGGACCATTCCGAGTCAGTTCCGGCAAACCCGGTACAAAATGACCGTTTTGCCCCTGGAGGGCCGGTCTCCTTCTTCGACCACACCGACTCTGGGTATCAAACCGGTAATGTCCCGAGAATACTTTTTATAGTGTTCTCGACCTTCCTTTACCTTTTTGGACCATTCCGAGTCAGTTCCGGCAAACCCGGTACAAAATGACCGTTTTGCCCCTGGTGGGCCGATCTCCATTTCCGACCATGCCGGCCCGAGGAATCAAACCGGCAACCTCTGGGAACATTCTAAATAATGTTTCCAGATCCCAAGTCTTTTTTCGGGACAATCCGGGTTCGCCCCGACAGTTTCCTAGTCCGATTGACCGTTTTACCCCTAAAGGCTCGGTCAACCTTTCCGACACATCCAATCCTCACTTTTCAAGTCAAATACCTCCAGGACACTATTTTAAGTGTTCCTGCTCCTTTCCGGCCTCCCGGGTCATTCCCGGCTCTTTCAAATCATTCCCGGACTTTCCGGAGTCACTCCTAGTGAAGCCAGGCTAAAGTTTACATGGTAGTCACTAGTACAGGTGCCCAAATCTAGTCAAAGATACGTTGCTTGCCGACCTTAATTGTTTCCTAAATGGCTGGCGCCATTAGCAGTGGCGCCAAGCCAAAAAATGGCCTGGCGCCACTCCTAGTGGCGCGAGTACAAATTTTGCCCTGGCGCCACTGCAACAGGCGCCAGGCTTGTCCTCCCTCTATAAATACAGAGCCTCGTTCAACGTGAAATGGGTCTGCAAACTTAACCTAAGAATCTCATATTTCGATATACAGAGCTCGAGCACCTCCTAAACCCTAGCCTCCCTAGGTTTTCCCAAACCCTAGCCACCATACATAAACCCTAGCACTCATACACACCCCCATACACTCATACACTAGCCTTCAACCACTCTCTGAAGACTTGAAGAGCAGCCATCCAAAGCTTGAAGACAATCCTTGAAGACTGAAGGTGAAGATCAAGACCGAAGACCGAAGATCGAAGACTGCACGGCGCGCAAAATAAAGAAGATACAAGGTAGGCTCCCTATTTAATTTTCTGCACTTCCCCCCTCTCTCTTCTCTCTCCTAACCCACTTGGGTTTTCTCTATTTTAATCCCCCATCTCTTTCCCCCTTTTCTTTGCATGCTTGAAACAAGGGGACTCCCGGTCCATGTGTAGGATTAGACTATTGGAGAGTCACCGTGTCGGGGGCTTTCTTCTAGTCTAACCAAAGACCACGTGGGTCCGGCCCCCTTGATTATGTGGTGAAGCCTTAACCTTGTATGTTCACGACCCCAAATTGCATTGTACATATCATAGTTTTGCATCTTCCAAAATTCGTTTTTAAAAAGTTGTTTTCAAACTTGTTTTCAAAATTGCATCAAAAGCTCTTTTTCAAAAACATGTTTTCAAAATCACAATCCTAGAGTGATTCTAGCCTTTCCATGGCTAGGGTTGCTTTAGGAAAGTGTTACATTAAAAGTGACCTTTTGGTCTATATTTTCAAATCTTGTTGTTTTCAAAACCGCTTTCCTAAAGTGGTTCTAGCCTTCTTATGGTTAGAATTGCTTTAGGAAAGTGAGATGTTTTTACACCTTCTAAAAACTCTCTTTAAAAATCTCTTCCTAAGAATCTCTTTTTCAACATACTTTTCTAAAACTCCCCTCTTCAAAATTGTTTTTGAAAACTCCCTTCCAAAATCTATTTTTCAAAACTCTCTTTTTCAACTCCTTTCCAAAATCTTTTCCTTAAAATTCACTTTCTAAAAATGCTCCTTAAAAATCTTTCTAAAAACTCTCTTCCCAAAATTTTTCTTCTAGAAACTCTCCTCTAAGATCTTCTTTCCAAAAAATACATTTCTAAAAACACACTTTCCAAAACTCCCTCTTTCCTAAAATCTTTTTCCAAAAACTCCCCCTCCAAATTCAGTTTCCAAAAACTCCTCCCTAGGATTCCCTTCTAGAAAACCTTCGTTTCCAAAAATGCACTTTCCAAAAACTCTTTCCTTAAGAAGCCCAAGTCAAGCCCTAGAACTCACAATTAGGAAACCCTAAATTTTCTTTCCAAAAGCATGATTTTCAAATTTTGCCCCAAACCTAGGTTTCCAAAACCTCTTGTTTTCATATCCGAACTATATATGTTTCCAAAACCTCTTTTCTACGTTAAAATTCCACACTTCCAAAACTAGGGTTTCTAGAATCTCCCTTTCCAAATCCTTACCAAATCTAATCTTCCCTTTAGGAAACCAAATCAAATCTCCCCATTTAGGAAACTAGATCCTATCCTCCGTTTTTGGAAACAAAATCCAACCCTTCTCTTTTAGAAACAAAATCCAAATTTTCCCTAATTCGAATCCTTCCTAATCTTTCACTTTCCTAAACCATAAGTTTCCTAAACTTAAACTTTAAACCTTTCCTTAAGTTTCAAAATCCAACCCTTTCCTAATTCAAATCCTTCCCAAACTTCCGTTTTCCTAAATCTTAAGTTTTCAAAACTTGAACATAAAAATCTTTCCTAAACTTTAAAACTCAACCTTCAAATCTTTCCTAGTTCAACCCTTTCCTAATTCTACCCTTTTCAAGCATCTTTTTGAAATCCAAGCTTTCAAACCTTTCCTAATCTCAAGATTTTCTAAAACTCTAAAAACTTTCTAAATCTTAAACTTTCTAAATTTCAAATCTTTCCAAATTCAAAACTTTCTAAATTTGAAACTTTCTTAAGTTCAATCTTTCTAAACCTAAAACTTTCTAAATTCTAAACTCTCTTAAACTTCAAATCTTTCCAAATCTAAGACTTTTCTAAATTCAAAACTTTCTTAATTTAGGACTTTCTTAAGTTGAAACTTTCTTAATTCCAACACTTCCTAAGTTGAAAGCTTTCCTTTTTCGAACCTTTCCTAAAACGAAATTTTCTTATTTTCAAAACTTCCTTGTTTTCAAAGCCTTCCAAATTCAAAACTTCCTTTTTTTCAAAACATTTCTAAATTCAAAACTTTCCGATTTTCAAAACTTTCCTAATTTGGGAACTTTCCTAATCTGAAAACCTTTCCTTTTTCGAAAACTTTCTAAACTCGAAACTTTCTAATTTCAAAACTTTCCTAAACCTAAAACTTTCCTAATTTCAAAACTTTCCAAAAATGAAACTTTCCTAAATCAAACATTTCCTAATCTCCTAAACCTTCCAAGTCGAGTCAAGCTCTTCCTAAGTCTAGGTTTCCTAAACCTTCATCTTTCTCTTTTTCAAAACAAGTTCAAATCTATCTTTTCAAATCAAAGTCCAATTTTCTCAATTTCAATTTCCAATCTCCTCTTCCAATTCCAAATCGAATTCAATTTCCAATTCAATCTCCTTCTTCAAATCCACTCTTCTCTTTTCAATCGGACTCCGGTCCGAACTACGACTGACCTGATTCCCCCAAAGGGATACGTAGGCAATCTTCATAGGTGCGTTCACAATACTTTTCAAACTTTCAATTCCACCCTCATGGGTGTGGTTTCAAAATTCTTTCCAAATCTCAAATTCCAATCTATTTTCAAAATTCCAATTTTAAAATTTCTATTTTCAAATTCCTATTTCCAAATTTTCAAAATTTCCAATTTCAATTCCATCTTTTCAAATCTATTTTCAAATCAAAGCAATCTCTTTTTAAATCTAATTTTTAATTCTTTTCTATTGCTTGCATATCATGCATCATGCTAAATTAGTTTTCAAACATTGTTTTTTTAAAGTGAATAGGGTTGAACTATAGTTAGTCGAAGACTCTCATAGGTGAATCTAGGGTAGATTGACATGTAGGTACCAAAAGGGCGGGGTAGGGTGATAGCTTAGTGCGTCTTCCCTACACGTAACCAACCTTCGAACCTAGATCACTGATTTCAAAGACCAAAAAGGAGTTATTTTTCAAAAAGGGCTAAATGTTTTCCAAAGGTTGCCAAACAACCTATTTTTCGTAAAAAACCCTCTCTTGAGGATGTTTTCAAAATTGTTTTCCAAAACCCTAAGTGTAGTTTTCGGACTATGCTTAGTTTTTAGGTGACCTAACTCACCTTAATCAAGTTAGGTGGCGACTCCGAATCTTTTTCAAAAAGCCCTTTATTCAAACCTGTTTTCAATTCAAACCTAGTCGCACTCATTCTTCTAGGAGGGTGAGTTCTAACGAGAGAGTACAGTGTTTTTCCCGCTTGGGTGAGTATTCCTCGAGTGCAAAAAATCTGGGCGCGACATTTAGGAAGCTTTAAATTTGGAAAGATTTGAAGTTTTGAATTTGGAAAGTTGAAATTTTAAAAGGGATGAAATTAGGAAAGGGTTGAATTAGGAAAGATTTGGAAGGTTAATGTTTAAGGAAAGATTTGAAAGTTTTGGGAAACTTACGGTTTAGGAAGAGATGAGATTAGGAAAGAGTGAACTAGAAAATGTTTGGGTTTGGAAGGATTGAGATTCCTATTTCCTAAAATAAGGGATTGAATTTTGTTTATAAAAAGAGTTGTTCTGATTTTGTTTCCAAAAACGGAGGATTGGACCTAGTTTCCTAAACAGGGGAGATTAGATTTGTTTTCCTAAAGGAAAGATTAGATTTGACATGAAATTGGAAAGATGGAGTTTTGGAAATCCTAGTTTTGGGAAGACTATAGTTTTGACGTAGAAAAGAGGTTTTGGAAATATATATAGTTTTGATGTGGAAAATAAGAGGTTTTGAAAACCTAGGTTTTGAGGCCAAAATAAAGGATTGGAAATCATGCTTTTGGGAAGGAAAATTAGAGTTTCCTAATTGTGGATTCTAGGGTTTGACTTGGACTGTAAAGAAGGAGATTTTGGAAAGTAAGTTTTTGGAAAGTGACACTTTGAGAGAGTTTTTGGACAGGGGATTTTTTGGAAGGAGATCGTTGGAAAGAGTTTTAGGAAAAAGATTTAGGGAGTGTTTTCTCAGAAAGAAACCTAGGGAGTGTTTTTAGAAAGTGAATTTTGAGTAGAGTGTTTTGGAAAATAGTTTTTAGAAAAGTGAGTTTTGTGGAGGGAAGTTTTAGAAAAACAACTTTGGAAAGGAATTTTGAAAGGAGGTCGAAGAGAATTTTTTAGAAAGTATGTTGAAACAGAGGTTTTTAGAGGGAGAGATTTGAAAAGAGAGTTTTTAGAAAGTATATTAAATATCTCACTTTTCTAAAGCGATTCTAACCATAAAAGGGTTATAACCACTTTAAGATAGTGTTTTTGAAAACAACAATGTTTTGAAAATATGGACCATATTGGTCACTTTAAATGTAACACTTCCCTAAAGCAACCCTAGCCATGGAAAGGCTAGAATCACCCTAGGATTGTGATTTTAAAAATGAGTTTTAAAGAAGAAAATTTTAATGCAAGTTTTGAAAGCAGTTTTCGATGCAAGTTTTCGAAGCAAGTTTGAAAACGAATTTTGTAGAGATGCAAGATAATGATATGCACAATGCAAATTGGGTCGTGAACATACAAGGTTAAAGGCTTCAACACATAATCAAGGGAGCTAAACCCACATGGTCTCTGGTTAGACTAACAGAAAGCCTCCGACACGGTGACTCTCCATTAGCCTAATCCTACACATGGACCCAGAAGTCCCTTGTTTCAAGCATGCAAAGAAAGGCCCGGGGGGGGGGGGGGGGGGGAGGGGGAGGGAAGAAGATGAGGGATTAAAATAGAAGAAACTGAAGTGGGTTAGGAGAGAGAAGAGAGGGCGAAGATGTGTAAACGTAAATAAGAAGCCTACCTTATGTCTTCTTTATTTTGCTTAGCTTTGCACGCTTTGCTTTACTTGCTTCGCTTCGGTCTTCACTTCAATTTTCAAGAGTTTGTCTTCGATCTTCAAAGTTTCGTAGTTGCAGCAATCCGAGCTTTCAATGGGGGGTTTGAGGCTAGTGTATGAGTATATGAGAGTGTATAGAAGGCTAGGGTTTATGTATGGAGCCTAGGGTTTGGAAAACCTAAAGGAGACTAGGGTTTTGAGAGGCTACGAGCTCTGTATATCGAAAAGTAGGGTTTTTAGACTGAGTTTGCGGACCTCTTTCACGCTGGAGGAGGCTCTGTATTTATAGACAAGGGAATGACCTAGCGCTTATTGGAGTGGCGCCAGGCCAAAAATGCTTCTGGCACCACTAGAAGTGGCGCCAGGCCAAATATTGGCTTGGCGCCACTACTAGTGGCGCCAGCTACTTAGGAAAGTTTTAAGGTCGGCAAGCAATATATCTTGAGAAGATTTGGGGGCTTGTACTAGTGACTATCGTGCAATTTTTAGCCTGACTTCACTAGGACTGACTTTGGAAAATTAGGGAAAGATTTAAGGGACCAGGAATGGCTCGGAAGGCCAGAAAAGGGCAGAAACCCTTAGAACAGGGTTTGGAGGTATTTGTCCTGAAAAAGGATGAAAAGAATTGTCAAAAAGGTTGACCGGGCCATTAGGGGCAAAACGGTCAATCGGGCCGAGAAGCTGCTGGGACGGACTTAGAATGTCCCAGAAGAAGACTCGAGATTTGCTAACATTATTTAGAATGTTCCCAAAGGCTACCGGCTTGATACCCAGAGCCAGTGTGCTCAGAAATGGAGACCGGCCCACTAGGGGCAAAACGGTCATTTTGTACCGGGTTTGCCGGAACTGACTCGGAATGGTTCGGAAAGGTAAAGGAAGGTTGAGAATACTATAAAAAGTATTCTCGGGACATTACCGGTTTGATACTCAAAGCCGGTATGGTCGAAGAAGGAGACCGGCCCTCTAGGGCAAAACGGTCATTTTGTACCGGGTTGGCCGAAACTGACTCGGAATGATCCGGAAAGGTAAGGGGAGGTTGAGAACACTATAAAAAGTATTCTTAGGAGGTTACCGGTTTGATACCCAAAGCCGGTGTGGTCGAAGAAGGAGACCGGCCCTCCAGGGGCAAAACGGTCATTTTATACCGGGTTGGCCGGAACTGAGTCGGAATGATCCGGAAAGGTAAGGGGAGGTTGAGAACACTATAAAAAGTATTCTCAGGAGGTTACCGGTTTGATACCCAGAGCCGGTGTGGTTCTCGAGGCGTTTGGATGCCTAGGGGCAAAATGGTCATCCTGACCGAAAAGTCTCAGAAAAGGTCCTAAGGGTAGTTTGGTCCTTTTCCACCGAAGTGGGCTAACAGCCACTGGTGTTGACCTAGGTTTTGAGTGTTTCCGCCACTCTAACGGTGTGAGTATTTTCGCTACTCGGACGGGGTTGATGATTTGTGAGTATTTCCGCTACTCGGACGGGGTTGATGATTTGTGAGTATTTCCGTTACTCGGACGGGGTTGATGATTTGTGAGTATTTCCGTTACTCGGACGGGGTTAATGATTTGTGAGTATTTCCGCTACTCGGACGGGATTGATGATTTGGGAGTATTTCCGCTACTCAGACGGGGTTGATGATTTGTGAGTATTTCCGCTACTCTAACGGCTCTGTGAGTATTTCCGCTACTCTAACGGTTCTGTGAGTATTTCCGCTACTCTAATGGCTTTGTGAGTAGTTTTGCTACTCGGACCGTCTCGAGGAATAAACTGTCTCGAGAGTGGGACTGGAAGGGGTCTTACCGTCTCCAAAGAGAGGTGCCTAGGTTTTGAGTGTTTCCGCCACCCTAACGGTTTCGTGAGTATTTCCGCTACTCTAACAATTCTGTGAGTACTTCCGCTACTCTAACGGTTCTGTGAGTATTTTCGCTACTCTAACGGTTCTGTGAGTATTTCCGCTACTCTAACGGTTCTGTGAGTACTTCCGCTACTCTAACGGTTCTGTGAGTATTTTCGCTACTCTAACGGTTCTGTGAGTAGTTTCACTACTCGGACCATCTCGAGGAATAAACTGTCTCGAGAGAGGGATTGGAATTGGAATAAGAAAGAACAATGCCCCTAAGGGCATTTTGGTCATTTTGCCTCTATTTGGGCCTGACAGGCCCGCGAAGCGATGGAAAGACGAAATTTGGAACTAGAGAATTGGATTCGATAGGAATATGCCCAAAATGACTTGAAAACAAGTCTGGACAGAGTGTAGACTGCCGAGCGGTCAAAAATGGGGTGCTTACAGCGATGTTTGCGAATACTTTCGCTATTCTAACGGTTCGCGATCATTCCCGAGATTGCCTGATCTCGGGAAGCTGCTAAAGGGACTTAGCGCTTAAGAAGTCAACTTTCTCAAAAGACGTGCCGAAACAGACATTTCTGCATTGGCGGGTTAGCAGGTGCCAAAGGTGGACCGTTCTACTATCTCGAAGACTTGGGGTCTCGTCTCGGTCGACAAGTTTAAAAGGACTTACCGTTCCGAAGAAACTTTCTCTGAAAAACATGCTGGATTGGATAGACTTATCGTCTCTAGAAATCAGCTTTCTCGAGAGAGAGATTGGAATTGGAATTGAAAAAGGGAACTTATCGTCTTCGGAAAGATGTGCCTATTAGAATTGGAAAGGGGACTTATTGTCTTTGGAAAGATGTGCCTAATTTGAAATTGGACCGAACAATGTCCCTAAGGGCATTTTGGTCATTTTGCCTCTATTTAGCCCTGGTGGGCCTGCGAAGTGATGGATAGATGAGATTAAACTTGAAAAGTTGATTTGACTCAAAATATGTCCACATTGACTTGAATACAAGTCTAGACAGACTGTAGATTGTCGAGCAGTCAAAAATGGGATGCTTACACTCGGTAATGAAAGCATTAGCTCAGCAACGAAAGAAAGTGCTCGGCAATAAAACAGAAAGATCGGCAAAAGAACTCAGCATTGAGAAAGTGAAGCCATGACAGTTTTGAAATCAAGAAAAGATGAATATCAAATGATTAATTCAATCCAAATTGAATAGAAGATAACTTTATTAAGTTAAAGACTTTGATTGATTATCATATCCCAAAGAGAAGACTCCTTGAAGATCTTATAATATTGCTGAAGATAAATTTGATCACTGGAAGACAGAAGTGAGATTTTCTTGCAAAGTGTCTACTCATTGAAAAGAAGAGTCGACCCTTGATGACAGAAGCAAAAAACGTGAAGACAGAATGATCAAAGAGCCGACTCATGGAAAATGAAGAGCCGACTCATGAAGACAAAAGCATAAACGTGAAAATGGGATGAGCAATGAGCTGACTCATGGAAATGAAGAGTCACCTTATGAATACAGAAGCAAGAGCTTGAAGACCAAATGATTAATGAGCTGACCCTTGAATATAAAAAATCGACTCATGAAATCTGAAGCAAGGTTTATGTGCAATGAGCTGACTCATTGAATTAAAGTGTTGCCTTATGAAAGTAAAAGCAAAATAACTTGAAGATAAAATGATCAATGAGCCGACTCATGAATATGAAGAGCCGACTTATAGAGATAGTAGACAACATCTGGTAAATGCAAAACTAGAAGAGTCGACTCTTTAAGCCTAGAGCCGACCCTGGGATATAACGGCTAGTTTTTCTAACGTTATAACGGATTGGACGTGCATTAAACGAACCCCAACAACCTCCAACGGATAAAATCAATACAGGGGTTTATATATAAGCTTTCAACTGCATTTATACAAGAGAGAGACACAAGAAACAAACATCCACTGATTGATCAATTGAAACTCCAAAACATTCTTCTTGTCTTCACTATGAGAGCTTTAATTGCTTAATCCACTCTTGTTCGAGAGTTTGTAAATCATTTGTATATCTTTATACACTTGTAAGTGAGAGTTTGAGAGTTCCCTTGTGGAAGAAAAACTCTTGTAAGTTTGGGTGGATCTTGGACAAAACCACTTGGTGGCTGAAGAACTTGGGAAGAAGTTCTTGTGTATATAATGAGCCGAGCACTTGGTCAATTAGCATCCATTTGTAATTGGAGATTACATAGTGGAGGAAGACTTCAAGGGGATCTTGGGGTGAGGACGTAGACCACGGTTTGTGGTTGAACCTCGGTAATTCTTTGTGTTCTTTCTATTGCTCTGTTTTCTATTCTTACTTTGATTACATTGCGTTATAGATAGATTGATCACTGTTAGATTGACTAGATTAATTTTAATTAATCTTAATTGCCATTAATCTTCAAAAAACCCAATTCACCCCCTCTCTTGGGTTGCCTTTTGGGCCAACAATTGGTATTAGAGCTTGTATTCCTGTTTTAAGGCTTAATATCATAGAAATAGATCTATGGCAACCAATTTTAGAAGCTCTCTTGGTGACGGTCAATCCACAAATAGACCACCTATCTTCAGTGGCACCAATTACAATTATTGAAAAAATAGAATGAGAATCTATATTCAGTCAGTGGACTATGAATTATGGAGACTTATTGTAAATGGTCTTAAAAATCCTACAACTAGAGTAGATAGAACTGATATTCCTAAACCAGAATCTGAATGGGATGAAGATGATTTGAAAATGCTTCAATCTAATGCCAAAGCTGTGAATATTTTATATTGTGCACTTGATCCTAATGAATATAATCATATCTCCACTTGTGAATCAGCCAAAGAAATATGGGATAGATTAGAAGTTACACATGAAGGTACTAATCAAGTTAAGGAATCTAAAATCAATAGTTTGGTATATAGTTATGAACTATTTAAAACGAGACCTGATGAATCCATCACCGAAATGTTCACAAGGTTCACTGATATTATTAATGGTTTAAAATCTCTTGGAAAGGTGTATCCCAACAACAAGCAAGTAAGGAAGATTCTAAGGTCTTTGCCAAAAGCTTGGGAAGCTAAAGTCATAGCAATCCAAGAAGTCAAGGACGTCAACACCCTGCCTTTTGAAAAACTCGTGGGCTCCTTAATGACTCATGAGCTCACTCAAAAGCAACATGCCCAAGAGGATGAATAAAAAAAGAAAAGGGTAGTTGTATTCAAATCCACCAGCCAAGATGATGAATCAGAAAGTGATGAGAATGAGGATGAAATTGCTCTCATCACTCAGAAATTCAGAAGATTCATGAAAAAGAAATGGAGAGGTGGAAAGAAGCATGAAGCCAAAGGAGAACCAAGTAAGGAATCCAACATTACATGTTATGAATGTAAGATGCCTGGCCATATAAAGGCTGGATGCCCTCAACTCAGAAAGAGAGGAAAGAAATATCAAGGGAAGAAAGCCATGGCTGCCAAAACATGGAGTGATGATGAAGAATTAAGCTCCGAAGAAGAATCAAACCACATGAAGTGGCTAACCTATGTCTTATGGCTCATGAGGATGATAGTGAGGTATCTGACTCTTCCCAATTTACTTTCAATGAATTACAAGATGGATTTGATGATTTACTTTGTGAATTCAGAAAAATGGGAATTAAAAATGGACTTGTCAAAAAGATAGTCTCTACTCTTACTGATGAAAATAAAAATTTACAAAAAGAAAATGAAGTTTTGAAAAATGAAGTTTGTGTCTTGAAAGATAAGATTAAGAAAAACTCTTTTCAAAAAGACTTTTCAACAGAAAACCAAATTTTATTTGAAAAGGTTAAAGGCTTGGAAACAACTCTTTTTAGATGTGTAAATGGAAAAGAAAAACTGGATGCAATTTTAGGAAAACAAAATTATTCACTTGACAAAATTGGCCTTGGCTTTGATCCTTTTAAAAGAAAGAAATTTCAAAAGGCAAATTTATTACATCAACTGGAAAATCACAAGTTTCATACTTTTATTGTCATAAAATATGACATATTGCTAGTAAATGCTATGCCTTATAAAAATCAAATGTTTCTAGCAATGCATGGGTCCCTAGAAGACCATTGAAGACTAACCCCCAAAGACCCAAGCTGATTTGGGTACCTAAGGTCAGATAAATCCTTTTTGTAGATTTTTATTCAAGCAAAATCTAAGAAAGACTATTGGTACTTGAATAATGGATATTCAAGGCATATGATAGGAGATGAAGCACAATTCACATCTCTCGCACTACAGGATGGAGGTCTTGTCACTTTTGGTGACAATAGTAAAAGGAATATCATCAGTATAGGTAGTGTTGGTAACAATTCCTCTACTTCTATCAAAAATGTATTGCTCGTTAAACGACTCAAACACAATCTTTTGAGCATTAGTCAACTTTGTGACAAAGGATGCAAGGTTGTATTTGAATCCTCTAAATGTGATGTAATTGACATTAATGATAACAAGACAATTCTCACTAGACATATACAAGGCAATATTTATATTTTCAATCTTAATGATTTATCTTCTTGCAAAGTAGAATGCCTTGCTGCTATAAATAGTGATGAAAGTTGGTTGTGGCGTAGAAGACTTGGTCATATTAGTATGAGCATACTTTCAAAAGTTTCTAAAAATGAGTTGGTCAAAGGTCTTCTAAAAATAAAATTTGACACAGATAAAGTTTGTGATGCTTGTCAATTAGGTAAGCAAACTCGAATTTCTTTCAAATCCTTAAATATGCTCACTACCTCTAGACCACTACAACTATTGCATATGGACTTATTTGAACCAACTAGGACTTTGAGTCTTGGTGGAAAATAATATGCACTTGTTATCGTTGATGACTATTCTAGATTTACACGGACATTCTTCTTAGCTTATAAGGAGGAGACAATTGTTTTCTTCAAAAAATTTTGTAGAAAGATCCAAAATGAAAAAAGGATTTTCAATCACTTCTATTAAGACTGATCATGGAGGGGAATTCGATTGCAAACCCTTTGAAATGTTTTGTGATGAAAATGTTTTTGATCATAACTTTTTAGGCCCTAGAACAACTCAACAAAATGGGATTGTTGAGAGGAAAAGCAGAGTTTTAGAAGAAATGGGTAGAACCATGTTTTGTGAAAATAGTTCACCTAAGTATTTTTGGACTGAAGCTGTTAACACAGCATGTTACGTTTTGAATTGAATTTTATTCAGAAAATTTTTGAACAAAACCCTCTATGAACTTTGAAAACATAAAAAATCAAATGTCTTATACTTTAAAGCTTTTGGATGTAAATGCTTTGTATTGAATAACAATAAAGACAACCTCGGCAAGTTTGATGCAAAATTTGATGAGGGTGTATTTCTTGGCTATTCAACACATAACAAGGCTTACAGAATCTTTAATAAGAGGACTCTAGTGGTTGAAGAATCAGTCCATGTCACTTTTGATAAATTTAACTATTTTTCAAAGAATGTTGAAAGTGATGATATAGATGAGCTAGAGCCAGATATGAAAAAGATCGACATTCAACCAAGCATAAATGAGGAACCCCAAAAGGAAAAAGAAGTATAAGAAGCTCCTACCAACCAACAAGAAATCAATGAAGGTCTACCTAAGGAGTGGAAGCTTGTGCATAACCATCCTATGGAACAAATCCTAGGTGATTCTTCACAAGGAGTAAGAACTCGATCCTCTATAAAAAAAAAAATGTATGTAATCATCATGACTGGGTAGCCCAGTGATCAGAGATCACTAATTTTGTGACGTTACGGGTGAACCTGGAGCTCATTAAGGCGAGGGACGTGACTTGGCGGCCCTTCATTGGATTAGTTCATTATGAGATGGCGCGGTATTTGGTCCCATTGTCCCTATTGAGGTCTTCCTTTCTCAGCGACGATTCTTGGGAGTCCTACCTAGGAAATCGTCACTAGTGCTAGTTTCATGCGGACTTTCGATCAACAGGAGATCCACCGGAGTATATGTTTGGAGCCTTGGTGGAGGGAGTCCCTATTCTTTATCAGGAGCGCCAGCGGGGTGCCGGGTTCCTACTTCCTCCAGA
Source organism: Euryodendron excelsum (assembly GCA_033060915.1). Lineage (NCBI taxonomy): Eukaryota > Viridiplantae > Streptophyta > Magnoliopsida > Ericales > Pentaphylacaceae > Euryodendron > Euryodendron excelsum. Next base: position 23,001,122 of record CM065387.1, read on the forward strand.
TATGGACTATGTTGCGCACTTTGGGGCTAATTCGGTCAGTGTCTTTACTTGGTTTGAGGTAATAGTTGGTGGATACGTTGTGGGTCAAGAGGTAGTCGACTTGTGGCGTCGTGCCGGGGCATACGTGCCCCTGGCTGAGTTTACTATTGTGAGGGATCAAAGGGATTGATACTAGATAGAGTGATATAAGCACCCCATTTTTGCCCGCTCGGCAATCTCCGACCTAACTGGGCTCATTTTCACACATCACACACATATTCAGACTCTAACCCAACTTCTAAACTGTAATTTATTCACCGGTTGCTTCTTGGGCCTGTAGGGCCCATTTGAAGCTAAATGACCCTTTGCCCCTAGGCATCCGAACGCCCCGAGAACCACACTAGCTCTGGGTATCAAACTGGTAGCCTCCCAAGAATGCTCCTTATAATATTCTTGACCTTTCATTATCTTTTTGGATCATTCCGAGTTAGTTTCGGCAAACCCAGTGCAAAATGACTGTTTTACCCCTAGCGGGCCGGTCGTCTTTTCCAACCACACCGGCTCTAGGCATCAAACCGGTAACCTTTTGAAACATTCTAAATAATGTTTCCAAACCTCGAGTCTTCTTCCGGGACATTTTGAGTCCGTCCCGGCAGCTTTCCGGCCCGGTTGACCGTTTTGCCCCTAATGGCCCGGTTAACCCTTCTAATAAATCCTGTCGTTACTTTTCAAGTCCTTTGTCCTTGAGACATTATTTCAAGGGTTCCTGTCCCTTTCTAGCTCTTCGGGTCATTTCCGGCCCCCTCAATTCATCCCTGGACTTTCTGGAGTCATTCCTAGTAAAGCTAGGCTAAAAATTGCATGGTAGTCACAAGTACAGGCACCCAAATCTTCTAAAGATACGTTGCTTGCTGACCTTAAACATTTCCTAAATGGTTAGTGCCACTAGTTGTGGCGCCAAGCCAAAAAATGGCCTGTAGTGGCGCCAGTGTAATTTTTGGCCTAGCGCCACTACAACAGGCGCCAGTGCATTCCTCTCTCTATAAATACAGAGCCTCTTCCAGCGTGAAAGAGGTCTGCAAACTCAGTCTAAAAGCCCTAATATTCGATATACAGAGCTTGTAGTCTCCCTCAACCCTAGCTTCTCTAGGCTTTCCAAACCCTAGCCTCCTATACACTCCTACACTCTTATACACTTATACACTAGCCTCAATCCTCCATTGAAGACTTGAAGTGCTGCAACTCGAAACTCCCGAAGATCGAAGAAAAGTTCCCGACAATCAAGACTAAAGTGAAGTGAAGACCGAAGAAAAGTAAGGCGTGCAAAGCCAAGCGAAATAAACAAAACAAGGTAGGCATTCTCCTTAAGTTTCTGCACTTCCCCCTCTCTCTTCTCTCTCCTAACCCACTTGGGTTTTCTTCTATTTTAATCCCCCATTTTCTTCCCTCCCTTTCTTTGCACGCTTGAAACAAGGGGATTTCCGGTCCATGTGTAGGATTAGGCTATTAGAGAGTCACTGTGTCGGGGGCTTTCTTTTAGTCTAACCGAAGATCACGTGGGTTCGGCCTCCTTGATTATGTGGTGAAGCCTTAACCTTGTATGTTCACGACCCCAAATTTGTATTGTGCATATCATGATCTTGCATCTCTCCAAAAACTCGTTTTTAAAACTTGCATTAGCATTGTTTTCAAAATTGCATCAAAATCTTCTTTTCCAAAATTTGTTTTCAAAATCACAGTTCTAGGATGATTCTTGCCTTTCCATGGCTAGGATTGCTTTAGGAAAGTGTTACATTTAAAGTGACTTTCATGGTCCATATTTTCAAATCTTGTTATTTTCAAAACCACTATCCTAAAGTGGTTCTAGCCCTCTTATGCTTAGAATCACTTTAGGAAAGTGAGATATTTTATATACATTCCAAAATCTCTTCTTAAAAATTTCTTTTCCAACATGCTTTCCATAAACTCACTTTAAATTCCTTTCCAAAATTGTTTTCTAAAAAAACTCTCTCCAAAAATCTTTTGCCAAAACTTCTCTTTTCAAACTCTTTTCCAAAACACTCTCCTCAAAATTCCCTTTTCTAAAAACTCTTTTCTAAAAGCTTCTTCCAAATTATATTTTCAAAACTCTACCAAAGTTTTACTTTCCAAAAACTTCCTTCTTGAAATTCTTTTCAAAATACGCTTTCTAATAACCCCATTTCAGAATCTTCTTCCAAAATCTTCGTTTCCAAAAACGCACTTTCCAAAAAATTGAAACTCTTTCCTTAGAGCCCAAGTCAAGCCCTAGAGCTAACAATTAGAAAATCCTAATTTTCTTTCTAAAAACATGGTTTTCAACTTGTCTTAAAACCTAGGTTTCCAAAACCTTCTGTTTTCTACATCAAAATCATAAGTTTCCAAAAAAACCTCTTCTCTACGCCAAAACTATAGTTTTCCAAATCTTAGGTTTCTAAAACCTCCATTTCCAAATCCTTGTCAAATCCCATCTTCCCTTTAGGAAACCAAATCCAATTTTTCCATTTAGGAAACTAGATCCTATCCTCCGTTTTTGAAAACAAAATCAAGCTTTCTCTTTTAGAAACAAAATCCAATCCCCTGTTTTAGGAAATAGGAATCTTAACCCTTCCTAGTCTAAATCTTTCCTAGTTTAAATCATTCCTAATCTTCTACTTTCCTAAATCTTGAGTTTCTAAAACTTGAACATTAAAATCTTTCCTAAATTTTAAAACTCAACTTTCACATCTTTCCTAATTTAACCTTTCTTAATTCCATCTCTTCCAAATCTTAACTTTCCAAATCTAAGTTTTCTAATTTTTCTTAAACTCAAAACCTTTCCTAATTTCAAAAATTTCTAAAACTCAAACTGTGAATCTTTCTGAAATTCTAAACTTCTCTAATACTTAAAATCTTTCCAAATCTAAAATTTTCTGAATTCGAAACTTTCTAAATTCTAAACTTTCCAACTTTCAAAACTTTCCCTATTTCGAACACTTTCCTAAACCAAAACTTTCCTAAAACGGAACCTTCCTAAAGTGACACTTTCCTAAAACGGAACTTTCCTAATTTGAACATTTTCTAAATCTAATCTTTCCTAAAACTCTTTCGAGTCGAGTCGAATATTTTCTAAATCCTATATTTCTTAAGTCTAGGTTTCCTATGTCCCAATTTTTTCAAGACAAGTCCAAATCTTTCTTCTAAGTTCTACCTTTCCAAATCAAAGTCTAATATTTTCAATTCCAAATTCGAAATTTCAATCTTCTATTCTAAGTTCAAATCAAATTCCTTTTTCTAATCAAACTCTTTTTCAAATCAAAACCTTCTATTTTCTATCGGACTCTTGTCCGAACTACGACTGACCTGATTCCTCAAAAAGGATACGTAGGCAACCCTCATGGGCGCGGTCACAACATTTTTTAAATTTTTATTTCCATAATTTTTTTCAAATCTCCAATTCTATAATCTTCTTCAAGTTTTCAATTCTATAATCTATTTTTCTAATTCCAAAAATCTATTTCTAAATCTCTATTTTCAATTTCTAAAACTTTCCAATTTGAAATCTATCTTTTCAAATCTTTTTCCAAATCTATTTTCTTACTCTCTCGCTTGCATTTGCCTATCATGCATCATGACTTTTAAGCATTCTTTTTTTGTAAAGTGGATAGGATTAGTTATTTGTTAGTTAAAGACTTTCATAGGTGAATCTAGGGTAAATAAACATGTAGGTACTGCAAGGGCAGGGTAGGGTGAAGGCTTAGTGCGTCTTCCCAACACGTAACCAACCTCCGAACCTAGGATCACTGATTTCAAAGACAAAAAACTGTGTTATTTTTCAAAAAGGGCTTACCAAACAACCTGTTTTCTTAAAAACCCTCTCTTGAGGAGGTATTTTTAAAATTGTTTTCAAAAACCCTGAGTGTAGTCTTTAGAATTATGCTTAGTTTTTAGGTGACCTAACTCACCTTAATCAAGTTAAGTGGCGACTCCAAATGTTTTCCAAAAGCCCTTTATTCAAATCTATTTTCAATTCAAACCTAGTCACACTCATTCTTCTAGGAGGGTGAGTTCTAACGAGAGAGTACAGTATTTTTCCTGTTTGTGTGCGTATTCCTCGAGTGTGAAAAATTTGGGTGCGACAGCTGGCAACTCCGCTGGGGACACTTAGAGGTATTGGCCGTTAGTCATGTCTTTTACCCTTCACCCATGTAGAGTCTTCAATTAACTTGTTCAATCCTATTCACTTTAAATTTGCAAAACCAAATTTTCAAAATTATTTTTAAACAAAAAAAAAACATGCATTTATTCATATTATCTTGTATTAAGTTTGCCATTCACATACTAACTCTTGCACATTTGTTTTGTAGGTGTGCTTTATGTTTAAACTTTATTAATTGTTATGCATGAATGTGATGAATATGATGGATGGGAGTTGTTAGGCTCTTTTCTCCACTTTCAAAAATCACACACACACACACTGCACGTGCACTTGCATTTTGCATACTTGCATTTTACCATGATATGTCCTTTCTAGTTAGAAAAGGGGAATGGTATATTGGTTGTGGGCAAGATGCTGTGTTAGTTTCTTCGCCTACGGCCTCTTAATGGTTCTCCCGCTTGGATCACCAACCGATCATGGCACCACCTCAGGGAGTGGGCCTAGGTTTGAAGATCCGGGGACCGAGCCTTTTTAGGATGCATTAGTCAACCCTCAACCTCATACTCATATAGACACCATGCATAGCCGAACCTCTGCCGGATTTAAGACACACGCACCGTTTTTCAAAACCACGGAGGAAAGGGCGACTGCTCTTATTTTCATTTATACCTGTCTATTCCTGTTGTTATAATGAATGTATCCTTATTGTTATAATGACTGTTTAACTGCTCATGCATGCACGTTTACCTTGCTATTGCATTCTCTCTCCTTATACTCTTTGCATAGCCATGTTCATGCATTCAATATCCTATGTCAATACAAGAGTTCCAAGTAACTCAAGTCACTACCTTCTCATGCATATGATCAACCCATTGAGAGTGACATCAAGTTCACTCTCCCTTGCATTAAGCCTACCCAAACCCTAAGGGTTCTTACGTAACCCTATGGACTTATGGCATGCATACCAATCCATTCCATAAGAGGGGCCCCAATCCCTCTATACTCACGGAGATAGGATTGCCAAGAAGACAAGGGGCAATCAATCAACAAGGTCTCTCAGCGACCTCCCCGACATCAAATCCAATGAAGGCGAATCCGAAGGCTCAAGAGTAGTTTAGGTTTTTCCTTTGTAAAACTAGATAGGTGGAAGTCCAAAGGAAAGTGTTCCCCCTTCCCCTTGTCAAAAATGTATTTCAACTCTTTTGTATCTTAAACCCAAAATTCAGTGTACTTCTTTACTTTTGCGAATGAATGCATAGATGGCTGAAGGTTCCTACTTAACGGTAAGCTATCTGCATACAGGGGCAATCCCCTATCTCCAAAAGTGAGCCAATACATCATGCTTAGCTTCCCTCGTAAAAGAGGGGCACCCTAGGACATGCATTGCATAAAGCTCTCTAAAAACCAAAAACTGACTTGCGATTTGTGTTTTCGTCTTTTTCTTTCTTCCTTTTTATTTACAGAGATCACCTTGCACTAAGTCAACATTGCTCCTAAAAAGGGGCAACATCCACCTAGGGATCCCATTATCACCCGGTAAAGAGCATTACTGATGGCTGCTAACCCTGAAGAGTCCTCTCCGGTTTCTCAAGAAAAGGTCAATGAAATGAGAACCAAGATGGATAAGATGCTCAAACTCATTCAAACTATAGCCATGAAGAATACTGTTGCAGTCTCATCATCATCCATGACTTCGTCAAGGGACCTCGAACCTACTAATCCAAGGATCGTGCTCCAGTCTGATAGTGCTGGGAAAAATAAGGAAGATGCTAAAGGGATCCCACAGAAGATGAGGAAACCATATTGCTATCACCTGCCGTAAAGAAGGCCCTCCTAGACCCTCTCAATTTGAAAATCCAAGGGCTAGAGGATTCACTACTAAGTCTCCATGGCCACGACACTTACGGGTTCACTTCATATGATGAGCTCTGTTTCTTCCCTGACCATCCAAGACCTGCTAGGTTCAAAATGCCTGACTTCCAAAAGTACGACGACACCGGTAACCCCGTGGCTCATCTTCGTCTCTATGCTGGAGTGCTAAGTGGTCATAGCAACGATCCGAAACTCCTCATGCAGCTATTCCAACACAGTCTCACGGGGTCTGCTCTATAATGGTTTGCTCGTCTGGACTTAAGGAAGATCACAACCTGGATCGAGTTGGTCAATGCATTTAAAGCCCAATATCGTCACAATATTGATCTTACCTCTAACCGATGGTCCCTGATGACTATGAGTAAGGGTGAGAAGGAAAGCTTTAAAGGATATACCCTAAGATAGAGAGAAGCAGTAGCATAAGTCAATCCCCCTTTAGAAGATAAGGAATATGTTCAACTATCCGTACATACCTTCTCGGGTATATACTACGAAAAGCTCTGCACGAGTGTTAGGAGAAACTTTTCTGAGCTTATCATGCAAGGGGAGATGATAGAAAATGGCATAAAAACTGGAAGGATCGTTGACCCCTGTGCTAAAGAAGCTTCTGCAAGCTTAGTAAGGAAGGTGCCCACATCATCGGAAATGGGCCGAAAGGAGGGAGAAGTGTTTGCCATCTTGCCTGCTCAACCACTGCAATGTCACCCTCAATACCAATCTCAAACCCCCGTGGCTACTCAAGCATCTACTCCCTGGCCCATCACAGCCTAACAACATCTCAACCTTAACAAGAAGGCCCGCCAACCTCGCGCCTTTTCCCCTCTAACTTGCACCCAAACAAAGACTTATCATGACATCTTACAAGCTAACCTTCTAACCCCCATAATTGCTCCACCGTTGCCAAATCCTTTACCCCCTACTTTCAAGCCGACCCTTGTTTGTGAGTACCATTCTGGAATACAAGGGCATGACACTGAGCATTGTCTCTTCCTGAAGCACAAGATACAAGATTTGATTAACGTTGGAGTCATCGTCACCGAGGGGAGGAACCACGCGATGAAGCATAGAAGAAATTGGTGTGATTCTAGGACCTCTCTGAAGGGCTTTTTCCAAAGTGCAATAAAAAGGGAAGTTTTCACAAAATTCATTTGTTTTTTTTTCATCTCTCTATTTCTCGCATATCTTCTTTGAATAAACATTGCATGCCATGTAATCATATTTCTAAATGAAAATGTGTAGTTTCTAGTTTATCCCCTTTGTCTCATACTCTTGTGGACGATTGTTGCATTTAAGGATTCTTTCCTATTCAGTAATGACTTGACTTGAAAGGTAGGCTAACATAGGCAACCCATTTAGAAGGAGTTAAAACCTTTGAGAGACAAAGAGAGAATGAGAGATAGGAGGAAGACAGTCTCAATAGAGAAGTGCAGAGTTTATTGAAAAGGTGACACTTGCATGATATCCTGGCTAGGCGATGGGCAGCCGAGTACTCAAAATGATGAGAAGCCATTGTTCTGTTTATCCAAAATAAACACTATCCTGTGCTCAGCCCATTAGAGCCGTTAATGATCTCTTTTCAGATATCCCCAAACCTATAACCATCCCCCACATTGGGGTAAACACAAAATAATTGATTTGATAGAACATGTAGGGGTTCATTGACAGAAACACATCATCCCTAGAAATATTGTCTAAATTTTGTACTAAGGCTTTATAGACTAAGCAATTCGATTTGGAATGATTAGAGGCCCTCAATTCTGCTACCATACACAAAAATATCCCCTTTACTTAACCCACTAGTGCCTCATAGGAAAGCAAAAGATTTCTTGTCTACCCTGATCCAAAACCATCCCCCCACACAGGGGCAGGCAGATATTTGAAGACTTGTTCGTCATTCATCAAGTGGAAGTAACATGAAGGCTTTATGGATCAAGCAATCTGATTTAAAAGGAAGGGAGGCTCTCATTTCACTTCCTATACAGTTAAAAGCAACCTTTGTCGAACCTATTGAGCTGGTTACCTTTCTTTTCTAGAAAACACCCCAACCTAGGGATCACTGTCCACAATGAGTTAAATCGAAATGCAAAGGAAGGGATTTGAGAAAAAGAAGTTGTAGAAATGTTCATCTAGTCAAAAGTAACAAGAAAGGAAAAGAAAAAAAAAGAGAAGCATATCAGAAGAAAGACCGGAAAAGAATCATGTCGTGTTATCTTGAAAAGCATATAAAACTGGAAGTCAAAAAAAAAAAAGAGGAAAACAGAAAGGGGCAAATGTCAGATTTAGAAGGTCAAAAGTTACAGGAAAGTTCAACTCCTTTTATAAAGGAGGAAATTCAGAGGTGATCCTAGGTAACAAAGCCACCAAGTAGAAATACTAGGTTTGAGCCTTTACCTTTTCTTGTAAAAACCCAAAAACCATAGCCTACATGACAACCCAACTAAAGTCCTCCCCGATTGAAAAAGGATTGCTTGATCTAGATAAGCCAAACGTGTTGCCAAAGCTAAAGGGGGAAATTAGGGGACCAAACCCTACTGGAGGACAAACCAAGGATGTTGTGGATCTAAACCCTACTGGAAACAACATCGAATTTGAGCCTACATATCCCATTCATTCATAAACCCCTTAACCTAGCCTACGTCACGATCCAAATTAAAGTCATCTCTGATTAAAGAAAATTGCTTAGTCCAAATAAGCCTGAACAATACCAAGACGACTAGGATGAGAAAAGAGAATTGGAAGGGAATGCAAGGGGCAATCTCATGCTCCAAGGTGTGCTCAGATGGTTTTGTTTAGACAACCCACTAAGAGAAGATCTTTAAGCTTAAATATCCCTTCGTTTCTTATAACTCCTGAACCTATACTACATTATGGTCCTAAAAGAAGTCTTCTCGGATTAAGGGCTTAGTTGTTTATCGCTCTACAAAGGGCACGCGAGTTGTTGCTCGAGCTATGGTGGCATTTTGGAGATCTGAGAGAGAAAACCAAGTGAGATCAAAAAACCCCAACAGCAACCCTGTAGAAAGTAGGGATAGGATAGCAAACCAAAAGGTCAAGATCCCTAGAGAATGGTGCAAATGCTATCACACCCCGATATGAATGGGACAAAACTGAATAGGACAGAATCCTGGAAAGGAAACAGAATCTTGAGAGTATGGGCCCTGGGGCAATCTTGGGACATTATTTGTAAATAGCTTATATACATGTAGTACTGATGCATCCATGACATGTATAACCTGTACATCCATTTAGATTCTTATGTAGTTTGTATCTATTCATGCATCCAACTGCATTCTTGTATGAACCTGTTCATTTGTAAGGAAGTAGGTTATGCATTCAATTCAATTCTTATATAAACCTGTGCATTCATAAAAAATAAATCATGAATTTAATCCCATGTGCAATCATCATAAAAAAAAAGGGACACCCCTTACCAGGGCACTTTTAAATTGTTTTTGTACAAAACTCACTCTATGTCTCTCTCTCTCTCTCAAATAGGAAATAAAGAACAAGGTAAAGTACAAAATGGAGCTAAAAAGCCATCCTGCGATCAACCTCAGACATCTGCAACATTGGCATACACCTTAGGAAGTTCAAACTTCCCTAGCTGATAAGAAGCAAGGAATGGGGCAATGGCCCACCCTCGACCTCCCCAATTGACCTTGGACCTTCCCTAGAGGAGTAGCGTTTCGCCAGACGGAGTGCCAGTTCAAGAAATATCAAAAATTAACCTTGGCCTTCCCCAGAGGAGCATCGTTTCGCCAAACGGAGTGCCGATTCAAGAGATATTAGAAGTCTACCTTAGACTTCCCCAGAGGAGTAACGTTTCGCCAGACGAAGTGCCGGTTCAAGAGGTATCAAAAGTTGACCTTGGACTTTCCCAGAGGAGCAGCGTTTCGCCAAACGGAGTGTCGGTTCGAGAAATATCATAAATTAACTTTGGATTTCCACAGAGGAGCAGCGTTTCGCCAGACGGAGTGCTGGTTCAAGAAATATCAGATGTTAATCTTGGATTTCCTTAGAGGAGCAGCATTTCGCCAAATGGAGTGTCGGTTCAAGAAGCATCAATTCCCTCAGAGGAGCATTTGTTCTGCCAGACGGAGTGTTGGTTCAAGAAGCACCAATTCCCCCAGAGGAGCATTGTTCTGCTAGATGGAGTGCCAGTTCAAGGAGCATTAATTTCCCCAGAGGAGTATCATTTTACCAGACGAAATACTAAGCATCGACCACCTACTCGAGGTAAATGTTCTTTGGCTTCCAATTCTTCCAAGCCCTTCGATCACCTCGTGGTCAACATGGGATTTTTACTTTATCGTTTTCTGTCTTCGACAAGCGAAGACAGAAAAAGAGGGGCAGCTGTAAGCACCCCATTTTTGCCCGCTCGACAATCTCTAGCCTAACTGGGCTCATTTTTAAACATCACACGCATATTCAGACTTTAACCCGACTACTAAACTCCAATTTAGTTCACCGGTTGCTTCTTGGGCCTATGGGGCCCATTTGAAGCTAAATGACCATTTTGCCCCTAGGCATCCGAACGGCCCGGGAACCACACTGGCTTTGGGTATCAAATAAGTAGCCTCGCGGGAATGCTCCTTATAATATTCCTGACCTTTCATTATCTTTTCGGATCATTTCGAGTTAGTTTCGGCAAACTCGGTGCAAAATGATCGTTTTACCCCTAGCGGGCCGGTTGTCTTTTCCAACTACATCGGCTCTAAGCATCAAACCGGTAACCTTTCAAAATATTATAAATAATGTTTCCAAACATCGAGTCTTCTTTCAGGATATTCTAAGTCCGTCCTAGTAGCTTTCCGACCCGGTTGACCGTTTTGCCCCTAATGGCCCGGTCAACCCTTCTAACAAATGTTGTCATCATTTTTCAAGTCCTTTATCCCCGAGACATTATTCCAAGGGTTCCTATCCCTTTCCGGCTCACCGGGTCATTCCCGGCCCCTTCAATTCATCCCTGGACTTTCCAGAGTCACTCCTAGTGAAGCCAGACTAAAAATTGCATGATAGTCACTAGTACAGGTGCCCAAATCTTCTAAAGATACATTGCTTGCCAACCTTAAACATTTTTTAAATGGCTGGCGCCACTACTAGTGGTGCCAAGCCAAAAAATGGCCTGGCGCCACTACTAGTGGCGCTAGTGTAATTTTTGACCTGGCGCCACTACAATATACACCAATGCATTCCTCTCTCTATAAATACAGAGTCTCTTCCAGTGTGAAAGAGGTCCGCAAACTCAGTCTAAAAACCCTAATATTTGATATACAAAGCTTGTAGTCTCCCTCAACCCTAGCTTCTGTAGGTTTTCCAAACCCTAGCCACCATATACCAAACCCTAGCCTCCTATACACTCATACACTCTTATACACCTATACACTAGCCTCAATCCTCCATTGAAGACTTGAAGTGCTGCAACTCGAAACTCCCGAAGATCGAAGAAGAGTTCTTGATGATCAAGACTGAAGTGAAGCGAAGACCGAAGAAAAGCAAGGTGCGTAAAGTCAAGCAAAATAAACAAGACAAGGTAGGCTTTCTCTTTAAGTTTATGCACTTCCCCCTCTCTCTTCTTTGTCCTAACCCACTTGGGTTTTCTTCTATTTTAATCCCCCATCTTCTTCCTTCCCTTTCTTTGCATGCTTGAAACAAGGAGATTCCCGGTCCAGTAGAGGATTAGGCTATTGGAGAGTCACCGTGTCGGGGGCTTTCTTTTAGTCTCTCGGAGACCACGTGGGTTCAACCTCCTTGATTATGTGGTGAAGCCTTAACCTTGTATGTTCACGACCCCAAATTTGCATTGTGCATATCATGATCTTGCATCTCTCCAAAATCGTTTTCAAACTCGTTTTCAAAACTTGCATTATCATTGTATTCAAAATTGCATCAAAATCTTCTTTTCCAAAATTTGTTTTCAAAATCAAAATCCTAGGGTGATTCTAGCCTTTCCATGGCTAGGATTGCTTTAGGAAAGTGTTATATTTAAAGTGACTTTCATGGTCTATATTTTCAAATCTTGTTATTTTCAAACCCAATATCCTAAAGTGGTTCTAGTTCTCTTATGGTTAGAATTGCTTTAGGAAAGTGAGATATTTTATATACATTCCAAAATCTCTTCTCAAAAATTTCCTCCTAAAAATCTCTTTTCCAACCTGCTTTCCATAAACTCTCTTTAAATTCCTTTCCAAAATTGTTTTCTAAAAAAACTCTCTCCAAAAATCTATTTTTCAAAACTTCTCTTTTCAAACTCCTTTCCAAAACACTCTCCTCAAAATTCGCTTTCCTAAAAGCTCTTTCCTAAAAGCTTCTTTCAAAATTTTGTTTCCAAAACTTTCTCAAAGTTTTACTTTCCAAAAACTTCCTTTCTAAAATTCTTTTCAAAATACGCTTTCTAAAAACCCCTCTTTAGAATCTTCCTCCAAAATCTTAGTTTCCAAAAACGCATTTTCCAAAAAACTCAAACTCTTTCCTTAGAGCTCAAGTTAAGCCCTAGAGCTAACAATTAGGAAATTCTAATTTTCTTTCCAAAAACATGGTTCTCAAACTTGTCTTAAAACCTAGGCTTCCAAAACCTCCTTTTTTCTACATCAAAATCATAAGTTTCTAAAAAACCTCTTCTCTATGCCAAAACAACAGTTTTCCAAATCTAGGGTTTCTAAAACCTCCCTTTCCAAATCCTTGTCAAATCCCATCTTCCCTTTAGGAAACCAAATCCAATCTTCCCGTTTAGGAAACTAGATCCTATCCTCTGTTTTTTGAAACAAAATCAAGCTTTCTCTTTTAGAAACAAAATCTAATCCCTTATTTTAGGAAATAGGAATCTTAACCCTTCCTAGTCTAAATCTTTCCTAGTTCAAATCCTTCCTAATCTTCTACTTTCCTAAATCTTAAGTTTCCAAAACTTAAATATAAAAATCTTTCCTAAATTTTAAAACTCAACTTTCACATCTTTCCTAATTCAACCTTTCTTAATTCCATCCCTTTCCAGATCTTAACCTTTCTAAATCTAAGTTTTCAAATTTTTCTTAAACTCAAAACCTTTCATAATTTCAAGAATTTCTAAAACTCAAACTTTGAATCTTTCTGAAATTCTAAACTTCCCTAATACTTAAAATCTTTCCAAATCTAAAATTTTCTAAATTCGAAACTTTCTAAATTCTAAATTTTCCAACTTTCAAAACTTTCCTATTTCGAACACTTTCCTAAACCAAAACTTTTCTAAAACGGAACATTCCTAAAGTGACACTTTCCTAAAATAGAACTTTTCTAATTCGAACATTTCCTAAATCTAGTCTTTCCTAAAACTCTTTCGAGTCGAGTCGAATATTTTCTAAATCCTATCTTTCCTAAGTCTAGGTTTTCTAAGTCTCGATCTTTACAAGACAAGTCCAAATCTTTCTTCAAACTTCTATCTTTCCCAATCAAAGTCCAATATTTTCAATTCCAAATTTCAAATTCCAATCTTCTATTCTAAGTTCAAATCAAACTCCTTTTTCTAATCAAACTCTTTTTCAAATCAAAACCTTCTATTTACTATCGAACTCTTGTCCGAACTACGACTGACCTGATTCCATCAAAAGGATACATAGGCAACCCTCATGAGTGCGGTCACAACATTTTTTAAATTTTTATTTCCACAATCTTTTTCAAATCTCCAATTCTACAATCTTCTTCAAGTTTTCAATTCCATAATCTATTTCTCTAATTTCAAAAATCTATTTTTAAATCTGTATTTTCAATTTCTAAAACTTTTCAATTTCAAATCTATCTTTTCAAATCTTTTTCCAAATCTATTTTCTTACTCTCTCTCTTGCATTTGCCTATCATGCATCATGTCTTTTAAACATTCTTTTTTTCTAAAGTAGATAGGATTGGTCATTTGTTAGTTAAAGACTCTTATAGGTGAATCTAGGGTAAATAGACATGCAAGTACTGCAAGAGCGGGATGGGGTGATGGCTTAGTGTGTCTTCTCTACACGTAACCAACCTCTAAACCTATGATCACTGATTTCAAAGACCAAAAACAGAGTTATTTTTCAAAAAGGGCTTAAATGTTTTCCAAAGGTTGCCAAACAACCTGTTTTCTTAAAAACCCTCTCTTGAGGAGTTATTTTTAAAATCGTTTTTAAAAACCCTAAGTGTAGTCTTCGAATTATGCTTAGTTTTTAGGTGACTTCACTCACCTTAACCAAGTTAGGTGGCGACTCTAAATGTTTTCCAAAAGCCCTTTATTTAAATCTATTTTCAATTCAAACGTAGTCGCACTCATTTTTTTAGGAGGGTGAGTTTTAACGAGAGAGTACAATATTTTTTCCACTTATGTGTGTATTCCTCGAGTGCGAAAAATCTGGGCGTGACAAGCCAGATCAGTACCAAGCAGAGGTAACTTCCTTGATGGCCTGGTTAGCCCAGATGGGAGGTGGTGGGTTATGTCGTCTTTACACTCCTTCTTTTTGCTCTGCTGTTGTTAGTTATTCCTTCATGTGGCTGATTTCGGTTCTGTCTTCTTTGCAGGATACTAGTGCTTCTAGTAGTTATCCACCTCTTCCGGATCGAGGTTTCGAAGATTTCAACCTCGAGGATATTGACTTTGGTCTTTGACAAATGCCCCTAATGGAGACCTTGATCTTTTTTTGCCCCCCTTTTGGCCCTATCCTGGAAATGTATTTATGTTAGACATTTTGTATTGTAAATTTTGTACGAAGATGGAAGTTTATGATAGTTAGATGCATGGACAAGCAAAGATATTTATGATTTTTATAGCTAAGTATATGATCAAATGCATGGGTAGAGACGATGATGATGTATATTTATTACATGGGTTGATATTAAACTGTATTGGTGACTTCTGTCTCTACAAGGAGTTATGTCCTATGTATGCAAAGCACATGTCGATTTTTTTTTATTATTTTTTTAATGCAGATGCATGCACATATTAGAGATATTCTAGCTAAATAGAATGACAAGGGGTGCTGCGAAACTCAGTAACTTTGGAATGGTAACTTCTTTCTTTTTGGGGCTTGGCCTCTCCTTTGACTTAACCTTACCTTGACTGGATGATAGCACTTCGTACCTTTCTCAACCTTTTGACCGCCTTCAATTCTCTACCTCGAGGTTAGTGTATAGAATTATTGGGCTGAAACTCTCAACTTTCGGGGCTTTGGCAATAACTTACCTGACCTTTAGCAGAGCGATAAGTGGCCAGTCTTTTAATCTGAGGAGACTTTGCTTTAGGATTGTAATGTAGGCTAGGTTATGGGGTTTTCAAAACAACGGGATATACAGGCTCAAATTTGACGTCACTTCCAGCAGGGTTTAGATCCATACCATCCTTCTTTAGCTTTGGCAGCGTGTCTAGCTTATTGAGATCAAGCAATCCGTTTTCAATCAAAGTGGACTTCAGTGGGGTTGTAATATAGGCCATGGTTTTCGGTTTTTAGAAGAAAGGGTAAAGGCTCAAACCTATCGTTTCTATTGGGCTTCTTCGTAACGTAGGATCACCTCTAAATGACTTTTATTATATACTTCTTTGGGTGAAAATGACTTTTTTTCTTTCAACCTTTCAGTTTGCTTTTTGTGATAAACATGACTCTTTTCTTTTTCGGCCTTCTTATTATACTTTTCAAGAATACTCAATCATAGTTTTCTTTGGGCCTTTCCTTAGATTTTTTTTTTCTCGGCCTCTTGCCCCTTGGCAACTCTATTCCTTCACTTTTTCCTTTTTATCTATTTTCTTTCCTTTTATAAAACGAATAATTCTACAAACCTTTTTTTTAGGCCTTTTCCTTAACAATTCAATCTAACCCAATGTGGGCGGTGATCCCTAGGTTGGGGTTTTCTCGAAAAAAGGTAAATGGCTCAATGGGTTTGGCAAGGGGTTGCTTCTGACTATATGGGAAATGAAATGAGGGCTTCTCTTCACTTTGAACTAGATTGCTTGACCCATATAGCCTTCAACGCTGCCCTAGCATGATAGAGGATGGATACCGTTCTTAGAGTTCTCAACTATTATCTGTCCCAATGTGGGGGGACGGTCTTGGGTCGGGATTGACAAGGAAAACTTCGCTTGTTACGAGACACTAGGGGCTAAGCAAAGGGAATATAAATACATTTATCTTTTTTTTTTATATATGAGAAAAATGAAACATGGCTACTCTTCATCTTGATAGTATGGCCACACATCGCTTAGCTTCAGTGTCTTGCAAGTGTTACCTTTGGGTAGTTTCCTCACTCATCCTTATCCTCTCTCTCTTTGGAAGGCTGGTCATTTAGCGAGTGGTTAACTCATCCTATCATCCCTTCAAGCCAGATCATTCCATAAGATAAATCATGCCCCTTATATAGGAAACATTCACCATTCACAAGAGAAAATAAGATGACAGTAATGAATAAAAAGACTTAATCATTTTCTTATGCAAGTGAAAAGCATATAGTTCTCTTTAAGGAAATAGAAATGCAAATATTAATTTAAGAACAAAATGTAAAGGGATAGAAAGAAAGTGGGGGAAAACACCCCTCTCTTGTACGCTTTTGACAGGAAACCGTTTTAGTAAGGCCTTGGGACAATGCCCACATCTTCGATACTCTATTCGTGATTTGGGTCCTTGGCCAAGGTAAAATGGGCAAAGGCTTCTTCTAGAGCTCCAGATATGTTGACAGTGATGGCACAGTTGTTAGCCTCATTGACTTCCTTGTTGTTTTTTGCGGTAGGTTCCTCCGTAAACAGCATGGCTAACTCGCCTCCTTCCTACTCGAATGGCTCTGTTGGTGCCTTTGGCTCTTCTAGCTCCCAGCCCATGTCTTCATAGTTGCACTTGATCACGGTCTAAGGGTTCTCTAATAAGTGATGTTCCACTGTGGCGTACTTCAGGTGTAGAAACTCAGCCCCCCCCCCCCATCTATTAACAACCACGTTTCAGCAAGAGCGTCCTGTAGAAGCATTGGCTCCTCCATTGGGCAATCAAAAGAATCCGGCACATTATTAGGGTTGTAGAGATAGATCGGACATAATGGGAGATCCTCCTTCTAGTCATCCTCTTCGTTGATCTCCCAATCGTCCTCGTAATCCTCACCCATGGGCTTATCGAACTCTCCCTCACCTTCCATTTCTACTAGTATCATATTGATAGTGTGGTCCAACAAAGGTTTGGTGGTCACATTGGGAGTTGGAGCAGGATTCACCAGTTGAAGATCAATAGTCTTGTTATCAATCAAATCTGGGATCTTATGCTTGAGAGAGAAGCAGCTTTCGGTGTCATACCCTTGGCCACCTGAATGGTATTCACAAGTGAAGGCGGCATTGAAGGTTAGGGGTAGAGGGCTTGGCAATGGGCGAGCAAGTATGAGCTTCAAGATATTATTCTTCAGAAGGTTGTGGTAGGCCTCGGTTTGGGTGCAGCCTAAGGTGTCAAAGGTATGGATGCATCGGGCAGGTCTATTAAAGTTAGGTCATGCCCTAGCAGAACCATAGTTGGGAGTTAGAACAGGCATGGTTAAAGTGGGTAAGGGCAGAATAGGGTGTGATTGTAGTGGTGGACGATATTGAGGTGGTTGGCTAGGTAGGATGGCAGACACCTCACTTTCCTTCTTAATTACTCCCCTTGTAGTAGCCACCTTCTTGGCTATGTTGGTAGAACTTTCTCCAGTCTTTGCATAGTGGTCCATCATCCTCCCTATCTTGAGACCGTTTTTTATCGTCTTCCCTTGCATGATAAGTTCAGAGAAGCTTTTCCTTATGCTTCTGTAGAGCTTCTCGTAGAATATACCTTGGAAGGTATGTACGGACAATTGCACATACTCCTTCTCTTCCAGTGGAGGATTGACTTGTGCAACGGCTTCTCTCCATCTCAAGGCATAGTTTTTGAAACTTTCTTTTTCACCCTTACTCATAGTCATCAGATATCATCGATCAGAGGTGAGGTCGATATTGTGGCGGTACTAAGCTTTGAACGCGTTTACCAGCTCGATCCAAGTCGTGATCTTCCTTAGGTCTAGATGGGCAAACCATTGCAGCACAGACCTAGTGAGACTATGTTGGAATAATTGCATCAGGAGTTTCGGATCGTTCCCATGACCACTCAATGCTCCAGCATACAAACGAAGATGAGCAATAGGGTTACCAGTGCTGTTATACTTCTGGAAGTTCGGCATCTTGAACTTAGCAAGTCTTGGATGGTCAGGAAAGAAACAGAGCTCATCATAGGAAGTTAACCCATAAGTGTCATGGCCATGGAGACTTCGCAGTGAATCTTTTAGCCCTTGGATTTTCAAATTGAGAGGGTCTAGGGGAGTCCTCTTTACGGCAGGTGAAAGCAATATGGTTTCTTCCCCTTCAGTGTTGATCCCTTTGGCATCTTCCTTATTCCTCTCAGCATTGTCAGATTAAAGCACGATCCTCGGGTTGGCGGGTTCAGGGTCCTTGGATGAAGTCATGGATGACGATGGGATTGCGGCAGCATTCTTTATGGCCAAAGTTTGTACGAGCTTAAACATTTCATCAATCCTAGTCCTCATTTCATTGACCTCTTTTCGAGAGACTTGGGACGGTTCTTTAGGGTTGGCAACCATAAGTGATACTCTTTGCCGGGTGATAATGGGGTCCCTGTGTGGGCGTTAACCCTTCTTGGGAGCAATGTTGACTCAGTGCAGGATGATCTTTATAAATGAAAAAGAAAGAGGCAGAAAAATAATAGCACAAATTGCAAGTCATTTTTGGTTTTTAGAGAGCTCTATGCAACGCATGCCCTAAGGTGTCCCTATTTAAAAGGAAGTCTAAATGTGATGGCTTTGGCTCACTTTCGGAGATAGGGGTTTTGCCCCTGTATGCAAGCACCTTACCATTGATCAAGAATATAAATTCATGAAAATAAGGAAACTTATTGAACAAAAGAATAAAAGTACATTTTAGTAAGGGGGAGGGGGAACATGTTTCTTTGGACTTCCACCTATCTAATTTTACATAAGAAATCCTAAACTACTCTTGAGTCTTCGGATTTGCCTTCATTGGATTTGATGTCGAGGAGGTCGCTGAGAGACCTTGTTGATCGTTTGCCCTTTGTCTTCTTGGCAACCCTATCTCTGTGAGCATAGGGAGGTTGGAGCCCCTCTTATGGAATGAATTGATGTGCATGCCATAAGTCCTTAGAGTTACATGGGTTCCCTTAGGGTTTGAGTAGGTTTAATGGAAAGGAGAGTAACCTTGGTGTTACTCTCTTTGGGTTGATCATATGCATGAGAATGCAGTGACTTGAGTTACTATGGAACTCTCGTCTTGACATGGAATATTGAATGCATGAACATGGATGCAAAGAGTGTAAGGAAAGAGAATACAGTGTTAAAGTAAACGTGCATGCCTGAATAGTTAGACAAGCGTTATAATAGTAAGAATACCGTCATTATAACAACAGGAATAAACAGGTATAAAGGAAAGTAAAAGCAGTCACCCTTTCCTCCATGGTTTGGAAAACGCTGTGTGTGTCTTAAATCCAGCAGAGGTCCAGCTATGCATGGTGGCTATATGAGCATGAGGTTGAGGGTTTACTAATGCATCCTAAAAAGGCTCGGTTCCCAAATCTTCAAAGCTAGGCCCACTCTCTGAGGTGGTGCCTTGATTGATTGGTGATCCGAGAGAGGAAATCATTAAGAGGTCGTAGGTAAAGAAACTGATACAATATCTTGCCCATAACCAATATACCGTTCTCCCTTCTAACTAGAAGGGACTGATCAAGGTAAAGAATGCAAATATGCAGAATGCAAGTGCACGTGCAGTGTGTGTGTGTGATTTTTCAAAGCGGAGGAAAGAGCCCAACAACTCCCATACATCCTGTTCATCACATTAATTCATGCATAGCAATTAATATGAAATAAAACAATAATGCAAACAAAGGCCGCTTACAAAACAAAGATGCAAGAGTTAGTATATGGATGGCAAACTCAATGCAATAATATGAATGGAGTTAAATGCATGTTTTTGAAAACAACTTTGAAATTTTGATTTTGAAAATTTAAAGTGAATAGAATTGGACAAGTTAATTGAAGATTCTACATGGGTGAAGGGTGAAGAGACATGACTATGGCCTAACCCTCTAAGTTTTTCCAGTGGAGTCATCCTGTGTCGTGCCCAGATTTTTTGCACTCGAGGAATACAAACACAAGCGGAAAAAATACTATACTCTCTCATTAGAACTTATCCTCCTAGAAGAAGGAGTGTGACAAGGTTTGTATTAAAAATTAATTTGAATAACGGGCTTTTGGAAAACAATTCGGAATTGCCACCTAAATTGATTAAGGTGAGTTAGGTCACTTAAAACTAAGCATAATCTGAAGACTACATTTAGGATTTTTGAAAACAATTTTGAAAATACTTCTTCAACAGAGAGTTTTTAAGAAAAGAGGTTGTTTGGCAACCTTTGGAAAATACTTAAGCCCTTTTTGAAAATAACTCCATTTGGTCTTTGAAAACAGTGATTCTAGGTTCAGAGGTTGGTTACGTGTAGGGTAGACGCACTAAGCCATCACCTTACCCCGCCCTTACGGTACCTACATGTCTATTCACCCTAGATTCACCTATTATAATCTTCGATTAATAAATGTCCATAGCTATCCACTTTAGAAAAGAATCTTTAAAAGAATGATGCATGATATGCAAGTGTAAGAAAAAAAAGTTTGAAAATAAATTTGGAAATAACTTGATTTGATTTTAGAAAAGAGATTTGAAAAGATAGGTTTGATTTTAAAGAAAGATTTGGAAATAGAAATTTGAAAATAGATTTTTGAAATTGGAAGTTTGAAAAAGATTCTGAAATTGGAAGTTTGAAAATAAGGTTATGAAATTGGAGATTTGAAAAAAGTTATGACCGCATCCGTGAGGGTTGGCTACGTATCCCTTTTGAGGAATCAGGTCAGCCGCAGTTCGGACAAGAGTCCGATTGAAAATAGAATGTTTGACTTGACAAAGAGTTAGAGTTGGAATTTGGATTGGAAGATTATGAAATTTGAATTTAAGAAAGATTGGATTTAGGAAAGGTTCGAATTAGGAAAGTTTCAAAATAGAAAAGTTCCGTTTTAGAAAAGTTTCATTTTAAGAAAGGTTTCGAATTTGCAAAGTTTTGAATTAGGAAAGGTTTCAAAATTGGAAAGTTTTGAATTAGAAAAACTTTGAATTAAGAAAGTTTTAATTTAAGAAGATTTCGAATATAGAAAGTTTTGACTTAAGAAAGATTCAAATTTAGAAAGTTTTAACTTAAGAAAGTTTCGGATTTGGAGAGATTTGAAATTTAGAAAGTTTAGAATTTTAGAAAGATTCGAAATTTAAGTTTTAGAAATTCTTGAAATTAGGAAAGGTTTGGGTTTAAGAAAGATTTAAAAATTTAGATTTAGAAAGTTGAAATTTAGAAAGGTGTGGAATTAGGTAAGGTTGGAATTAGGAAGATTAAGAAGCTTAAAGTTTAAGGAAAGATTTGAAAGTTTAAATTTTGAAAACTTAAGGTTTAAGAAGGTATGAGATTAGGAAGGATTTGAATTAGGAAAGACTTCGATTTTGTTTCAAAGAAAGAGATGATTTGATTTTGTTTCCAAAAATGGAGGATTGGATCTAGCTTCTTAAATGGGAAGATTGAATTTGACACGAAATTGGAAAGATGAAATTTTGAGAATCCTAGATTTGGAAAGCTATAGTTTGATGTACAAAATAGGTTTTAAAAATATATGGTTTGAAGCAAAAAGGAGATTTTGGAAACCTAGGTTTGAGACAAGATTGAAAATCGTGTTTGAGGAAAGAAAATTTTGGTTTCCTAACCATGGCTTTAGGGTTTAACTTAGGCTCTAAGGTAAGAAATTTTTGAAACGTGAGTTTTTGGAAAGAAAGATTTTTGGAAGGAGATCCTAGCAAAGAGTTTTTAGAAAGTACGCTACAAAAGAGAGTTTTTGGAAATGGATTTTTGAAAAGGGAGCTTTTAGGAAAGTATATTTGAAAATAGTTTTTAGGAAAGTGAGTTTTGTGAAAGGAATTTTTATAAAGCAATTTTGGAAAGGATGTCGCGCCCAGATTTTTTACACTCGAAGAATACACACACAAGCGGAAAAAATACTGTACTCTCTCGTTAGAACTCACCCTCCTAGGAGAATGAGTGCGACTAGGTTTGAATTGAAAAATTGGTTTGAATAAAGGGTTTTCAGAAAAAGATTCGGAGTTGCCACCTAACTTGATTAAGGTGAGTTAGGTCACCTAAAAACTAAGAATAATCTAAAGACTACACTTAGGGTTTTTGGAAAATGATTTTGAAAATATCTCCTCAAGAGAAGGTTTTTAAGAAAAACAGGTTGTTTGGCAACCTTTGGAAAAAATTTAACCCTTTTTTGAAAATAACTCCTTTTGGTCTTTGAAAACAGTGATCTAGGTTCGGAGGTTGGTTATGTGTAGGGAAGACGCACTAAGCCATCACTCTACCCCGCTCTTTCGGTACCTACATGTCAATCTACACTAGATTCACCTATGAGAGTCTTCAACCAACATATGTTCAATCATAACCACTTTGAAAAAGAATGCTTAAAAAGACATGATGTATGAGATGCAAGTGCAAGATAAGAGAGTTAATTTGGAAATAAATTTGAAAAGAAGAATTTGATTTGATTTGAAAAGGAAGAGATAGAAGTTTGAATTTGGAAAGAAGGTTTTGGAAATAGAAATTTGGAATTGGAAGTTTGAAAATAGATTGGAGATTTGCAAAGATTGTAGAATTTGAAATTTGAAAAATATGGAGAAATTTGAAATTTGAAAGAAGTTGTGACCGCACCCATGTGAGTTGCCTACGTATCCTTTTGAAGGAATCAGGTCAGTTGTAGTTCGGACAAGAGTCCGATTGAAAATAGAAGATATGATTGGAATAAAGAGATTGAATTGAAAATTGGATTGGAAGATTGAGAGATTGAACCTTGATTGGAAGAATTGATTTTGGAAGACTTGGTTTTAGGAATCCTAGACTTAGGAACTTAGAAAAGAAGGATTAGATTTGACTTGAAAAGATTTTAGAAAAGAATTGACTCGAATGTGGGACTTGGAAGATTTGGAAAGATTAGATTTAGGAAAGGTTCGAATTAGGAAAGTTTCGTTTTAGGAAAGTTTCAAATTAGGAAAGTTTTGGAATTAGGAAAGTTTCAACTTAGGAAAATTTTGATTTAGAAAAGTTTTAACATAAGAAAGTTTCGAATTTAGAAAGTTTTCAAAATAGGAAAGTTTCGAATTTAGAATGTTTTGAAATAGGGAAGTTTTGAAAGTAAGAAAGTTTTGAGTTTAGAAAGTTTTGAATTTAGAAAGATTTGAAATTTAGAAAGTTTAAGATTTAGAAAGTTTTAGAGTTTTAGTTTTAGAAAATCTTGAGGTTAGGAAAGGTTGAGTTTAGGAAAGATTTAAAAACTTAGATTTGGAAAGTTAAGATTTGAAAAGGGGTAGAATTAGGAAAGGGTTGAATTAGGAAGGGATTGGATTTTGTTCCTAAGAAGAAATGCTTTGATTTTGTTTTCAAAAACAGAGGATTGGATCTAGTTTCTTAAACGGGGAGATTGGATTTGATTTCCTAAAGGGAAGATTTGATTTGGTTTCCTAAAGTGAAGGTAAAATTTGACAAGGATTTGGAAAAAGAAGTTTCTAGAAATCCTAGATTTGGAAGTGTATAGTTTTGACGTAGAAAATAGGAGGTTTTGGGAACCTAGGTTTTAAAACAAGTTTGAAAATCATGGTTTTGGAAAGAAAATTAGTGTCTCCTAATCGTTAGCTCTAGGGCTTAACTTGGGCATCAAGAAAAGAAATTTTTGGAAAGTGCGGTTTTGGAAACAAAGATTTTAGAAGGAAAATCCTAGGGGGGGAGTTTCTAGAAGGAAGATATTGAGAAGAGAGTTTTTAGAAAGATTTTTGGTAGAAGATTGTTGAAGAGAGTTTTTGAAAAGATTTTTAGGGAGCGTTTTTAGAAAGTGGATTTTGGGGAAAGGATTTTGGAAAGGAGTTAAAAAAAAGAATTTTGAAAAATAGATTTATGGAGGGAGGTTTTGAAAATAACTTTGGAAAGGAGAGTTTTAGGAAGGTATGTTGAAAAATAGATTTTTAGGAAAAGAGACTTTTGAAAAGAGTTTTTAGAAGGTATAAAAACATCTCACTTTCCTAAAGCGATTCTAACCATAAGAAGGCTAGAACCACTTTAAGAAAGAGGTTTTGAAAACAACAAGATTTGAAAATATGGACCATAAAAGTCACTTTAAATGTAACACTTTCCTAAAGCAACCCTAGCCATGGAAAGGCCAGAATCACCCTAGGATTGTGATTTTGAAAACAAGTTTTGAAAAAGGGAATTTTGATGCAATTTTGAAAACAAGTTTAATGCAAATTTTGAAAACGAGTTTGAGAACGACTTTTGGAAGATGCCAGATCATGATATGCACAATACAAGTTTGGGGTCATGAACATACAAGGTTAAGGCTTCACCACATAATCAAGGGGGCTGAACCCACATGGTTTTCGATTAGCTTAAAGGAAAGCCCCCTACACGATGACCCTCTAATAGTCTAATCCTACACATGGACCGGGAATCCCCTTGTTCCAAGCATGCAAAAAGGGGGGGGGGGGGGGGGGGGGGGGGGGGGGAAAGAGATGGGGGATTAAAATAGAGAAAACCCAAGTGGGTTAGGAGAGAGAAGAGAGAGCGACGAAGTGCAGAAACGTAAAACGAAAACCCACCTTGTGTCTTGTTTATTTTGCGGGCCTTGCTTGTCTTCGATCTTTGTCTTGATCTTCGTCTTCAACCCTCGAGAGTTGTCTTCAATATTCAAACTTCAGATTGCAACTCTTCAAGTCTTCAAAGGAGGGTTGGAGGCCAGTGTATAAGTGTACGGGGGTGTGTATGAGTGTATAGAAGGCTAGGGTTTAGTGTATGGTGGCTAGGGTTTGGAAAACCTAGAGAAGCTAGGGTTTTGGGAGTGTTCGAGCTCTGTATATCGAATATTGGTGTTTTTAGACTGAGTATGCGAACCTTTTTCACGCTGAAAGAGGCTCTGTATTTATAGAGGGAGGAATGCACTAGCGCCTGTTGCAGTGGCGCCAACCATTTAGGAAATGTTTAAGGTCGGCAAGCAACGTATCTTTGACTAGATTTGGGCGCCTGTACTAGTGACTACCATGCAATTTTTAGCCTCGCTTCACTAGGAGTGACTCCGGAAAGTCCGAGAATGATTTAAGGGACCGAGAATGGCCCGGAAGGCCGGAAAAGAGTAGGAACACTTAAAATAGTATCCTAGAGGTATTTGACTTGAAAAATGAGGACAAGATGTGTTGAAAGGGTTGACCGGGCCTTTAAGGGCAAAACGGTCAATCGGGCCGAAAAGCTACCGGGACGAACTCGGACTGTCCCGGAAGAAGACTCAAGATTTGAAAACATTATTCAGAATGTTCCCAAAGGTTTTCGGTTTGATTCCAAGAGCCGGTGTGCTAAAAAAAAACGACCAGCCCACCAGGGGCAAAACGGTCATTTCGCACAGGATTTGCCGGAATTGACTCGGAATGATTTGAAAGGATAAAGAAAGGTTGGGAACACTATAAAAAGCATTCTTGAGAAGTTACTAGTTTGATACCCATAGCCGGTGTGGTCGGAAAAGGAGACCGGCCCACTAGGGGCAAAACGGTCGTTTTGTGCCGGGTTTGCCGAAATTGACTCAGAAGGATCCGGAAGGATAAAGAAAGGTTGAGGACACTAAAAAAAGTATTCTTAGGAGTTTACCGGTTTGATACACAGAGCCAATGTGGTCAGAAAAGGAAACTGGTCCACCAGGGGCAAAATGGTCATTTTGTATCGGGTTTACCGGAACTGACTTGGAATGATCCGAAAAGATAGAGGAAAGTTGAGAATACTATAAGAAGCCTTCTCGGGAGGTTACCGGTTTGATACCCAGACCCGGTGTGGTTCCCGGGGCATTCAAATGCCTAGGGGCAAAATGGTCATCTTGACCGGAAAGTCTCAGAAAAGGCCCAAGGGGCAGTTTGGTCATTTTTCACTAAAGTGGGCTAGTAGGCACTGGTGTTGACCTGGGTTTTGAGTGTTTCCGCCACTCTGACAGCGGTCGCGTGATACAGGTGTTTGTTGGTAATTCCCTATATCGACATGTTTGCGAGTATTTCCGTTACTCTGATGGTTGCAATGTTTGCGAGTATTTCTGTTACTCTGACGGTTCGCGATCATTCCCGAGATTGCCTGATCTTGGAAAGCTGCTAAAGGGACTTAGCGCCTGAGAGGTCAATTGTCTCGAAAGGCGTGTCTAAACGGACATTTCTGCATTGGCAGGCTAGCAGGTGCCAAAGGTGGACCGTTCTACCATTTAAGGGACTTGGGGTCTCGTCCCGGTCGACAGGTTTAAAGGGACTAACTATTTTGAAGAGATTTTTTTCGAAAAGCGCGCCGAACCGTCTCGAGGAATAAACTGTCTCGAGAGAGGGATTGGAATTGGAAAGGACTTTTATCATCTTTAGAAAGACGTGCCTGATTTGGAACCGTCTCGAGGAATAAATTGTCTCGAGAGAGGGATTGAAATTGGGAAGGGGTCTTATCGTCTTCGGAAAGACGTGCCTGATTTGGAACCGTCTCGAGGAATAAACTGTCTCGAGAGAGGGATTGGAATTAGAAAGGGGTCTTATCGTCTTCGGAAAAATGTACTTAATTTGGAACCGTCTCGAGGAATAAACTGTCTTGAGAGAGGGATTGGAATTGGAAAAGACAATGCCCCTAAGGGCATTTTGGTCATTTTGCCTCTATTTGGGCCTGGTGGGCCCGTGAAGTGATGGACAGACGAGATTTGGACTTAGAGAGTTGGTTTCGATTGGAATATGTCCATATTGGCTTGAGTACAAGTCTGGACGGAGCGTAGACTGCCGAGTGTTCAAAAATGGGGTGTTTACAAAGGAGAATGGAAAGAGTTTTTTTCTTTTTTTTAGAAAGTGTATTAGAGAGGAGATTTTGAAAAGTAGATGCAAAAAGAGATTTTGGACAGGATTTCAAGAGAGGTTCTGGAAAGTAAGATTAAAAAGAGATTTCAAAAAGGATTTGAATATGGACTTTTGCAAGCCTCTAAAAATATCACACTTTCCTAAAATGATTCTAACTATAAGAAGATTAGAACCATTCTAGGATTGTGGTTTGAAAACAACAATGATTTGAAAATATGGACCATATTGGTCACTTTAAATGTAACACTTTCTTAAAGCAACCCTAACTATGGAAAGTCTAGAATCACCTTAGGATTGTGATTGCAAAAATAAGTTTTGAGGAAGAAAACTGTAATACCCATAATTTTCTTTGACTGAATTACCCCTAACGGGACTGAATAAAGCATGACCATAGGGCCACAAGTAAAAAACGAGGCTTTTTTTTTATTCCAACCCTGTGCAGATATTGAAACTCAATTCCCCAAAAACGGTTCAAAGCTTGTCACCCGACAATTTGCACCAAAACGGCACCTTAACTTTAAATGGAGCTTTCTACCTCGTTTTTCGTCAGATTTTGACGAATTAGATGTCTAAAATTATCGCCTTTTCGAGCCCGATGCTTAGTAATCTCAGAACTCCATTCTGGAGAGTGTCAGTTCCTCGAAAAGCCCCCGTCAATCGTTGCACCTAGAAATTTCATGCCCGAATCCCCCGTAACTTCAATTCGAGCTTTCTTGCTCACCGGGTGTCGGAATTGTACGAAATTGGAGCCTAAACTGATTAATTTTTTGAGAGCTTTCTACTTACATTATTGAGTCATACATTCGACGAAAAAAATTGGAGCCTTAAACTTAGACACTTCGAACTAGGAAACTCCCGTCCATTTTACGAAACTACCCCCACCCCGCCAACTTGCATGCCGGTTCTTTAGTTATGGCATGTGCAATGTATGCAACACATACAAGAGAGAGAGAGAGAGTGGGACGCTGGGAGTGCATAGTTTTAGAGAGAGAGAGAGAGAGAGAGAGAGAGAGAGAGAGAGAGAGAGACGTTGAGGGAATAAGAAAGTGAAAGATGGGGAGAGATTAGAATTGTAGCGAGACAGAGGGTTCATTCACCCCTGTACACCCACCCACAGCCCCTATAAATTACACACATCCCTCCCCTCATTCTGGTTGTGTGAGAGAAAGTCGAGAAGAAGAGTTGAAGAGAGAGAGAAACCGAGAGAGAGAGAAGAAAGAGAAGGTGGGGAAGAAACCAGCTAAGGCTGTGGCATTCGGATGCCAGGTGAGGAACCCATCTTCACCACCCTATACACCTCCCAAACCTAGCACAAATCATCCCACAACCTCACTGTGTGAACCGTGAGCCGAGAAGAAGAAATAAGCGTGAAAAACACAAACCACCTCACTCCGGCAAAACCAGGAGATGAGGGCTGTCACAGGGGCTTGGGACTTCTTGGGGACCCCTTCTGGGTGTCCTAGACAGGTCCACGGCCTTTGTGCATGCACCGAGATCCTCTGCAAAGCCGAACCTGCCGAAAAATGTTCAGAGAACCAAATTTCTGGCCACCGACAAGCTTTGCCGACCGGACCACTTGGGGACGAACCGTCTTTGGGCAAGGAACTGTGGCCTAATTATCATTGGAAGCCAGCCAAAAATGCGGTTGTAGGTCTGTAGCCCTAGGGTTCCGCCATGCAGCCGACGTTTTTGGCCATGCACGGCCATCTCCGATCATTTCCGGCCAAGCCCCGACCATGGATGGGTGACCCAAGTCCTTGCCAATCTTTGGGTCACGCATGCATGGCCAGGAGATGCCAGGAATCACTGGAAAATGGACTGGAAGCGTGGCTAGTCGCGTGGGAAGAAGAATAAGGGCAAGCCTTCGACCCCCACGCGTGACTGGTGGCGCGTGAAGGTGCGTGTGATGTCCGTTGACCCTGAACTTTTTATGGCAGCCATTAAATTACTTCAAGAGGCTACCCTTAAAATTTCAGGGCAATCTAAGACTTCTGTGAAGTTTCATGGTTTATTTACGATTAAAACTTTAAAAATTCATAGAAAATAAATTATGAGTTGAAAATTTCTGAAAAATTACCGAGACACCCCTAAATATTCAGGGAACCCAAAAATGGGAGAGTGGCCTTAATAGCCTCTCAGAATGGAAGTTCCCAGAAGCCCTCTACTTTGTATCACCGGCAGTTTTGGTTCCTAGCTCGGCAACGTATATGGCCCCAAAGGGGAAGCCTGAACCTTCCACCACATTTTAATTAAGCCTTCACTGATTTAACTTACCCTCCCCACCTAACTACACCTAAATGAGGTCCTTTTTATAATAAAGCTAACTATAGACTGAGCCAGATGTTCTTTCCTTCTTTTTTACAGAAATACTAAACCATCTTGATTTCCGCAAAGATACTAAGGGTAGGAATCTATGCATTTCCTTAAGATTCATGCTTACGTCTTTTCTTTATTAAATAACTTGTATATTGACATGCTTTAGGTTTACTGTCCAATTATATTTCTGTCCTAAATGTCTTTTACTCCTTTACTTCAGAACATAGCATTCTTGTTTGTATGACTGCATCACTGAGGAGACATAAGGGTGGTATAACTAGAAAGGAAAAGACCCCAAGATGTATATCATGGGTGTACCAAACTGGCTTGATACTTAGGGCTATCATGGGTCGGTATCACTGGTTTGATATCAGGCTAGATGATCATGGATGGGCCCCACTGGACTTGATGATGGAGGATGAATCTTGGGTAGACCTATTGGCTTGAATTGGCCTTGGCAGGACATACCTGCAAGGATCCGGATATTAACGAAAAGAAAAAGAAATTACAAGGATCATATGCATGCCATGACATTCTTTTACTGCATTATTTTTTGTCCTGCACCATATAGAAATCTTAGATCTCCTACTGGGCTTTGCCGCTCATTCCTATCTTATGAGACATTTCAAGAATAGAGGCACCAAACTGATTTCCAAGGGAATGAGCATGCGAGATCAAGTCCCCTGTTACCTTATTTCTTTTAATCTCTTGAATTAGTTTTTGTTGGACTGTAATGTTATGAGACTTGCACTGGTTTTACAACCTTGATGTAATATTTCTGAACTATCTATACCGTGTTCATATTTATGTTGTTGTGTTAAGAATTATAAACCCTATTGTCAACCCGTAAACCTAACCTTAAACCCTTCACTGTCGCAGCCTTGTGAGGGCGAAGTCGGGTCGTGACAGAAGTTGGAATCAGAGCACGGTTTTAGGTCATTAGGGATATGGACCACTCATATAGAGTATGCACTCCTTATGTTACTTCCTATCATTGGTCTTAATTGTATATTATTGCTAAATCTCATGTGCAGATGAATCTAGCAATCTGGGATGACTTGTTGTTACACCAGCTCGAGGTAAAGAGAGATGTGAGGAACAACCGTAAAGCCGTGACTAGCGTCCAAGCTAAGGCCCTCCTGAGAGCTGAGATTTTTGGGGTAGCACAGCATTGGGAATGTCTCTTTAGGGGCTAGCAGGATGCCATCGTCCGAAATAAGGTGACTTCCTTGATAGGGATAGTCCAGAAAGTGTCTGAGATAGTAAAACACCCAGCAGAGTATCAGCAGTTGATACTAGAGATGCAGTTATTTGGATAGTTACCACTACCCGGGGCCTATGTCCCTACCGGGCCGCCTCCACCACCCTAGCTACCCAAGGGCAGCAGTCTACTCCACCCACAGCACCACCCCCAGCTGACCAGCCACCCTCCCCTGAGTACCACGCTTTGACTTTGGATATGTCCATGGACGACCCCACCTGACGATTAGCCCCATCGTACCTACGACCTCAGCCACTCCTATGATAGAGGTCTCGGACAGTGAGAAGGAGCCCGAGGAAGACATAGATATGTGATTGTATATGTCTTTTCTAGTATCCCTGATAGTACCTATGGTCCTCCACGTTTTGGTATAGTTATGTGTGTGAGGAATGAATCGGGAGTGTTAGATTATTTTGTTGTACTTATCTAACACCGTATGTACTTATCTTTTCTTTAATGACTATTATCGACTTGGTAGACCTTATATTGATGTCTTGATTCCCAACTTAACAAAATAGAAATCTAACTTAATTTAACAACCCTTCTAGATGGCAAGGACTAGGACCGAAGCTGGAACTAATGGGAGCAACGAAAACCCATCTAACGCACAATTGAACCAGATTTTACAAAGCCTACTGGCCATGACAAATCTACTGCAACAATAGTAACAAAATCATCAAACACCACCTATTCCCCAACAACCTCCACCAGTCCCCGAGCCTCCCAGAGCAGCACCCAACCCGATGCCCCATTCGAATCCTGAAGAGAGAAAAAAGAAGCTACTTCGAGAATTCCAAAAGCAAAACTGCCCAAGATTCATGGGAGAACATGACCCTACAGTTGCGGAGCGATGGCTCAAACAAATCCGAAAGGTACTCGATATCGTCAGAACTCCTGCCGAGTATCAGGTGGAGTTTGCAACTTATCGACTTGTGGGAGAAGCAGATTTTTGGTGGGATTCAGTGAAACATATGAGGGATGTGAAAAGCCTGACTTGGGAAGAATTTGTAGTCCTCTTTCATAATCATTACATTCAGGAAATAGTTAAGGATGCTAAGATGGAGGAATTTGTACAGCTCCAACAAAATAATTTGAGAGTGAGTTAATATGTGGCCACCTTCTTGGAGCTGTCAAGATTTGCCCCAGATTTCGTAGCCACGAAAGAAAGAAAGACTCGAAGGTTTCTTAAGGGGTTAAGACTCACAATCCGATCTCGGGTAGTCGCATTTATAGGACAAAAGTTCACGGAAGTAATTGACTGGGCAATGTTGATAGAACAAGAGTTGGAAGGACAACAACAAACGCTGAACTCAAGAGTGCCTGGCAAAAATGTGAGAAATTCCTTCAACTTTAACAACCCTAGATGCCCAAACTTGAGGTACCCAACCTTACCCTCCGAATTCTAGGGGAACATTGGATAACAGACCCATTTGTTTTAATTGCCAACAGAGAGGGCATCTGAAACAGGACTACCCTCAGGTCATGCGAAATGGGAATGGTAATAACAACCGGATTCCTCCGCAATTACCACCAGCATGAAATTTCCCAGCAACATCCACAACAATGCCTCGTCAGACCATGACCGGAAAGTTTGCAATTACCACCTACAACTCCAACCGGGTGAATCTAGGAACAGCGGACAAAGGAAAACAAGTCAATCACCCCGGTCTGCCTCGGATGTACGCCCTCCCTACTACAGGAGGAAGTGACGAGAACCCCAATGCTTTGATCGAAGGTACGATCCTGCTCTACAACTCGTGGATCACAGTATTGTTTGATTTAGGAGCTACGCATTCTTTCATCTCTAAAAAATGTATAGGTGACCTAGGGTTAACTACTGAGTTGTTGGCTACACCTCTTAGC
Organism: Euryodendron excelsum; assembly: GCA_033060915.1. Classification (NCBI taxonomy): domain Eukaryota; kingdom Viridiplantae; phylum Streptophyta; class Magnoliopsida; order Ericales; family Pentaphylacaceae; genus Euryodendron; species Euryodendron excelsum. The sequence continues at coordinate 23,033,555 of CM065387.1, forward strand.
ATTCAGACACCTACTAGTGGGACAGTTATTGTACAAGTAGGATGTCTATCCAGCATTATTCGGATAAGTAGCCTTGAATTTACGGTTGATTTGTTCCAGATAGGTATGAAGCAATTTGATGTGATCCTAGGGATGGATTAGTTAGAGAAAAATAAGGCAGTCATGGACTGTAGTCAAAAAACCCTGACCCTATGGCATCATAGTGGATGTATAGTGCATTTCTCCGATGAGACAAACACCAACTAGGCAAGACCCCTCGCGACCCTTAGGGAGCAACAGAAGAGATCAGAAGGGTATTTTTGTTTCCTTAGCACCCTGTCGGAAGAAAATGAGGACCCGGTCCATACAAAGCCACTACTTGTAGTGGATGAGTTTCCCGATGTGTTCCTTGAAGATCTACCCGGAATACCTCCAAATCGAGAAATTGAGTTCACAATAAAGTTATATCCAGGGGTAGCACCTATATCCATTGCACCCTATAGAATGGCCCCGACAAAACTTAAGGAGCTAAAGTCTTAGCTAGATGAGTTTTTGGAGAAAGGCTATATTCGCCCTAGTACATCGCCTTGGGGATCGCCAGTGTTGTTTGTGAAAAAGAAAGATGGAACCCTCAGGTTATGTGTAAATTATCGACAGTTAAACAAGGTTACTATTAAGAATTAGTATCCACTCCCGAGGATTGATGATCTATTTGAACAATTCAAAGGGGTAACATATTTTTCCAAAATAAACTTGAGATCGGGGTATCATCAATTGAAAGCGAGAGAAGCTAACATACCCAAAACAACCTTTAGGACCCGTTACGATCATTTTGAATTTGTAGTGATGCCCTTCAGACTGACTAATGCACCTGCTGCCTTTATGGATATGATGAATAAAGTGTTTCGAGCTCAACTAGATCATTTTGTGATTGTCTTCATAGATGATATCCTTATCTACTCGTTTGACGAGGAAACCCATAAGGAACACCTAAGAATCACCCTCCAGATCTTGAGAAAACACCAACTTTACGCTAAGAAGAGTAAATGCAACTTTTGGATGAAGGAAGTAAAGTTCTTAGGGCACGTGGTGTCAAAAGTAGAGATAACAGTAGATCCTGCCAAGATAGAAGCAGTAATGGATTGGAGGAGGCCCTCTACTATAACCGAATTTTGAAGTTTCCTAAGCTTAGCTGGGTATTACCAAAGATTTATGGAAGGGTTCTCTAAAATAGCAGGCTCCCTAACCCAGTTAACTAGGAAGGAAGTGAAGTATGTCTAGACAGACAAGTGTGAGGAAGCATTCCAATTGTTAAAGGAAAAACTCACTACCGCACCCATTCTCACCTTTCCTGTAAGTGGGAAGCCCTATATAGTCTACACTGACACCTCTCATTGAGGGTTAGGGTGTGTTTTGATGCAAGAAGGAAAAGTGGTCGCTTATGGGTTGCGACAACTTAAGAAACATGAGCAAAATTACCCAACTCATGACCTGGAGATGGCCGCGGTAATATTTGCCCTTAAGATTTGGAGATGTTATTTGTATGGAGAAAAGTTTGAGCTATTCACGGACCACAAGAGTCTTAAATACATCACCACCCAGAAGGACTTGAACCTAAGACAAAGAAGGTGGGTAGAATACATGGAAGACTACGACTTCACCTTACAATATTAACCCAGTAAGGCAAATGTCGTGGCAGATGCCTTAAGTAGGAAGAATCAAGGGCTTATGGAAAGCGGTGAAATTGTTAGAATTCTATGGAGGACTAGAGAAGAGGGGAGGAGTACTATCTAGCCTTTAGATACAATCCCAAACCCTAGAGGAAGTTCGGCAAGCCCAACAGGGAAACCCATAAGTGCAAGAGATAAAAGAGAAAATGGAAAAAGGAATAACGAAACTAGGATGGACCATTAACGCCGAAGGTGAGCTCCAATACAAGGGTAGGTACTTGGTGGTGGACAAGGAGGAGTTGAAACGAAATGTTTTATCTGAAGCACATCATTCTAAGTTCAAAATACATCCTGGAAACACCAAGATGTAGCAAGACCTTAAAAGATAGTATTATTAGAAAGGAATGAAGAAGGACGTTGCAAAGTTTGTAGCGCATTGTCTCACCTGTCAACAAGTACAGGCAGAGCACTAACGACCAGGTGGATTACTACAACCGTTGCCCATAGCTCAATGGAAGTGGGAACATATCACCATAGATTTTGTCACTAGACTACCGAGGAACAGGCAAAGGTGCGACACGATTTGGGTTAGTGCAGATCGTTTGACAAAGACTGCACACTTCTTACCTATCAAATCTACTGATAGTCTTAGTACCTTGAATCAGCTATATTCATGTCGGATCACGATCCAAGGTTCACATCGCAATTCTGGCAAAGCCTACAAAAGGCATTAGGAACCCAAGTATGCATGAGTACCGCTTACCACCCGCAGACGGATGGCCAATCCGAATGAGTTATCCAAATTCTAGAGGATATGCTTCGCGCTTGTGTATTAGATTTTCAAGGAATTTGGAGTGACCATATACCCTTGGCCGAGTTTGCCTATAATAATAGCTACCAAGCAAGTATAGAAATGGCCCCTTACGAAGCATTGTATGGGCGACCCTGCCGAGCACCTAATTGTTGGTTAGAGACTGGTGACGGGTTTTTATTTGGACCTGAGATCATTCGAGAAACCACGAAAAAGATTAAGCTCATACAAGAACGGCTTAAGACTGCCCAAAGCTGGCAAAAGTGCTATGCAGACCAGCGTAGACGGCCCTTGGAATTCCAAGTAGATGACTAAGTGTTTTTAAAGGTTAAGCCCCACAAAAGGGTGATACGTTTTGGAAAGAAAGGGAAGCTGGCACCCCGATACATCGGACCTTTTCGCATTTTAGAAAGAATTGGACAAGTGGTGTACCAATTGGAATTACCCCCGGAATTAGAACGAATACATAACGTATTGCATGTGTCCATGTTAAGACAATACCACCCCGACCCTACTCACATAATTCAATGGGAAACCGTGACAGTACAACCTGACCATTCCTATAACGAGGGACCCAGTAAGATAATGGATTGCCAGGTAAAAGTATTAAGAAACAAGGAGATTCCCTTGGTCAAGATAATATGGTAACATCATGGGAAGGAGGAAGCAATGTGGGAAGCAGAAGCAGATATGAGATTACAGTACCCGCACCAATTCCAAGCTAATTTCGAGGACAAAAATTCCTAAAGGAGGTAAGGTTGTAATACCTGTAATTTTCTTTGAATGAATTACCCCTAACGTGACTGAATACGGCATGACCATAGGGCCACAAGTCAAAAACGAGGCTTTTCCGATTCCAACACTGTCCACATGTCGAAACTCAATTTGCACCAAAACGACACCTTAACTTTAAACGGAGCTTTCTCCCTTGTTTTTCGTCAGATTTCAACGAATTAGATGTCTAAACTTTTGCCTTTTCAAGCCCGACGCCTTGGTAATCTCAGAACTCCATTCTGGAGAGTGTCGGGCCGCTGCACCTAAAAATTCACACTCGAATCCCCCGTAACTTCAATTCGAGCTTTCTCGCACACCTGATGTCGGAATTGTACGAAATTGGACCTAAACTGATTAATTTTTTGAGAGCTTTCTACATGCGATATTGGGTCATACATTCGACAAAAAAAATTGGAGCCCTGAACTTAGACACTTTGAACTAGGAAACTCCTGTCCATTTTACGAAACTACCCCCACCCCGCCAACTTGCATGCCGGTTCTTTAGTTTTGGCATGAGCAACGTATGCAACACATATGAAAGTGAGTAAATATATGCAACATATATGCGTATATTCATACCTATGCAAGTTGTCACCTCTAGATAGAATGTAGCTTAGGATTAAAAGTTTAAAATGCACACACGCACACACGTATCACAAAACCATCTAATCCATGTTGAACCGCCCTTAGCAACCTATGAAGACTCAGAACAAGAGAGAGAAAGAAAGAGGGATGCTAGGAGTGCATAGTTTTAGAGAAAGAGAGAGAGAGAGAGAGAGAGAGAGAGAGAGAGAAAGAGAGACGCTAAGGGAATAAGAAAGAGAAAGATGGGGAGAGAATAGAATTGTAAAGAGAGAGAGAGGGTTCGTTCACCCCTGTACACCCACCCACAGCCCTTATATATTACACACATCCCTCCCCTCATTAGGGTTATGAGAGAGAAAGCCGAGAAGAAGAGTTGAAAAAAGAGAGAGAGAGAGAGAGAGAGACAGAGAGAGAGAGAGAGAAACTGAGAGAGAGAGAAGAAAGAGAAGGCGGGGAAGAAATGAGATGAGGCTGTGGCATTCAGAAGCTAGGTGAGGAACCCATCTTCACCACCCTATACACCTCCCAAACCCAGCACAAAATTATCCCACAACCTCATTGTGTGAACCGTGAGCCGAGAGGGAAGAAATGAGCGTGAAAAACACAAACCACCTCACTCCGGAAAAACCAAGAGATGAGGGCTGTCACAGGGGCTTAGGACTTCTTAGGGACCCCTTCTGGGTGTCGTAGAGAGGTCCACGGCCTCTGTGCATGCACCGAGATCCTCTGCACAGCTGAACCCGTCGAAAAAATGTTCAGAGAACCGAATCTCTGGCCACCAGCAAGCTTTACTGACCGGACCACTTGGGGAAAAATCGTCTCTGGGCAAGAAACAAATGTCGTGAAGGGACCGTGGCCTAATTACTGCTGGAAGCCAGCCAAAAATGCGGTTGCAAATCGGTACCCCTAGGGTTTTGCCATACAGCCGGCATTTTTGGCCATACACGGCCATCTCCGACCATCTCCGGCCAAGCCCCAACCATGGATGAGTGACCCAGGTCCTTGCCAATCTCTAGGTCATGCATACATGGCCAGGAGACGCTGGGAATCGCCGAAAAATGGAGGAAGAAGAAGGGTAAGCCTTCCACCCCCACGGGAGACTGGTGGCGCGTGAAGGCGCGTGTGACGCCCGTTAACCGTGAAATTTTTATGGCAGCCATTAAATTACTTCAAGAGGCTACCCTAAAAATTTCAAGGCAATCTGAGACTTCTATGAATTTTCATGGTTTATTTACGATTAAAAGGATAAAAATTCACAAAAAATAAATTATGACTAGAACAATTCTGAAAAATTACCGGGACACCCCTAAATATTCAGGGAACCCAAAAATGGGAGAATTGCCTTAATAGCCCTTTAAAATTGAAGCTTCCAGAATCCCTCTACTTTGAATCACCGGCAGTTTTGGTTCTTGGCTCGGCAACGTATATCGCCCCAAAGGGGAAGCCTGAACCTTCCACCACATTTTAATTAAGCCTTCACTGATTTAACTTACCCTCCCCACCTAACTACACCTAAATGAGGTCCTTTTTATAATAAAGCTAACTATAGACTAAGCCAGATGTTCTTTCCATCTTTTTTATAGAAATACTAAACCATCTTGATTTCCGCAAAGATACTAAGGTTAGGAATCTATGCATTTCCTTAAGATTCATGCTTACGTCTTTTCTCTATTAAATAAGTTGTATATTGACATGCTTTAGGTTTACTGTCCAATTATATTTCTGTCCTAAATGTCTTTTACTCCTTTACTTCAAAATATAGCATTCTTGTTTGTATGACTGCATCACCGAGGAGACATAATGAAGGTATAACTAGAAAGGAAAAGACCCCAAGATGTATATCATAGGTGTACCAGACTTGCTTGATACTTGGGGCTATCATGGGTCGGTATACTGGTTTGATATCAAGGCGAAGTCGGGTCGTGACAAAAACTTTAATGCAAGTTTTGAAAATGATTTTTTATGCAAGTTTTGAAAACAAGTTTAAAAACAAGCTTTGGAGAGATGCATGATCATAATATGCATAATGCAAGTTGGAGTCGTGAACTTACAAGGTTAGAGGCCTCACCACATAATCAAGGGGGCCAAACCCACGTGGTCTCCAGTTAGACTAAGAGAAAGCCCCCGACATGGTAACTTTCAATAGCCTAATCCTACACATTAACTGGAATGTCCCTTGTTTCAAGCATAAAAAAAAGGGGGGGAAGAAGATGGGGGATTAAAATAGAAGAAAACCCAAGTGGGCTAAGAGAAAGAAGAGAGAGGGGGTATTGCGTAAACATAAATAGAGAGCCTACCTTGTATCTTCTTTTATTTGCTTTGCTTGATGCGCTTTGTTCTTCTTGCTGTGCTTCAGTCTTTGCCTTGATCTTCAAGAGTTTGCTCTGATCTTTAGGAGCTTCGGAGTTACAGCACTTCAAGTCTTCAATGGAGACTTTGGAGGCTAGTATAGGAGTGTTTAGGGGTTTATGTGAGTGTATGGGAGTGTATGCATGCTAGGGTTTAGTGTATGGAGGCTAGGGTTTTGGAAAACCTAAAGAAGACGAGGGTTTAGGGAGGCTACTAGTTTTGTGTATCGAAAATGAGAGTTTTTAGACTGAGTTTGCATACGCTTTTCATGCTGGAGGAGGCTTTGTATTTATAGACAGAGGATTGACCTAGAGCCTATTGCAGTGGCGCTAGAGAAAAATCCCTTCTGGTGCCACTAGGAGTGGCGCTAGGCCAAAATTTGTAGTGGCGCTAGCCACTTGGAAAAATTTTAAGGTTGGCAAGCAACGTATATATAGAAGATTTGGGTGCCTGTATTAGTGATTATTATGCAATTTTTAGCCTGATTTTTTGAAAAGTGACTCTGGAAGGTCTGGGAATTATTTGAAAGGCCGAGAATGGCCCAGAAGGCTGGAAAGGGACAAGAACCCTTAGAATAGTGTCTCAGGGGTAGTAGACTTGAAAAATGATGACGTGATATGTCGGAAGGGTTGATTGGGCCAATAGGGGCAAAATGGTCAATCAGGCCAGAAAGCTGCTGGGATGAACCCGGAATATCCCTAAAGAAAACTCGAGACTTGGGAACATTATCTAGAATGTTCGAGGAGGTTACCGGTTTGATACACAGAGCCAGTGTGTATGGAAAAGGCAAATGGTCCACTAGGGGCAAAACGGTTATTTTGCACCATGTTTGCCAGATCGGACTCAAAATGATTTGGAAAGATAATGGAGGGTCAGGAATACTATAAGAAACATTATCGGGAGGTTACCGGTTTGATACCCAAAGCCGGTGTGGTTTCCGAGGCGCTCGGATGCCTAGGGGCAAACTGGTCATCTTGATTGGAATGTCTCGAAATTGGCCTGAAACTGATTGGAAGGCACCTAATCATGCCGGATTTTCTTTAAGACAATCTTGGAAGGGTGATGTTACTGTTCTGAAGACTTAGGTACTTTTTTGAGAAACGTGCTGAAAATAGCCCTAGGGGCAGTTTGGTCTTTTTTCACTGAAGTGGGCTTATAGGCACTGGTGTTAACCTGGGTTTTAAGTGTTTCTGACACTCTGATGGCGGTCCCGTGATATAGGGGTTTGTCGGCAATTCCCTATGTCGACCTGTTTACGAGTATTTCTGCCACTCCGACGATTACGATGTTGATGAGCATTTTCGTTACTCTAATGGGTCGCGATCATTCCAGAGACTGCTTGATTTCGAAAAGCTGCTAGGTGGACTTAGCGCTTAAGGAATCAACTTTCTCGAAAGGCGTGTTGTAACAGACATTTCTACATTGGCGAGCTAGCAAGCACCAAAGGTGGATCGTTCTACTATCTCGGGGACTTGGGGTCTCATTTCGGTCGATGAGTTTGAAGGAACTTACTATTCTGAAGAGCTATCTCAAAAACGTGCCAAATAGGATGGACTTACCACCTCGAGGAATCAACTTTTTTGAAAGGTGTGCCGGAGTGGACTTGGAATTGGAATTGGAATGGACTGGAATTGGATTTGAAAAAGGGATTTACCGTCTTCGAGAAGATGTGCCCATTGGAATTGGACCAAACAACGCCCCCATGGGCATTTTGGTCATTTTGCCTCTATTTGGCCACAATGGGCCCACGAAGCAATTGATTGACGGGATTAGACTTGGAAAGCTGATTTAGATTGGAATATGTCCATTTTGACTTGAATACAAGTCTAGGGTCAAGTTAACCTAGGATCAAGTAACTAGGGTCAAGTCAACCTAGGGTTAGATAACTAGGGTCAAGTTAACCTAGGGTTAGGTAACTAAGGTCAAGTTAACCTAAGGTTAGATTAGAGAATGGTCTTGAAAGTTGTTTTGATGCTACTCTTGGAAAGAGTTTTGAAAACACAACATGATATGCAATGGACTTTGGTTGGTAATCTTTATGAAGATCATTTCCATGAAAATTTTGACTCTAGCCAAGAATATGGTTTATATGGTTGGTGATTGGAGATCATTCCAAGGAAGGTTTCCTTATGGCCATTATAACCACAATCTTGGCAAGAGTAATAGGGGTCAAAATTCAACATAATGATAGTGATTTTTGGAAGATCATTTTTATGCAAAGATGGAGAGAATGCATTTTGAAATAATCTTTGGGGAAGGATTTTGAAAACCATTTTTTAAGGGAACCATTCCATCAAGAGAGGGTTCATATGGCCAATAAAAAGGGAGACCACTCAAGAGATGGTTCCATAGGGCCATTCCAACCACTAAACTTGAGAGAATGAAAACCTTTGAAAATTAGGGAGTTTGAAAGCAACCTTTGTGCAAGTTGAAATGTAATGATGTAAAAGTGTGAATTAGGGGGTAGGGAGGGATTTTCTAAGGCATGACTCCTAAAGTCACGTCCTAAACTTCAAGGGGCCAACTCTTGGAACAATTTTTAAAGGGTATGTAGAACTTGGAAATGTCATAAAATTAAGAGCAATGCAAACATTGTGAAATATGGCAATAAACATAAAATGAAGCCAAGCATACAAGACATGATTAAAATAATAATATGCAAGGGGTCATGATTCACATACAAGGCTTTTAGGTTTCACCATACAAACAAGGGGCTCTTAGGCCATACCATCTTAAAGTAGGCTAGTGAGAGGTCCCCTTACACGGTGGCTCTCACTTGTTTTCCTTTAGGCATGATCTAGGAGCCCTCTTGGCTTAAACATGCAAGAAAGGGGGGTTGAAGATGGGGATTAAAATAGAGAATAGCCTAAGTAGGCTAGGAGGGAGAAGAGAACAGTGGGGGAGAGCACAAATATAAAAGGGATACCACCTTTTGCCTTCAACACTCTTGTAATCTTCAATGGATGTCTTGATTGGAGCTTGAGTGATTTCAAGAAGGCTTGAGAGGCTTGAGTGGAGTGTATAAGTGTGTATGAGGCTTTGTGTATGGAGTGTATAGGCTTAGGAGAGGTAGAATCTAGCCTAAGTGTTGGAGGGGAGGAATATATGTAGAGATTCAAATTTTTGGAGTGATTTCAGCAGAGTTTCGTACCAATTTCAGACCCGGAATATGCAAAGGGGGAGGCTTCTATTTATAGGCAATCTAGAACAGACCATGCGCATGTGCTACATGCGCATGGCCAAACATTGGCCGTGCGCATGTAGGACATGCGCAGGTACTGTTCCATTACCAAAATAACACGTGGCACCCCATGTACTAATTAAATCTCGATCGTTAATCAAAAGTCAGTTGATCTGAACAAAATTTGAGCGCATGTAGCATACGCTCCACCACCGGGAAGATTCGCCCAAACTTTGCCTCGATAATTGGACCAAACGGGAAGGTTCCAGGGGAATCGATTGCACTCGGGATGTTCTCCTAGTGCAACCGATGAACTTTCATGTTTTTTAAGAGTTTGAATTATGTTCAGAAGCGTGGGATATCATCTTGGGAAGCTTGCCAAAAAGGACACTTTTGTGGAGCGTCTGTGATACGCTCTGTGTGTGTTCGAAAGTAGCTGTTTTGATTTGATGTTATCGAGGCCTTCGAGAAGCGATTTATTCGATCGGACCGTTCTGATGGAAAGTACTCTGGAAATACTTTCTAGAATTCCCAAATTTAAGCATTTCTCAAGTCGTTTGACGGTGCGTTTTGATTAGGGAATCGAAGAAAAAGTCAACCTTGGCGGAGCGTCTGCGAGACGCTCCAGGGGTTGCTAAAAGTCATGGTTTGCGCACCGTACGATGGAGGGCTTTGGGGAGCGATCTATTCGATCGAACTGTATCAATGGAAAGATCTATGAACGAGTGTTTGAGAATTCCCTGATTTACGCATTTCTCAAGTCAGTTAACTGTGCATTATAACCAGGGAATTGAGGGAAAAGTCAATTTAGGCGGAGCGTCTGCGAGACGCTCTAGGGAACTTTTATCGCGTCGTGTGAGTTTAGTGTCGTAGGGTGTCCCTTGGGTTAAACAAACGCGTGCGGTGAAATCTTTTGCTCAAAATCCCAAGGCTGGTACTATTTCAGGTCGTTTTTTGGCTTCCAGGGGCAAAACGGTCATTTTGACCGGAGTTGGCTGGAAATGGTCAGAAATGGTCTTGTATATTGTGTTAGGCGTGTAAGGCTATTCAGGGATGGTTTTGATAGAGTCCATTGCCGTTCAGCGGGGTTTGTGCCATGCTAAGTCGTTCAGGGGCAAAATGGTCATTTTGACCAGAGTGAACTAGAATAGGACCGGATTTGGACCAAATAGCGTGCGGGGGATGCCCGATGGTTTAACAACGTTATGGAAGGATGGACTTATTGTTTTGAGGAATTTTCAACTTTTCTAAAACGTGCCTGGAGGCCCAAGGGGCAGATTTGGTCATTTTTCACCGAGTCGGGCTAGTAGGCGCCGGTGTTGACCTAGGTGTTGGTTCCCGAGACTGCCCGGTCTCGAAAAACTACCTGTGCGGTGTTGGTCTCTAAGAATGCCTGGTCTTAGAGAGCTACCTGTAGGGTGGTGTTGGTTCCTGAGAACGTCTGGTCCTAGAAAGCTACCTGGAAGGGTGGTGTTAGTCTCCGAGAATGCCTGGTCCCAGAGAACTACCGAATGACGGACATTCTACATTGGTGGGTTAGCAGGCGCCAGAAGTGAACCGTCTAGAATCTTTGATGAGGTGTTGGTCCCCGAGATCGCCCGATCTCGGGAAGCTACCTGGATGGCGTTGGTTTCCGGGATCGCCTGGTCTAGAAAACTGCCTGGAATAATGGTGCTTAAGGCTTCAGTGGATCCTTGTGGGCCCGAGAAGCGACCAGCTGGTTGGATTAGAGATTGAGAGGCTCATCTTGAGCCTGCATGTATTGTGATGTTGGGAACTGAATCCAGTTGAGCCAAAGATTGCCAAGCGGGCAAAAATGGGGTGCTTACAACTGCCGAGCGGGCAAAAATGGGGTGCTTTGCCATATTGTTTCCACCTCTTCTAGGCTGAATAAGTCACTCAAATTTGGAGTTTAAAGCTCACTACTCTTCAGCAAGGATATGGAATCTATTAGACAACAACTCATCATATGATTTACCTTGATTGTAAAACTTTTCAGATTGGTAATAATTAATTAGTAAACCATATAATTTATGACACTATGGTCTAATATGACCTTTTATTCCACAATAATGGCATATAGACACAAAGTATGAAGAATTACTTCGATCTTGAGTAGGATCATACCTACATGCGGGGACAAATTTGATTTACTTCTTTGGTAATTTTTGCTTCGACTTGGATGGTTGAGCTTCATATCCAATACCTAGCATATCCCAAGCATTCTTTTGATCTTCCCAGACTTTCCCCAATGATGATGTACTTGCCTTGTATTTCTTAAAGGTCAAGTTTGACTTTGAAAGTTTATATTCAAGCTTCTACACCTTGTCTTCAAGTGCCTTTTTGAACCTTTCTCGATCATGTGCATCTTTTTTGAGAAACTTAACTTTATCAGACAAAGTTAAACAATGATTCTTTAGTTGGTTAATATCTACTTGAGCATCAATATTCTCCTTTTTCAATGATTCAACTTCTTCCAATGCCTTTTTCAACTTGTTACCCAATCTAACATTCACATTTGTCAACTTCTAGTATTGGTTGTAAAGTTGATCATATGCTCGTTAAACTTCACTTTGATCTTCATCATCAGATTCTCCTCCGTCTTCCTTGGAAGACCCTATAGTACCATTTGACTCATCGGACTTTTCAGCCTCTTTGGGCTTAGATGAAGATTCAATTACCTCAAAAGCAGAGGCCATAAATGCTGTGAAGTTTTTAGACCCATCATCTCTGTTAGACTTTTCTTCTTTTTCTGAATCACTCCATGTGACCGTCAAAACTTTGCAACCTTTGTTCTTCTTCTTATTAGGACAATCTTGTGCAATGTGTCAATGGCTATGGCATTCAAAGCATTGTTTTTTACAAAACTTATCTGATGACTTCCTTACAAACTTGATCTTATCAAAAGATTTTCCTTTAGTTTTGTCAAAAGAAGGAGATTGACCTTGTTGTCTGTTGTTGAAAAATTTCTAAGATTTTTTGACAAACAAAGAAATCTCCTCAGCACCTATTTCGAAGTCACTATCACTAGCTTTATTCACGCTTTCCTTAATGGAATTTAGGGTAATGTCTTTGTTCCTTTTAGGTTAGCAAAAATTAGCTTCAAAGGTTTGTAAGGAACCCAATAAGTCTTCAACTTTTATGGATTCCACATCCCTACTTTATTCTATTGTCGTTACCTTGGCCTAAAATCTCTCTGGTATGCATCTAAATTTTTTTTAATAATTTTAGATAGAGAGATTTGTTCACCTAGGTTGAAACTTGAGTTGACGATATCATTGAGTTTAAAATAAAATTGATCAAAATTTTTATCATCTTCCATTCTCAAAGTTTCAAAAGTAGTAGTCAATCGCTGAAGTTTGACTATTTTTACAGTTGTAGTACCTTCATCGATAACCTATAAAATATTCCATGCCTCTTTAGTGATTTCACAGTTTGAGATTCATCGAAACTCCTCAGCTATGACACCATTAAACTCCTCACCCACAATTATCAAAATCAATTTTATTTCATAACATGGTTGATTTTAAAATCGTTACAGTTCCAGTTGTGACTGTGGGTGGAGTCCAGTCATCTACCACAAAAAGCTAAACATATTCATCAATTGGCTTAAAAAAAGCTTTTATCTTTGCTTTCCAGTATGAGTAATTAGTTATATCAAGCAAACAATGTCTAGCAGTAGAACTACCTTCCTTAGGCAAATCCATGGATGTAGGCTATTAAGATCTCACTCTTCTAAAAATTAAATTTTTTTGAGTGTCTTGCTCTTATAGCAATTTAAAAAACCTAACCTTGTCTATAACTTTGCTAAAGAATAAGTATTAGAGCAATGCTATGATAGTTGCCAATGATGAGTAAAGAAACAAACCAATTAGGCAATTGACACACAAGACTTTTGCTGTGGAGACCCAAACCGGAAAAAAATCACTTGTCCCCTTTGCCAGAAAAAAATCATGCACTAAAACCAGTGTTAACCGTTACAAGATCACTTACAACCTAATTCCCAATCGACTTCTCGATCACTAGGTTGACTAGAACTTGCTCGACTCCTTGATACAGTGTTTTTGTACTTGACCATCGTACAGATCCCTTTAGTAAGGATTTTGCATCTTGAGCTCCTTCAAGGCTTTAGTTTTCTTTAATGGAGTTGAAGAATATTTGTTCCTAAGAATCAATCGTGAGCTCTCTAGAAGTTTGGAGATATTATCTCTTGGGTATTTTGAATGGCGGCTCACTCCCTAAAATTTTGAAAAGCATGCTTTAATTTATAAATAAGTTAAAATCCCAGCAACACACTTCCCTATGTTTTAAATCTTGCAAACCTCGCGGCCACGACGTCCAGCAAGATCTAAATCCTTAGATCGGGGGTACACTATTTCTTTCATCGAGATGTCTCGAAGTCCAGCGAGATCCAGCAAAGCCTTCAACAGATTTACACTCTTCACTGTTTCTTCCATTGACGTCTTCGAAGTCTATCAAAGTCCTAAACAGAAATACACCTAATCTGTTTCTTCCATCGAGAGCTATCAACATCCATTGAAGTCCAAAAGTAAATAGTATATGTATCATCCAAAACTCTCTTAGCATGAGTTCGAATGAATAAACATTAAGTACATCCCAATTGTTTGTGATAGACACCCCAACATCCCAAATTATACAGAATCAGGCTTGTCACAAAATCTAGGCAATTATATGATGTTATATTGTTAACTAGGTTGTAAAATAAAATTTTGTAGAAATAAGGTATGAGCAGTGCAACTGTCAGTTTGGTAGAAATAAGGTGAGACAAATGCAAAGAGTACATTTTTGTACCAGCACCCCACTTTGTGGTTTATTGTTTTATTCTTTTATTTGATAGAAATAGAAAACTTTTATTAAAATACCACTAAATAACTAGTCCAAATTCACATGTTCAATCTCACTTGCTATCTTACAGCTTTCTCATAAAATGCAAAACAACGAAGTCTTTAATATTGGATTACTAAAGAGCATAAGAAAAGACTTAATTGTAACTTGAAACTATAGACAGTTCAAGAAACTCCTATAAGCGCTTAGAATTCATAGAGGAAACTAAGGGAGTTGATTTGTTGACATCTAATTCCGCAATTATGATTTTCAAATAACATTACAGTAATATACTAAAAAAAAGGGGAAAATTAGCTTTCAATCTATATAATTGTTTGATTGAACAAGTGCTTAAAATACTAATATTGTTCTTATCTAGGGTCATTAACACATTTCCTATTTTCTTGCTCATGAAAATTTTAGCCAATAAAAGAAGCAACAAAAAAAAAAACACAACAAAAATAGCCCACAAAAACATCCTTAAACCCTAAATCTTAGTATTTGGCATGGAAAAAATTTAAAACAAAAAAGAAAAGGAAATAACACAACAAAAATGTTCTAAGCCATGGCAAAATCATGAAAAATGTTTAGAATTAATGTTCTCATTTTTTCTGCTATCTAAGAACTTTTGCAAAATGAGAGAGAGGGAAGTTTTTTCCTCTAACCTGTTAGGTGGTTCAACTATTGCCAGAATAGTAGGTGATAGTGGCTAGTAGTGGTTTGGCCCTTCAGGTACTTGCAATCCAATCAAGAGAGAGAGAGAGAGCTTACTATGATAGAAGCAGCAGCAAGGTTAGGTATGAAGGTGGTGGAAGATGGCACCGAAAAGTGAGGTCGATCGTAATGGAGGGAGAGCAAGAGAGAGAGAGGTCAGAGAGTGAGTGGGGAGGCCAAGAGATAGGCAGAAAGAGAGAGACCGGCTATATGAAATGTCAAACAAGACTTAGGGCAATCGAGGGGAAAGGATAAGGGAATTCACACCCAAACAAAATAACATCGTTTTTGTTAATGAGTAGCCTTTAATATCCAAAAAATAGGTTATTTCTGTACGAGTATTCGCGACGGGGATATGCCATCACACAAACTCCTCCTTTACCATAGTGAACATGTATTTGACACCAACAATTGTGACAATGTCCTATTCCATCGCAAATACAAGCCTCTTGCCTCAAATTATTAGAGATGGGGCTCTACCGTCGCAAAAAATATCTTTTGTGATGGCTACGTGTGCCATCGCTAATAATTTAAGGTAAAAGGCCTGTTTTCTAGTAGTGAGAGTTTGGTTCCCATCAAATAGCTAAGGGAAATTTCCCAAAGCCGATTTTGGTCATATACTAGGTGTGGAAAAAGGATAACAATGGTTGATCCAAATAAAAGTCTCCTATTAGGTTCAGCATAATCTAAGCATCATTGAAGAAGCACAAGGTGCCTAGTAAGCATCAACCCCAGAAAAGAATACTAAAAAAAAATTGAGAAAAATTGGGGTTCAAAAATTGTTCTTCTAGAATTTGATTTATTATACGAAGTTGTTGGAAAGATGATGTTGGGCATATCAAACAACATTCAAGACAAGGAAAATGGAAAGAGCATTGAAGATTCCATAAAAGACAATACATATGTTAGGAATTTTAGTGTTGGAAAATTACATAACCAAAAACACTTTGGTTATAATATAATTTTACAACATGTAATTGTGTCAAATAGTGCAAACACAATTAGAAGTTATATCATAAGTGAAGTTGCTGTAGTGTGAGCATTCAAATCACTACTAAAAATGGAGCTTTTTGAGATGGGAGTATTTGCGACGACCGTTTTCCCATCGTAAATAGTGGTATTTGCGATGGGAGCTTGGCCTTCGCAAATGCCGTTGCAAAAACAAAAACTTGTTTTTGCAACGGCATTTTTATGACGGCCAAGCTCTCGTCGCAAATGGGTACTTTTAACAACAACGTTTTTGTAACGGCCACATTCTCGTCGCAAAAGGTAAGTATTTGCAACGGGCTTTTTGTGACAGTTGTCTCCCATTGCAAATATTAAACAAAACTGTCGCACCTCGATTTTTTGCACTCGACAAAACAAGTGAGAAAAACACAGTATTTTCTCGTTAGAACTCATCCTCCTAGAAGAACAAGTGCAACTAGGTTTGAATTAGAAATTGATCTGAACAAGAGCTTTGGAAAAAGTTTGGAGTCACCACCTAACTTTGTTAAGGTGAGTTAACTCACCTAAAACTAAGTATAATCCGAAGACTAAACTTGGGTTTTTCAAAATCATTTTGAAAATGTCCTTCCTAAGAAGGTTTTTGAAAAAGAGGTTTTTAGCAACTTTTTAAAATGCTTTAAAGCCCTTTGGAAAACATGACTCCGGGTTGGTCTTTGAAACTAGAAATCTATGGCCAGAGAGTTAGTTACATGTAGAGAAGACATCCTAAGATCATTACTCTAGCTCGCCTTTTTGGTACTTACATGTGTAATCACCCTTCATTCAGTCACTTGAATAGCCGGTTACTAATATTCACTTAATATCTGCTTTAGTGTTGTGAAAAATAGGTTTGGTTATCATTTTTTGGATAAATGATGCATGACGTATGTTTTGAAAAAGATGTTTGAAAATATGAAAGATTTGAAGGGATTTGAGATAAAAATCTTGCATTGATAGAAACTTTTGAAAAGGGAACTTGGGATGGTTGAAGTGCTTTTGAAATCGGGTTTGAAGATGAGTTTAAATGTTTTTAAAATTAACTAAAGAGAATTTTGAAATGTTTTTTAAACAGCTCAAGGGAGTTTTGGAAAGGTTTTGAAATAACTCAAGAGAGTTTTGGAAATGTTTTGAAATAACTCAAGGAAGTTTTGAAGTCTTGTTTTGAAAACTTTGGAAGTAGAGTTTTGATTGAAAATGCTCTTGTGAACTTATCTTCGAAAAGCTTTTGAAAGTAATTTTTGAATACCTTGTGAAAGCATGTTTAATGTTTCATAACTTTTAAGAGATTAGTCATGAAGAACTAAACTCCATTTAGGCTATGAGTTTTGAAAACATATTTGAAAAAGGGGTTAAAGACTTCCCTTTTGGTTTTTCAAAATTTTAGGGTTATAGAACCCTTCTTGAATATCTCACTTATACTTGAACAATTCTAGCCAGGGAAGGATTAGGGTTGCTTCAAGAATGTGATGTTTGAAAATCATTTTTGAAAAGAGCTTTTAAAAACACTTAGGGTTGTGAGACCTTAATATGGACAACCTCGAAGGTTGTATTCAATGTATCACCTTCCCTTGGAATCACTAACCATAAAAGAGTTAGGGACTGTAAGCACCCTATTTTTGACCGCTCAGTAGTCTACAATCCGTCCAGACTTGATTCAAGTCAATATGGACATATTCTAGAATTCTAGTCCTCATTTAGTCTATCCATCACTTTGCGGGCCCACCAGGCCCAAATAGAGGCAAAATGACCAAAATGCCCTTGTGGGCGTTGTTCGATCTGATCCTATTGGCACGTCTTTTCGAAGACGGTAAGTCCCCTTTCCTATTCCCACAAGCATGTCTTTCTAAAGACGGTAAGTCCCCTTTCCAATTCCAATAGGCACGTCTTTCCGAAGACGATTAGTTCCCTTTTCTAATTCCAATTCCAATTCCAATCCCTCTCTTGAGAAAGTTGATTCCTCGAGACGGTAACTCTATCCTGTCCGGCATATTTTTCAAACAAATTTTCTTTGGAACGGTAAGTCCCTTCAAACCCGTCGACTGGGACGAGACGCCAAGTCCCCGAGATGGTAGAATGATCCACCTTTGGCGCCTACTAGCCTGCCAATGCAAAAATGTCCGTTTCGGCACCCCTTCTGAGAAAGTTGACTTCTCAGGCGCTAAGTCCCTTTAATAGCTTCCTGAGATCAGGCTATCTCAAGAATAATCGCGAACCGTCAAAGTAGCAGAAGTATTCGCAAACATCGTAACCCTCAGAGTAGCAGAAATTCTTGCAAACAGGTCGATATATGGAATTGCAAACAAACCCCTGTATCAAGAGACCGCCGTCAGAGTGGCGAAAACACTCAAAACCCAGGTCAACACCAGTGCCTACTAGCCCACTTCGGTGAAAAATGACCAAACTGCTCCTAGGACCATTTTCTGGCACGTTTCTCGAGAAAATACCTAAGTCCTCAGAACGGTAAGTCCACCCTTCCAAGATTGTCTCAAAAGTAATCCGGCATGATTAGGTGCCTTCTAGTCAGTTTCAGGCCAATTCCGAGACTTTTTGGTCAAGATGACCATTTTGTCCCTAAGCATTCGAACGTTCTGGGGACCACACTGGCTCTGGGTATTAAATCGGTAATCTCCTGAGAATACTTTTTATAATATTCCCACCCTTCAATTATCTTTCCGAATCATTCCGAGTCAATTTCGGCAAACCTGGTGTAAAATGACCGTTTTGCCCCTAGTGTGCCGGTCGTCTTTTCTGACCACACCGGCTCTGGGTATCAAACCAGTAACCTTTGGGAACATTCTAAATAATGTTTCCAAATTTTGAGTCTTCTTTTGGGACATTTTGAGTCAGTCCTGACAACTTTCCGATCTAGTTGACCGTTTTGCCCCTAGTGGCCCGGTCAACGCTTCCGACAAATCTTGTCATCCTTTTTCAAGTCCATTACCTCCGGGACCTTATTCTAAGGGTTCCTGCCCATTTCAGGCCCTCTGGGCCATTCCCGGTCCCTTAAATCCTTCCTGGACCTTTTGGAGCCACTCCTAGTGAAGCCAGGCTAAAAATTGCATGGTGTACAGGCGCCCAAATCTTCTCAAGATACGTTGCTTGCCGACCTTAAAACTTTCCTAACTGGCTGGCACCACTACTAGTGGTGCCAAGCCAAAAAATGGCCTAAAGTGGCACCAATGAAAACTTTGGCCTGGCACCACTGCAACAGGCGCCAGGTCATTCCTTTCTCTATAAATACAAAGCCTCTTCTAGCGTGAAAGAGGTCGACAAACTCAGTCTAAAAGTCCTATTCTTCGATATACAGAGCTCGTAGCCTCTCCAAACCCTAGTCTCTTTAGGTTTTCCAAACCCTAGCCTCCATACACAAACCCTAGCCTCCTATACACTCATACACACTCTCATATACTCATACACTAGCCTCAGACCTTCCATTGAAGACCTAAATTGCTGCAACTACAAAGCTTTGGAAATCAAAGACAAGCCCTTGAAGACTAAAGCGAAGACCAAAGCAAAGCAAGCAAAACAAAGTGTTCAAAGTAAAGTAAAATAAAGAAGACACAAGGTAGGCTCTCTATTTAAGTTTACAGATCTTCCCCCTCTCTCTTCTCTCTCTGAACCCATTTAGTTTTCTTCTATTTTAATCTCCCATCTTCTTCCCCCCCCCCCCTCCTCCTTTCTTGTATGCTTAAAACAAGGGACTTCCTGATCCATGTGTAGGATTAGGCTATTGGAGGGTCACCGTGTCGGGGGCTTTCTTTTAGTCTAACCGGAGACCACGTGGGTTTGGGCCCCTTGATTATGTGGTGAAGCTGTTAACCTTGTATGTTCACGACCCCAACTTGCTTTGTGCATATCATGATCTTGCATTCTTCCAAAATTTGTTTTCAAACTCGTTTTTAAAAGCTTGCATCAAAATCTTCTTTTTCAAAATCACAATCCTAGGGTGATTCTAGCCTTTTCATGGTTAGGGTTGCTTTAGAAAAGTGTAACATTTAAAGTGACCAATATGGTCTATATTTTCAAAATCATTGTTTTTAAAACCACTATCCTAAAGTGGTTTTAACCTTCTTATGGTTAGAATCATTTTAGGAAAGTGAGATATTATATACACTTTCTATAAATTCTCTTCAATCTCCTCTCCAATTTCCTTTCCAAAATTATTTTTTGAAACATTCCTTTCAAAAATCTATTTTTCAAAACTTCTTTTTAAACTCCTTTCCAAAACACTCTCTTCAAAATTCCTTTCCTAAAAATACTCCCTAGGTTTCCTTCTTAGAAAACTCTCTTCCAAAAATCCCCTTCCCAAAACTCTCTTTTCAATCTCCCTTTCTAAAAACTCTTCTCTAGGATTTCCTTCCAAAAATCTCCCTTTCCGAAAACTCACTTTCCAAAATCTCTTTTCTTAGAGCCCAAGTCAAGCCATAGAGTCAACAATTAGGAAACTCTAATTTTCCTTTCCAAAAACATGATTTTCAATCCCTTATTTTGGCCTCAAAACCTAGGTTTCCAAAACCTCTTGTTTTCTACATCAAAACTATATATATTTCCAAAACCTATTTTCTACATTAAAACTATAGTCTTTCAAATCTAGGGTTTCTAAAACTTCCCTTTCCAAATCCATACCAAATCCAATCTCCCCTTTAGGAAACCAAATCCGATCTCCCATTTAGGAAACTAGATCCTATCTTACGTTTTTGGAAACAAAATTAAAACACTTCTTTTAGAAACAAAATCCAATCCTTTGTTTTAGGAAATAGGAATTTCAATCCTTCCAAATCTAAATCTTTCCTAATTCAAATCCTTCCTAATCTCATACTTTCCTAAACATTAAGTTTCCAAAACTTAAACATTTAAATCTTTCCTTAAACCTAAACTTTTAAATCTTTCCTTAAACTTTAAGCTTCCAAATCTCTCTTAATTCCATACCTTTCCAAATCTCCACTTTTCAAATCTAAATCTTCAAATCTTTCCAAAATTCTATGCTTTCTAAATTTGAATCTTTATAAATCTAAAACTTTCTAAACTCAAAACTTTCTTATTTCAAAATCCTTTCCTATTTCAAAACCTTTCTTATTTCAACACCTTTCTTAAAATGAAACTTTCCTAATTTGAAAACTTTCCTAAAATGAAACTTTCCTAATTCGAACCCTTTCGTAAATCCAATCTTCCCTAAATCTTCCAAGTCCAATGTTCGAGTCAAGTCTTTCTTAATCTCAAGTCCTTTCTAAATCTTATCTTTCCTAAGTCTAGGTTTCTTAAACCTCAATCTTTCCAAAACAAGTCTAATCTTCTCAATTCCAATTTCCAATCTTCTATTCTAAGTTCAAATCAAATCCTTTTTCAATTCTATTTTCTATCGAACTCTTGTCTGAACTACGACTGACTTGATTTCTCAAAAAGGATACATAGTCAACCCTCATGGGTGCAGTCATAACATTTTTCAAGCTTTTATTTCCACAACTTCTTTCAAATCTCCAATTCCATAATTTCTTTCCAACTTCCAATTCTAAAAATCTATTTTCAATCCTCAATTTCAATTTCTAAACTTTCTTTCTAATTTCAAATTTCAATTCTTCTTTTCCAAATCTATTTTCCAACTCTCTTTTTCTTGCATTTACATAGCATGCATCATTCTTTTCAAAATTGTTTTCTAAAGTGGGTAGGATTGGATATTTGTTAGTTGAAGACTCTCATAGGTGAATCTAGGGCAAATAGACATGTAGGTACCGGAAGGGCGGGGTAGGATGATGGCTTAGTGCTTCTTCCTTACACGTAACCAACCTCCGAACCTAGGATCACTGTTTTCAAAAACCAAAATGGAGTTTATTTTCAAAAAGGGCTTAAAAGTTTTCCAAAGGTTTCCAAACAACCTATTTTCTTAAAAACCCTCTCTAGAGGTAGTATTTTCAAAAATCGTTTTCAAAATCCTAAGTGTAGTTTTCGGATTGTGCTTAGTTTTTATGTGACCTAACTCACCTTAATCAAATTAGGTGAGCACTCTAAACTTTTTTGAAAAGCCCTTTATTCAAGTCTATTTTGAATTCAAACCTAGTCACACTCATTCTTATAGGAGGGTGAGTTCTAACGAAATAGTATAATATTTTTCCCGCTTATGTGTGTATTCCTTAAGTGCAAAAAATCTAGGCGCGACAAGAACACCTTAGGGTTATGAGCTTTTGAACGCATTTAGAAAATAATTTTTGGAAAATGTTAAGTGTCTAGCCATTGTAGTCATGAAAAGTTTAAGATAACTTTTTGAAAGCATTTTTGAAGATAGAGTATGGAGATAGTTGAAAAGATTTTGGAGTTAATTTTTGAAATATCAAGAGAGTAGGATGTTTTTGAAAGTATGTTATGACAAAAGTTTTGAATTGAAGGATCACTTGAAAAGGTCTCTTTGAAATGGAGCCTTGAAGCTTACTAACCTTGGTTGGGTTGACCAGCTGTAAGCACCCTATTTTTTGCCCGTTTGGCAGTCTTTAGCCCGTCTAGACTTGTATTCAAGTCGATATGGACATATTCTGAGTCAACTCAATTTTTCAATCCAAATCTAGTTGACCTATCGCTTTGAGGGCCCGCCGAGCCCAAATAGACGCAAAATGACCAAAATGCCCTTGGGGGCATTGTTTGGTCCAATTCCAATAGACACGTCTTTTCCAAGACGGTAAGCCCCCTTTTTCAATTCCAATCTGTTCTATGAGAAAGTTGATTCCTCGAGGCAGTAAGTCTATCATGTCCGGCACGTTTTCTGAAGAAAGTTCTTCAAAACGGTAAGTCCCCTCAAACCCGTCGACTGGGACGAGACCCCAAGTCACCGAGATGGTAGAACGGTCCACCTTTGGTGCCTGCTAGCCTGCCAATGCAGAAATGTCCATTTTGGCATGCCTTTCGAGAAAGTTGATTCCTCAGGCTCTAAGTCCATTTAGCAGCTTCTTGAGATCAGGCAGTCTCGGGAATGATCGCAAACCGTCAGAGTAGCAGAAGTACTCGTAAACATCGCAACCATTAGAGTGGTAGAAACACTCGTAAACAGGTCGCTATAGGAAATTGCTAACAAACCCCGGTATCACGGGACCGCCGTCAGAGTGGCAGAAACACTTAAAACCCAAGTCAATACCGGTGCTTGCTAGCCCACTGTAAGCACCCCATTTTTTACCGCTCGGCAGTCTACACTCTGTCCAGACTTGTTTTCAAGTCATTGTGGACATATTCCAATCGAAATTAATCGGCTAGGTTCAAATTCCATCTTTCCATCGCTTCGCGGGCCCGTTAGGCCCAAATAGAGGCAAAATGACCAAAATGCCCTTAGGGGCATTGTCCTTTCTTATTCCAATTCCAATCCCTCTCTCGAGACAGTTTATTCCTCGAGACGGTCCGAGTAGCAAAACTACTCATAAAACCGTCAGAGTGGCGGAAACACTCACAAAACCGTTAGGGTGGCGGAAACACTCACAAAGCCGTTAGAGTGGCAGAAACACTCACAAAACCGTTAGAGTGGCGGAAACACTCACAATCTAGGCACGTCTCTTCGGAGATGGTAAGACCCCTTTCCAATCCCTCTCTCGAGACAGTTTATTCCTCGAGACGGTTCCAATCCAGGCACGTCTCTTCGGAGACGATAAGACCCCTTTCTAATCCCTCTCTCGAGACAGTTTATTCCTCGAGACGGTCTGAGTAACAAAACTACTCACAGAACCGTTAGAGTAGTAGAAATACTCACAGAACCGTTAGAGTAGCGGAAATACTCACAGAACCGTTAGAGTAGCGGAAATACTCACAGAACCGTTAGAGTAGCGGAAATACTCAACCCCGTTCGAGTAGCGGAAATACTCAACCTCGTCCGAGTAGCGGAAATACTCAACCCCGTCCGAGTGGCGGAAACACTCAAAACCTAGGTCAATACCCATGTTTGTTAGCTCACTTCGGTGAAAAATGACCAGACTACCCTTAGGACCTTTTTCGAGACTTTTCGGTCAAGATGACCATTTTGCTCCTAGGCATCCGAACGCCCCGGGAACCACACCGGCTCTAGGTATCAAACCGGTAATGTCCCGAGAATACTTTTTATAGTGTTCTCAACCTTTCTTTACCTTTTCGGATCATTCCAAGTCAGTTCCGGCCAACCCGGTACAAAATGACCGTTTTGCCCCTAGAGGGCCGGTCTCCTTCTTTGACCACACCGGCTTTGGGTATCAAACCGGTAATGTCCCGAGAGTACTTTTTATAGTGTTCTCAACCTTCCTTTACCTTTTCGGATCATTCCGAGTCAGTTCCGGCCAACCCGGTACAAAATGACCGTTTTGCCCCTAGTGGGCCGGTCTCCTTTTCCGACCACGCCGGCCCGGGGAATCAAACCGGCAACCTCTGGGAACATTCTAAATAATGTTTCCAGATCCCAAGTCTTTTTCCGGGACAATCCGGGTTCACCCCGGCAGTTTCCTAGTCCGATTGACCGTTTTGACCCTAAAGGCTCGGTCAACCTTTCTGACACATCCAATCCTCACTTTTCAAGTCAAATACCTCCAGGACACTATTTTAAGTGTTCTTGCTCCTTTCCGGCCTCCCGGGTCATTCCCGGCTCTTTCAAATCATTCCCGGACTTTCCGGAGTCACTCCTAGTGAAGCCAAGCTAAAGTTTACATGGTAGTCTCTAGTACAGGCGCCCAAATCTAGTCAAAGATACATTGCTTGCCGACCTTAATTGTTTCCTAAATGGCTGGCGCCACTAGCAGTGGCGCCAAGCCAAAAAATGGCCTGGCGCCAAGCCAAAAAATGGCCTGGCGCCACTCCTAGTGGCGCCAGTATAAATTTTGCCCTGGCGCCACTGCAACAGGCGCCAGGCTTGTCCTCCCTCTATAAATACAGAGCCTCGTTCAACATGAAAGGGGTCTACAAACTTAACCTAAGAATCTCATATTTTGATATACAGAGCTCGAGCACCTCCTAAACCCTAGCCTCCCTAGGTTTTCCCAAACCCTAGCCACCATACATAAACCCTAGCACTCATACACACCCCCATACACTCATACACTAGCCTTCAACCACTCTCTGAAGACTTGAAGAACAGCCATCCAAAGCTTGAAGACAATCCTTGAAGACTGAAGGTGAAGATCCTATCGAAGACTGCACGGCGCGCAAAATAAAGAAGATACAAGGTAGGCTCCCTATTTAATTTTCTGCACTTTCCCTCCTCTCTCTTCTCTCTCCTAACCCACTTGGGTTTTCTCTATTTTAATCCCCCATCTCTTTCCCCCCTTTCTTTGCAGGCTTGAAACAAGGGGACTCCCGATCCATGTGTAGGATTAGACTATTGGAGAGTCACCGTGTCGGGGGCTTTCTTCTAGTCTAACCAAAGACCACGTGGGTCCGGCCCCCTTGATTATGTGGTGAAGCCTTAGCCTTGTATGATCACTACCCCAAAATT
The DNA here is from genome assembly GCA_033060915.1 of Euryodendron excelsum. Classification (NCBI taxonomy): domain Eukaryota; kingdom Viridiplantae; phylum Streptophyta; class Magnoliopsida; order Ericales; family Pentaphylacaceae; genus Euryodendron; species Euryodendron excelsum. The sequence goes on from CM065387.1 coordinate 23,058,877, forward strand.
GCATTGTGCATATCATAGTCTTGCATCTTCCAAAATTCGTTTTCAAAAGTTGTTTTCAAAAATCGTTTTCAAACTTGTTTTGAAAATTGCATCAAAATCTCTTTTTCAAAAACTTGTTTTCAAAACCACAATTCTAGGGTGATTCTAGCCTTTCCATGCCTAGGGTTGCTTTAGGAAAGTGTTATATTAAAAGTGGCCTTTTGGTCTATATTTTCAAACCTTTGTTTTCAAAACCACTTTCTTAAAGTGGTTCTAGCCCTCTTATGGCTAGAATTGCTTTAGGAAAGTGAGTTGTTTTTAATATTTCTAAAAACTCTCTCTCTTCAAAAATCTCTTCCTAAAAATCTCTTTTTCAACATACTTTCCTAAAATTCTTCTCTCCAAAATTGTTTTTCAAAAACTCCCTTCCAAAATCTATTTTTCAAAACTCTCTTTTTCAACTCCTCTCCAAAATCCTCTCCTCAAAATTCACCTTCTAAAAAACACTCCCTAGATTCACCTTCCTAAAAACTCTCTCCGAAAATCTTTCTAAAAAACTCTCTTTTCAAAATCTTCCTTCTAGAAATTTCCTCTCTAGGACATCCTTCCAAAATCTATGTTTCCAAAAACACACTTTCCAAAAACTCCTCCCTAGGATTTTCCTTCTAAGAAAACCTTCGTTTCCAAAAACGCACTTTCCAAAAATCTTCTTTTCTTATAGCCCAAATCAAACTCTAGAACCCACAATTAGGAGACCCTAATTTTTCTTTCCAAAAACATGATTTTCAAATCTTGCCCCAAACCTAGGTTTCCAAAATCTCTCGTTTTTTACATCAAAACTATACGTGTTTCCAAAACCTATTTTCTACGCCCAAACTATAGTTTTCCAAAACTAGGGTTTCTAGAATCTCCCTTTCCAAATCCTTGCCAAATCCTATCTTCCCTTTAGGAAACCAAATCCAATCTCCTCGTTTAGGAAACTAGATCCTATCCTCCGTTTTTGGAAACAAATTCCAACCTTTCTCTTTTAGAAACGAAATCCAAATTTTCCCTAATTCGAATCCTTCCTAATCTTTCACTTTCCTAAACCATAAGTTTCCTAAACTTAAACTTTAAACCTTTCCTTAAGTTTCAAAATCCAACCATTTCCTAATTCAAATCCTTCCCAAACTTCCGTTTTTCTAAATCTTAAGTTTCCAAAACTTGAACATAAAAATCTTTCCTACTCCAACCCTTTCCTAATTCTACCTTCTTTTCAAATCTTAACTTTTCAAATATAAGCTTTCAAACCTTTCATCAAATTTAATTTCAAGACTTTCTAAAATTCAAACTCTAAAACTTTCTAAATCCTAAACTTTCTAAATTTCGAATCTTTCTAAAATTCTAAGCTTCCTAAATTCAAAACTTACTAAATTTGAAACTTTCTTAAGTTGAATCTTTCTAAACCTAGAACTTTCTAAATTCTAAACTCTCTTAAACTTCAAATCTTTCCAAATTTAAGACTTTTCTAAACTCAAAACTTTCTTAATTTAAGACTTTCTTAAGTTGAAACTTCCTTAATTCAAACACTTCCTAAGTTGAAAACTTTCCTTTTTCGAACCTTTCCTAAAACGAAATTTTCTTATTTTCAAAACTTCCTTGTTCTTAAAGCTTTCCAAATTCAAAACTTCCTTTTTTTTCAAAACATTTCTAAATTCAAAACTTTCCAATTTTCAAAACTTTCCTAATTTGGGAACTTTCCTAATCTGAAAACCTTTCCTTTTTCGAAAACTTTCTAAGCTCGAAACTTTCCAATTTCAAAACTTTCCTAAACCTAAAACTTTCCTAATTTCAAAACTTTCCAAAAATGAAACTTTTCTAATTCGAAACTTTCCTAAATCGAACATTTCCTAATTCAAACATTTCCTAAATCCAACCTTTCCTAATCTCCTAAACCTTCCAAGTCGAGTCAAGCTTTTCCTAAGTCTAGGTTTCCTAAACCTTCATCTTTCTAAAACAAGTCCAAATCTATCTTTCCAAATCAAAGTCCAATTCTCTCAGTTTCAATTTCTAATCTCTTCTTCTAATCTCAAATCAAATCCAATTTTCAATTCAATCTCTTTCTTCCAATCCAATCTCTCTCTTCAAATCAATCTCTTTTCAATCGGACTCCGGTCCGAACTACGACTGACCTGATTCCCCCAAAGGGATACGTAGGCAACCTTCATAGGTGCGGTCACAATACTTTTCAAACTTTCAATTCCATCCTCATGGGTGTGGTTTCAAAATTCTTTCCAAATCTCAAATTCCAATCCATTTTCAAAATTCCAATTTCAAAATTTCTATTTTCAAATTCCTATTTCCAAATTTTCAAAATTTCCAATTTCAATTCCATCTTTTCAAATCTATTTTCAAATCAAAACAATCTCTTTTGAAATCTATTTTTTAATTCTTTTCTATTGCTTGCATATCATGCATCATGCTGAATTAGTTTTCAAACATTGTTTTTCTAAAGTGAATAGGGTTGAATTATAGTTAGTCGAAGACTCTCATAGGTGAATCTAGGGTAGATTGACATGTAGGTACCGAAAGGGCGGGCTAGGGTGATAGCTTAGTGCGTCTTCCCTACACATAACCAACCTCCGAACCTAGATCACTGATTTCAAAGACCAAAAAGGAGTTATTTTTCAAAAAGAGCTAAATGTTTTCCAAAGGTTGCCAAACAACCTATTTTTTGTAAAAAACCCTCTCTTGAGGATGTTTTCAAAATTGTTTTCCAAAACCCTAAGTGTAGTTTTCGGACTATGCTTAGTTTTTAGGTGACCTAACTCACCTTAATCAAGTTAGGTGGCGACTCCGAATCTTTTTCAAAAAGCCCTTTATTCAAACCTGTTTTAAATTCCAACCTAGTCGCACTCACTCTTCTAGGAGGGTGAGTTCTAACGAGAGAGTACAACATTTTTCCCGCTTGGGTGAGTATTCCTCGAGTGTGAAAAATCTGGGCGCGACACCCACTTTGGTGAAAAATGACCAAACTGCCCTTAGGGCCATTTTCAGCACGTTTCTTAAGAAAGTACCTAAGTCCTCAGAGCGATAAGTCCACCTTTCCAAGATTGTCTTAAAGGCAATCAGGCATGATTAGGTGCCTTCTAGTCAGTTTCGGGCCAATTCTGAGACTTTCTAGTCTAGATGACCATTTTGCCGCTAGGCATCCGAATGCCCTAGGAACTACACCGACTTTGGGTATCAAACTGATAACCTCCCGAGAATGCTTTTTAAACAATTCCTGACCTTTCATGATCTTTTCGAATCATTCCAAGTCAATTTCGGCAAACCTAGTGTAAAATGATTGTTTTGCCCCTAGTGGGCCGGTTGCCTTTTCCAACAACACCAACTCTGGGTATCAAACTAGTAACCTCCTAGAACATTTCGGTTAATGTTTCCAGGCTCTCGAGTCTTCTTCCGAGACATAACTAAGTCTATCTCGGTAGCTTTCCGGCCCAGCTAACCGTTTTGTCCCTAATAGCCCAGTCAACCCTTCCAACATGTCTTGTCATCATTTTTCAAGTCTGTTACCCTCGGAACCTTATTCTAAGGGTGGATGTCCCTTTCCGGCCTTCTGGGTCATTCCTGGTCCCTTCAAATCATTCCCGGAGCTTCCAAAGCCACTCTTAGTGAAACTAGGCTAAACATTGCATGGTAGTCACTAGTACAGGCTTCTAAATCTGCTGAAGATATGTTGCTTGCTGACCTTAAAACTTTCCTAACTGGCTGGTGACACTAGTAGTGGCGTGAAGCCAAAAAATGGCCTGGCGCCACTGCTAGTGGCGCCAATGTAAACTTTAGCCTGGTGCCACAATAACAAGTGCTTGGTCATTCCTTTATCTATAAATACAGAGCCTCTTCCAGCGTGAAAAAGTTCCATAAACTCAGTCTAAAAACCCTACTCTTCGATATACAGAGCTCGTAGCCTCCCTAAACCTTAGTCTTCTTTAGGTTTTCAAAACCCTAGCCACCATACATTATACCCTAACCTCTCATATACTCCCATACACTCATATACACTCCTACACCAGCCTCCAAAGATTCCATTGAAGACTTCAAGTGCTGCAACTCTAGAGTTTTTGAAGATCCGAACAAGTACTTGAAGATTAAGACGAATGTTCTCTATTTACGTTTACGCATCTTCCCCCTCTCTCTTCTCCCTCTAAACCCACTTGGGTTTTCTTCTATTTTAATCCCCCATATTCCCCCCCCCCCTTTCTTACATGCTTGAAACAAGAGAATTCCTAGTCCATGTGTAGGATTAGGCTATTGGAGGTTACCGTGTCGGGGGCTTTCTTTTAGCCTAACCGGAGACCACGTGGGTTCGGCCCTCTTGATTATGTGGTGAAGCCTTTAACCTTGTATGTTCACAACCCCAACTTGCATTGTGCATATCATGATTTTGCATCTCTCCAAAATTTGTTTTTTAAAAACTTGTTTTCAAAACTTGCATTCAAATCTTCTTCTTCAAAACTTGTTTTCAAAATCACAAATCTAAAGTGATTCTAGCCTTTCAATGGCTAGGGTTGCTTTAGAAAAGTGTTACATTTAAAGTTACCAATATGGTCTATGTTTTCAAATCATCATTGTTTTCAAAACCAATATCTTAGGGTGGTTCTAATCTTCTTATGGTTAGAGTTGCTTTAGGAAAGTGAGATATTTTTATAGACTTTCCAAAAACTCTCTTTTCAAATCTCTCCTTTTAAAAATCTCTTTAAACTCTCTTCAATCTCCTTTTCAAAATTCCTTGTCAAAATTATTTCCTAAAAACTCCCTTCAAAAATCTATTCTTCAAAACTCCTTTCCAAACTTCTTTTGAAAAAGCTCTCTTCAAAATTCCCTTTCTAAAAATGCTCCCTAGGTTTCCCTCCTAAAAATTTTCTTCCTAAAAACTCTTTCCAACAATCTTTTTCTAAAACTCTATTTCCAAAAAACTATTTCCTAACAGCTCCTTCCAAAATCTTCTTTCTAAAATGCCTCTCAAGTTCACTTTCCAAAAACTCTTTTTTAGGATCTCTTTTTAAAAATCTTTGTTTCCAAAAATTCGCTTTCCAAAAATCCCTTTTCTTGAAGTCCAAGTTACGCCCTAGAGCCAACAATTAGGAAACCCTAACTTTCCTTCCCAAAAACATGATTTCCAAATCCCTATTTTGGCCTCAAACTATATATTTTCAAAATCTTATTTTCTACACCAAAACCATGTATTTCCAAAACCTATCTCTCACTTCAAAATCTAGGATTTCTAAAACTTCATCTTTCCAATTCCGTGTTACATCCAATCTTCCCTTTAGGAAACAAAATTTAATCTTCCCATTTAGAAAACTAGATTCGATCCTCTGTTTTTGGAAACAAAATCAAACCATCTCTTTTTAGAAACAAAATCCAATCTTTCATTTTAGGACATAGGAATCTCAATCCTTCCTAATTCAAATCTTTCCTAACCCACTCTTTCCTAACCTCCCACTTTCCTAAATCTTATGTTTCCAAATCTTAAATATTTAAATCTTTCCTTAAACTTTAAGCTTCCAAATCTTCTTAAATCCCAACCTTTCCAAATTTCATAACTTTCTAAACCTTAACTTTCCAAATCTAAGTTTTCAAACCTTTCTTAAACTCCAACCTTTCCTAATTTTAAGTATTTCTAAAACTCAAATTTCTAAATTTTCTAAATTCTAAACTTTTCTAAATTCCAAACCTTCTTAAGTTAAAACTTTTCAATTTCAAAACATTTCAATTTTAATTCTTTCCTAATTTGAAAACTTTCCTAAACCAACACTTTCCTATTTTGAAACTTTCTTAATTTGAACCTTTTCCTAATTCCAACTTCCTTGATCTTCTAAGTCCAAAATTCAAGTTAAATCTTTACCAAAACCTTTTCAAGTCAAGTCTAATCTTTCTTAAACCTCAAGTCTTTCCCAAGACATATCTTTCGTAAGTCTAGGTTTCCTCAAACCAAGCTTTCCAAAACCAATCTTTTCAAATCTTCCAATCAAAGTTCAATATCTCAATCTTCCAATCCAAAGTCCAATTCAATTTCTCTTTCCAATCAAAATCTTCTATTTTCTATCGAACTCTTGTCCGAACTACAACTGACCTGATTCCTCAAAATGGATACGTAGGCAACCCTCACAAGTGTGGTCATAACTTTTTTTCAATTTTCAATTCCATAACCTTTTTCAAATCTCCAACTCCAAAATCTATTTTCAAATCCCTGCTTCCAACTTCTAGAACTCTCTTTCCAAAATCAAATATATCTTTTCAAATCCATTCCAATTTCAAATCAAATCTATTTATAAAATCAAATAAAGTCTCATCAAATCTATTTCTAAATCTATTTTCAAACTCCCTTTTCTTGCATTTGCATATCATGCATCATTCTTTTCTAAAGTGGATAGAATTGGACATTTGTTAATCGAAGGCCTTATTAGGTGAGTCTAGGGTGAATAGACATGTAGGTACCACAAGGGCGGGGTAGGGTGATGGCTTAGTCCGTCTTCCCTACACGTAACCTACCTTCGAACTTAGATCACTATTTTCGAAAGACCAAAAATGGAGTTATTTTCAAAAAAGGGCTTAAATGTTTTCTAAAGGTTGCCAAACAACCTATTTTCTTAAAAACCCTCTCTTGAGGAGGTATTTTCAAAATTGTTTTCAAAAACTCTAAGTGTAATCTTTGAATTGTGCTTAGTTTTTAGGTGACCTAACTCACCTTAATCAAGTTAGTTGGCAACTCCAATTGTTTTTCAAAAGCCCTTTATTCAAACCAATTTTCAATTCAAACCTAGTCACACTTATTTTTCTAGGAGGATGAGTTCTAACGAGATAGTACAGTATTTTTCCCGCTTGTGTGTGTATTCCTCGAGTGCGAAAAATCTAGGCGCGATAGCTGACGACTCCACAGGGGACACTTAGAGGGTTAGACCATAGTCATGTCTCTTCACTCTTCATCCATGTAGAGTATTCAATTAACTTGTCAATTTTTGTCCACTTTCAGTTTTCAAAATCAAATTTTCAAAGTTATTTTCAAAAACATGCATTTAATTCCATTTATATTATCTTGTATTAGGCTTGTCATCCACATACTAACTATTGCATCTTTGTTTTGTAGGTGCGCTTTTTATTTGTAATATTATTTTAACTATTGTGTATGAATGTGATGAATAGGATGGATGAGAGTTATTGGGCCCTTTCCTCCGTTTTCAAAAATCACACACACACTATACATGCACTTGCATTCTGCATACTTGCATTTTTACCCTAATATGACCCTTCTAGTTAGAAAGGGGGAACAATATATTGGTTGTAGGTAAGATGTTGTGTCAGTTTCTTCGCCTACGGTCTCTTGATGGTTCCCCCACTCGGATCACTAACCAATCATGGCACTACCTCGGGGAGTGGGCCTAGGTTTGAAGATCCTAGGACTGAGCCTTTTTAGGATGCATTAGTCAACCCTCAACCTCATGCTCATATAAACACCTTGCATAGCCGAACCTCTGTTGGATTTAAGACATGTGCAATATTTTGCAAAACCATGGAGGACAGGGCGACTGCTTTTATTTTTCCTCTGTACTGGTTTATTCCTGTTGTTATAATGAATGTATTCTTACAGTTATAATGACTGTCTAACTGCTCATGCATGTATGTTTACTTCAACTACATTCTCTCTCCTTATACTCTATACTTCCATTTTCATACATTCCATATTCCATGTCAAGACGAGAGTTCCAAGTAACTCAAGTCACTGCATTCTCATGCATATGATCAACCCAAAGAGAGTGACACTTAGTTCACTCCCCCTTGCATTAAACCTACCCAAACCTTAAGGGTTCCCATGTAACCCTAAAGACTCATGGCATACACATCAATTCATTTCATAAGGGGGAGCCCAATCCCTCTATGCTCACGAAGATAGAGTTGCCAAGAAGACTAAGGGCAATCGATCAACAAGGTCTTACAGCGACCTCCTCGATATCGAATCCAAGGAAGACGAATCCGAAGACTCAAGAGTAGTTTAGGTTTTCTTATGTAAAATTAGTTAGGCGAAAATTCCAAGGAAAATGTTCCCCCTCCCCCTATTAAAATGTATTTCAATACCGTTATATTTAAACTCAAAAAAATTCCAGGTACTCCTCTAGTTTTCATGAATGAATGGATGAATGAAGTTTCTCGCTTGACGGTAAGATATCTACGTGCAGGGGCAAACTCCTATTCTCCAAGAAGTGAGCCAAGTCATCATGATTAGTCTCCCTCCTATGTAGGGATACCCTAGGGTATGCATTGCATAAAAATTTGTTAAAATAAGACACTTCTTCCTTTTGCTGGTTTCAAGTTCCCCTCCCCATTTCCCGTCGTTACAAGGAACACTCATGGAGTCACTCACACTCGACGCCTTAACTCTAATACTAGCGGAAGCAAAAGGACTCAGACATAGGATGACTAAAATGAAAGGCATGCTCTCCTCACTCTTATCCCATCCAGGAACTACAACCCATGAGCAAGTAGAGTCCTCGCGGCCCAAACTCATTATGGACGAAAAAGGATGAAAAAAAGGAAGACCAAGACTATGCCCTGACTTACAAAACAAAGATGCAAGAGTTTGTATGTGGATGGCAAGCTTAATACAAGATAATATGAATGGAGTTAAATGCATGCTTTTGAAAATAACTTTGAAATTTTGATTTTGAAAATTGAAAGTGGACAAAATTGGACAAGTTAATTGAAGACTCTACATAGGTGAAGGGTGAAGAGACATGACTATAGCCTAACCCTCTAAGTGTCCCCAGTGGAGTTGCCCGTTGTTGCGTCCAGATTTTTCGCACTCGAGGAATACACACATAAGCGAAAAAAATATTGTACTCTCGTTAGAACTCATCCTCCTAGAAGAATGAGTACAACTAGGTTTAAATTAAAAATTGGTTTGAATAAAGGGCTTTTGAAAAATAATTGGAGTTGCCACCTTACTTGATTAAGATGAGTTAGGTCACCTAAAACCTAAGCACAATTCGAATATTATACTTAGGGTTTTTGAAAACAATTTTGGAAATACCTCCTCAAGAGAGGGTTTTTAAGAAAATAAGTTGTTTGGCAACCTTTAGAAAACAATTAGGCACCTTTTTTAAAATAACTCCATTTTTGGTCTTTCAAAAACAGTGATCCTAGGTTCGGAGGTTGGTTACGTGTAGGGAAGGCGCACTAAGCCATCACCCTGCTCCACCCTTGCAGTACCTACATATCTATTCACCCTAGATTCACCTATGAGAGTCTTTAACTAATACATGTCCATTACTATCCACTTGAAAAGAATTTTGAAAAGAAACTTAACATGATGCATGATATGCAAGTGCAACAGAAAGATTTGATTTGGAAATAGATTGGAAAAGAACTTGATTTTATTTTAGAAAAGAGATTTGAAAAGATAGATTTGAAATTGAAGAGTTTTAGAGATTAGAAGTAGAGATTTGAAAATAGATTTTTAGAATTGGAAGTTTGAAATAGATTATGGAATTGGAAATTAGAAAAACGTTATGGAATTGGAGATTTTAAAAAAAGTTATGACCGCACCCAGGAGGGTTGCCTACATATCCTTTTTGAGGAATCAGGTCAGTCGTAGTTCGAACAAGAGTCTGATAGAAAATAGAAGATTTTGATTAAAAAAAGAATTTGAATTGGAATTTGGATTGGAAGATTGAGAGATTGAATTTTAATTGAAAGGTTTGAAAAGATTGGTTTTGGAAAGCTTGGTTTGAGGAAACCTAGACTTAGAAAGATAGGACTTAGGAAAGACTTGAGGTTTAAGAAAGATTGGACTTGACTTGGAAAGGTTTTAGGAAAGATTTGACTTAAATGTTGAACTTGGAAGATCAAGGAATTAGAAAAGGTTCAAATTAAGAAAGTTTCAAAATAGGAAAGTGTTGGTTTAGGAAAATTCTGTTTTAGGAAATTTTCATTTTTGGAAAGTTTTGGTTTAGGAACGTTTTGATTTAGGAAAATTTTGAAATTAGGAAAGAATTAAAATTGCAATGTTTTGAAATTGGAAAGTTTTAACTTAAGAAGGTTTCGAATATAGAAAAGTTTAGGATTTGGAAAGTTTAGAAATTTGAGTTTTAGAAATACTTGAAATTAGGAAAGGTTGGAGTTTAAGAAAGGTATGAAAACTTAGATTTGGAGAGTTAAGGTTTAGAAAGGTATGAAATTTGGAAAGGTTGGGATTTAAGAAAATTTGGAAGCTTAAAGTTTAAGGAAAGATTTAAATTTTTAAGTTTTGGAAACTAAGATTTAGGAAAGTGGAAGATTAGGAAGGAGTGGGTTAGGAAAGATTTGGATTATGAAGGATTGAGATTCCTATGTCCTAGAATGAAATATTGGATTTTAAAAAGAGATGGTTTGATTTTGTTTCAAAAAACGGAGGATGGGTGTAATACCTGTTATATTTTTCCTCGACTGTATTACCCATAACGAGACTGATCAAGACACAACCATAGAGACATAAATCATAAGCGAAACCTTTTCATGCCCAACCCCGTCCGATTGAAGAAACTCGATTCCCCGGAAATAGAATTCGAACCTCGTTTCCTGACAATTCGCATTAGCTAACACCCTAACTTTAAATTGAGCTTTCTCTCTCGTCTTTCATCGGATTTCGATGAGTTTGATGTCTAAACTCATCACCTTTTCGAGCCCAATGCCTTGGTAATCTCATAACTCCATTCCATTGAGTGTCGATCCCCCAAAAAGCCCCCAAACGCCACTGCACCTAGAAATTCGCACCCGAATTCCCAAAACTTTGTAGGGAGTTTTCTCTCTCACCTAGCAACAGAATCACATGAAATTCGAGTTTAAATTGATTAAATTTTCGAAAGCCTTCTATTTATAGTCTCGGATTGTGTATCTAACGAAGAACAAAACCTTAAACTTAGTCGCTTTAAAGTAAAGACTTCCTCCCATAATTGTGAAATTGGCCCCCACCCAGCCAACTTGTGTGGCCGGTTCACTAACAGCTTGGGCAACACATATGCATAAGCATATGTATACCAAAAACACATGCATGCCTACATGTATACCAAAAACACACACCACAGCCCCTATAAATAACACGCACTCCCTCCCTCATTTAGGTTGTGCAAGAGAGAGGTGAGAAGAAGAGTTTTTTAGAGAGAAATTGAGAGAGAGAAGAAAGAGAGCAGGGAAAAGGGAGCTCCAGGCTGTGGCATTCAAACGCTAGGTGAGAAACCCATCTTCACCACCCCATAAGCCTCCCAAACCCAGCACAAAATAGCCCACAACCTCACTGTATGAACCGAGAGCCGAGAGAGAAGAATTGAGCATGAAAAACACAACCCACCTCACTCCGGCAAAACCAGGAGACGAGGGCTGTCACAGGGGCTTGGGTACTTCTTGGGGACCCCGTCTGGGTGTCCTAGAGAGGTCCACAGCCTCTGTTCATGCATCGAGATCCTCTGCACTACCGAAAATTGCCAAAAAATGTTCAGAGAACCAAAACTCCGGCCACCGACAAGCTCTGCTGACCGGACCACTTGGGGACGAACTGTCCCTAGGCAAGGAACAAATATCGTGAAGGGACCATGGCCAAACTAGCATGGGAAGTAGGCCAAAAACACGGTTGCAGGTAGGCAACCCCAGGGTTCCGCTATGCAGCTGGCGTTTTTGGCCATGCATGGCCATCTTTGACCATCTCCGGCCAAGACCTGACCATGGATGTGTGACCCAGGTCCTTACCAATCTTTGGGTCACACATGCAAGGCAAGGAAACCCCAGGAATTGCCAGAAAATAGGCTAGAAATGCTGCCAGTCGCGCTGGAGGAAGAAGAAGGGCAAGCCTTCCACCCCCATGCGCGACTGGTGGAACGTGAAGGCGCATGAGAAGCCCATTGACTCTGAATTTTTTATGGCGGCCATAATATTACTACAAGAGGCTACCCCAAAAATTTCAGGGCAATCTGAGACTTCTGTGAATTTTCATGGATTATTTACGATTAAAAGGATGAAAATTCACAGAAAATAATTTATGGGTAGAAAAATTCTAGAAAGTTTTTGGGGCACCCCCAAATATTCAGGGAACCCAAAAATGGGAGAGTGGCTTCAATAGCCCCCCCGAATGGAACTTTCCAGAATCCACTGGCAGTTTTGTTCCTAGCTCAACGATGTATATCGCCCCAAAGGGGGAGCCTGAACCTTCCACCTCATTTTAATTAAGCATTCCCTTACCCCTCCCCACCTAACCATACTTTAACGAGGTCCTTTTTATAATAAAGCTAACAATAGACTGAGCCAAGATGTTCCTTTCTTTTCTTTTACAGAAATACTGAACCATCTTGATTTCCAGAAAGATACTAAGGGTAGGAATCTATGCATTTCCTTAAGATTCATGCTCACATATTTTATCTATTAAATAATTTGTATACTTTTATGCTTTACGCTTCCCTGCCAAATTATCTTTCTGTTCTAAATGTCAAAATATAGCATTCTTGTTTGTATGACTGCATCACTAAGGAGGTATAAGGGTGGTATAACCAGAAAGGAAAAGACCTTGAGTTTTATATCATGGATGTACCGGACTGGCTTGATATCGGGCTAAATGATCATGGATAGGCCCCACTAGACTTGATGATGGAGGATTAATCATGGGTGGACCCCATTGGCTTGAATTGGCCCGCGCAAGACATACCTCCAAGGATCCTGACATTGATGAAAAGAAAAAGAAATTACGAGGGTTATATGCACGCCATAACATTCTTTTACTGCATTATCTTGTATCTTGCACCTTATAGAAATCTTAGATCTCCTACTGGGCGTCACAGCTCATTCCTATTTTATGGAACATTTTTTAGGGGCTAAAGCATCAACCGGTTGTCTAAGGAAATGATAGTGGGAATGAGTTCTCCCCTTGCTAGCCTATCGCTCTAATAATTCTAAGTTAATTAGATCTCTTTTGGGCTGTACTTGTAAAGAGACATTTCACTAATGTTCCACTGCTATTTCAAATTTGATGTAATGTTAGTTGAACCGTTCGAATTACGATGAGATTCGTGATTATCATGCCATGTTAAACTTTATAATTCCAATAACCCCCACTGTCACGACCTAGTGAGAGCAAAGTCGGGTCATGTCTGAAGATGGCATCAGGACGGGAGCATATGAGGTGCTGGTCGAATACCAATTTAAGGCTTTACTTTGGAGTCATTATTCTTGGCGTTAAAATATCTTGGAGCCTAGGAAGAATTATTATTATTGTTGTGAGTTATTTGAAGTTGTAATTGTATCTCAAGAATTAAATTCAGAGCCATTTATAATGGTACATTTGAGGTTGTAGCATGATTGGAGTTGTTCATTTTAATTTTTAACGGTCCGGGTAGTCGGGTCGTTACAACAGTGGTATTAGAGCGAGGTATTAGAACTTAAATGGGACCTAGTGAGAATAGTTGGTGTTAAGATAGTAGCTTTGATATACGTTGTATTGAAGCGTAGGTATTAGGTCTTATATGGAACTTGGTGAAATATTTAGAGCTTGACTATTTGAAGTGACGTTTATAGAATTTTTGGCGTTTAGGTAATTCATGTTTGAAGAGATTATCAGAGTACGCAGTGGAAGAGCAGAAATTTAGCTTTTGGTGACTTTGTGGAGGTACCAAAAATTAGTATATTCTAAGGACAAAATTGTAGTGAGAGGAAATTTTGACTTTGGAGAATTTTGTGGACTTTCAATTCAGTTTTGGAGTGTTACGAATTATTTTTAGAGATTAAGATGATTTTTGGTAAGTCATTTGAATAAGTTCCTTGGGAGCTTGAACATGAAATTTAAGGAACTGGGATGCCTGAGCATTTTAGTAAGATTAGTTTGGACGTCTGTATATATTTTGTGATGATTTAATGCTCGCTTATTATATCTAGAGCATGGAAAGTGGATCTTGTGTTGGATTAAGTGGGATACTTTAAAAATTGAAGATTTTAGGAGTTAATTACGAAATTTCATTTTGAGGAAATGATCAGTATATGCAGTGGAAACGGATGATTCAATTTTGTGGTGTCATGACATATATTCGAAGACAAATTTTAGAAAGGTTAGATTTTAATGGCTTTAGAATTAGTATGGCTAGACCGAAGTGGTGTTGGTGAAATAAAAATTTATGGTAGTGGATAGATTGAGGAACACGTGTGACTTACTAACTTGGCGCAATTATCTATTTTATGATTGGAATTTATTTGTGGCCTTCGATCATTAGGAAAGTGGACAGTCTCTGAAGTTTGTGAGATTGATAGATGATTTGAAAAGAGGAGACAAAAACTTGAGGTAAAACTTCTTCTTTAAAGTTCTTAAAGCTCTGAATTTGACTGGTTTTGATTATCAGTATTGTCGCGCCCACATTTTTGCCCTAGCGTATGTAGCACATGCCCCAGTACTATTCCATTGGTTGAATGCCGCATGACACACTCTGTACTGACTCAACTTGGGGTGCAAGCAAAGTTTTGATCAATCTAATCACAATCTGGGCACAAGTAGCATACGCTCCACTGCCAGGAACTTTCGTGTTAATTTTACCTCGATAATTGTGCAATTTAAAAAAGATATGGGGAAATCGATCACGTCCATGATGTTCTCCTATTATTTTTCAAGAACCGGGAACTTCCGAGAAGCCTTAACGGTGTTCAAAAGAGTGAGATATCACCTCGGGAAGCATTTATAAAAACAAACTTTTGTGAAGCGTCTATGATACGCTCCGTGGATGTTTAAAAGTACCGGTCTTGGGGCTAGGTGATCGGCCTTCAAGGGATGATATCTTTGATCGGACAGTATCGATGGAATCTGCTCTGGAAATACTTTTGGAAATTCTCTAATTTACACATTTCTCAAGTCATTTGATGGTACGTTATAATCGGGGAATCAAAGGAAAAGACAACCCTAGTAGAGCGTCTGTAAGACGCTCCATGGGTTTCTAAAAGTGGCAACTTCCGAGCCACACGATCGGGGGCTTTAAGAAGCGATCTATTCAATCGAGCCATATAAATGGAAAGACCTATGGATAGGCCTCTAGGAATTCTCTGATTTACTCATTTTTTAAATTGTTTAATGGTGCGTCATAATATGGGAATCAGGAGAAAAATACAACCCTAGCGGAGCACCTGTGAGATGCTTCAGGGGACTTTTATTGATGTGGAAGTGTTTAGAGTCACAGGACTCACCTTGGATTGGGCACAGGCATATAATAAGGTTTGCCTATTTGGTACTTAGAGCCGGTGTGGTTTTGGGACACACTTGGGTCACTAGAGGTAAAATGGTCATTTTGATCAAAATTAGGCGAAAAGGGTCAGGATGGATTAGTGTGGCATATTCAGCATTCCGGACTATTTAGGGACATTCCTAGAAGGCGTACTTACCGTCTGGAAGGATGTGTGCTGTGTTGGTGTGCCAAGGGGCAAAACAATCTTTTTAACTAGAATTAACCGAAATGGGATCGAAATTTGTCAGAATGGCGTATTGACTATGCCTAACTATCTAGTAACATTTGGAAGGGTGGACTTGCCATCTTGAGGGATTTTGAACTTTCTTAAAGACGTGCTTGGAGGCCCAAGGGGCAAGTTTGGTCATTTTTCATTGAGTCGGGCTAGCAGACATCGATGTTGACCTAGGTGTTGGTTCCCAAGACCGCCTGATCATGGAAAGCTACCTATGCAGTGTTGGTCCTGAGAGCGCCCAGTCTTAGGGAGCTACCTATAAGGTGGTGTTGGTTTCTGAGATTAGGCGATCTTAGAAATCTACCTGTAGGGTGGTGTTGGTCCCCAAGATCGTCTGGTCATAGAGAAGTACCAGACAACGGACATTCTACATTGGCGAGCTAGCAAGCACCAGAAGTGAAACATTTGGAATTTGATAAGGTGTTGGTCTCTAAGATCGCCTGATCTTGAGCAACTACTTAGACAGCGTCGGTTTCCAAGACCACCAGGTCTCAGAAAATTGTCTGGAGTGCCTAAAGGCAATAAGGTATTCTTAGTTTCAGTGGGTCCTTGTGGGCCTAGGAAATGACCTATTGGCTCGATTTGGAGTTTGAAAGAGCCGGCCTGGGCTTGAATGTGCAGTGATGTTTGAAACTGGATTCTGTCGAGTCGAAGATTACTGAGCGAGCAAAAATAGGGTACTTACAACTGCCCCTCTTTTTCGGCCTTTACTTGTTGAAGGTGAAAAAATGATAAAGTAAGAGTCCTATTTGGTTGCAAGGTGATCGGAGGGACGACGAATGCAAATTTAAAGGGTTGAAAATTTTAGGCAACTTTTAAGTCTCTTTTGTAAACTTGGACTTTTGTTCTTTTAGGGGTCAGGATTGGAAATGTCAGTTTTGGGTCCGAAATGTTTGGCTTTCTGAAAAAATAGGAGTTTTAAAAATTGATTTTTGGATTATTAAAAAACAATTATGTGGCCATGGGGTCTTTTAATTTGGTTCTGGCGAGAAGCTGAAGAGTCAGGCATGTGTATCACATGCGCCTGGTCAAAATTGGCTCTGGTGCATGTGCTACACGCGCCTATCTAAAATTTACCCTGGCACATGTAGCAAATGCGCTAGGTCTTGGGGTTTTTAGAATAGAATAGTTGCGAATATCATTGTGGGTTTATGTCATTTGGAGTAATTTTTGAGAGCTTGGTTGAGGGATTTTGAAGGGTTTTGGCCAGGCATAAGTATCGAGGGACGTCGGGCACTCACTAGAAGTTGGCATTGTCATTGGATTCTTGCCAGAAAGCTCATTCTCGCCAGAAAACCAAAAGGTTTGAATTTCTTGATTTTGGTTGATCTAAACACATATAAGCTTGTTTTTCGTGAATGAATATTGTAAATCAATGTTTTGGGATGTTTTGAATGCAATGGGCAGATCATTTTTGTGATTTGACGATGATTTGAGTGTTTTTAGGTGATTTTGCATGTTTATGTAAAAGGGTTTCCTGCAAGGTTTTAGAAAATCGCTTGTACAAGCTTAGGTTTTGCATTTTGTTCTTGAATTTTGTACCAGGTACCTTAAAAAAAATGTGTAGAATAGTTGTAGGAAGTTTCACAATTTTCTAAAAAATTTTAAATTTTTGGAAATTGAAAAAATAGGGAAAATTAGAAAATTGACACGTTTACGGTAGAAAAATTATAGGGCATTTTTGAACAATTACAGGGGCTCTCTTGAGTGTTCTGGGAATTTTTGGGGATTTTTTGAAAATTATAATGAACTTGAGAAATTAGCATAAAGAATCGTATTCGTTTGCAGTTTGCGTGCTATAGAGAATGAGATTGTGTTGGTCGGCGTAGTTGAGTGCTTGGAATGTGCTTAGAGAATGATGTTTTGTGACTTGTTGAATTTTGGTTAGGGACTTTTTAAGGCGGAACTCTGCTGAAATTTTTTAGAAAACTCGGACTTAAAAGAATTTAATGTTTTGATCCTAAACTTGTAAGAATTTTCTAAAATGGGGTGTTTTGGGAAAAGTTTTGTTTTTTTAATAAAGCGTCTAGGTTGCCCATTTTCTTTTTTTGAAAAACGAGTGCTTAGTCAGGGTATAATTTCGAGAACTTGGGGTGTGAGTGTTAGAGTCGTGCAGGGATGACCATGTGAGAATGTAATCGGAAGCTGGAACTTGTTAAGATCCTTGATCAAGGCTTTTGAGGAGAAAGCCCAGGGGAACTGAGATTTTTAGAAAATTATCTTTGAAACGAGGCTTTTAAAGGAAAAAAAAAAAGCCTAGGAAACCGGTTTGAAAACTTGAAATGAAACTTTTTTAGGGAAAAGCATAGAAAACCTTAGAAAACTTTTAAAATAGGGCTTTTGAAGGAGAAGGCCCAGTAAACCGGTTTAAAATCTTGAAACATAACTTTTTGAGGAAAATTCTTAGAAAACCTTCAGAAAACTTCTTGAAATAGGGCTTTTGAAGGAGAAACCCCAAGAAACCTGTTTAAAATCTTGAAATAGAGCTTTTTGAGAAAAAGACTCAAAAAAGCATTAGAAAACTTTTTGAAACATGAATTTTGAAGGAAAAAGCCCGAAAAACCAGTTTGAAATCTTGAAATGGATCTTTTCGAGGAAAAAGCGTAGAAAACCTTAGAATTGACTTGAAATAAATTTGGGGAAAGGTTGGGGCCTTGGCTTCTTTTTCTTTTTTTATTTATTTTATGCATATCCTATTATTGATTAACTCTCCACATTCCTTTCTGTTCATGCTTTTTAGGGTAGCAGATACAGGCGATGATGGTTCGGAGAGGAGGTGCCATGGGAAGGCGCCACGGGTTGGTCCTGAGGAGGGTAGTACCTACCAGAGTGGCTTTGTCCAGGCAGGAGTGGTCACTCCCATCGATCTTTCAGCCAGATAGCTTCCAGTGGGAGTTCTGCTAGAGGACAATCTTCTGCTATGTCAGGTGAGATGGTTGTGGAGGAGGTTGACATATTCGTTGATCCAAGGACCGGGTATTGGATGGCATTTGTTTATGATAGGTGTAAGGAAGCCTTCTTTTTAGACGATTAGTTGGCGATTTGTGGCCTTCCGCCTCTACGAGATTTGGCCTACCATCTGAGCCTCTATCTGCATTATGGTCAAATACCATTGACTACTCATAGTTCTTTCAAAAAGGGTCATTATTTCTGTCTTGAGAGCCATGCAAGCCTCAACTCATTCTTACCGGGATTTCCTCCTTCAGATTGGCTTTGGCACCTTTATAACTCTTTAGATGGATTGACTTGATCACAGGCTGCTGATTGGGTTACTAGAGAGATGGTTTGTGGGGATCGGGACTTTGTATTTGGTAAGTTTTGAGTGAAGGCCCACCCCTGTCGACTGGGCGATGATCATTGGCCTATCCTTTGGGGGCATCCCAATTTCTTTGCGGCCTATGACTCCTGCTAAGGCCCACCTTCTGTGTTCAACAGAAACGACTTTTGCTCTTAAGCCTTCCCTAGAGGATCAGGTTATCATGAAGCGCTAGTTGATATTATATGTCGTCTTTAGTTGCCTCTGTAATAGCAATAAGTTGACAATTCCTCTACCTTTGGTAAGCCTGGTAGCTGACTTAAATGCCTCGGATTACGTGACTTGGGCACCTTACTCTTGATCTCCCTAGCATGCCGATATGAAAGACCTCATCCTTTTGTCTAGGATACAAATTACCTTTCGAGGCCACCTTTCCTGGGAGACCTACTTGGGGGAACGTCATTGGAGGCAGCTGCACATCGACTTCCGTGCTGCTGAGGATCCTTCTTACTATATGTTTAGGTTTTATTAAGCTAGGGTCGAGATTCCTTATATAGTTGGGGTGCTTGGCGACCGCTTCTTGCTTCTTCCTAGCGTGGATTATGAGGTTCATTTCAGAGCGAGCTCCATTGGTGCATTTACCTAGATGGATCTGCTGGTTGGAGGATAGGTGGTCGGTCATGAGGTGGTTGAGCTATGGCATCGGGCCTAGGGGTTTGTTTCTTAGGAGGAGTATGTAGCAACTTATCAGGCTCAAGACTAGTATTGTGCTAAAGTGGACTACCCATATATCTTTAATGAAGGCCTGCTGGCTATACTACTTGTGATTCATCTTTCCTTTTCTTTATGTGTTTTTAGTGTTCTGATGCTGGCTTTTTTTTGCTTCTTCTTTTTCTTGGTCAGGGCCCTTATGATGCTAGAGCTTCTTCTAGCCGGCCTTCTTCGTATGTGTTGGATACCAGAGACTTTGATTTGTATGACGATCCTACTCCCTTAGGCGCTTCTTTCCTTCAGTTGACACATTTTTAGCTTTGTCAAACTGACAGGGTTATTCATATGCTTTTATGTTTTGGGGCCATGTGTTAGCTTTTATGACGATGATTGTGTGATACATTTACATGATGATTTTATATTTTACATGGGATGATAATTGGTTCTCCCATTTTATTCCTATCGTTAATGCATGCACAGGAAAAATAGAAAGTAGGAATATATAAACACAGGAATGCAGGAATTATGATGCATATAAGAAATGATGGATATTTACAGGTTTTAGGCAGATATGAGGACCATTTGTGCCTCGTTGCATGTATGGGTTCAAACAAAGTTTAGGAATGGCAGCATATAGATGCACAGATATTATGAAAATAAAAATATGCCCCAAGGCAGGCCCCAAGCTCTTAGTTTAACTAAATGTCAATTGTGAGCTTACCCTTTTAAACTTTTGTTCTTCTCTCGAGGTTTCCCTACTTGGTTTTGCCATTTTCCTAATGTGACGGGATAGTAGTTGCCTCGTTCCTATGGTTTCAATTTTTTGACCTGTTTCTCCTCCCTTTTATCTGAATAAAATCTGGCTCATACTCTCGACTTCTTGGGAATTTTATATTTGGGCTAGTGAACTCTCCAAGTGACAAATGAAGTAGCTTTTAGCAAAGAAGCGGACTGTTTCCATCCCCAATGTAAGAAGACTTTCCTTTGGACCGTAATGTAGGCTAGGCTTGGGGTAAGAAATGAAAGGCACATAGGCTCAAAAAATTTTCCTATTTCCAGCAAGGGTTACATGAACCAGAACCACTTTGAGTAGGTTTTTGCCATTTTATTTATCTTTCTTTTTAGATGTTGCTATTTTCTTTTGAACTTGTTGAGACTAAGCAATCTTCCCTAGTCTGAGGGGGCTTTATTTTGGACTATAATATGGGCCAAGTTATAGGGTTATTGAAGGAAAGGGTGTTAAAGGCCCAAGGTGTTTCACTTTTCCCAGGTTTGTTACTAATTGGTGATTACTCTTGTCAACTCCTTTTTTTTTTTTTTTTTTATTCTTGCCTTTGGACTTTTCCTTGCCTTCTCTTCTTTTTCTATTTGTCTTTCTTGTGGGTGTTTACTTTACTTCCATTCAAACTTTTTCCTTGTCTTGGGCTCGTCGTTTCTCTTTTCTTTGCCCTGACATTGTTATTTACAACGTCTTTACTGGTTTCTCATGGTGCCTCCAAGATCATCACTTATTCATCATTCATTCATTCATTCATTTTTTTTTTTGGAATACTTCTGGTTTATGTTTTCTTTTTCTTGCTTATCTTTCCTTGGCATTTCTTTGACTCATTGTGGATGGTGATCACTAGGTTGGGTTTGTCAAAGAAATGAACCTGGTTTGAAACGGTTTTTCAAGGGAGTACTTTTAACTGCATGGTAGAAGAATAGATGACCCATTTTTCCTTTCAAACAAGATTGCTTAGTCTACGAAGTTTAACCATAGAATTTTAGCAACATCCTTTAAGATAGGTGAATGCTAGTTAGAATGTTCCCCTACCCGTGCTTGCCTCGGTGTGCGGGATGGTTTATGGTTAGGGTGTTTGAATAAAAATCTCTTGCAGCTTGAGTGGGTAGATCGAACGAACTATTTTGCTATTTTGGGAATTTGAAATGACGGCTTCTCTTCTTTTTGAGGGTCTAACTGCCGGCTACTTTGTCATGGCATCCTTCCGGTGCCGCCTTTTCCTACGATCCACTCTCTCTCTTTCTCTAGTGTTTCCTCTCTTTGGGTCGAAAGTGGTCCCCCCTAGTGAGGGTGCGCGTACTATCCCTTCCCTTCAAGTCAAGGCATAACAAAAACGGAAACTTCTAATGAAAAAGACATTCATAGAAGATGATAATCATAAACTTTGAACTCTTTTGCATTTCAATGATTTTATGTACATGCTAGGCTCTTGATTTTTAAAGTATAATTAACAAAAAGTAAATGTAGAGTTCGGAAAAGGAACGTCCCTTTGGTGGTTATCCCTTTAGGCGGGTTTTGGGATCATGCCTACTTCTTCCATGCTCCATTCTCCAATTTCTTTGTTAGGCTGTGCTATATGGATTGAAGCGTTGAGTGCAGAATGGTAGAGGTGGGTGATCATAGTGTAATTGTAGATGTCTCCTTTTCCTTCTCCTATTCTTGCTTGGACATTAGGGTTACTTATCAAGTCTTGGGAACCCTAACAATTCTCTTCTGGCTGGTTGGTCTTTCCTTGTTTAGGCTCATGGCTTCCTTGTGTTTTGCGCCCATGCTTCCTCCAAGGACTTGTAGTTGCCTTTCTTTGGCTTTATCCTTTTCAGCTTCCTCTTGATCAATTTTAGAGAATAGACTAGCCAGATTACCCTTCTTGAATTCAAATGGCGCCATAGGTACTTTTGATTCGCCGATACCCCAGCCCATATCATCACAATTGAAGAGTCCTCTACTAAATGGTGCTTAACCACAACATATTTAGGGTGCGAGAATTCATCTCCCTAACCATCAGTAATCACAGTACCTTTGGGGATGTCCTCCATGGGTTCTTCAGTTAGCCAGTCAAGGGGATCTTGCTCTCTATTTGAGTTGTAAAGATAGATAGGGCATGACGGTGGCTCTTCTTCCCAATCACTTTCTTCATCGGTTTCTAATTCTCCCTTAAAGTAGTCCACATCGATGATTCAATCTGGATCTGCTTCCCCTTCCGTAAATATATTGATAACATGGTCCAGTAGGGGATTGGTCATAATGCTGGGTACAGGGGCTGACTTTGCTTCCTAAGTGTTGATGACCTTATTGTCGATGAGATCCTGGATCTTGTGCTTTACAGAGAAGCAGGACTCCATGTCATACCCTTGCCCTCTAGAGTGGTTTTCACAAGTGAGGGCTAGACTAAAAGTTAGAGGCAGTGGACTTGGCAAAGGCCGCAGGGGCACAAGGTTCAAGTGTTTGGCTTTAAGGAGCTTATGGTAGGTCTCTGTTTGAGTACATGCCAAGCGAGTGAATTCTCGATTCCACCGGTTATTTTTATTGGGGTTAAAATATGGTCGGGTTGCGACGAGTCTCGAAGCAGGTGTTTGGACATTGGTGACAGGGATGTTGATAATAGGAGCAGATGGTTGCTGATGAGCTTGATATTGTGGGTAGTATGGATGTTGCTGAGTTGGCAAGATAGTGGATACTTCTTCCTCCTTCCTACTAGTACCTTGAGCGGTCGCTACCTTCTTAGCCATAGTTGAGAAGCTTTCACCTATCTTGGAATAAAGGCCTAGAATTCTGCCAGTTTTTAACCCGTTCTTGATCATTTCCCCCTGCATTATTAATTCAAAGAAACTCTTCCCAATCCTTAGGCATAAGCGTTCGTAATACAGGCCCTGAAAGGTATTCACATATAGCTGCACATATTCTTTCTCCACCAGTGGGGGGTTGACTTGAGTAGCTGCTTCTCTCTACCTTAGAGCATTGTTTTTGAAACTATCCTTTTCCTCTTGGGTCATCATTATTAGGGCACATTGATTAGACTG
Organism: Euryodendron excelsum; assembly: GCA_033060915.1. Classification (NCBI taxonomy): domain Eukaryota; kingdom Viridiplantae; phylum Streptophyta; class Magnoliopsida; order Ericales; family Pentaphylacaceae; genus Euryodendron; species Euryodendron excelsum. The sequence continues at coordinate 23,082,122 of CM065387.1, forward strand.
CATAAGTGTAGTCTATGGCCGCTAAAACGTCACTTGATAGCCGTAGATTAGAGTTAATTATGCTTTCTTTGCTTTATATTGTATTTAACCTCGTACTCAATCTCATTTCAGGTATTTAAAGCTAAGGGAGTCAATTTGGAGTCAAAGAAGTGATCTGAGCCGATGCAAACATCTCTCAAACTTACACATGTTTACATCTAATATGTGTCGGCAAATTCTAACTGCAAATGCCTCAAACAAGGTGATTCTAGAAAGGCCAAAAAATGGGTTTACCATTCGAACTCCTAGGAGGCCGTTCGAACGGCAAGAAGAAAAGGAAGCCCAAAAAAATGCCTGCCATTCTTACGACAGAAGCAACCGTTTGAATGGCCCGAGAGCTTGCATCTAAGTTTTGGCTTGGTGTTCGAACGACAGGTTTAGCCGTTCGAACAGCGAAGAACAAGTTACGGGCGTTTGAACGCATATTCCACTGCTTGAATGCCAAGGCTATTTTCTGCCAGATCTAGGGTTAGAATTGCAATCCCTATAAATACTAAGCTTATGTTCGGATAAGAGAGGGGAGGTGGCTAGAATAGAGGATTTTTGTAAGTTTTTCATTTATTTAGCCTACATTTGATAGATTGTTACTTATTTTGTAATTGTAATCTCTTAAACACTAGGTTCAATATAAGTTCTTCCATTTCCTTGCATTAAATTCATGATTTCAATTGTTTCTTTGCATCAAATTTGTATTTCCAGTATTTCTTCCACTATTTCAAAGTTATTCCATAAATAGATACAAGTAGGTAACTCTTTCCATCTTAGGATTAATTGTGAAGACCCATTGGAGGTCTTGGATGAACATAGGGGGTGAAATTTTGGGTTTTCAAGCTAAATATTCTATTTTTATTGTTCTTCGTTCTAGAAAAGATTGAAAAATTGGATGATTGATTATGTTTGGTAATGTTTATGCATGAGTCTATACTCAGTATATGCATTGCACGTATTGATGGTATTCGTCCTTGAATCTAAAAACTCAATTTATTCTAGAAGTTGAATTTCTAAAGAACACACCATTTTATCGCTAAAACTTTCGAATTTGAGACTCACGACGTAATCGAAGGATTTGAGTTATAAAATACCTCCTGTGGAATTCCAAGAAAAATAATTGGTTGGATTGATTAATCTTGAGACATTGTCTCATTACATTAAAATCAAACTTTATTCAAGTCATTTGGCATTTTCTTGTTAGCTAGTTTAGATAATCAAACCCTTTCCAAAACAATCATATTTTTGTTTTCCTTTTAAAAGCATTTTGTTAGAATTTTGTGAGCGATTGAGAGAATAGTCTAGTTCTTTTAGTCATGTGTACATAGCTTATTGTGGGAACAATCTCGTACTCCGAGTACTCCACCAGGTTTCGCTTGGGATCATCTCAAGTGTTCATAATTGATGCAAGTTACACATCTATCTAACATGAGGTCACTATTGTACTGGTATTGTGATTGGAAGTCCATGACCAACTTGTTCTAGGTTGTTATTTTCCTTAGATCCAAGCAAGTGAACCATTGCAAGGCAGACCCATATAGGCTATGATGAAACAGCTGCATCAAAAGCTTGGGGTCATTCCCATGAACACTTAATGCACCCGCATATAATCTCAGATGAGACACATGATCTCTATTTCCATCATACTTCTTGAAATCAAGCATCTCGAATTTGGGTAGCCGTAGATGATCAGGGAAGAAACACAACTCGTCATATGACATCCCATTGAAGGTATCATATCCTTGTAAGCTATGCAGGGAATCTTCCAAACCTTGTATCTTTAGATTGAGGGGGTCTTGGCTTTCCTTTTTTAGTGTAGCAGCCAGCAAGATGGTTTCAGGGGTATCCTCTCCTCTTCCTCGACGTGCACCACTTTGGGGTTTCCTTGTTATTACCCATATTATCAATACGCAAGGTGACCTTTGGTGGGATAACCTCAATTTCTTTAGGGAGAGATGTTGAACTTGAAGGATTCATAGTGGGTTCATTGAAAGCCATCATTTGTATGAGCTTAAACATCTCATATATCTTTATTTTCATCTCATTCACTTCTTCCCGCATTACTGGGCTATTCTGTTGGTTGGTAGTATTGCCCTCGTTTTCCATCTGTACTGCTCAATGCCGCGTAAGAATTGGTTCTCGGGGTACGGAAGGTACTTGTGCTCTTCTTTTTCTCCTTTTAGGAGCAATGATGACCTAAAATGTAAGCAAACCTCACTAAGAACTATTTCTAGCCTTTGTGAGATGAGGGGAGGGTAGAAATAAAGAAAAAAGCTATACGTTAGTTTCTGGATTGAGGAAGTTTTTATGTAATGCATTACTTAGGGATGCCCCTGCCTTTCGAGGGGGACTAATCATGATGTTTTGGCTCAGACTTTGGAGATAAGGCCTTGCCCCTGTTATACAATACTATACATGTGCCTATAGTCATTTATTTGTACACTCATTCATTCAATAAGAATAATGACTTTATTGAGGTGAATTTCCTTTATACATGTAATTTTCAAATGTACATTGAAACGGGGAGAGGGGACATTTTCCTTAAAACTTTCACCTATTTTATTTTTACATCTGAAATCCTAAACTACTCTCAAGTCTTCGAATTCGCCTTCTTTAATGGAGGTCGGTGAGAGACCTTAATTTCGGATTGCTCCTTGTCTTCTTGGTAGCCCTATCTCCGTGAGCGAAGAGGGATTAGGGCCTCTCTTTATGAGATGATTTTGATGCATGCCATGAGTCCTTAGGGTCACTTGGTACCCTTAGGAGTTTTGGTTAGCTTGATTTGAGCGAGAAGAGCTTTAGGGCCATTCTTTGGGGGTAATCAAATGCATAGAAATGCAATGACTTGAGTTACTTTGGAAACTCTAGTCTTAAAATAAATACGGATGCATGAGCAGTTATGATACAAAAAGACGCATAACATAATGAGAGGAATTGAGTATCATAACAGCATGGATTGAGTAGAATACAAGGGAAAGTAAAGCGGTCACCCTTTCTTACTTGGTTTTGAAATTGAAGCACGTGTCTTAAATCAGGCAGAGGTTCGGCTATGCATGGGGTGCTATATGAGCATGAGGTTGGAGGTTTACTAACACTTCCTAAAAAGTTCGGTTCCTAAATCTTCAAACCTCCGGCATCCACCCTTGAAAGGGTGGACCCATCTTTGGTTGGTGGTTCGAACGGGGGAACTATCAAGAGACTGTAGACTGAGAAATTAACACAACATCCGCCAATAGTTAATATACAGTTTCCCCTTCTATTTAGAAAGGTAGTAAATTAGGTAATTATGCATAGATGAAAATGCAAGTGAGCACACCAAGTGTGTGTGGAATTTTTAAAAAAGGAGGAAAGGATCCAACAACACACGTCCCGTCCTGCTCATTCATCACATACATGGCTATTAATATAACATAAAATAAAATGTGAACAAAGGTCCACCTACAAAAGAAAATGTAAGGAGTTAGTAGGTGTTTGAAAAACTCAATGCAAGATAAAAACGGATGGTCAATGTAAGAGCATGAATATAGAAAACAATGCAAGAGTATGCAAGTGGATGTTGATACAAGAGCATGAATGTAAGTAATGAATGCAAGTGATGACACTTATTTGAATTTTTTTTTTTGGAAAATAATGTTTGTTTTTACAAACTTAGGATTTTGAAAAACTTTTTGGAAATTTAAAAATTTTTTAAAAAGTGGATAAGAATGGACAAAGTAACCTGAGATTCTAGGTGAGTGAAGAGACATGATAATGGCCTAACCCTCTAAGTGTCCCCAGTGGAGTCGCCAGCTGTCACACCCCAATTTTTCACACTCAAGAAAACAAGAAAGAAAAGCACAGTACTCTCTCGTTAGAACTCATCCTCCTAGAGGGGTGAGTGCGACTAGGTTTGAATTAGAAATTGATTTGAACAAAGGCTTTTGGAAAAAGTTTGGAGTCGCCACCTAACTTTGTTATGGTGAGTTAGGTTATCTAAAACTAAGTATAATTCGAAGACTAAACTTAGGTTTTTCGAAATCATTTTGAAAATGTCCTTCAGAAGGCTTTTGAAAAAGATGTTTTTAGCAACCTTTTAAAATGCTTGAAAGCCCAATAGGGAAGATATCCTAAGATCATCACCTAACCCCGCCCTTTTGGTACCTATATGTTTAATCACCTATAATTCATTCACTTGAATAACCGGTTACTAATATCGACTTAATATCCACTTTAGAGTTGTGAAAAATGGGTTTGGTCATCACTTTTTGGATAAATGATGCATGACGTATGTTTTGAAAAAGATGTTTGAAAATATGAAAGTTTTGAAGGGATTTGAGATAGAAATCTCAAATTGATAGAAATAAATGCTTTGAAGGGATTTTGAAAAGGGAACTTGAGGTGAAATAAATGTTATGACCACACCATCTTAGGTTGCCTATGTATCTCATTTAGCGAGAATCAGGTCATTCATAGTTCGGGCCAAGGCTTGATAGAAAATAGCCGTATTAGGACTATTGGAAGAGACATTGGGGTCTTAATTTGGAAAGACACATTGGGTTTACTTTTGAAAAGTAGGTACATTAGGGCCTTTGGAAACTTTGAAGACGTATTGAGGTCTTCAGAAAGTTTTAGAGACACTTTGAGGTCTTTGGAAAAAGAGAACTTGAAAGTTTAGAAAAATGCTTTTGAAATAGGATTTGGGATGTTTGAAGTGTTTTTGAAATTGGGTTTGAAGATGAGTTTAAATGTTTTTAAAATTAACTAAAGAGTGTCTTGAAATGTTTTTGAAACAACTCAATGGAGTTTTGGAAGTGCTTTGAAACAACTCAAGGGAGTTTTTGAAAGGTTTTGAAATAACTCAAGAGAGTTTTGAAGATGTTTTGAAACAACTTGTAAGCACCCCATTTTTGACCGTTTGGCAGTTTACACTTTGTCCAAACTCGTACTCAAGTCCATATGGACGTATTCCAATCGAAACCAACTCTCTAAGTCTAAATCCCGTCTCTCCATCGCTTCGTGGGTCCACCAGGCCCAAATAGAGGCAAAATGACCAAAATGCCCTTAGGGGCATTGTCCTTTCCAATTCCAATCCCTTTCTCGAGACAGTTGATTCCTCGAGACGGTAAATCTACTCCCATTAGGCATGTCTTTCCGAAGACGGTAAGTCCCTTTTTCAACTCCAATCAGGCGTGTCTTTTCGAAGATGATAAGACCCCTTTCCAATTCCAATCCCTCTCTCTAGACAGTTTATTCCTCGAGACGGTAAATCTACTCCAATCAGGCACGTCTTTCTGAAGACGATAAGACCCCTTTCCAATTCCAATCCCTCTCTCGAGACAGTTTATTCCTCGAGACGGTCCAGCACGTTTTCTAAAGAAAGTCTCTTCGGAATGGTAAGTCCCTTTAAACCTATCGACCGGGACGAGACCCCAAGTCCCCTAGATGGTAGAACGGTCTACCTTTGGCACCTGCTAGCCCGCCAATGCAGAAATGTCCGTTTAGGCATGCCTTTTGAGAAAGTTGATTCTCAGGCGCTAAGTCCCTTTAGCAGCTTCCCGAGATCAGGCAGTCTCGGGAATGATTGCGAACCGTCAGAGTAGCGAAAATACTCGCAAACATCACAACCGTCAGAGTAGTGGAAATACTCGCAAACATCACAACCGTCAGAGTAGCGGAAATACTAGCAAACAGATCGATATAGGGAATTGCCAACAAACCCCTATATCACGTGACCGCCGTCAGAGTGGCGGAAACACTCAAAAGCTAGGTTAACACCGGTGCCTGCTAGCCCACTTCGGTGAAAAATGACCAAACTGTCCCTTGGGCCTTTTCCAACACGTTTCTTGAGAACACATCTGAGTCTTCAGAACGCTGAATCCAACTTTCTAAGATTGTCTTAAAGGCAATCTGCCACGATTAGGTGGCTTCTAGTCAGTTTCGGGCCAGTTCCGAAACTCTCCGGTCAAGATAACCATTTCGCCCTAGGCATCCGAAAGCCCCGAGGACCACACCGGCTCTAGGTATCAAATCGGTAACCTCCCGAGAATGCTTCCTATAGTATTCTCAACCTTCCTCTATCTTTCCGGATCATTCCGAGTCAACTGGCAAACCCGATGCAAAATGACCGTTTTGCCCTTGGTAGGCCGATCGCCTTTTTCTAGCCACACCGACTCTGGGTATCAAACCGGTAAACTCCTGAGATTGCTTCTTATAGTATTCTCAACCTTCTTCTAATTTCCCGGATCGTTCCGAGTCAATTCTGACAAACCTATAACAAAATGACCGTTTTGCCCCTAGAGGGCCGGTCGCCTTTTCCGACCACACCGGCTCTAGGTATCAAACCGGCAATCTTTGGGAACATTCTCAATAATGTTTCCAAATCTCAAGTCTTCTTCTGGGACAGTCCGAGTCCGTCCTGGCAGCTTCCCGATTTGATTGACCGTTTCACCCCTAACGACTTGGTCAATCCTTCCGACGCCTACTATCCTCCTTTCTCAAGTCAAATACCTCTGAAACATTATTTTAAGTGTTCCTGCCCCTTTTCTGGCCTTCCAGGTCATTCCCGGTCTCTCAAACTCCTTCCCGGACTTTCCAGAGTCACTCCTAGTGAAGCTAGGCTAAAAATGGCATGGTAGTCACTAGTACAGGCACCCAAATCTGGTAAAAAATACGTTGCTTGCCGACCTTAAAACCTTCCTAATTGGCTGACACCACTAGCAGTGGCGTCAAGCCAAGAAATGGCCTGGAGCCACTCCTAGTGGCGCCAAGAGGAATTTTGCCTTGGAGCCACTACAATAGGCGCCAGGTCTATCCCACCTCTGTAAATACATATCCTCTTCCAGCGTGAAAGGGGTCTGCAAACTTAGTCTAAAAACCCTAATTTTTGATACACAGAGCACGTACACTCCCAAAACCCTAGCTTCCCTAGGTTCTCCAAATCCTAGCCACCATACACAAACCCTAGCCTTATGTACACTCATACACACCCCTATACACTTGTACATTAGCCTCCAACCCTCCATTGAAGACTTGGATTACTGCACCTATGAAGATTTGAAGACCGAATACGAGCCCTCAAAGATCAAGACTGAAGTGAAGCGAAGACCGAAGAAAAGCAAGGCGCGCAAAATAAACAAGACACAAGGTAGGCTTTTGTTTTACGTTTTTGCACTTCCCCCCTCTCTCTTCTCTCTCCTAACCCACTTGGGTTTTCTCTATTTTAATCCCCTATCTCTTTCCTCCCCTTTCTTTGCATGCTTGAAACAAGGGGACTCCCGATCCATGTGTAGGATTAGACTATTGGAGGGTCACCGTGTCGGGGGCTTTCCTTTAGGCTAACCGGAGACCACGTGGGTTCGGCCCCCTTGATTATGTGGTGAAGCCTTAACCTTGTATGTTCATGACCCCAAACTTGCATTGTGCATATCATGATCTTGTATCTTCCAAAAATTGTTTTCAAACTCGTTTTCAAAATTTGCATTAAACTTGTTTTCAAAATTGCATCAAAATCTCCTTTTCAAAACTTGTTTTCAAAATCACAATCCTAGGGTGGTTCTAGCATTTCCATGGCTAGGGTTGCTTTAGGAAAGTGTTACATTTAAAGTTACTTTTATGGTCCATATTTTCAAATCTTGTTGTTTTCAAAACTGCTTTCTTAAAGTGGTTCTAGCCTTCTTATGGTTAGAATCGCTTTAGGAAAGTGAGATGTTTTTATACCTTCTAAAAACTCTCTTTTCAAAAGTCTATTTTCCTAAAAATCACTTTTTCAACATACTTTCCTAAAACTCTCCTTCCCAAAGTTGTTTTCAAAAACTCCCTCCAAAAATTTATTTTTCAAAACTCCCTTTTTCAATTCCTTTCCAAAATCCTCTCCCCAAAATCTACTTTCTAAAAACACTCCCTAAAAATCTTTCCAAAAACTCTCTTCAACAATCTTCTACCAAAAATCTTTTTAAAAACTCTCTTCCCAAAATCTTCCTTTTAGAAACTCCCCTCTAAGATTTTCTTTCTAAAAACTCGTTTCCAAAAACACACTTTCCAAAAACTCCTTTTTAAAATCTCTTTCCAAAAACTCTATCTTCAAATTCACTTTTCAAAAACTTCTCTCTAGGAATTTCCTTCTAAAATCTTCGTTTCCAAAAACACACTTTCCAAAAATCCCTTTTCTTGATGCCCAAGTCAAGCCCTAGAACTCACGATTAGGAAACCCTAATTTTTCCTTCCCAAAAACATGATTTCCAATCCCTTATTTTGGCCTCAAAACCTAGGTTTCCAAAACTTCTTATTTTTCTATATCAAAACTATACATATTTCCAAAACTTCTTTTCTACGTCAAAACTATAGTCTTCCAAACCTAGAATTTTCAAAACTCTATCTTTCCAAATCTATGTCAAATCCAATCTTCCCTTTAGGAAACTAAACCCAATCTTCCCTTTAGGAAACTAGATCTCATCCTCCGTTTTTGGATACAAAATCAAAACACCTCCTTTTGAAACAAAATTCAATCCCTTCCTAATCCAGTTCTTTCCTAACTCAACTCCTTCCTAATCTCTTACTTTCCTAAATCTTAAGTTTCCAAAACTTGAACATAAAAAATCTTTCCCAAATTTTAAAACTCAACTTCCACATCTTTCCTAATTCAACCTTTTCCTAAATCTACCTCTTTTCAAATCTTAACTTTCCAAATCTAAGTTTTCAAATCTTTCCTAAACTCAAACCTTTCCTAGTCTCAAGATCTTCTAAAACTCTAAAACTTTCCAAATCTTAAACTTTCTACATTTTAAATCTTTCCAAATTCAAAACTTTCTTAAGTTAAATCTTTCTAAACCCAAATCTTTCTAAATTCTAAACTTTCCTAGAACTTCAAATCTTCCCAAATCTAAAATTTTCTAAACTTAAAACTTTCTTACTTTCAAAACTTCCATATTCCAAAACATTTCTTAATTCAAAACTTTCCTAAGTCAAAACTTTCCTAAAACGAAACTTTCCTAATTCCAAAACTTTCCTAAAATGAAGCTTTCCTAAAACGAAACTTTCCTAAAATGATGCTTTCCTAATTCGAACATTTCCTAAATTCAAACCCTACCTAATCCAAGCTTTCCTAATATCCAAGTCCAACATTCAAGTCAAATCTTTTCTAAATTTCTTCCAAGTCGAGTCAAAGCTTTCTAAAAATCTCAAGTCTGTCCTAAAGCGTATCTTTCTTAAGTCTAGATTTTCTAAACCTCAATCTTTCCAAATCAAAGTCTAATCTTTTCAATTCTAAAATTCCAATTTCCAATCTTCTATTCTAAATTCAAATCAAATCCAAATTCCAATTCAACTCCTTTTTCAAATCAAATCTTCTATTCTCTATCATACTCTTGTCCGAACTACGACTGACCTGATTCCTCCAAAGGGATACGTAGGCAACCTTCATGGGTGCAGTCACAACATTTTTCAAACTTCTATTTATATAACTCATTTCAAATCTCTAATTCTACAGTTTTCTTCAAGTTTCTAATTCTATGTTCTATTTCTAACTTCCAATTCCAAAAATCCATTTTCAAATCTCACTTTTCAATTTCCAAAACTTTCTAATTTCAAATCTATCCTTTCAAACCTTTCTTCGAAAATCAAATCAAAATTTTCTTTTCAAATCTATTTCCAAATCAATTCTCTCTTCTTGCACTTGCATATCATGCATCATGTTAGTTTCTTTTCAAACATTGTTTTTCAAAGTGGATAGGATTGAACCTTAGTTAGTTAAAAACTCTCATAGGTGAATCTAGGGTAGATTGACATATAGGTACCGAAAGGGCGGGGTATGGTGATGGCTTAGTGCGTCTTCCCTACACGTAACCAACATCCGAACCTAGGATCATTGTTTTCGATAGACCAAAAGGAGTTATTTTTCAAAAAAGGGCTACATGTTTTCCAAAGGTTGCCAAACAACCTGTTTTTCTTAAAAACCCTCTCTTGAGGTGATATTTTCAAAACCTTTTTCCAAAAACCCTAAGTGTAGTATTTGGATTATGCTTAGTTTTTAGGTGACCTAACTCACCTTAACCAAGTTAGGTGACGACTCCAAATATTTTCTAAAAGCCCTTTATTCAAATCTATTTTCAATTCAAACCTAGTTGCACTCATTCTTCTAGAAGGGTGAGTTCTAACGAGAGAGTATAATATTTTTCCCGCTGGTGTGTGTATTCCTTAAGTGCAAAAAATTTTGGCGCGACACAACTTAAGGGAGTTTTGGAAATGTTTTGAAGTCTTGTTTTGAAAACTTTGGAGGTAGAGTTTGAATTGGAAATGCTCTTGTGAACTTGTCTTCAAAAAGCTTTTGGAATTATTTTTTGAATACCTTATGAAAGCATGTTTAATGTTACATAACTTTTAAGAGGACAGTCATTGAAGAACTAAACTCCTTTTGGGCTATGAGTTTGGAAAACGTGTTTAGAAAAGGAGCTAGAGACTTCCTTTTTAGTTTTTCAAAACTTTAGGGTTATAGAACCCTTCTTAAATATCTCACTTATACTTGAAAAATTCTAACCATGGAAGGATTGGGGTTGCTTCAAGAATGTGATTTTTAAAAATCATTTTTGAAAGCATATTTTGAAAACACTTAGAGAAATGGGACCCTAATATAGACAACCTCGAAGATTGTATTCCATGTATCACCTTCCCTTGGAATCCCTGACCATAAAACGGTTAGAGACACCTTAGGGTTGTGAGTTTCTAAAAGCATTTTGAAACTAGGTTTTGGAAAATATTGAGTGTCTAGCCATCTTAGTTGAGACAATTTCAAGAGAACTTCTTGGAAGCATTTTTGAAAATAGAGTATGGAGGTATTTTAAAAGATTTTGAAGTTGATTTTTGAAATTTCAAGAGAGTAGGATATTTTTAAAAGTATGTTATAACAATGGTTTTGAATTGATCGATCATTTGAAAAGGTGTCTTTGAATTGGAGTCTTGAAGCTTACTAACCTTGGTTGGGTTGACCTAGAGTTAGGTTAACCTAGGGTTGGATAACTAGAGTTAGGTTGGACTGGGGTTAGATTAACCTAGGGTTAACTAACCAGAATTAGGCTAACCTAGGGTTAACTAACTTTTGTTAGGTTAACCTAGGGTTAAGGTGACCTAGAGTTAATTAACTTGGGTTAGGTTAACCTAAGGCTAAGTAACTTGGGTTAAGTTAACCTAAGGTTGGACAACTAGGGTCAAGTTAGCCTAGGGTTGGAAGGTGGCTTTGAACTAGGGTTTGGGCTTAGTGGTTTTGAAAAGGTGGTTTTGTGCATACACTTTGAAAATGAGTTTTAAAAACCATAGTGTAAATATAGAGAACTTGGAAAACAAATTCAAGGAATTATGCAAATTTAAAGAAGATCATTTCTATGAAAATTGGCTCTAGTAAGTGTATGGTTTATATGGTCAAGGGTAGGGAGCCATTCCAAGAAAAGCTTTATGGGGACTATTCTAACCTCTAACTTAAGAGAGTGAAAACTTTGAAAATCAATATGGAAATTAAGATTTTGAAAAACCATTTTTACGCAAAATGAAGAGAATGAATTTTTAAAAATTTTGCTAGAAAAGGGTGTTTCAGAAACCATTTTTTGGGTGTAGAAAACTCAACATAAGGTGTTGGGGTTCCTGTCACCAAGATGATGGGAAGACCCTCAAGAGAGAGCTCGTAGGGGCCATTCCAACCTTACAACCCAAAAGAGCCAAGTCTTAGAAATTCATATAGAAAGAGAGAGTTCGAAACCATTTTAACAATAATGAAGACAAATGCCCTTTTGAAAACCTCTCTTGAAGAGAGTTGTTTTGAAAACCACTCTTAGGGTGAAGAAAACCAACTCTAATGAACTAAGATTCATATAGTCAAGATAATGGAAAAACCACTTAAGAGACTAAGGGACCATTTCAACCACAAAGCTCAAGAGAGTGAATTCTTGAAAAAAAATTAATATAGAAGAGAAGGGTTTGAAAGCCATTTTAATGTAACTTGAAAAGTAATGAAATGTAAGGATACAAAATGAGGCCCCTGGTGAAAGGGAAGTATCTTAAGGCATGAAAGTCTAGGATTTATCCTTAAGCTTCAAGAAACCAAATCTTAGAACCATTTTAAAGGAAATGCTAAAATATGGGGTTTGAGAAAGACATAGAAATGGAGATAGTGAACGTTTTTGAAAAATGATGATGAATATGAAAATGGAGCCATGCATGCAAAACATGAACATGGTAACCATATGCAAAAGAGGGTCATGAAATCATAGAAGGCTAAGAGACCACACCACATTATAAGATGCACTTAGGCCATACCATCTCAAAGTAGGCTTGTGCGACATCTCCCTACACGGTAGCTCTCACAAGCTTTTCACTAGGCATGACCTAAGAGCTCTCTTGTTTCAAGCATGCAAGAAATGAGAGTAGAAGATGAGGATTAAAAGAGAATAATAGTCCAAGTGAAAAAGGAGGGAGAAGAGAGAAGTGGGAGAGACATAAATCAAAAGGAAATCCCACCTTTGTCTGCAAAACACTTTCAAGCTTCCATAAATCTAATCACAATCTGGGTGCATATAGTATATGCTCCGCGGGCAGGAGCTTTTGTGTTAACTTTGTCTCAATAATTGTGTAATCCGGGAAAGATTTAGGGAAATTCGGTCACATCCAGATGTTCTCCTATTATTTTTCAAGTACCACGAACTTCCAAGGAGCCTTAAAGGTGTTCGGAAGAGTGAGATATTATCTTGGAAGCATGTATAAAAATTCACTTTTGTGGAGCGTCTGTGATACACTCTGCAAATGTTCAAAAGTAAAGGTCGTTGGGCCAAGTGATCAGGGCCTTCAGGAGATGATCTCTTCAATTGGACCATACCGACGGAAAGTGCTCTGAAAATACTTTCGAGAATTCCCTAATTTATATATTTCTCAAGTCTTTTAATGGTGCGTTATAATCAAGGAATCGGAGAGTAAGCACCCCATTTTTGACCGCTTGGCAGTCTACACTCCGTCCAGGCTTGTGTTCAAGTCATTGTGGGCATATTTCGACCGAAACCAACATTCTAAGTCCAAATCCCGTCTCTCCATTGCTTCGCGGGCCCACCAGGCCCAAATAGGGGAAAAATGACTAAAATGCCCTTAGGGGCATTGTCCTTTCCTTTCCAATTCCTCTCTCGAGACATTTTATTCCTCGAGACGGTTCCAAACCCAGGCACGTCTCTTCGGAGGCGATAAGTCCCCTTTCCAATCCCACTCTCGAGATAGTTTGTTCCTCGAGACGGTTCCAACTCAGGCATGTCTTTTCGAAGACGATAAGACCCCTTTCCAATCCCTCTCTCGAGACAGTTTATTCCTCGAGACGGTTCCAACTCAGGCACGTCTCCTCAGAGACGGTAAGACCCCTTTCCAATCCCTCTCTCGAGATAGTTTATTCCTTGAGGACGGTTCCAACCCAGGCACGTCTTTTCGAAGACGGTAAGACCCCTTTCCAATCCCTCTCTCGAGACAATTTATTCCTCGAGACGGTTCCAATTCAGGCATGTCTCTTCGGAGACGGTAAGACCCATTTCCAATCCCTCTCTCGAGACAGTTTATTCCTCGAGACGGTTCCACTCCAGGCATGTCTCTTCGGAGACGATAAGTTCCCTTTCCAATCCCTCTCTCGAGACAGTTTATTCCTCGAGACGGTTCCAACTTAGGCATGTCTCTTCGGAGACGATAAGTCCCCTTTCCAATCCCTCTCTCGAGACAGTTTATTCCTCGAGACGGTCCAAGTAGCGAAACTACTCACAAAACCGTTAGAGTAGTGGAAATACTCACAAATAGGTCGATATAGGGAATTGCCAACAAACCCCTGTATCACGATGACCACCGTTAGAGTGGCGGAAACACTCAAAACCCAGGTCAACACCAGTGTCTGTTAGCCCACTTCGGTGAAAAATGACCAAACTGCCCTTTGGACCTTTTCCGAGACTTTCCTATCAAGATGACCATTTTCCCCCTAGGCATCCGAATGCCCCAGGAACCACACCAGCTCTAGGTATCAAACCGGTAACCCTCTGAGATTGCTTCTTATAGTATTCTCAACCTTCCTTTACCTTTTCTATTCATTCCGAGTCAGTTCCGGCCAATTCGATACAAAATGACTGTTTTGCCCCTGGTGGGCCGATCTCCATTTTCGACCACGCTGGCTCTGGGAATCTAACCGGAAACCTCTGAGAACATTCTGAATAATGTTTCCAGATCCCAAGGCTCCTTCCGAGACAGTCCGAGTCTATCCCGGCAGTTTCCTGGTCCGATTGACCGTTTTGCCCCTAAAGGCTCAATCAACCCTTCCGACACATCTCGAATTCACTTTTCAAGTCAAACACCTCCAGGACACTATTTTAAGTGTTCCTGCTCCTTTCCGGCTTTCCGAGTCATTCCCGGCTCCTTCAAATAATTCCTGGACTTTCCGGAGTCACTCTTAGTGAAGCTAGGCTAAAGATTGCATGGTAGTCACTAGTACAGGCACCCAAATCTAGTCAAAGATATGGTCAAAGATAGCGCCCAAATCTAGTCACTAGTAGTGGCGCCAGGCCAATTTTTTGGCTTGGCGCCACTCAGTGTAAATTCTGGCCTAGTGCCACTGCAACAAGCGCCAGTGTTGTCTAACCTCTATAAATACAGAGCCTCTTCCAGTGTTTAAAGGGTCCGCAAACTCAGTCTAAAAATCATATAATTTGATATACAGAGCTCTTGCACTCCCTAAACCCTAGCCTCCTTAGGTTCTCACAAACCCTAGCCTCCTATACATCCCCATACACTCATACACTAACCTTCAACCCTCCTTCGAAGACTTGAAGAGTTGAAATCTGAAGTTTGAATCTTGAAGACAACTCTTGAAGATTGAAGGTGAAGATCAAGACGAAGACCGAAGACCGAAGAAAGCAAGGCGCGCAAAATAACAAGACATACGGTATATTTAAATTTTCGTACTTCCCCCCTCTCTCTTCTCTCTCCTAACCCACTTGGGTTTTCTCTATTTTAATCCCCCATCTCTTTCCCCCCCTTTCTTTGCATGCTTGAAACAAGGGGATTTCCGGTCCATGTGTAGGATTGGGCTATTGGAGAGTCACCGTGTCAGAGGCTTTCTTCTAATCTAACCAGAGACCACGTGGGTCCGACCCCCTTGATTATGTGGTGAAGCCTTAACCTTGTATGTTCACGACCCCAAAATTGCATTGTGCATATCATGATCTTGCATCTTCCAAAAACCGTTTTCAAAGTTGTTTTTCAAAATCGTTTTCAAACTTGTTTTCAAAATTGCATCAAAATCTCTTTTTCAAAATATGTTTTCAAAATCACAACCCTAGGGTGATTCTAGCTTTTCCATGGCTAGGATTGCTTTAGAAAAGTGTTACATTTAAAGTGACCAATACGGTCCATATTTTCAAATCTTGTTGTTTTCAAAACCGCTTTCCTAAAGTGGTTATAGCCCTCTTATGGTTAAAATTTCTTTAGGAAAGTGAGATGTTTTTTTAAAAACACCTTTTCAAAAAAAAACTCTAAAAATCTCTTTTCAAAAAAATCCATCCTCCTAAAAATCTTTCTTTTCCAACATGCTTTTCAAAAACTCCCTTTTTCCTCTTTCCAAACACACTTTCTAAAAACTCTTTCCAAAAACTATCCTTTCCAAAATCTATTTTTCTAAAAACTCCCTTTTTCAACTCCTTTCCAAAATCCTTTACATTTAAACTTTGTTTTCACATCAAAACTATACATGTTTCCAATATCTATTTTCTACGTCAAAACTATAGTTTTCCAAATCTAGGGTTTCCAAAACCTCCCTTTCCAAATCCTTGTTAAATTCAATCTTCCCATTAGGAAACCAAATCAAACTTTCCTTTTAGGAAACCAAATCCAATCTATCCGTTTAGGAAACTAGATCCAATCCTTCGTTTTTGGAAACAAATCCCAAACCTTTCCTAATTCAACTCCTTCATAATTTCCTACCTTCCTAAACCATAAGTTTCCTAAACCTAAACTTCAAATCTTTCCTTAAGTTTCAAAATCCAAATCTTTCCTAAATTCAAATCCTTCCTAAGCTTCTCCTTTCCTAAATCTTAAGTTTCCAAAACTTGAACATAAAAATCTTTCCTAAGTTTTAAAACTCAACTTTCAAATCTTTCCTAATTCAACCCTTTCCTAATTCAACCCCCTTTCCAAATCTTAACTTTCCAAATTCAAGTTTTCAAACTTTTCCTAAACTCAAATCTTTCCTGATCTCAAGATTTTCTAAAACTCTAAGACTTTCTAAATCTTAAACTTTCTAAATTTCAAATCTTTCCAAATTCAAAACTTTTTAAATTTGAAACTTTCTCAAGTTAAATCTTTCTAAACTTTCAAACTTTCTAAATTCTAAACTTTCCAAAACGTCAACATCTTTCCAAATCTAAGACTTTTCTAAACTCAAAACTTTCTTAATTCAAACATTTCCTAAATCAAAAACTTTCCTTTTTCAAACCATTCCAAATTCAAACTTTCCTAAGTTGAAACTTCCTTATTTCAAAACCTTCTAAATTCAAAACTTTCCAATTTCCAAACTTCCTTAAATTTCAAACTTTCCTAATTTCAAAACTTTCCAAAAATGAAACTTTCCTAATTCGGAACTTTCCTAAATCGGACCTTTCCTAATTCGAACCTTTCTTAAATCCAATCTTTCTTAAACTCTTGAGTCTTTCCTAAGTCTCGTCTTTCTTAAGTCTAGGTTTCTTAAACCTTCTCTTTCCAAAAACAAGTCCAAATCAATCTTTCCAAAGCAAGTCCAATCTTCTCAATTTCAATTTCCAATTTCCTCTTCTAATCTCAAATCAAATCCAATTTCCAATTCAATCTCTTTCTTCCAATCCAATCTCTTTCTTCAAATCAATCTCTTTTCAATCGGACTCTTGTCCGAACTACGACTAACCTGATTCCCCCAAAGGGATACGTAGGCAACCTTCATAGGTGCGGTCACAACACTTTTCAAACTTTTAATTCCACCCTCATGGGTGCGGTCTCCACATTTTTCAAATCTCAAATTCCAATCTATTTTCAAAATTCCAATTTCAAAATTTCTATTTTCAAATTCCTATTTCCAAATTTTCAAACTTTCCAATTTCAATTCCATCTCTTCAAATCTATTTTCAAATCAAATCAATTTCAAATCAATCTCTTTTCAAATCTATTTTTCAATTCTCTTAACTTGCACTTGCATATCATGCATCATGTTAGTTTCTTTTCAAGCATTGTTTTTCAAAGTGGATAGGATTGGCCAATAGTCAGTTGAAGACTCTCATAGTTGAATCTAGGATAGATTGACATGTTGGTACCGAAATGGTGAGGTAGGGTGATAGCTTAGTGCGTCTTCCCTACACGTAACCAACCTCCGAACTTAGATCACTGATTTCAAAGACCAAAAGGAAGTTGTTTTTCAAAAAGGGCTAAATATTTTCCAAAGATTGCCAAACAACTTGTTTCCTTAAAAACCCTCTCTTGAGGTGGTATTTTCAAAAACCTTTTTCCAAAAACCCTAAGTGTAGTCTTCGAATTATGCTTAGTTTTTAGGTGACCTAACTCACCTTAGTCAAGTTAGGTGGCGACTCCGAATCTTTTTCAAAAGCCCTTTATTCAAATCAATTTTTAATTCAAACCTAATCACACTCAATATTTTAGGAGAGTGAGTTCTAACAAGAGAGTACAACATTTTTTCCACTTGTGTGAGTATTCCTCAAGTGCGAAAAAATCTGTGTGCGACAGCTGGCGACTTCACTGGGGAGACTTAGAGGGTTAGGCCATAGTCGTGTCTCTTTACCCTTCACCCATGTAGAGTCTTCAATTAACTTGGTTCAATCCTATTCACTTTAAATTTTTGAAACTACATTTTCAAAATTATTTTTAAAAAAAAAACATGCATTTATTCGTATTATCTTATATTCTGTTTGTCATCCACATACTAACACTTGCATCATTGTTTTGTAGGTGCACTTTTTGCTTAAGTTTTATTAACTGCTTTGCATGAATGTGATGTACAGGATGAATGGGAGTTGTTGGGCCCTTTCCTCCACTTTTAAAAATCACACACACACTGCATGTGCACTTGCATTCTACATACTTGCATACCCTGATATGTCCTTTCTAGTTAGAAAGGGGGAACGGTATATTGGTTGTGGGCAAGATGTTGTGTCAGTTTCTTCGCCTACGGCCTCTTAATGGTTCCCCCGCTCGGATCACCAACCGATCATGGCACCACCTCGGGGAGTGGGCCTAGGTTTGAACATCCGGGGACCGAGCCTTTTTAGGACGCATTAGTCAACCCTCAACCTCATACTTATATAGACACCATGCATAGCCGAACCTCTGCCGGATTTAAGACACGAGCACGGTTTTCAAAATCATGGAGGAAAGGGCGACTGCTCTTACTTTCATTTATACCTGCTGTTATAATGCTTGTATTTATACTGTTATAATGCCTTTCTAACTGCTCATGCATACATATTTACTTTAGCTTACTTTTTCTCCTTATACTCTTTGCATATCCATGTTCATGCATTCAATATTTCATGTCAAGACAAGAGTTCCAAGTAACTCAAGTCACTGCATTCTCATGCATATGATCAACTCATTGAGAGTAACACCAAAGTCACTCTCCTTTGCATTAAACCCACCTAAACCCTAAGGGTTCCCACGTAACCCTAAGGACTCGTGGCATGCACACCAATCCATTTCATAAGAGGGGCCCCAATCCCTCTATACTCACGGAGATAGGGTTGCTAAGAAGACAAGGGGCAATCAATCAACAAGGTCTCTCAGCGACATCCTCGACATCAAATCTAACGAAGGCAAATCCGAAGACTCAAGAGTAGTTTAGGTTTTCCCTTTGTAAAAGTAGATAAGTGGAAGTTCAAAGGAAAATGTTCCCCCTCCCCCTATTAAAATGTATTTCAATTCTTTTATATCTCAAACACAAAATTTAATGTACTTCTTTATTTTTATGAATGAATGCATAGATGATTGAAGGTTCTTATCTGACGGTAAGGTATCTGCGTACAGGGGCAAACCCCCTATCTCCAAAAGTGAGCCAATACATCATTACTAGTTTCCCTCCTTAAAAGGGGCACCCTAGGACATGCATTGCATAAAGTTCTCTAAAAACCAAAAACTAACTTGTGACTTGTGTTTTTGTCTTTTTCTTTCTTCCTTTTTATTTCTATTAGAAGTCACCTCGCACTGAGTCAACATTACTCCCAAAAAGGGGCAACATCCACCTAGGGATCCTATTATCACTCGGCACAAAGCATCGCTGATGGCTGCTAACCCTGAAGAATCCTCTTAAGCCTCTCGAGAGGAAGTTAATGAAATGAGGACTAATATGGATGAGATGCTCAAACTCATTCAAACTCTGGCCATGAAAGATGCTACTGCGGTCCCGTCATCATCAATGACTTCATCTAAAGACCTTGAATCTGCTAATCCAAGGATCATGCTTCAGTCCGACAATGCTGGGAGGACTAAGGAAGACGCCAAAGGGGCCAACACTGAAGGAGAAGAGACCATATTGCTTTCACCTTCTATAAAGAAGGCCTCTTTAGACCCTCTCAGTCTAAAAATCCAAGGATTGGAAGATTCGTTGTGAAGTCTCCATGGCCACGATACTTATGGGTTCACTTCCTATGATGAGCTCTGTTTCTTCCCTGACCACCCGAGGCCTGCTAAGCTTAAAATGCCTGACTTCCAGAAGTACGATGGTACCAGTAACCCCATTGCTCATCTACGTCTATACGCTGGAGCGCTTAGTGGACATGGCAACGACTCAAAGCTCCTTATGCAGTTATTCCGACACAGCCTCACAGGATCAGCTCTACAATGGTTTGCTCGTCTGGACTTAAGGAAGATTACCACCTGGATGGAGCTAGTCAATGCGTTCAAAGCCCAATACCATCACAACATCGATCTCACTTCCGATCGTTAGTCCTTGATGACGATGAGCAAGGGTGAGAATGAGAGCTTTAAAGCATATGCCCTAAGATGGAGGGAGGCCGCCACACAAGTGAACCCCCCGCTGGAAAAGAAGGAGTATGTACAGCTGTTCGTACATACTTTCCAAGGTATATTCTATGAGAAGCTCTGCACAAGTGTGGGAAAAAGTTTCTCCGAACTCATCATGCAGGGGGAAATGATAGAAAACGGCCTCAAGACAGGAAGAATCACAGATCCCTATACCAAGACTAGAGAAAATACCACCAACATAGCCAAGAAGGTGGCTACTACAAGGGGCAGGATCAGGAAGGAAAGTGAAGTGTCTGCTATTCTGCCTCGCCAACCACCCCAATACCGACCCCCACTACAATCACCCCCACTCCTGCCCTTGCCCACCTTGACCATGCCTGCTCCAACCCCAAATTATGGTCCCACTGGGGCACGACCCAACTTCAATAGACCCGCTAGACTCATCCGTACCTTCGACGCCTTAGCCTGCACCCAAACCGAGGCCTACCATAGCCTTCTAAAGGACAACATCTTGAAGCCCGTCCCTGCTCGCCCGTTGTCAAGCCCTTTGCCCCCGACCTTTAATGCCGCTCTTGCATGTGAATATCATTCAGGTGGCCAGGGGCATGACACCGAAAGCTACTTTGCTCTCAAGCACAAGATCCAAGACCTAATCGACAATAAGACCATCGATCTGCAGCCGGTAAAACCTGCTCCCACTCCCAATATGACTGCTAACCCTCTGCCAGATCACACCGTCAATATGATACTAGCAGAGATGGGAGGCGAGGGAGAAATCGATGAGTTCGAGGCTGAAGGTTATGCGAGCCATTGGGAGGCCAATGAAGAAAGTGACTGGAAGGAAGATTTCCCACTATGCCCAATTTATCTCTATGACCCTGATGAGGTGCCTGATGCTTCTGACTGGCCCATTAAGGGGCCAATGTTGGCGAAGGAAGAACATATCGAAAGCATAACTGCCGATAGGTGGGGTGATGAATTTCTACACTCAAAGTATGGAGCAGCTGAAAGTCACTTACTGGAAAACCCTTGGTCTGTAACTGAGTACAACTATGAAGACATGGGTTGGGGACTAGAGGAGTTGAGAGAACGAGTAGAGCCATTCGAATTGGAAGGGGGTGAGCTGGTCACCCTGTTTACAGAAGAACCCGCTGCACAGAACAAGAAGGAGGCTGACAACCGCATCAACAGTGTCAACGTCTGTGGAGCTCTAGGGGAAGCCTTTGCTTATCTCGCCTTGGCAGAGGATCCGGGTTGCGAATGGAGCATCGAAAACGTGGGGATTGTCCCAAGGCCGTACTAAAAATGGGTTCCTTGCATAAGCGTACAAGAGAGGGGTGTTTTCACCCACTTTCTTTCTATCCCTTTTACTTCTTGTTTTTAAATTAATGCTTACATTTTCTTATTGCTTAA
This sequence comes from Euryodendron excelsum, assembly GCA_033060915.1. Lineage (NCBI taxonomy): Eukaryota > Viridiplantae > Streptophyta > Magnoliopsida > Ericales > Pentaphylacaceae > Euryodendron > Euryodendron excelsum. The sequence goes on from CM065387.1 coordinate 23,103,551, forward strand.
GAATTTGATGCTTTCCATAAACATAATAATAGTAATCAAATGACAATCTTTTATTCCATTGTTGTTGTCTTGTCTTCCCTGGGGAATGGTGACTGCTTTCTATGCAAGGGGCATGGTTTATCTTATGGAATGATCCAACTTGAAGGGGTGATAGCATGAGTTAACCATTCACCGAATGATCAGCCTTCCACAGTGAGAGAGAATAAGGATGAGTGAGGATACTACCCAAAGGCAGCACTTGCAAGACTCTGAGGTTAAGCGATGTGTGGCAAGTTTATCAAGAGGAAGATGAGCCATCTTTCATTCCCCCACATATAAAGAATAAATAACTGAATAAATAACTAAATGTGCTCATATTCCCTTTGCTTAACCACTAGAGCCTTGCAACAAATGAAGTTTTCTTTGTTAACCCCGATCCAGGACTATCCTCCCCACACTGGGGCAGACAATAGTTTGAGAACTCTAGGAATGGTATCCACCCCCGCTGTGCTAAGGCAGTAATGAAAGCTCTATAGATCAAGCAATCTAATTCAAAGTGAAGAGAGGCCCTCATTTCATTTCCCATACAGTCAAAAGTAACCCCTTGCCAAACCCGTTGAGCCACTTATCCTTTCTTAACAAAACCCCAACCTAGGGATCACCGCCCACACTGGGCATATTGAGCTACCAAGGGAACAGGTTTAAGGGAAAAGGATTAAAGAATTGTTTCGTTTCATAAAAGAAAAGAAAAGAAATAGAAAGAAAAAGCAAAAGAAAGGAGTTGCCAAGGGGCAAGAGGCCAAAAAAAAAAATCCTTTAAGGAAAGGCCTGAAGAACATTATGATTGAGTCATCTTCAAAAGCATATAAGAGGATCAAATGAGAAGAAAGTTATGTCTATCTCAAAAAGGTATATAGAAGGGGTGAAAGAACAAGGTTGTTTTCACCCTGAGAAATATATGATCAAAAGCAAGAAGGAAATTTAAAGATGATCCTAGGTTACAAGGAAACCCAGTAGGTATAATAGGTTTGAGCCTTTACCCTTTCTTGCCAAACCCCGAAACCATGGCCTATATTACAACCCTATTAAAGTCCCCTCTGATTGAAAATAGATTGCTTGATCTAAATGAGTTAGATACGCTGCCAAAGCTAGAAAAAAAAAAATGCTAATCCTACTGAAAAAACGGTGAAGGACAGTATGGATCTAAACCTTGCTGAAAACAACATTGAATTTGAGCCTACATAGCCTGTTGTTTCTAAAACCCCCATAACCTAGCCTACATTACTAAACAAAGTCTTCTCGGATTGAAATGACTGGCCACTTATCGCTCTGCCAAAGGTCAGGTAAGTTGTTGCTAAAACCTTGAGAGTCGAGAGTCTCAGCCCAATAACCCTATACACTAACCCTAAGATAGAAAGTTGAAGGCAATCAAGAGGTTGAGAAAGGTGCGAAGTGCTATCACTCAATCAAAGTAGGGTTGGGCCAGAAGAGAGGCTAAATCCCCGAGGAGGAGGGAGTTACCATTCCCAGGACTACAAGTCTAACAGCACCTTGCGTTATTTTATTAACATACTTCTAACCTGTACATATGTTTAAAAAAAAAAAAAAAAAAGGAGAAAAAATTTTCAGCATAGGCTTTGCACACATAGGATATAACTCCCTGTAGAAATAGAAGTCACCAACATCAACTCATGTAATAGACATCTAACATCATCATACATCACATGCATCTGATCATGTGCTTAGCTGTAAAGATCATAAATGTATCTGTCTATCCATGCATCTAAGTACCATAAATATTCATTTCTGTACAAAATATCAGAATAAAACTGTCTAACATAAATACAACTCAGGGGCCAAGGGCAAAAGAGGATCAGAGTCTCAACAAGGGGCATCCATCACAGGTCGAAGTCGATGTCATCTAGATCAAGATCCCCGAAGCCCGGCATCGGAGGAGGTGGATAACTACTCGAAGCACCACCATCCTACAGGAAAGACAGACCCGAAATCAGCTGCATACAAAAGGAACTAAGCAACAGCAGAGCAAGAAGGAGCAAAGAAAGAATAACATACCCCCCCACCACCCATCTGAGATAACCGAGCCGTCAGGGAAGCTACCTCGGCCTGGTACTGGTCCCGCTCCATCTGGTACTGGTCTCTCTGGTCTCTCACAGCAGTAAACTTGGCCTGGGGCACATATCCTCCAGCACGGTGCCACAAGTCGACCACCTCCTGGCTAACAGCATACCCGCCGACTACTACCTCAAACCGGGTGAAGGCACCAACCGAATGAGCCCCAAAGTGCGCAGCATAATCCGTATCCGGAGGAAGCAAGAACTCGGCACCTGGCTGGCGCACCTGGTAGGGGATAGGCACTCCTGCCACCAGGGCTCCAAACATATACTCTGGTGGAGCTCCTGCTGATCGGAACTCCTCATGAAACTGCCGCCAGCGTCGCTCTCCAAGATAGGACTCCTAGGTGTCATGATTGAGAAAAGTAGCTCTCGACAAGGACAACGGGGCCAGGTACCGAATTGTCTCATAATGGACTGATCCAATGAAGGGCCGCCAGGTCACATCCCTCGCCTCAATTAGCTCCAGGTTAGCCCGGAGCATCACAAAGTCAGTAATCTCCGATCTCTGGGCTACCCGATCACGAGCCCACTTCAAAGCACGAGGATAGAGATCATCTTCACCAACTGCAGGGTGACGCACCGGCAGGTACTCGTAACTCCACCAGACAAGGAAAGGCCAAAAGCTAGTCATGCTGCCCCAACGAGAAGAAGTCCGAACCCGCATCGATCGAAGAAAGCAGCCAAAAGAAAAGGACCCCCAGTCCAACTTAGACAAAGCTCCCAGATCGGCTACTATACTCACCAAACGGCAGGGCACGAGTGACTTGTTGTTGTTGCAGAAACAGCTAAAGATGACATACAACACAAGTCACCGTCTCATGATGTCCCGCCTGGCAGGCGATGGCTTAGTAGCAAAAGTACGCTCATCCTGACTAATCCAAGAGATCGGGAAAGCAGAACGCTCAGGATGAGGCAAGTCCAACAGCAAACAGGCCTCGTCCCTGCTAACTGGATGCAGGGTGATCAGCGGCCGACAAAGGAGAGCCCTGTAATAATCGCCCAATCCAAAGGAGTGGGACCTAACTCGAAACCAACAAAATGAAAGGTCCCAATCTCCCCGAACCACCTCTCAACAAGTGCCAGTACCAAATGCCGGTTCAGGCGATTAGCCTGTAATCCCATAAAAGCGCCGAATCCGATCTCCGCCAAGAAGGCACGATATGATGGGGCAGCCCGCTGCATGGTCACAAACACCTGATGAACAGCCCCTCTGAAAGCTGTATGTACCGGCGGAGGCAGCAAGTGCTGTCAAGAATACACGCTGGGGTGATAGGCAAGATCCCCTAGTGGTGGGACGTCCGGTATCTGCAGATCCCCCAAGTCAGCGTCTATCTGCCTATGCCTCGAAGAAGCTCTCCCATAGCTGGTCACCTGATCCCAGGGCCCGGTACCTCCTCCTTGGCATCAATCTCCTCGACAAAAGCTTGCTCAACCGGAGGAAAAGGGTCGACAGGTAGCCTACTCCCCTGCCCACTCTGATTGGATGAGGATCGTTCGGTAGATCGTCGACTACCTCTAGATCGACTAGAGCCGCCAGTAGAATTGGTCCGGGCCGCCTTCCCCGAGCGGCGTCTCCTCTCAGAACCGTCATCACCTGCATCTACCATCCTAAAAAGGTAAGCCAAGGTAAGTGATATTAATATACCATCCATGCAGTTTAAATAACAATAAAATAAAAAAAACAACTAGCACAAACAAAACAAATAAAAGACTTCGAACGATAAGTCGAAACAAATTTCCTACATGCACATCTTGATTTTCCGACTTCAAATCAAATCTCAAGGGTTTTTCGTCTTTTTCCTTCAAAAAGATTTTATTTCTAAAACTTTAACCAACTCTTTCCATAATTTCTAAAAATTTCGGCAGAGTCCCGTTTAAAAATGGCCCCTACAATGCCCATGATATCAACACAGAATGCAAAATGTGCACTTTCCAACAATCACATGACAATGGCACCCGTGCACATTTTTGAAATTTTCAAAATTTTCAAAACACATGTTTTATTTTTCAAATAAATCAATGGTTTTCAAAAGGCTTCCGAAATTTTTCAAAATCACCTCAAATGTTTTCAAAAATATTCCAATCTTTTTCCAAATTTCAAGCTTTAAAAATTTCATCAATTTCTTGAATTTTCTAATTTTTTCTAATTTTTTTAAAATATTTTTCTATTTTTTAAAAAATCAAAAATTCACCGAGTTTTTAAAAAATCACGAAACTTCATACGGTTGTTAAACATATTTCTCTAAGGTACATTGCACAAAAATATAGCCAGAAAACCCAATGCTTATGCCTATAGAAACAGATCCCCTATTCCTGCAGAAAACCCTTTTCGCATAATCATGAAAAATCATTCAAATTCAATCAAACAACCATCAAAATGCAAAAACAACATCACCAAAGTGTTCAAAGCATACCAAAACATCAATTTCCACTATTCACATGATTCAAACGAAGTTCTACACAATGAAATCAACAAATATTTGAAAACTCACTTTTTGGAAGTTCTCTGGCGAAATCTTCTCTTCTGGCGACGTGGTCTCCTTCTGGCAATCGCTCGTGGCCTCCAAGAAGTGCCCCTTCAAAGTTCAGGTCAAATCTCACGCAGAACTTCTCGGATTTGCAGAAATTTCTCCTAAGTGTTGCGGCTATTCGAACCAAAAATTTTTTGGTTTTAACTTTAAGCCTGGCGCCACTAGCAGAGGCGCCAGTCCATTTTCGCGCCAAAACTCGTTTTCGAAGGCCTTGTTGGCTCGTTATCTGTTTTCGACCCTCGTTGTCAGAAGATTTCTAGTGTCCGTCCCTCCGACTGCCTCACGGTCAACATGGGACTCTTACACTTATCGTTTTTTGTCTTTGACGAGCAAAGACAGAAAAAGAGGGGCAGCTGTAAGCACCCCATTTTTGACCGCACGGCAGTCTACACTCCGTCCAGACTTGTGTTCAAGTCATTGTGGGCATATTCCGACCGAAACCAACATTCTAAGTCCAAATCCCATCTATCCATTGCTTCGTGGCCCACCAGGCCCACATAAGGGGAAAATGACTAAAATTCCCTTAGGGGCATTGTCCTTTCCTTTCCAATCCCTCTCTCGAGACAGCTTATTCCTCGAGACGGTTCCAAACCCAGGCAAGTCCCTTCGAAGACGATAAGTCCCCTTTCCAATCTTACTCTTGAGACGGTTCCAACTCAGGCACGTCTTCTCGAAGACGATAAGACCCCTTTCCAATCCCTCTCTGACGACAGTTTATTCCTCGAGACGGTTCCAACTCAGGCACGTCTCCTCAGAGACGGTAAGACCCCTTTCCAATCCCTCTCTCGAGACAATTTATTCCTCAAGACGGTTCCAACCCAGGCACGTCTTTTTAGAGACGGTAAGACCCCTTTCCAATCCCTCTCTCGAGACAGTTTATTCCTCGAGACGGTTCCAATTCAGGCATGTCTCTTCGGAGACGGTAAGACTCCTTTCCAATCCCTCTCTCGAGACAGTTTATTCCTCGAGACGGTTCCACTCCAGGCATGTCTCTTCGGAGACGATAAGTCCCCTTTCCAATCCCTCTCTCGAGACGTTCCAAGTAGCGAAACTACTCACAAAACCGTTAGAGTAGCGGAAATACTCACAAATAGGTCGATATAGGGAATTGCCAACAAACCCCTGTGTCACGATGACCGCCGTTAGAGTGGCGGAAACACTCAAAACCCAGGTCAACACCAGTGTCTGTTAGCCCACTTCAGTGAAAAATGACCAAACTGCCCTTTGGACCTTTTCCGAGACTTTCTGGTCAAGATGACCATTTTTCCCCTAGGCATCCAAATGCCCCGGGAACCACACTGGCTCTGGGTACCAAATCGGTAACCCTCTGAGATTGCTTCTTATAGTATTCTCAACCTTCCTTTACCTTTCCGGATCATTCCGAGTCAGTTCCGGCCAATCCAGTACAAAATAACTGTTTTGCCCTTGGTGGGCCGATCTCCTTTTTCGACCACGCCGGCTCTGTGAATCAAACCGACAACCTCTGAGAACATTCTGAATAATGTTTTCAGATCCCAAGGCTACTTCCGGGACAGTCCGAGTCTGTCCCGGCAGCTTCCCGGTCCGATTGACCGTTTTGCCCCTAAAGGCCTGATCAACCCTTAGGACACATCTCGAATTCACTTTTCAAGTCAAATACCTCCAGGACACTATTTTAAGTGTTCCTGCTCCTTTCCGGCCTTCCAGGTCATTCCCAGCTCCTTCAAATCATTCCCGGACTTTTCGGAGTCACTCCTAGTGAAGCCAGGCTAAAGATTGCATGGTAGTCACTAGTACAAGTGCCCAAATCTAGTCAAAGATATGTTGCCTGCCGACCTTAAATATTTCCTAAATGGCTAGTGACGCCAAGCCAAAAATTGGCCTGGCGCCACTCCTAGTGGCGCCAGTGTAAATTCTAGCCTGGCGCCACTGCAACAGACGCCAGTGTTATCTAACCTCTATAAATACAGAGCCTCTTCCAGCATTTAAAGGGTCCGCAAACTTAGTCTAAAAATGATATAATTCGATATACAGAGCTCGTGCACTCCCTAAACCCTAGCCTCCTTAGGTTCTTACAAACCCTAGCCTCCTATACATCCCCATACACTCATACACTAACCTTCAACCCTCCTTCGAAGACTTAAAGAGTTGAAATCTGAAGTTTGAAGCTTGAAGATAACTCTTGAAGATTGAAGGTGAAGGTCAAGACGAAGACCGAAGACACGAAGAAAGCAAGGCGCGCAAAATAACAAGACATACGGTAGGCTCCCTATTTAAATTTCCGCACTTCCCCCCTCTCTCTTCTCTCTCCTAACCCACTTGGGTTTTCTCTATTTTAATCCCCCATCTCTTTGCCCCCCTTTCTTTGCATGCTTGAAACAAGGGGATTTCCGGTCCATGCGTAGGATTGCTCTATTGGAGAGTTACCATGTCAGGGGCTTTCTTCTAGTCTAACCAGAGATCACGTGGGTCCGGCCCCCTTGATTATGTGGTGAAGCCTTAACCTTGTATGTTCACGACCCCAAAATTACATTGTGCATATCATGATCTTGCATCTTCCAAAAACCGTTTTCAAAGTTGTTTTTCAAAATCGTTTTCAAACTTGTTTTCAAAATTGCATCAAAATCTCTTTTTTAAAACATATTTTCAAATTCACAACCCTAGGGTGATTCTAGCTTTTCCATGGCTAGGATTGCTTTAGGAAAGTGTTACATTTACAGTAACCAATACGGTCCATATTTTCAAATCTCGTTGTTTTCAAAACCGCTTTCCTAAAGTGGTTATAGCCTTCTTATGGTTAGAATTGTTTTAGGAAAGTGAGATGTTTTTACACCTTCTAAAAACTTTCTTTTCAAAAGAATCCCTCCTCCTAAAAATCTCTTTTCCAACATGCTTTCCAAAAAGTTCCTCTTTCCAAACTTGTTTTCTAAAAACACTTTCCCAAAATCTATTTTTCAAAACTCCCTTTTTCAACTCCTTTCCAAAATCCTCTCCCTAAAATACACTTTCCAAAAACTCCTTTTCTTTAAAAATCTCTTTCCAAAAACTATCCTTTCCAAAATCTTCTTTCTAAAAACTCCTCTCTAGGATTTCCTTTCAAAATCTTCGTTTCAAAAAATGCACTTTCCAAAAACTCTTTATTTGGAGCCCAAGTCAAACCCTAGAGCCCACTATTAGGAAACCCTAATTTTCTTTCCAAAAACATGGTTTTCAAACTTTACCCCAAACCTAGGTTTTCAAAACCTCTTGTTTTCACATCAAAACTATACACGTTTCCAATACCTATTTTCTACATCAAAACTATAGTTTTCCAAATCTAGGGTTTCCAAAACCTCCCTTTCCAAATCCTTGTTAAATTCAATCTTCCCATTAGGAAACCAAATCTAACTTTCCTTTTAGGAAACCAAATCCAATCTATCCGTTTAGGAAACTAGATCCAATCCTTCGTTGTTGGAAACAAATCCCAAACCTTTCCTAATTCAACTCCTTCATAATTTCCTACCTTCCTAAACCATAAGTTTCCTAAACCTAAACTTCAAATCTTTCCTTAAGTTTCAAAATCCAAATCTTTCCTAAATTCAAATCCTTCCTAAGCTTCTCCTTTCCTAAATCTTAAGTTTCCAAAACTTGAACATAAAAATCTTTCCTAAGTTTTAAAACTCAACTTTCAAATCTTTCCTAATTCAACCCTTCCTAATTCAACCCCCTTTCCAAATCTTAACTTTCCAAATTCAAGTTTTCAAACTTTTCCTAAACTCAAATCTTTCCTGATCTCAAGATTTTATAAAACTCTAAGACTTTCTAAATCTTAAACTTTCTAAATTTCAAATCTTTCCAAATTCAAAACTTTCTAAATTTGAAACTTTCTCAAGTTAAATCTTTCTAAACTTTCAAACTTTCTAAATTCTAAACTTTCCAAAACTTCAACATCTTTTCAAATCTAAGACTTTTCTAAACTCAAAACTTTCTTAATTCAAACATTTCCTAAATAAAAAACTTTCCTTTTTCAAACCATTCCAAATTCAAACTTTCCTAAGTTGAAACTTCCTTATTTCAAAACTTTCTAAATTCAAAACTTTCCAATTTCTAAACTTTCTTAAATTCCAAACTTTCATAATTTCAAAACTTTCCAAAAATGAAACTTTCTTAATTCGGAACTTTCCTAAATCGGACCTTTCCTAATTCGAACCTTTCTTAAATCCAATCTTTCTTAAACTCTTGAGTCTTTCCTAAGTCTTATCTTTCTTAAGTCTAGGTTTCTTAAACCTTCTCTTTCCAAAACAAGTCCAAATCAATCTTTCCAAAGCAAGTCCAATCTTCTCAATTTCAATTTCCAATCTCCTCTTCTAATCTCAAATCAAATCCAATTTTCAATTCAATCTCTTTCTTCCAATCCAATCTTTTTCTTCAAATCAATCTCTTTTCAATCGGACTCTTGTCCGAACTACGACTGACCTAATTCCCCCAAAGGGATACGTAGGCAATCTTCGTAGGTGCGGTCACAACACTTTTCAAACTTTTAATTCCATCCTCATGGGTGCGGTTTCCACATTTTTCAAATCTCAAATTCCAATCTATTTTCAAAATTCCTATTTTCAAATTCCTATTTCCAAATTTTCAAACTTTCCAATTTCAATTCCATCTCTTCAAATCTATTTTCAAATCAAATCAATTTCAAATCAATCTCTTTTCAAATCTATTTTTCAATTCTCTTAACTTGCACTTGCATATCATGCATCATGTTAGTTTCTTTTCAAGCATTATTTTTCAAAGTGGATAGGATTGGCCAATAGTCAGTTGAAGACTCTCATAGTTGAATCTAGGGTAGATTGGCATGTAGGTACCGAAAGGGCGAGGTAGGGTGATAGCTTAGTGCGTCTTCCCTACACGTAACCAACCTCCGAATTTAGATCACTAATTTCAAAGACCAAAAAGGAGTTGTTTTTCAAAAAGGGCTAAATATTTTCCAAAGGTTGCCAAACAACCTGTTTCCTTAAAAACCCTCTTTTGAGGTGTTATTTTCAAAAACCTTTTTCCAAAAACCATAAGTGTAGTCTTCCGATTATGCTTAGTTTTTAGGTGACCTAACTCACCTTAATCAAGTTAGGTGGCAACTCCGAATCTTTTTCAAAAGCCCTTTATTTAAATCAATTTTCAATTTAAAACTAGTCGCACTCATTCTTTTAGGAGGGTGAGTTCTAATGAGAGAGTACAACATTTTTCCCACTTGTGTGAGTATTCCTTGAGTGTGAAAAATCTGGGCGCGACACGGAGGAAAAGACAACCTTAGCAGAGCGTCTATGAGATGCTCTAGGGCTTTTTGAAAGTGGTAACTTCCGAGCCACGATCTATTCAATTAAGTTGTATCGATGGAAAGACCTATGGACGGGCTTCTGGAATTTCTTTGATTTATGCATTCCTCAAGTCTTTTGAAGGTGTATTACAATTAGAAAATCAGGAAAAAAGACAAACTTAGAAGAGCGTTTGTGAGATGCTCCAAGGGATTTTCATTGACTTAGAAGTGTTTAGAGTCATTTAACTCACCTTGGATTGGACATGGGCATTGTCACGCCCAGATTTTTCAAACTAAAGGAATATACACACAAGCAGGAAAAATACTATACTCTCTCGTTAGAATTCACCCTCCTAGAAGAATGAGTGTGACTAAGCTTGAATTGAAAATAGATTTGAATAAAGGGCTTTAGAAAAGATTTGGAGTTGCCACCTAACTTGATTAAGCTGAGCTAGGCCACCTAAAAACTAAGAATAATCCGAAGACTATACTTAGGGTTTTGGAAAACGATTTTGAAAATATTTCCTCAAGAGAGGGTTTTTAGAAAAACAGGTTGTTTGGCAACCTTTGGAAAACATTTAGCCCTTTTTGAAAAATAACTCCTTTTTTTCTTTGAAATCAGTGATCTAGGTTTAGAGGTTGGTTACGTGTAAGGAAGACGCACTAAGCCATCACCCAACCCCGCCCTTTCGGTACCTACATGTCAATCTATCCTAGACTCACCTACGAGAGTCTTTAACTAACTATTGTTCAATCCTATCCACTTTGAAAAAGAATGTTTGAAAAGAAACTAACATGATGCATGATATGCATGTGCAAGAAAAGAGATTTGGAAATAGATTTGAAAAGAGTTTGATTTGATTTGAAAAGAAAGAGATAGAAGCTTGAATTTGAAGATTAAAATTGAAATTGAAGATTGAAAATAGGAATAGATCATGGAATTGGAAACTTGAAGAAAATTATCGGATTGAAGATTGGAAAGAAATTCTAGAAATAGAATTTTGAAAAATGTTATGGAATTGGAAATTTAAAAAATGTGGAGACCGCACCCATAAGGGTTGCCTACGTATCTTTTTGGAGGAATTAGGTCAGTCGTAGTTTGGACAAAAGTCCGATTGAAAATAGAAGGTTGGATTGGAAGAAAGAGATTTTGATTGGAGAGAGGATTTGATTTGAACTTAGAATAGAAGGTTGGAAATTGGAATTTAGAATTTTGGAATTGAAAAGATTAGACTTTGATTTGGGAAGATAGAACTTGGAAGAATGATTTAGACTTGTTATAGAAAGATGGAGGTTTAGGAAACCTAGACTTAGGAACGATAGGAGACTTAGGAAAGACTGGAGGTTTAGAAAGATTTGACTCGAATGTTGGACTTGGAAGATTAGGGAAGACTAGATTTAAGAAAGGTTCAAATTAGGGAAGTTTCAAATTAGGAAAGTGTCATTTTAGGAAGGTTTCAGAATTAGGAAAAGTTTTGAAATTAGGAAAGTTTTGAAATAAGAAAAGTTTGAATTAAGAAAGTTTCAACTTAGGAAAGTTTTGAATTAGAAAAGTTTCAACTTAGGAAAGTTTTGAATTTGGAATGTTTTGAAATAGGGAAGTTTTGAATTTGGAATGTTTTGAAATAGGGAAGTTTAGTTTAAGAAAGGTTTAGAATTGGAAAAGTTTCAAGTTAAGAAAGTTTTGAATTTGAAAAGTTTAGAATTTTAGAAAGATTTGAAAATTTAGAAAGTTAGGATTTTGGAAAGATTTGGGTTTAGAAAGTTTTAACTTAAGAAAGTTTTGAACTTGGAAAGATTTGAAATTTAGAGAGTTTAAGATTTAGAAAGTTTTCGAGTTTTAGTTTTAGAAAATCTTAAGATTAGGAAAGGTTTGAATTTAAGAAAGATTGGAAAAGCTAGATTTGGAAGGTTAAGATTTGGCAAGGGGATAGAGTTAGGAAATGGTTGAATTAGGGAAGATGTGGAAGTTGAGTTTTAAAATTTAGGAAAGATTTGAAAGCTTTAGGAAACTTATGATTTAGGAAGGTAGGATATTAGGAAAGAGGGGAATTAGGAAAGATTTGGATTAGGAAGGGATTAGATTTTGTTTCTAAAAAGAAGTGTTTGATTTTGTTTCCAGAAATGGGGGATTGGATCTAGTTTCCTAAATGGGAAGATTGGATTTGGTTTCCTAAAGGAAAGATGGGATTTGGTTTCCTAAAGGGAAGATTTGATTTGACAAAGATTTGGAAAGGGAAGTTTTTAGAAACCTTAGATTTAGAAGACTATAGTTTTGACGTAGAAAAGAGGCTTTTTTGGAAACTTATGATTTTGATGTAGAAAGGGAGGTTTTGGAAACCTAGGTTTTAAGGCAAGTTTGAAAACCATGTTTTTGAAAAGAAAATTAGGGTTTCCTAATTGTGGGTTCTAGGGCTTCACTTGGGCATTAAGAAAAAGGATTTTTGAAAAGTGTGTTTTAGGAAACACGTTTTTGGAAGGAAATCCTAGAGAGGAGTTTCTAGAGGGAAGATTTTGGAAAAAGAGTTTTTTAGAAGGATTTTTGAAAGGAGATTGTTGGAGAGAGTTTTTAGGAAAGTGAATTTTGAGAAGAGTGTTTTGGAAAGGAGTTTGAAAGAAAAGTTTTGGAAGATGGATTTTTGGAGGGTGTTTTAGAAAACAACTTTAGAAAGAAGAGTTTTTGGGAAGCATGTTGAAAAAGAAGGTTTTTGAAAGAGAGACTTTTAAAAAGAGAGTTTTTAGAAGGTGTAAAAACATCTCACTTTTTTAAAGCAATTCTAACCATAAGAGGGCTAGAACCACTTTAGGAAAGCGGTTTTGAAAGCAACACGATTTGAAAATATGAACCATATTGGTCACTTTGAATATAACATTTTCCTAAAGCAACCCTAGCCATGAAAAAGTTAGAATCACCCTAGGATTGTGATTTTGAAAACATGTTTTGAAAAAGGAGATTTTGATGCAATTTTGAAAACAAGTTAATGCAAGCTTTGAAAACGAGTTTGAATACGATTTTTGGAGGATGCAAGATCATGACATGCACAATGCAAATTTGGGGTCATGAACACACAAGACCAAGGCTTCACCACATAATCAAGAGGGCCAAACCCACGTGGTCTCTGGTTAGCCTAAAGGAAAGCCCCCGACACGGTGACCCTCCAATAGTCTAATCCTACACATAGACCGGGAGTCCCCTTGCTTCAAGCATGGAAAGAAAGGGGGGAAAGAGATAGGGGATTAAAATAGAGAAAACCCAAGTGGGTTAGGAGAGAGAAGAGAGAGGGGGAAGTGCGAAAATTTAAATAGAAAGCCTACCGTATGTCTTGTTTATTTTGCGCGCCTTACTTGCCTTCGGTCTTTGTCTTGATCTTCGTCTTCAATCTTCAAGAGTTGTCTTCAATCTTCAAACTTCAGATTGCAGCTCTTCAAGTCTTCAAAGGAGGGTTGGAGGCCAATGTATAAGTGTATGGGGGTGTGTATGAGTGTATAAAAGGCTAGGGTTTAGTGAATGGTGACTAGAGTTTGGAAAACCTAAAGAAGCTAGAGTTTAGGGAGTGTTAGAGCTCTGTATATCGAATATTGGTGTTTTTGGACTGAGTTTGCAGACCTCTTTCACGCTGGAAGAGGCTCTGTATTTATAGAGGTAGGACAGACCTGGTGCCTGTTGTAATGGCGCTAAGGCAAAATTGCTCTTGGCGCTACTAGAAGTGGCGCCATGCCAATTCTTGGCTTGGCGCCACTAGTAGTGGCGCCAGCCAGTTAGGAAAGTTTGTAAGTTGGCAAGCAACGTATCTTTGACTAGATTTAGGCGCCTGTACTAGTGACTACCCTGCAATTTTTAGCCTGGCTTCATTAGGAGTGACTCCGGAAAGTTTGGGAATGATTTAAAGAGGCCAAGAATGACCCGAAAGGCTGAAAAAGAGCAGGAACACTTAGAATACTGTCCTGGATGTATTTGACTTGAGAAATGAGTATAGTATGTGTCGGAAGGGTTGACCGAGCCTTTAGGGGCAAAACGGTCAATCGGTCCGAAAAGCTACTGGGACGGACTCAGAATGTCCCTGAAGAAGACTCAAGATATAGAAACATTATTCAAGATGTTCCCAAAGTTTTTCAGTTTCATTGCCACAGCCACTGTGGTTGGAAAATGAGACCGACCCACTAGGGGCAAAACGGTCATTTTGTATCGGGTTTGCCGGAACTGACTCGGAATGATCCGAAAAGGTAAAGGGAGATTGAGAACACTATAAAAGGCAGTCTCAGAAGGTTACCGGTTTGATAACTAGAGCCAGTGTCGTCGGAAAAGGAGACCAGCTCACCAAGGGCAAAACGGTCATTTTGTGCCGGGTTTGCCGGAATTGACTTGAAATGATCTGAAAAGGTAAAGGGAGGTTGAGAACACTATAAAAAGCATTCTTGGAAAGTTACCGGTTTGATATGCAGAGCCGGTGTAGTTCCCGGGGCATTCGGATGCCTAGGGGCGAAATAGTCATCTTGCCCGAAAAGTCTCAGAATTGGCCCAAGGGGCAGTTTGGTCATTTTTCACTGAAGTGGGCTAGCAGACACTGGTGTTGACCTAGGTTTTGAGTGTTTCCGCTACTCTAATGGCGGTCGTCGTGACACAGGGGTTTGTTGGCAATTCCCTATATTGACCTGTTTGCGAGTATTTCCACTACTCTGACGGTTCGCGATCATTCCCGAGACTGTCTGATCTCGGGAAGCTGCTAAAGGGGACTTAGCACTTGAGAAGTCAATTTTCTCAGAAGGTGTGCCTAAACAGACATTTCTGCAATGGCAGGCTAGCAGGCGCCAAAGGTGGACCATTCTAGCATCTAGGAAACTTGGGGTCTCCTTCCAGTCGACAGGTTTAAAAGAACTTACTGTTTTGAAGAGATTTTCTTCGAAAATCGTGTCAAACCATCTCGAGGAATAAATTGTCTCGAGAGAGGGATTGGAATTGGAAAGGGGTCTTATCGTCTTCGGAAAGACATGCCTGATTTAGAACCGTCTCGAGGGATAAATTGTCTCGAGAGAAGGATTGGAAAGGGGTCTTATCGTCTTCGAAAAGACATGCCTGATTTGGAACCGTCTCGAGGAATAAACTATCTCAAGAGAGGGATTGGAATTAGAAAGGGGACTTACCGTCTTCGAAAAGATGTGCCTAATTTGGAATAGATTTACCGTCTTGAGGAATCAACTGTCTCGAGAGAGGGGTTGGAATTAGAAAGGGGACTTACCGTCTTCAGAAAGACATGCCTGATTTGGAATAGATTTACCATCTCGAGGAATCAACTGTCTCGAGAGAGGGGTTGGAGTTGGAATTGGAAAAGATAATGCCCCTAAGGTCATTTTGGTTATTTTGCCTCTATTTGGGCTTGGTGGGCCCGTGAGACGATAGACTGACGGAATTTGGACTTAGAGAGTTGGCTTCAATTGGAATACGTCCATATTGACTTGAGTACAAGTCTGGACGGAGCGTAGACTGCCGAGCGATCAAAAATAGGGTGCTTACAGCTGCCCCTCTTTTTTTGTCTTTGCTTGTCAAAGATAGAAAACAATAAAAGTAAGAGTCCTATGTTGACCACGAGGCGGTCGGAGGGACGGACATTGGAAATCTTTCAATAACGGGGGTCGAAAACGGAGATAGGGCCAAAAAGGCCTTCGAAAATGAGATTTGGCGGGAAAGGGGGAAAATCTGCCCAGAATTGGAACTGGGGCCACTAGCAGTGGCGCCTTTGGCAAAAAAATGCTTGGCGCCTCTACTAGTGGCGCTAGGCTTTAAGGACAAAACCAGAAAATTTTCTGGTTCGAACACTTGCGGCATTTTGGAGAGATTTTGCAAATCCGAAAAACTTGGCGTGAAAATCTACTTAAACCTTGAAGGGACACTTCTTGGAGACCACGGGTGATTTCCGGAAGGAGACCACATCGCCGGAAGAGAAGATTTCGCCGGAGAACTTCCAAAAAGTGAGTTTTCAAATTTTGTTGATTTTGATGTGTAGAATTTCGTGTGAATCGTGTGAATAGTGGAAATTGATATTTTGACATGCTTTGAACATTATGGTGATGTCATTTTTGCATTTTGGTGCTTGTTTGATTGAATTTGAGTGATTATATGTGAATATGTGAAGGGGGTTTTTTCCAAGAATAGGGGATTTGTTCCTACAAGCCTGGGCATTAGGTTTTCTGGCTATATTTTTGTGCAATGTGCCTTAGAAAAATGTGTTTAACAACCATATGAAGTTTCGTGATTTTTTGAAAACTCGGTGAATTTTTTATTTTTTGAAAAATAGGAAAATACTTAGAAAATTTAAAAAAATGAGAAAACTCAAGAAATTGATGGGATTTTTAGAGTTTAAAATTTGAAAAAGGTAGGAATATTTTTGGAAAACATTTGAAAGAATCTTGAGGAATTTTAGGACATTTTTGAAAACCATTGATTTATTGGAAAAATAAAACATGTGTTTTGAAAATTTTGAAAAATTAAAAAGTGTGCACGGGTGTTGATGTCATGTGATTGTGACCATGTGAAGTGCACGTTTTGTGTTTTGTGTTGATGTCATGGGTGTTGTAGGGGCCATTTTTGAACGGGACTCTATTGAAATTTTTAGAAATTAGGGGAAGAGTTAGAAAAAGTTCTTAGAAATAAAGTCTTTTTGAAAGAAAAAGGCAGAAAACCCTTGATATTTGGTTTGAAGTTGGAAAATCGAAAGGTGTATGTAGGAAATTTGTTTTGACTTATCATTCAAAATCTTTTTATTTTTTTGTGTTAGTTGTTTATTTTGTTTTACTTTATTATGTCAACTGCCTGCTCGATATATTAACACCTCTTACCTTGGCTTACCTTTTCAGGATGGCAGATGCGGGTGATGACGATTCTAATGGGAGGCACTACTTTGGGAAGGTGGACCAGACAGATTCTGTCGGTAGCTCCAACGACTCTAGGGGTAGTTAGTGTTGCACCCAGATTTTTTGTACTCGAGGAATACTCACACAAGCGGGAAAAATGCTATACTCTCTCATTAGAACTCACCCTCCTAGAAGAATGAGTGCGACTAGGTTTGAATTGAAAATCGATTTGAATAAAGGGCTTTTGAAAAAGATTCGGAGTCGCCACCTAACTTGATTAAGGTGAGTTAGGTCACCTAAAAACTAAGAATAAACCGAAGACTACACTTAGGGTTTTGGAAAACGATTTGAAAATATCTCCTCAAGAGAGGGTTTTTTTAGGAAAACGCGTTGTTTGGCAACCTTTGAAAAATAATTAAGCCCTTATTAGAAAATAACTCCTTTTTGGTCTTTGAAATCAGTGATTCTAGGTTCGGAGGTTGGTTACGTGTAGGGAAGACGCACTAAGCCATCACCCTACCCCGCCCTTTCGGTACCTACATGTCAATCTACCGTAGATTCACCTATAAGAGTCTTCAACTAACTATTGGCCAGTCCTATCTACTTTGAAAAACAATGCTTGAAAACTAACATGATGCATGATATGCAAGTGCAAGTTAAGAGAATTGAAAAATAGATTTGAAAAGAGATTGATTTGAAATTGATTTGATTTGAAAATAGATTTGAAGAGATGGAATTGAAATTGGAAAGTTTGAAAATTTGGAAATAGAAATTTGAAAATAGAAATTTTGAAATTGCAATTTTGAAAATAGATTGGAATTTGGGATTTGAAAAATGTGGAAACCGCACCCATGAGGGTGGAATTGAAAGTTTGAAAAGTATTGTTACCGCACCTATGAAGGTTGCCTACTTATCCCTTTGGGGGAATCAGGTCAGTCGTAGTTCGGACTGGAGTCCGATAGAAGAGTTGATTTGAAGAAGGAGATTGAATTGGAAATTGGATTGGAAGATTTGAAAATATTTGATTTTGAAAGACTTAGTTTTGGAAAGATGGAGATTTAGGAAAGCTAGACTTAGGAAAGATAGGAGACCTAGGAAAGACTTGAGATTTAGAAAGATTTGACTCGAATATTGGACTTGGAAGATTTGGAAAGATTGGATTTTAAGAAATGTTTGAATTCGGAAAGGTCCGAAAGTTTTTAGAAAAATTTTTCGAAATTGAAAGAAAAGTTTCATTTTTGAAAAATTTCAAATTAAGAAAGTTTTGAATTAGGAAAGTTTTAGGTTTAGGAAAGTTTTCACTTTAGGAAAGTTTTGAAATAGGGAAGTTTTGAAAATTGGAAAGTTTCGAAATTAGAAAAGGTTTTAAAATAGGAAAGTGTTGAATTTAGAAATGTTTTGAATTAAGAAAGTTTCAACTTAAGAAAGTCTTGAATTAAGAAAGTTTTGAGTTTAGAAAAGTTTTAGATTTGAAAAGATTTTGAAGTTTTGGAAAGTTTAGAATTTGGAAGGATTTAGGTTTAGAAAGATTTAACTTAAAAAAATTTCAAATTTAGAAAGTTTTGATTTTGGAAAGATTCAAAATTTAGAAAGTTTAAGATTTAGAAAATTTTAGAGTTTGAGTTTTAGAAAATCTTAAGATTAGGGAAGGTTTGAATTTAGGAAAGGTTTGAAAAATTAGATTTGGAAAGTTGAGATTTGGAAAGGGGTAGAATTAGGAAAGGGTTGAATTAGGAAGGATGTGGAAATTGAGTTTTAAAATTTAGGAAAGATTTTTATATTCAAGTTTTGAAAACTTAGGATTTAGGAAAGGAGAAGCTTAGGAAGGATTTGAATTAGGAAAGAGTTGGATTCAGAAGGGACTGGATTTTGTTTCTAAAATGGAAGGTTTGATTTTGTTTCCAAAAACGGAGGATAGGATCTAGTTTCCTAAACGGGTAAATTAGATTTAGTTTCCTAAAGGGAAGATAGGACTTGGCAAGGATTTGGAAAGGGATGTTTCTAAAAACCCTAGATTCGGAAAATTATAGTTTCGACGTAAAAAATAGGTTTTGAAAGCATGTATAGTTTTGGGTGTGAAAACAAGAGATTTTGGAAACCTAGGTTTGGGGCAAAGTTTGAAAATCATATTTTTGGAAAGAAAATTAGGGTTTCCTAATCGTGGGTTCTAAGGCTTGACTTGGACTCCAAAGAAAGGGTTTTTAGAAAGTGCGTTTTTTGAAACGAAGGTTTTCTAGAAGAGAATCCTAGGGAGGAGTTTTTGGAAAGTGAATTTGGAAAGAGAGTTTTTGGAAAGATTTTTGAAGAGAAGGAGTTTTTGAAAAGTGTGTTTTTGGAAACATAGATTTTGGAAGGAAATCCTAGAGAAGAGAGTTTCTAGAAGGAAGATTTTGGAAAGAGAGTTTTTGGAAAGATTTTTGGAGAGAAGGAGTTTTTGAAAAGTGTGTTTTTGAAAACGAAGATTTTGGAAGGAAATCCTAGAGAGGAGAGTTTCTAGAAAGAAGATTTTGGAAAGAGAGTTTTTTAGAAAGATTTTTGGAAGGAGATTGTTGGAGAGAGTTTTTTAGGAAAGTGAATTTAGGGAGTGTTTTTAGAAAGTGAATTTTGAGGGGAAAGAGTTTCGGAAAAGAGTTGAAGAAAAATAGATTTTGGAGGGAGTTTTTGAAAACAAAATTGGAGAGGAGAGTTTTAGGAAAGTATGTTGAAAAAGAGATTTTTAGGAAGAAAGACTTTTTAAAAAGAGAGTTTTTAGAAGGTATAAAAACATCTCACTTTCCTAATGCAACTCTAACCATAAGAGGGCTAGAACCACTTTAGGAAAGCGGTTTTGAAAACAACAAGATTTGAAAATATGGACCGTATTGGTCACTTTAAATGTAACACTTTCCTAAAGCAATCCTAGCCATGGAAAAGCTAGAATCACCCTAGGATTGTGGTTTTGAAAACATGTTTTGAAAAAGAGATTTTGATGCAATTTTGAAAACAAGTTTGAAATCGATTTTGAAAACGAATTTGAAAACAACTTTTGAAAACGACTTTTGGAAGATGCAAGACCATAATATGCACAAGGCAATTTTGGGGTCGTGAACATGCAAGGCTAAGGCTTCATCACATAATCAAGGGGGCCAGACCCACGTGGTCTCTGATTAGACTAGAAGAAAGCCCCCGACATGGTGACTCTCCAATAGCCCAATCCTACACATGGACCGGGAATCTCCTTGTTTCAAGCATGCAAAGAAAGGGGGGAAAAGAGATGGGGGATTAAAATAGAGAAAACCGAAGTGGGTTAGGAGAGAGAAGAGAGAGGGGGGGAAGTGCGAAAATTTAAATAGGGAGCCTACCGTATGTCTTGTTATTTTGCGCGCCTTGCTTTGTTCGGTCTTCGATCTTCGTCTTGATCTTCACCTTTAGTCTTCAGGAGTTGTCTTCAAGCTTTGGATTGCAGCTGTTCAAGTCTTCAAAGGATGGTTGAAGGCTAGTGTATGAGTGTATGGGGGATGTATAGGAGTGTATAGGAGGCCAGGGTTTAGTATATGGTGGCTAGGGTTTGGAAGACCTAAGGAGGCTAGGGTTTAGGAGGTGCTCGAGCTCTGTATATCGAATTATATGATTTTTAGGTTGAGTTTGCGGATCCTTTAAATGCTGGAGGAGGCTCTGTATTTATAGAGGTTGGACAACACTGGCGTCTGTTGCAACGGCGCTAGGCCAAACTTTACACTACTGTCACTAGGAGTGGCGCCAGGCCAATTTTTGGCTTGGCGCCACTACTAGTGGCACCAGCCATTTAGGAAATATTTAAGGTTGGCAAGCAATGTATCTTTGACTAGATTTGGGCGCCTGTACTAGTGACTACCATGCAATCTTTAGCTTGCTTCACTAGGAGTGACTCCGAAAAGTCTAGGATGATTTGAAGGAGCCGAGAATGACCCGGAAGGCCAGAAAGGAGCAGGAACACTTAAAATAGTGTCCTGGAGGTATTTGACTTGAAAAGTGAGGATAAGATGTGTCGAAAAGGCTGACCGGGCCTTTAGGGGCAAAACAGTCAACTAGACCGGGAAACTGCCGGGACAAACCCGGACTGTCCCGGAAGAGGACTCGGGATCTGAAAACATTATTCAGAATATTCCCAAAGGTTGCCGGTTTGATTCCCAGAGCCGGCGTGGTCGGAAAAGGAGACCGGCCCACCAAGGGCAAAATGGTCATTTTGTACCAGGTTGCCGGAACTGGCTCGGAATGATCCAGAAAGGTAGAGGAAGGTTGAGAATACCATAAGAAGTAATCTCAAAAGCTTACTGGTTTGATACCCAGAGCCGGTGTGGTTCCCGGGGCGTTCGAATGCCCAGGGACAATACGGTCATTTAGCTTCAAGTGGGCCTTACGGGCCCGAGAAGCGACTGGTGGACTAAATTCAAGTTAAAAAGGTTGGCTTACAGTCTAAATATGCATGTGATGTGTGAAAGTGATCTTGGTCAGCTTAGAGATTGCCGAGCGGGCAAAGATGGGTTGCTTACCGTTAGCACTCTACCAATCGAGTATCTTTTAGCCAGAGTGGGAGGGGGGAGTAGATCTCCAGTCAAACCCTTCCTTTTAGTCAAGCCAGCCTTTGAAGAGAAAATGGATGTTGAAGTTTCCCACCTTTTGACCTTTAGGATGGCCGATGCTATTTTGAATCGGCTGTGGATTTGGTATGACGAATATCTTCCAGGTGAGCAAGACATTTTTTACCGGTTCTTTGGTTGCATGGCTTCTCTCCTATTGGCGCAGCTTGTTTCCTGGCAATGGTTCCCTTTTGGCCACCTAACCCGTCTTTCTTGGGGAATGTGAGCTTCCCCTGCTTCCCATGAGTATGGCTTCCTCCTAGGTCTTTGGACTGGTTCAGCTGACATTATGGGACCTACTTTTCCTAATGGCTGCATAGCGATTGTCTCCTCTCAGCTTGGGCTTCGTTGTGCGGCCTTTTCTTCTGATTTGCTGCCCCAGTTTCCTCATGTCCCTATGAAGTTCTTGTTTCTCTCATTTTGAGTTTGCGACAGATGGGGGACTGGCATATTCCTCAAGATTGGTCCATTTCTCCAAGGTAGCCTTAGCTCTACGTCTCCTAATCTTGTTGATGTTTCCACCAGGGGAGGATGACTTGGTCGACTGTAAGTTATGTGCACTTCTTGTCAAGACATGCTTCTATGGTTGTGGGAGAGACCTTCGTGAGCCTTACCAGACTCCAGTCGGGGGTCAATGCTCATTTTCAGGGATATGCTTCATTATTCCAGCTTTGAGCGTTCAAACATTTATTCGTTACTCCGCTTTTGCAGCATACATGGTATCAGGAGTCATTTGATTGGGGAGGTCGAGGGTAGGCCATTGCCCCATTCTCTGTTTCTTGTCGGTCATGGAAATCTAAACTTTCTGAGGTGTGAGCCAGTACTGGAGATATCTGAGGAGTGGCTTTAGCTTCTTTTTATATTTTGTCTTGTTCATTGTTTCCTATTGGAGAGAGATAGAAAGACAAAGAGTGAGCTTTTGTGCAAAAACAGTTTAAAAATGCCCCGGTAAGGGGTGTCATCATTTTTTATTTTCTATTTTTTAATTTTTTTATGATGATTGCACATGAGATTAAATGCATGATCTATTTTTTATGAATGCACATGTTTACATAAGAATTGAAACGAATGCATATCCTACTTTTTTATGAATGCACAGGTTCACGTAGAAGTGGAAATGAATGCATGTTATACTTTTGGGTAATGCACATACAGAAATAGAATTAAATGCAATGTCCCCCATTTTTTTTTTTTTGGTGATAAATGCATAGATTTATGTAAGAATTGAATTAAATGCATGACCTACTTTCTTACAAATGAACAGGTTCATACAGAAATGCAGTTGAATGCATGAATAGATACAAACTTCGCAGGAATCTAAATGGATGTACAGGTTATACATGTCATGGATGCATCAATACTACACGTATACAAGCTATTTACAAAGAAAACCCTAGGATTGCCCCTTGGGCTCATACTCTCAGGATTTTGTTCCTTTCCAGGATTCTGCCCCATTTAGTTTTGTCCCATTCTCATCAGGGTGTGATAGCATTTGCACCATTCTCTAGGGATTTTGACCTTTTGGCTTGCTATCCTACCCCTACTTTCTACGAGGTTGCTGTTTGGGATTTTTCTGATCTCACTTGGTTTTCTCTCTCAGACCTCCAAAATGCCACCATGGCTCGAGCGACAACTCGTATGCCCTTTGCAGAGCGATAAACAACTAAGCCCTCAATCCGAGAAGATTTCTTTTAGGACCGTAATGTAGGCTGGGTTTAGAGGTTGTAAGAAATTAACGGATATTTAGGCTCAAAAATCTTCTTTTAGTGGGTTATTTAAACCAAAACCATCTGAGCACGCCTTGGAGCATGAGATTGCCCCTTGCATTCCCTTCCAGTTCTTCTTTATCAGCCTAGTTGTCTTGGTATTGTTCAGGCTTATTTGGACTAAGCAATTTTCTTTGATCAGAAAGGACTTTAATCTGGACTGTAATGTAGGCTAGGTTAAGTGGCTTATGAATGAACGGGATATGTAGGCTCAAATTTGATATTGCTTCCAGTAGGGTTTAGATCTGCACCATCCTTGGTTGGTCCCCTGATATCCTCCTCTAGCTTCAGAAACATATCTGGCTCATTTAGATCAAGCAATCTTTCTCAATCAGAGTGGACTTTAGTAGGGTTATAATGTAGGCCATGGGTTAGGGTTTAATAAGAAAGGGTAAAGGCTCAAACCTATTGCTTCTACTGGGCTTCCTTATTACCTAGGATCACCTTTGAACATATATTCTTTAAAGAGTTCACCTTTCTTCTAATCCTTGACCTTGTAACAGAGTTGTCTGACATTTGTCTCCTTTTTTTCTGACTTTCGGCTTTATATGCTTTTCAAAGATAGCACAACATGATTCTTTTCTGGTCTTTCCTCTAAAATGCTTCTTTTTTTCTTTCCTTTCTTGTTGCCTTTCACAAGACGAACATTTCTATAACTTCTTTCTCTTAGATCCTTTCCTTAACATTTTCATTTAACCGATTGTGGACGGTGATCCCTAGGTTGGGTTTTTTTTTTGGAAAAGAAAGATAATTGGCTCAATAGGTTCGACAAGGGTTGCTTTTAACTGTATGGGAAGTGAAATGAAGGCCTCTCTTCATTTTGAACAAGATTGCTTGATCCATAGAGCCTTCACGTTACTTCAGCTTGATGGTCGATGACATTCTCTGCCAGATCTTCTGCTGCCTATCTGCCCCAGTGTGAGGGGATAGTTTCGGATCGGGATTGACAAAAAATCTTCTACTTTTTGCGAGGCACTAGTGGGTTAAGCAAAATGGGATATTTTTGTGTATGATAGCATAATGGATAGCCTCTAATCATTTTAAATTGAATTGCTTAGTCCATAAAGCCTTTGTACAAAATTTAGACAATATTCCTAGAGATGATGTGTTTATGCCAATAACCCCTATATCTTCTATCGAATCAACTACTCTGTGCTTACCCCAGTGTGGGGGATGGTTATTAGTTTGGGGACATCTGAATAAAAGTCAGTTACGGCTCTAGTGGGCTGAGCAAAGGATAGTGTTTATTTGGGATAAATAGAATAACGGCTCCTCATCATTTTGAGTACTCGACTACCCATCGCTTAGCCAGGATATCATGCAAATGTCACTTGTTCAATGAACTCCACATTATCTCCTTCCTATCTCTCACTCTCTCTTTGTCTCTCTAAGGTTTTACCCGCACTTTGAATAGGTTGCCCGTGCTATCCTATCCTTTAAGTCGAGTCATTTACCAAATGGGGGAGAATCCCTAAATGTGGCAATCGTCCACAAGAGTATGAAACAAAAGGGATAAACTGGGAACTACCTATTTTCATTTAAATACATGATTACATGGCATGCAATGTTTATTTGCGAGAAATAGAAAGAAGAAAAGAAAATAGACGAATTTTGTGGAAATCTCCCTTTTCTTGTGGATCTCTTGGTGAGAACCCCTAACATTTCTTTGGGATTTCATTCTTCGGGTGTATCACCAAACGATGGAGGGCTGATTGACAGATCTCTTGTGGTGTTTGGCATGCATTCGAAAGTTAGGAGATTCTTTTGGAGTAATGTACGTGTCTGACAGAACTTTGCAAATGATGAAGCCTTTTTCTACATGGACGGTGATTGTCATGGCATGGCGGGGAGGTAACGTCTTGCAGATGGATGGTTAATTATTCTTGCTCCTTGATGTAGGTTCGGCATCTTCTAACAACTAGGCTTATCTGCCCATGAGTTTGAATCCGGTGAGGTGCTAGAGGGATTTAATTAATTTGGTAGTGCTTTTTAACCTAGAAAAAGAAAAAGAAAAATAGAACGCAATCAACATGTGGAATTAGAGATCTTATGTGATGCATGTCCTATGGAGGTCCCTTCTTTAAGGGAATCTAGGCATGACGACAAGTTCATTTGGGAGGTGGGGTTTTGCCCCTATTATGCAATACAATACCTCTTCGGCGTGGGCCGGTTGATGTTTTCTTGTTTGGGCAATCTCGCCTCCATGGATTGAGAGAGATTTGGGCCTCTCTCGAGATATGGTTATATGCATGCCATGAATCCTTAGGGTTTGAGGACCCGTAGGAGTTTTGGTAGGTTTGATTAATGTGAGATCGGATTACTTCGTTCTCTCTACGGTTGATTAGATGCATGAGAATGAAATGACTCGAGTATCTTGGAACTCTTGTCTTGCAATAGATATGGGTGCAGGAGCATAAAAGAAGTGAACGTGCAAGCAATATGATGATAATAAGTGAGTGATTTAGAAAATCCCCTTTCTTGTCTTGCTTTTGCCTTCAATTCTTTTGGCATTTGGAGATGAGGAGGGGAAGACAAAAGACAAGAAATAAAAGAGAAGTTAGTGCCTCGATTTGAATATTTCTATGCAATGCATGTCCTAGGAGTGCCCCTACTTAGGAGGGAGACTAAACATGGTGAATTGGCTCACTTTTGGAGATAGGAGATTTGCCCCTGTATGCAGATACCTTACCATCAAGTGAGAACCTTCATCCATCCATGCATTCATACGCAAAAGTAAAGAAGTACATTGAATTTTGGATTTAAGATACAAAAAGAATTGAAATACATTTTAATAGGGGGAGGGGGAACACTTTTCTTTGGACTTCCACCTATCTAGTTTTTACGAAGGAAAAACCTAAACTACTCTTGAGTCTTTGGATTTGCCTTCGTCGGATTTGATGTCGAGGAGGTCGCTGAGAGACCTTGTTGATCGATTGCCCCTTGTCTTCTTGGCAATCCTATCTCTGTGAGCATAGAGGGATTGGGGCCCCTCTTATGGAATGGATTGGTATGCATGCTATAAGTCCTTAGGGTTACGTGGGAACCCTTAGGGTTTGGGTAGGTTTAATGCAAGGGAGAGTGAACTAGGTATCACTCTCAAGGGGTTGATCATATGCATGAGAATGCGATGACTTGAGTTACTTGGAACTCTCGTCTTGACATGGAATATAGAATGCATGAACATGGGTATGCAAAGAGTATAAGGAGAGAGAATGCAATAGCAAGGTAAACGTGCATGCATGAGCAGTTAAATAGTCATTATAACAGTAAGAATACTGGTATTATAACAACAGGAATATACAGGTATAAATGAAAGTAAGAGCAGTCGCCTTTTCCTCCGTGGTTTTGAAAACAGTGCTCGTATCTTAAATCCGGCAGAGGTTCGGCTATGCATGGTGTCTATATGAGTATGAGGTTGGGGGGTGACTAATGCGTTCCAAAAAGGCTCGGTCCCCGGATCTTCAAACCTAGGCCCACTCCCCAAGGTGGTGCCATGATCGGTTGGTGATCTGAGTAGGAGAACCATCAAGAGGCCGTAGGCGAAGAAACTGACACAACATCTTGCCCACAGCCAATATACCATTCCCCCTTTCTAACTAGAAAGGACATATCAGGGTAGTAATGCAAGTATGCATAATGCAGGTGCATATGCAGTGTGTGTGTGTGATTTTTAAAAGTGGAGAAAAGAGCCCAACAACTCCCATTCATCCTATTCATCACATTCACGCATAGCAGTTAATAAAATTTAAACAAAATGTGTACTTACAAAACAAAGATGCAAGTGTTAATATGTGGATGACAAACATGGTACAAGATAATATGAACAAATGCCTGTTTCTTGAAAACAATTTTGAAAATTTGGTTTTGAAAATTTAAAGTGAATAGGATTGAACCAAGTTAATTGAAGACTCTACATGGGTGAAGGGTAAAGAGACATGACTATGACCTAAACCTGTAAGTGTCTCCAGCGGAGTCGCCAGCTGTCACGCCCAGATTTTTCGCACTCGACGAATATACACACAAGCGGGAAAAAAACTGTACTTTCTCATGAGAACTCACCCTCCTAGAAAAATGAGTGCGACTCAGTTTGAATTGAAAATAGATTTGAATAAAGGGCTTTAGAAAAGATTTGGAGTCACCACCTAACTTGATTAAGGTGAATTAGGTCACCTAAAAACTAAGAATAATCCGAAGACTACACTTAGGGTTTTGAAAAACGATTTTGAAAATATCTCCTCAAGAGAGGGTTTTTAGAAAAACAGGTTGTTTGGCAACATTTGAAAAACATTTAGCCCTTTTTGAAAAATAACTCTTTTTTTTCTTTGAAATCAATGATCTAGGTTCAGTGGTTGGTTACGTGTAAGGAAGACGCACTAAGCCATCACCCTACCCCGCCCTTTCGGTACCTACATGTCAATCTATCCTAGACTCACCTACGAGAGTCTTTAACTAACTATTGTTCAATCCTATCCACTTTGAAAAAGAATGTTTGAAAAGAAACTAACATGATGTATGATATGCATGTGCAAGAAAAGAGATTTGGAAATAGATTTCAAAAGAGTTTGATTTGATTTGAAAAGAAAGAGATAGAAGCTTGAATTTGAAGATTGAAATTGAATTTGGAAATTGAAATTGAAGATTGAAAATAGGAATAGATCATGGAATTGGAAACTTGAAGAAAATTATCGGATTGAAGATTGGAAAGAAATTGTAGAAATAGAATTTTGAAAAATGTTATGGAATTGGAAATTTAAAAAATGTGGAGACCACACCCATAAAGGTTGCCTACATATCTTTTTGGAGGAATTAGGTCAGTCGTAGTTCGGACAAGAGTTCGATTGAAAATAGAAGGTTGGATTGAAAGAAAGAGATTTTGATTGGAGAGAGGATTTGATTTGAACTTAGAATAGAAGGTTGGAAATTGGAATTTAGAATTTTGGAATTGAAAAAATTAGACTTTGATTTGGAAAGATAGAACTTGGAAGAAAGATTTAGACTTGTTTTGGAAAGATGGAGGTTTAGGAAACCTAGACCTAGGAAAGATAGGAGACTTAGGAAAGACTTGAGATTTAGAAAGATTTGACTCGAATGTTGGACTTGGAATATTAGGGAAGACTAGATTTAGGAAAGGTTCGAATTAGGGAAGTTTCAAATTAGGAAATTGTCATTTTAGGAAAGGTTTTGAAATTAGGAAAGTTTTGAAATAGGAAAGGTTTAAATTAAGAAAGTTTCAACTTTGGAAAGTTTTGAATTAGGAAAGTTTCAACTTAGGAAAGTCTTGAATTTGGAATGTTTTGAAATAGGGAAGTTTTGAATTTGGAATGTTTTGAAATAGGGAAGTTTAGTATAAGAAAGGTTTAGAATTGGAAAAGTTTCAAGTTAAGAAAGTTTTGAATTTGGAAAGCTTAGAATTTTAGAAAGATTTGAAAATTTAGAAAGTTAGGATTTTGGAAAGATTTGGATTTAGAAAGTTTTAACTTAAGAAAGTTTTGAACTTGGAAAGATTTGAAATTTAGAGAGTTTAAGATTTAGAAAGTTTTAGAGTTTTAGTTTTAGAAAATCTTAAGATTAGGAAAGGTTTGAATTTAAGAAAGATTGGAAAAGCTAGATTTGGAAGGTTAAGATTTGGAAAGGGGATAGAGTTAGTGTCGCGCCCAAATTTTTTGCACTCGATGAATACTCACACAAGCGAGAAAAATACTATACCCTCTCGTTAGAACTCACCCTCCTAGAAGAATGAGTGCGAATAGGTTTGAATTGAAAATCTGATTTGAATAAAGGGATTTAGGAAAAAGATTTGTAGTCACCACCTAACTTGATTAAGGTGAGTTAGGTCACCTAAAAACTAAGAATAATCCGGAGACTACACTTAGGGTTTTTGGAAAACAATTTTGAAAATATCTCCTCCAGAGAGGGTTTTTAAAAAAAACAGGTTGTTTGGCAACATTTGAAAAACATTTAGCCCTTTTAGAAAAATAACTCCTTTTTGGTCTATGAAAACGGTGATTCTAGATTCTGAGGTTGATTATGTGTAAGGAAGACGCACTAAGCCATCACCCTACCCCGCCCTTTCGATACCTACATGTCAATTTACCCTAAATTCACCTACGAGAGTTTTCAACTAACTATTGACCAATCCTATCCACTTTGAAAAACAATGTTTGAAAAGAAATGATGCATGGGATGCAAGTGCAAAATAAGAGGGAGTTGGAGAATAGATTTGGAAATAAATTTGAAAAGAAATTGATTTGATTTGCAAGAGATTTGAAATTGGATAGATTTGAAATTGTAAAGTTTTGGAAATTGAAAGTAGAGATTTGAAAATAGAAATTTGAAATTGGAAATCTAAAATTAGATTGGAGATTTGGAAAGATTTTGGAATTTGAAATTTGAAAAATATGGAGGAATTTGAAATTTGAAAGAAGTTGTGACCGCACCCATGAGGGTTGCCTATGTATCCTTTTGTAGGAAACAGGTCAATCGTAGTTCGGACAAGAGTCCGGTTGGAAATAAAAGAGTTGATTTAGAAAAGAGATTGAATTGGAAATTGAATTGGAAGATTGAGAGATTGAGCTTTGAATAGAGGATTAAAAATTGGAATTTGGATTTTTGGAATTGAAAAGATTGAATTTTGATTTGAAAAAGTAGAATTTGGAAAGACTCAGACTTGTTTTGGAAAGATGGAGGTTTAGGAAATCTAGACTTAAGAAAGATGAGACTTAGGAAAGACTCGAGAGTTTAAGAAAGATTGGATTTAGGAAAGGTTTGAATTAGGAAAGGTCCGATTTAGGAAAGTTTCGAATTTAGAGAGTTTCATTTTTGGAAAGTTTTGAAATTAGGAAAGTTTCGACTTAGGGAAGTTTTGAAAATTGGAGAGTTTTGAATTTAGAAAGTTTTGAAATAAGGAAGTTTTGAAAGTAGGAAAGTTTTGTTTTAGGAAAGGTTTGAAAAAGGAAAATTTTCAATTTAGGAAATGTTTGAATTAAGAAAGTTTTGAGTTTAGAAAAGTCTTAGATTTGGAAAGATGTTGAAGTTTTGGAAAATTTAGAATTTAGTAAGTTTGGAAGTTTAGAAAGATTTAACTTAAGAAAGTTTTGAATTTAGAAAACTTTGAATTTGGAAAGATTTGAAATTTAGAAAGCTTAGGATTTAGAAAGTTTTAGGGTTTTAGAAAATCTTGAGATTAGGAAAGGTTTGAAAACTTAGGTTTGAAAAGTTAAGATTTGAAAAGAGGGTAGAATTAGGAAAGATTGTTATGTTCAAGTTTCGGAAATTCAAGATTTAGGAAAGTGGAGGGTTAGGAAGGATTCAATTTAGGAAAGATTTGGATTTTGAAATTTAAGGAAAGATTTAAAGTTTAGGTTTAGGAAACTTATGATTTAGGAAGGTAGGCAATTAGGAAGGAATTGAATTAATAAAGGTTTGGATTATGAAGGGATTAAATTTGGCTTCTAAAAGCAAAGGTTTGCTTTTGTTTTAAAAAATGGAGGATGGGATCAGTTTCCTAAACAGGAAGATTGGATTTGGTGTCCTAAAGGGAAAATTTGATTTGATAAGGATTTGGAAAAAGAAATTTCTAGAAACCCTAGGTTTGAAAGTGTAGAATTTTGACGTAGAAAAGAGATTTTGGAAAGCTGTATAGTTTGGATGTAGAAAACGAGAGATTTTGGAAACCTAGGTTTGGGGCAAGGTTTGAAAACCATATTTTTAGGAAGAAAATTAGGATTTCCTAATTCTGAATTCTAGGGCTTGATTTGGGCTCTAAGAAAAGAGTTTTTGGAAAGTGTATTTTTCGGAAAGAGGGATTTTTGGAAAGGAATCCTAGAGAGGAGTTTTTGGAAAGTGAATTTAAAGGTAGAGTTGTTGGAAAGAGATTTTTAAAGAGAAGGAGTTTTTGGAAAGTGTGCTTTTGGAAACAAGTTTTTGGAAGGAAAAGCCTAGCGAGAAGTTTCTAGAAGGAAGATTTTGGGAAGAGAGTTTTTAGAAAGATTTTTAAGGAGCGCTTTTAGAAAGTGAATTTTGAAGAAAAAGAGTTTTGGAAATGAGTTGAAAAAGGGAGTTTTGAAAAATAGATTTTTGGAAAGAGTTTTTAGAAAACAATTTTGGAAAGGAGAGTTTTAGGAAAGTATATTGAAAGAGATTTTTAGGAAAAGAGTTTTTTGAAAAGAGAGCTTTTGGAAAGTGTAAAAACATCTCACTTTCCTAAAGCAATTCTAACCATAAGAGGGCTAGAACCACTTTAGGAAAGTGGTTTTGAAAACAACAAGAGTTGACAATATGGACCATGAAGGTCACTTTAAATATAACACATTCCTAAAGCAATCCTAACCACAGAAAAGCTAGAATCACATTAGGATTGTGATTTTGGAAACATATTTTGAAAAAGAGATTTTGATGCAATTTTGAAAATAAGTTTGAAAACGATTTGAAAAACAACTTTGAAAACGGTTTTTGGAAGATGCAAGATCATGATATGCACAATGCAATTTTGGGGTCGTGAACATACAAGGCCAAGGCTTCACCGCATAATCAAGGGGGCCGGACCCATGTGGTCTCTGGTTAGACAAAAAGAAAGCCCCCGACACGGTGACTCTCTAATAGCCCAATCCTACACATAGACCAGGAATCCCCTTGTTTCAAGCATACAAAGAAAGGGGGGAAAAGAGATGGGGGATTAAAATAGAGAAAACCCAAGTGGGTTGGAAAGAGAAGAGAGACGGGGAAGTTCAAAAATTTAAATGGAAAACCTACCTTGTATCTTGTTTATTTTGCGTGCCTTGCTTGTCTTCGATCTTCGGTCTTCGTCTTCAAGAGTTGTCTTCAAGCTTTAGATTGTAGCTCTTCAAGTCTTCAAAGGAGGGTTAAAGGCTAGTGTATGAGTGTATGGGGGTTTACAGGAGTGTATATGAGACTAGGGTTTGTGTAGGGTGACTAGGGTTTTGAAAACCTAAGGAAGCTAAGGTTTAGGAGGTGCTCGAGCTCTGTATATCGAAATATATGATATTTAGACTTAGTTTATGCCTCCTTTTCACGTTAGAAGAGGCTCTGTATTTATAGAGGTTGGACAACACTAGCGCCTGTTGCAGTGGCGCTAGGCCAAACTTTACACTGGCGCCACTACGAGTGGGGCCAGGCCATTTTTTGGCTTGGCGCCACTACTAGTGGCGCTAGCCATTTAGGAAATGTTTAAGATCAGTAAGCAACGTATCTTTGACTAGATTTGGGCGCCTGTACTAGTGACTACCATGTAATTTTTAGTCTAGCTTCACTAGGAGTGACTCCGAAAAGTTCGGAAAGGAGTTTGAAAGACCGGGAATGACCCGAAAAGCCGGAAAAGAGTAGGAACATTTAAAATAGTGTCCTGGAGGTTTTTGAATTGAAAAATGAAAACAAGATGCGTCGAAAGGGTTGACCGGGCCTTTAGGGGCAAAACGGTCAATCGGATCGGGAAGCTGCCGAGACAAACTCGGACTGTCCCGAAAGAAGACTCAAGATTTGGAAACATTATTCAGAATATTCCCAAAGGTTGCCGATTTGATACGCAGAGCCGGTGTGGTCGGAAAAAAGTGAACGGCCCTCTAAAGGCAAAACAGTCATTTCGCACCGGGTTTGCCAGAACTAACTCAGAATGATCCGGAAAGGTAAAGGGAGGTTGAGAACACTATAAAAAGTAGTCTCAGAAGGTTACCAGTTTGATACCTAGAGCCGCTATGGTCGAAAAAGGAGACCAGCCCACTAGGGGTAAAATGGTCATTTGTACCGGGTTGGCTGGAATTGACTCGGAATGATCCGGAAAGATAAGGAAAGGTTGAGAATACTATAAGAAGCAATCTCAGAAGGTTACCGGTTTGACACACAGAGCCGGTGTGGTCAGAAAAGGAGACCGGCCCACCAGGGGCAAAACAGTCATTTTGTACTGGGTTTGCCGGAACTGACTCGGAATGATCCGGAAAGATAAAGAAGGGTTGAGAGTACTATAGCAAGTAGTCTGAGAAGGTTACCAGTTTGATACCCAGAGCCAGTGTGGTTCCCGAGGCGTTTGAATGCCTAGGGGCAAAATGGTCATTTAGCTTCAAGTGGGCCCTACGAGCCCGGGAAGCAACTGGTGGACTAAATTCAAGTTAAAAAGGCAGGCTTAGAGTCTAAATACGCATGTGATGTGTGAAAGTGAGCTTGGTCAGCTCGAAGATAGCTGAGCGGGCAAAAATGCGGTGCTTACAGCTGCCCCTCTTTTTCTGTCTTTGCTTGTCAAAGATAGAAAATGATAAAGTAAGAGCCCCATGTTGACCGCGAGGTGATCGAAGGGACTTGAAAATAATAGGAATTCAAAGAACAGTTACCTCGAGTAGCTGGTCGATGCTTGGTATTTTATCTGGTAAAAATTATACTCTTCTAGGGAATTAATGCTCTTTAAACTGGCGCTCCATCTGGCAGAACAATGCTCCTCTGGGGGAATTGATGCTTCTTGAACTAGCACTCTGTCTGGCGAAACACTGCTCCTCTAGGGAAGTCCAAGACTAATTTTTGATACTTCTTAAACCGGCACTCCGTCTGGTGAAACGCTGCTCCTCTAGGGACATCCAAGGTTGACTTCTAATACCCTTGAATGGGCACTCCGTCTGGCGAAACGCTGCTCCTCTAGGGAAGTCCAAGGTTAACTGTTGATGCCTCTTGAACCGGCACTCCGTCTGGCGAAACGTTGCTCCTCTAGGGAAGTCCAAGGTTGACTGCTGATACCTCTTGAACCGGCACTCCGTCTGGCGAAACGTTGCTCCTCTGGGGAAGTCCAAGGTTGACTGCTGATACCTCTTGAACCGGCACTCCGTTTGGCGAAACGCTACTCCACTGGGGAAGTCCAAGGTTGACTGCTGATACCTCTTGAATCGGCACTCCGTCTGGCGAAACACTGCTCCACTGGGGAAGTCCAAGGTTGACTGCTTATACCTCTTGAATCAGCACTCCGTCTGGCGAAATGCTGCTCCACTGGGGAAGTCCAAGGTTAGTTGGGGAGGTCGAGGGTGGGTCATTGCCCCATTCCTTGCTTTCTATCGACTAGGGAAGTCTGAACTTGCTGAGGTGTATGCCAATGTTGGAGATGTCTAAGGTTACTTGATCGTAGGATGGCTTTTTAGCTCCATTTTGTACTTTACCTTGTTCCTTATTTCCTATTTGGGAGAGAGAGAGAAAGACATAGGGTGAGTTTTGTACAATAAAAAAAATGCCCTGGTAAAGGGTGAACGCGTGTTATATATATATATTCATGAATGCACATGGGATTAAATGCATGATCTATTTTTATGAATGCGCATAGTTTAGATAAGAATATAATTGAATGCGTGTCCTACTTTTTATGACTGCACGGTTCACGCAGAAGTGGAATTGAATGCATGCACATATAGGAATGGAACTGAATGCATGAATAGATACACACTACACAAGAATCCAAAGGATGTACAGGTTATAAATGTCATGGATGTATCAGTATTACATGTGTATAAAGCCCCAGGATTGCCCCTTGGGCCCATACTCTCAGGATTCTTTTCCTTTCCAGGATTCTGCCCTATTTAGTTTTGTCCCATTCATATCGAGGTGTGATAGCATTTGCACCATTCTCCAGGGATCTTGACCTTTTGGTTTGCTATCCTATCCCTACTTTCTACAAGGTTGTTGTTTGGGGTTTTTCTGATCTCACTTGGTTTTCTCTCTCAGATCTCCAAAATGCCACCATGGCTCGAGTGACAACTCGCATGCCCTTTGCAGAGCGATAAACAGCTAAGCCCTCAATCTGAGAAGACTTCTTTTAGGACCGTAATGTAGGCTGGGTTTCGGGGTTGTAAGAAATAAAGGGATATTTAGGTTCAAAGATCTTCTTTTAGTGGGTTGTTTAAACCGAAACCATCTGAGCACATCTTGGAGCATGAGATTGCCCCTTGCATTTCCTTTCAATTCTCCTTTCTCACCCTACTTCTCTTGGTATTGTTTAAGCTTATTTGGACTAAGCAATTTTCTTTGATCAGAGAGGACTTTAATTTGGACCATAACGTAGGCTAGGTTAAGAGGTTTATGAATGAAATGGATGAGCAGGCTCAAATTTGATGTTGTTTCTAGTAGGGTTTAGATCCACACCATCCTTAGTTGGTCTTTCAGCGGGGTTTCGTCCCCTAATATCCTCCTCTAGTTTTAGCAACACGTCTAGCTCATTTAGATAAAGCAATCCTTTTCAATCGGAGAGGACTTTAACAGGATTGTAATGTAGGCCACGCTTTTGGGTTTTTACAAGAAAGGGTAAAGGCTCAAACCTATTACTTCTACTTGGTGGCTTTGTTACCTAGGATCACCTTTGAACTTCCTCCTTTACAAAAGGAGTTGAACTTTCTTGTAACTTTTGACCTTTTAAGTCTGATACTTGCCCCTTTTCTTTTTTTTTTTTTTTTTCTCTTTTCTTTTGACTTCCAGCTTTATAGCACAACATGACGGGACAAACATTACTTTTTCTTCCTTCCTTATTGCTTTTGACGGGACAAACATTTCTACAACTTCTTTCTCTCAGATCCTTTCCTTAGCATTTCGATTTAACCCATTGTGGATGGTGATCCCTAGGTTGGGGTGTTTTCTGAAAGGAAAGGTAACCGGCTCAATAGGTTTGACAAGGGTTGCTTTTAACTGTATGAGAAATGAAATGAGGGCCTTTCTTCATTTTGAACAAGATTGCTTGATCCATAGAGCCTTCACGTTACTTCAGCTTGATGGTTGATGACGTTCTCTGCCAGATCTTCTGCTTCCTGTCTGCTCCAGTGTGGGGGATGGTTTCGGATCGGGGTTGACAAAAAGAAAACTTTCGCTTCCTGCGAGGCACTAGTGGGTTAAGCAAAGGGAACATTTTTATGTATGGTAATAGAATTGAGGGCCTCTAATCATTTCAAATTGAAATGCTTAGTCCATAAAGCCTTTGTACAAAATTTAGACACTATTTCTAGGGATGAAGTGTTTTGGTCAGTGAATCCCTACATATTCTATCGAATCAACTACTCTGTGCTTACCCCGGTGTGGCGGATGTTTATTGGTTTGGGGCCATCTGAATAAAAATCAGTTACGGCTCTAGTGGGCTAAGCAAGGGGTAGTGTTTATTTAGGATAAATAGAACAATGGCTTCTCATCATTTTGGGGACTCGGCTACCCATCGCCTAGCCAGGATATCATGCAAGTGTCGCCTTTTCAATAGAATTCGCACTTCTTTATTGAGATTGCCTTCCTCCTATCTCTCACACTCTCTCTCAGACTCTCAAAGGTTTTCACCCCTTTTAAATGGGTTGCCTATGCTATCCCATCCTTTAAATCGAGTCATTTACCAAATGGGGAAGAATCCCTAAAAGTAATAATCGTCCACAAGAGTATGATACAAAGGGGATGAACTAGAAACTACACCTTTTCATTTAGAAATATGATTGCATGGCATGCAATGTTTATTTAAAGAAGATATGCGAGAAATAAAGAGATGAAAAGAAAACAGATGAATTTTGTGAAAACTTCCCTTTTTATTGCATTTTGGAAAAAGCCCTTCAAAGAGGTCCTAGAATCACACCAATTTCTTCTATGCCTCATCGCGTGGTTCCTCCCCTAGGTGATGATGATTCCAGTGTTGATCAAATATTGTATCTTATGCTTCAGGAAGAGACAATGCTCAGTGTCATGCCCCTGTCTTCCAGAATGGTACTCACAAACAAGGGTCGGGTCGAAAGTAAGGGGTAAAGGATTTGGCAACGGTGGAGCAGGTATAGGGGTCAAAAGGTTGGCCTGTAAGAGGTTATGATAAGCCTTTGTTTAGGTGCAAGTTAGAGGGGAAAAGGCGTGACGTCGGCAGGCCTTCTTATTGGGGTTGAGATGTTGTTGGGCTGTGATGGGCCCGAGAGTAGGTGCTTGAGTAGCCACGGGGGTCTGAGATTGGTGTTGGGGGTGACATTGCGATTATTGAGCAGGCAAGATGGCAGACACTTCTCCCTTCTTTCGACCCATTTCCGATGCTATGGGCACCTTCCTTACTAAGCTTGCAGAAACTTGTTTAGCATAGGGGTCAACGGTCCTTCCAGTTTTTAGGCCAATTTCTATCATCTCCCCTTGCATGATAAGCTCAGAAAAGTTTCTCCTAACACTCGTGCAGAGCTTTTCGTAATATATGCCTGAGAAGGTGTGTACGAATAGTTGAACATATTCCTTATCTTCTAAAGGGGGATTGACTTGTGCTGCTGCTTCTCTCCATCTAAGGGCATAGCTTTTGAAGCTTTCTTTCTCTCCCTTACTCATTGCCATCAAGGACCAATGGTCAGCAGTGAGGTCTATGTTGTGGCGATATTGGGCTTTAAATGCGTTGACCAGCTCAATCCAGGTGGTGATCCTCCTTAGGTCTAGACGGGCAAACCACTGCAAAGTAGACCCAATGAGACTATGTTGGAACAGTTGTATGAGGAGCTTCGGATCATTGCCATAACCACTCAGTGGCCCGGCATACAGGCGAAGATGAGCGATAGGGTCACCAGTGCCGTTATACTTCTGGAAGTCGAGCATTTTGAACTTAACAGGTCTCGGGTGATTTGGAAAGAAGCAGAGCTCATTGTAGGAAGTAGACCCATAATTGTCATGGCCATGGAGACTTCACAGTGAATCCTCTAGGCCTTGGATTTTCAAACTGAGAGGATCTAGGGAAGTCCTCTGTACGACATGTGAAAGCAACATCATGTCCTGTTCTTCAGTGTTGATCCTTTTGGCATCTTCCTTGTTCCTCCCAGCATTGTCAGATTGAAGCACGATCCTTGGGTTGGCGGGTTCAGGGTCCTTAGATGACGTCATGGATGATGACGAGATTGTAGTAGTATCCTTTATGGCCAAGGTTTGGACAAGCTTAAACATCTCATCAATCTTACCCCTCATTTCATTGACCTCTTCTCGAAAGACTTGGGTTGACTCCTCAGGATTGGCAGCCATAAGTGATGCTTTTGGCCGAGTGACAATGGGATCCCTAGGTGGATGTTGACTTAATGTAGGGTAATTGCTGTGAAAGAAACAAGAAAGAAATAGAAAAACAACGATATAAATCGCAAGTTAGTTTTTGGTTTTTTTTTTTTTCAAGAATTCTATGCAATGCATGCCCTAAGGATGCCCCTACTTGAGAGGGAAACTAGTCATGATGTGCTCGGCACACTTTTGGAGATAGGAGATTTGCCCCTGTATGCGGATACCTTACCGTCAAGTAGGAACTTTCAGTCATCCATGCGTTCATTCATAAAAGTAAAAACAATACATTAAACTTTGGATTTAAGATACAAAAGGATTGAAATACATTTTAATAGGGGGAGGGCGAACATTTTTCTTTAGACTTCCACCTATCTACTTTTACAAAAGGGGAAAACCTAAACTACTCTTGAGTCTTCGGGTCCGCCTTCGTTGGATTTGATGTCGAGGAGGTCGCTGAGAGACCCTGTTGATCGGTTGCCCCTTGTCTTCTTGGCAGCCCTATCTTCGTGAGCATAGAGGGATTGGGGCCCCTCTTACGGAATGAATTGAGATGCATGCAATGAGTCCTTAGGGTTACGTAGGAACCCTTAGGGTTTAGGTAGGTTTAATGCAAGGGAGAGTGACCTTGGTATCACTCTCAACGGGTTGATCATATGCATGAGAATGCAGTTACTTGAGTTACTTGGAACTCTTGTCTTGACATGAAATATTAAATGCATGAACATGGATATGCAAAGAGTATAAGGAGAGGGAATGCAATAGAAAAATAAACGTGCATGCATGAGCAGTTAGACAGTCATTATAATAATAAGAATACAGACCTTATAACAACAAATAAATGTAAGAGCAGTCGCCCTTTCCTCCATGATTTTGAAAACGGTGCTCGTGTCTTAAATTCGGCAGAGGTTCGGCTATGCATGGTATCTATATGAGTATGAGGTTAAAGGTTGACTAATGTGTCCTAAAAAGGCTCGGTCCCCGGATCTTCAAACCTAGGCCCACTCCCCGAGGTGGTGCAATGATCGGTTGGTGATCCGAGAGGGAGAACCATTAAGAGGCCGTAGGCGAAGAAACTGACACAGCATCTTACCCATAACCAATATACCGTTCCCCCTTTCTAACTAGAAAGGACATATCAGGGTAATAATGCAAGTATGTAGAATGCAAGTGCACATGCAGTGTGTGTGTGATTTTTAAAAGTGAAGGACAGAGCCCAACAATTCTCATTCATCCTGTTCATCACATTCATGCATAGCAGTTAGTAAAATTTAAACAAAATGTGTGCCTACAAAACAAAGATGCAAGTGTTAGTATGTGTATGACAAACATAAAACAAGATAAAATGAATAAATGCATGTTTTTTGAAAATAATTTTGAAAATTTGGTTTTGAAAATTTAAAGTGAATAGGATTGAATAAGTTAATTGAAGACTCTACATGAGTGAAGGGTAAGGAGACATGACTATGGCCTAACCCTCTAAGTATCCCCAGTGGAGTCGCCAGCTGTCGCGCCCAGATTTTTCGCACTCGAGGAATACTCACACAAGCAGAAAAAATGCTGTACTCTCTCGTTAGAACTCACCCTCCTAGAAGAATGAGTGTAACTACGTTTGAATTGAAAATCTGATTTGAATAAAGGGCTTTTGGAAACAGATTTGGGAGTCGCCACCTAACTTGATTAAGGTGAGTTAGGTCACCTAAAAACTAAGAATAATCCGGAGACTACACTTAGGGTTTTTGGAAAACGATTTTGAAAATATCTCCTCAAGAGAGGGTTTTTAAGAAAAACAGGTTGTTTGGCAACCTTTGGAAAACATTTAGCCCTTTTTGGTCTATGAAAACAGTGATTCTAGGTTCGGAGGTTGGTTACGTGTAGGGAAGACGCACTAAGCCATTACCCTACCCCGCCCTTTCAGTACCTACATGTCAATCTACCCTAGATTCACCTACGAGAGTCTTCAACTAACTATTGACCAATCCTATCCACTTTGAAAAACAATGTTTGAAAAGAAATGATGCATGGGATGCAAGGGCAAAATAAGAGGGAGTTGGAGAATAGATTTGGAAATAAATTTGAAAAGAAATTGATTTGATTTGATTTGAAAGAGATTTGAAATTGGATAGATTTGAAATTGAAAAGTTTTGGAAATTGAAAGTAGAGATTTGAAAATAAAAATTTGAAACTGGAAATCTAAAAATAGATTGGAGGTTTGGAAAGATTTTAGAATTTGAAATTTGGAAAATATAGAGGAATTTGAAATTTGAAAGAAGTTGTGACCACACCCATGAGGGTTTCCTACGTATCCTTTTGGAGGAATCAGGTCAGTCGTAGTTCCGACAAAAGTCCGGTTAGAAATAAAAGAGTTGATTTGGAAAAGAGATTGAATTGAAAATTGAATTGGAAGATTGAGAGATTGAGCTTTGAATAGAGGATTGAAAATTGGAATTTGAAATTTTGGAATTGAAAAGATTGAATTTTGATTTGAAAAAGTAGAACTTGGAAAGTTTTAGACCTGTTTTGGAAAGATGGAGGTTCAGGAAATCTAGATTTAAGAAAGATGAGACTTAGGAAAGACTCGAGAGTTTAAGAAACATTAGATTTATGAAATGTTTGAATTAGGAAAGGTCTGATTTAGGAAAGTTTCGAATTTGGAGAGTTTCATTTTTGGAAAGTTTTGGAATTAGGAAAGTTTCGACTTAGGGAAGTTTTGAAAATTGGAGAGTTTTGAATTTAGAAAGTTTTGAAATAGGGAAGTTTTGAAAGTAGGAAAGTTTCGTTTTAGGAAAGGTTTGAAAAAGGAAAGTTTTCAATTTAGGAAATGTTTAAATTAAGAAAGTTTTGAGTTTAGAAAAGTCTTAGATTTGGAAAGATGTTGAAGTTTTGGAAAGTTTAGAATTTAGAAAGTTTGGAAATTTAGAAAGATTTAACTTAAGAAAGTTTTGAATTTAGGAAACTTTGAATTTGGAAAGATTTGAAATTTAGAAAGTTTAGGATTTAGAAAGTTTTAGAGATTTAGAAAATCTTGAGATTAGGAAAGGTTTGAATTTAGAAAAGGTTTGAAAACTTAGGTTTGAAAAGTTAAGATTTAAAAAGAGGGTAGAATTAGGAAAGGGTTGAATTAGGAAAGATTGTTATGTTCAAGTTTCGGAAACGTAAGATTTAGGAAAGTGGAGGGTTAGGAAGGATTCAATTTAGGAAAGATTTGGATTTTGAAATTTAAGGAAAGATTTAAAGTTTAGGTTTAGGAAACTTATGATTTAGGAAGGTAGGCAATTAGGAAGGAATTGAATTAATAAAGGTTTGGATTATAA